>OY728158.1:1280834455-1282084455 GCA_963277665.1 Viscum album
ACTCAATGAAATTTTTATGTATTATTATATACTCATCATAAATTCTGTGTGAGTGTTCTATATATGTTCACCAATTATAATCCTTCTTTATTTTATGTATAGTTACATGTTTTAAAAGGAGCTTTCAAAATTATTTCCGAAATACAAGCCCGATTCAAGGGAATTTCTCAAATTCTTTCATATTTTCAAGGGCAATATATAATCTATTTTTGGAAACCATTATATTTATAAAATCAATAATTTTATTATGAAAATAATATCTTACTTCAATTTTGTTTTTATAAAATGATTTTTCCAAAAGAACTATTCTTTTCAAAATAAAAGAGTATTTATCTCAAGATTGCTTTATGATTTTATAAGAGTATTTCCATTTGATTCAACACTCTTGTTGTTTCTTATGTATTATTGGGTTTAATCATTTATGAAGTCAACTACCATATTTTATTTAATGGTTTATGACTAAATCTATTGTAGATAATCTATCATAAAACCATTCACCATATTACTCGGAATGGTTAGTGTTTTATATTTAATGATCAGGGAAAGATAGTTGAATTTCATATGATAGTTTCAAAAGAATGTATATGTTGTTTATGTTTATCCCCACTCATACGAGGAATGAATTGGACTTATTATTTGACGGGTGGGTCCTGCTATAGCCCCTCGATGCATCGATAGGTCTAATGAGACAAACTACGGTCTTGGCACAAGGCCTTGACAAAATGATTATTTATGATCCTAGCACGAGGCCTGGAAGGTATGGTTATGATGTGCAGCATATGAACTTCCATCATTATGATGCTAGTATTTGAAGTTCATGTGGTTATTCGACTAGTAGAATACCCATGATTATGTTTTATTATGGCATTATTTACTCAGCTCATATTCATGCCATAATGTGTTCAAGTTTATTATTAAAGGGATGTGTTTTCAATTATTCACCATGTATTATGTTTATGCTACCTTCTATTGTATTTCTTACTCTTAATGAGCATTTGAGCTCAACTCTTTCTTATGTTTCATTTCCACAGGGCAAGAAGAATTTTATTATTAATGACATGCTGAAATAACCTTAGAGTTATGAAAGTTTTCTAAGGTGTTTCTATGTTGTTTTTCAGTTCAATTTGAAATGATGAACTTATGTATGTATCTTGTTTCCAATAATACTAAACGACTCGGTCATTTAGGATGCTTGTTCCTTGTTTGTATGCCAATGTAATCAGTAAGGTACTGGCTCCGGGCAACTGGGATCAGGTCTTTACAGTGGGTGGGGTCGTTATTTATAGAAATTAGGACTAGAAAAAATTAGTAATTATCATAGGAATAAGTTTAAATAAAGGATAAATTCCTAAAATTTTGATGTAGTATAAAGCAATTTGATTCCAAGCAATGAAATCTAATTCTGGATACTACAGGGGGTGTTTCTCTGACATAGTTATATATAAGGTAAATAATTCCAAAATTGTGGATTGCGTATTAACTTGATTGTCACTAGGTGCACAATAAATAGGTCTTTGCTGTAAAGACCCATGTTTTAAGCCAAGGTAAATTTCTGCAAGAATTTGAATTTTTTTCTTTTAGTGGATGAACTTTTCATTAAAAAATGATTAAAAATGTAATTTTGAGAGTTTTAACACTTAAACACGTTGTTTTTAGACTTGGTTAAAAGACCAAGGGGTGACTTGGGTGCGTTGTTGAGTTTTGGGAGCATCGGGCCTCGATAACTCAAGTTTGGGTGGACTAGTAAGGGTGCACAGTTTGTCTAAATTCATGCATCCCACCAGTGAAAACCGTGCGACACCTGTAGGTGAGCATAAGTGATCCGCATGGGCTATGCACAGTTTCCCAAATTGTGCACCCAACCCGCATGCTTAGTGCCATATAGGCAGTGTCTGGGCACTGTTCCGTTCACGATTGACGTACGATTAGGGAAAACCGTGTGGAGTTAGGGTTCATAAACAGTGAGAGTAGCATGGTTGGTGCACAATTTGGCTAACCGCATGACCAAACCGTGCGGTCAAACCATGCAACCCAGTTTTGAGGGTGAAATTACCCTTTTACCCTTAATGAAATATGAAAATCTTTTTTCTTCTTTCCATCTCCTCCAGCTGCATGAGGATCCTCCTTTGTATTGCGTGTTCCTCTTATTCCACCTAGGGATCATGATATCTCATGGATACAGACATCAATTCGAACGTCGTCGGTCACATTGGATCCGCATTGGTAAACTCTCGAATCCTCTTACTTCCTTTCTAAGTTTCTCTTCCAACCTATTACACTATTTTAGTGCGAGCGCATTTGCCCTATTTTCAGGATAGATGTCTGTTTCTTCGTTTAATTCCTAACTGGACCGAATAAAATCTTGATATTGGACGTTTAGAGCATCATAAGCTTGAGGTAGGTGTTATATAACTTTTTCCCCATGTTGTTGTTGAATTATAAATGTTTCTGTTGTGCCATGCTTCAACCTTTTCTGAGTATCACCATTTAATTGAGTTTTTCATATTAAATGATTTTTTTGTTAAGAAATGTCACGTTTTATAATAAAACCCCTCATATGATGTGTGTTGTCTTCTAAACTAAAAAGTGATGATTTGTGATTTAATTCATGTTTGGATTTATTTTATTGGTTATTCCGTACAACGTTATGTTATTATTTGAAATATGGAATGCTCAGTACATGGTTTCTAATGATATTCCTAAATGATATGGAATTGGGTGGTATGATCACACCACTTACTATATTTAAATAAGCACGGATTATGTGGATTGTATTAAATGGAATGGCTTGTGTCATGGTGGTCTACCATACTTAAATGAATTAAATAGATGGAAGGGGTGGAAAGGACATGTCTCTTGTATGATTTTAATTTAATATGAATTGAACTTACCTTGGTTATATTTGGGATTTATGAATTTAAAGCATGATTGGTAATGCGTCATGGCTATAAATATTATTATAATTATGATTACGCCTTGATAATGGTTGTGGAAGGATGGTAATAGTTCTGTTAAGCATGATGGTATCACGTTCCCTTACATCCGGTGTTGAGCATGACGTCTCACACCATTTAAATTATTTGGACGACGAGCATAATGCACCAAATCCCTTATTGTGAGTGCTAACATGGAGACATACTCATTATTTTGAGTAACAAGCATGACGTCTCCCACTCATTATGAGATGTAGGGCATGTATCCTTTTTCTGGAGCTTATAGGTTCGTTCAAACTGGTTATGGATGATTGAGTTATGCCTCGGTCTAGCCAACATATAGTATTCCAGGTATATGGCCACTTATGTCTACACATACATAGTCCATACATGTGGATGAAATATATAACTATATATATAGTTTCTGATCAGTCACTCATTCCGGCTATGGGCCGAAGCAGGTTGAGTTAGCCAGGTGTCATGTTGGAACATGTGCTGATCGATATTTATTTATTCAGCATTGTTTACTGTTTTTTTACCTGCACACTACTGTATCTTACATTCATTGACTAGATTTAGTTGTAGACACTATTGGTGGTGGCCTATTGAGATTTTATCTTACACCCTACTCGGGCCCATTGCACTGGGGGTACCCGAGCAGATCTTATGTTCACTGAACAATGGATTGTTGCTTGCGCTGTTATGTGAAGGTACCAGGCATACAATGGAATACCCAAAAGTGGGGTTTTCCAATTTTTCCATTGATTAATGACATGAACTCATCGATGCCAGTGAATAGTTGTCCGGTTTATACCGATGATATTGTGTGAAGAAGACTAAGCACAAACTTAAAACTATAAAATACCTAGTTTAGATCTGAATTTGCGCACGATGTTTTCTCGTTGTTGGAGATCACTACTCGAAGAATCAGAATCCAAATTCCTCTAAATAATACAGACACATTTTGGGAATTTATGGGAGAATCGTTTGTTGAATTCCAGATGCTAGTGTGACGATCTGATGACACCTTCGACGCTCCGACGATCACCACACCGCGTTACCTATAATGCCCGAGAGAGCTCGATTCGAGCTCCTAGATCCAAAGATTCTCTCTCTAGATTATGGGAGAAAGAAGAGAGAAATATCATGAATAGTTCTTGAAAAAAACCCTCTTCTCCTCTATTTATAATGTGAAATGAAATTACCCGAAAATGCCAGCCCGAACCCCGAATAATCAATACACTATACCAATGATATTATGACTACTATACTGAACCATAAATATCATTTATTATTATTATCATTTTTCTTGTAATATATTAAATATATTACGTGATAATACCTGAGCTATTAACTTTTCCTGTACTCCTACAGATATTAATTGAACCCTGAATATATTAAACTAATATTCGATCAATTTATATTTTCATGTATTTACTTAAAAACTTGTAAATAAATTTAATAAATAAATTCATTTCCCATTATTCTTAACTTGAATAATATTAATGCATTTATTGCATTCGTGATCATATCTTCTGGAACAAATCCCAGACCCCAGTGGTGGGACCCACCGTGTCTAATACACCTATTCAACTGAATAGAGCATATTCTTGAATACACTATTGTGTGTGGCCCTCTAGGCCTTTATCTCGATAGTAGTGAATAGTATTCACATACCAAGAGCGGGATCTAGCAACCCATCATAATCCCTATAGAGATAAGAATTGTCACAATAGTGACAACCAACCTAAAAACATGCACTTTGTAATATAATCTCTTTGTCTTTAATATCTCATAAAGTAGGACGCACACCCGTGTCATCATCTTTTTCTTGCTTTATTATTTTTTTATTTAACTGGACATACTTACTATAGTACCTCTGTTTCTGATACATAACCCTTTCTTTGTGTTTTTATAGATATAAAGTATAAGGGGGAATGTTGGAAGAGTTTTGTGAACTTTTAATAAGTTTTTGGGGCTAAAGGAGAGGCGCACGGGCTGCACAGAGTTTATCCAAACTGTGCTGAAATATTAGGAGAAACTGTGCTCAATAGCAGGTTTGAGGCAGAGAGATCTGGAAGGGTATACGCACGGTTAAGGAGACTATGTGAGGAGGCCATGCCAGGGTTTCCAAATGGCAGTATCTAGCACACAGTTATCTCATGGTTAGTGCACAGTTTGTCTAACCGTGCGGTCAAACCGCACACAATGTCAAAATCTAGATCCTATTTTTTAGGATCTTACTCGTTTTTGCTCTAATTAGTTAGTTTTGGCCTCAAAACGCCTCTAACTCGAGATTTATCTCAATTGAAGGATGGAGTACCTCTCCCAAGTGAATGAGAATCAATCTGAAGTCGTCCCTTGGCATTTTCAAGACACATTCTTACGACACGTCTTTGTTCTTCACCGATCCTCTCACGCTTTCTTAGATCTACTTAGATATTCTTTTCTGATCCTCTTTATTTTTTAGATCTAAACCTTTTATGGGTAGATATGTGTTGTGGGATTCCAAAAAAGTTGAGTTTTGGTCGTGATATTATTGAAAGAAGATATCTAATCTTGTTTGTTTGGAGAATCGACTGGGTTTGTGCGTTCTTTGTCCGTTGTCAAGTTTTGTAAAAACATTTGAGGTATGTGGATTCACTCTCATATCCTCTTGCTAGAATTGATTGGATTAGTTTCAAATTGATTAAACTGAATTAAACTGAATGAAATTGATTGTGAAATCTTAGTTCAATATCGGGAATAGATCTTCATGATTTATCATTTTTATGAAATTTTGAAATCTTTATGAATTGTTGTGCAAATCGCTTTAGCTTCTTGAGTTTAAAATGGTAATTTTAAACTATGTATTTGATGGAATTTATAAATGGTTTGTTGGAAATGGTTTTATCCATAAAAAAGACGTTTTATTGAAATGGTTTGGCTTTGGGATGGTTTTGATGGAGAACGCTTTTCAATAAAAAAGGTAATTTTATTGAAAAGACATTTTTGGAATGATCCTTGGAAATATTGGTGTGTGAGTCCATATTTCATATATGGGGAATGGTTGGAATATGACCTTGTGCTTGGTGCCAAAGGTTTAATGACATATGAGATATAATTACCTTGTGATGACTTGATAGATTGACGAGAAACAACTGATGAGTATGGATCTGTCATCACATAGCATGCATGGTTGATTGTGTGGATGTATGGAATGGATTGGGTATGCCAAAAGAATATTGGGAAATGGTTTGAATAATTTGTTTATTTATTTTTATGGAAAAATAACTTTCTGGAAAATTAGTTTTAATAGAACTTGGGTACTTTTGGTTGAAATTATTTTTGAGACTTGTTTATATTTATTTATAAACTGTTTTGGGAAATTTTTTTATATAATTTTTTTATATAAATGTTGTTAACTCTTCTATACTAGTGGAGTGAGTAGGAAAGTCATTGGGGAAAGCATACTGAGTTTTATACTCACCTTTGCTTTGGCACTTTTGTTCTTCTACAGATGATATCTTCCAAGACATGGGAAAAGGTAATGCCTCACATGTTTTTAGAACCACTTCATGATAGTCAGGTTGTTTGGTGATCTTGGAGCATGGAGCTTGGGGAGCATAGAGCCGTGTAGTCTTCTTAGAGACTTTAGTTTTCCATCTGATTTTTTACTTTGATAGTTAGTTTGTCTTCCACTTTTGTACACTTTGAATTTTTTTATATCATGAATAAATTAGTTATGTTGTCTTGCTTTTTCTCATGCATCTTTTAGTGAATGATTTGGTTATGGTTTGTTGGCTTAATGGTTTGTTTCTTTAAGGGTAAATATCTTTTACTTGTATTTGAAACCCTTTGACATTTATTATAACATCATGAGATTTTAAAAGGACGCACTATGTGGTTCAATAAACAACTATGCACTATGTGGAATTTATAAACTAACCATTAAACACAATTTTGCTGCTTCTCTGTTTTGAATTTCGATAAATGGTCATACACAGTTGCGATCAGTATGTTTTTTGGAGTCTAATAAGACAAATTTATTTTTGGTGAATTGTAACATACCCTTATTAATAATAACATACCTTTATGAATAGTAATTGTAAAGACCCAGAATTTTCCATGTAATTATTTTTATTATATGGAAATATTATGAGTCTGAAAAAATTGACGACACGTGATTCCGAGGTCCAGAGTGTTCATAATGAATTTCCGAACTTTCTTTAAGTACGTTCTGTTAACATGTGAGTGGGAATTTGTAACTTTTGAACCGGTGCTCGGAATTGAAATATGAGGACACTGTTGAACTCGCAACGCTGATATTTGTTTAAGGAGACCTTCACTTCAACTGCAGTAGGTCGAGGGGAAGATTTGGTTTTATAGGTTTTCATGGAGGATTAAAATAAAAAAATATTTTATTTTATTTTAACTCCTTCCAACCATTTTAATTCATTGGAGGTGAGGACCACATGAGGGTGGCTGGGCATTTAATGCTGGGCATTAAATACTTAGTTACACAAATTGTGTAACCATGAAACCCACCATTTAATGAAGTCTCATTAATGAAAAGTTAAAGAAACCATTAACATAAATTAATGAGTAAGGATTCTCTCCTTCCTCTTAGTCATTTGATGGCAAAGAATTTAATTTGGAGGTGAGGAATTTGGAGAACCCTTGGAAGAACAAATCCACCAAGAAAAGAACAAAGGATCGAAGTTCGAGCAACCATTATAGCTTGTTGCGGAACGACGAATGTCGGCCTGTCATCTTCAACCACGAGAACTCTCCAACATTTCGAGGTAGGGTTTTTCCATGATTTTTCTATGTTAATTTACGTTGATTCAATCTTCTTGAGCCACATGCTATCGGTCTAATGCAGAGGGTGCGGGCCAAACGATTGTGGCCTGATCCCTCCGCTACTTCGTTGTTTGACGTGTTCTTTGCGGGTGAAACTTCGGGTTTAGTGGAACTCGATCGTGATGGTCTTGATGCGATAGCAACATCCAGAGATGATCATTGATGCCTTTGAAATGAAAAATGGGACACCAAATCTCACCCAGTTACCCACGGAAGCCCGCTGGCATGACAACATTGGCGACTAGCGCCGACAGGGTACAAGGTGGTGTCCAACACATCGGACTTCGCTGATAGTGGCGGCGTCACAACCGTGCCACCAAAGGAGGTCGCGGACCGTCGTCCGCAGCAGTGGAGGGTGGTGGCCGACACACCGGCCGACTGCATGGAAATTGGGGCGGCGCACGTCCGCGCCACCGTAGTTGGAGGCCGTAGTTGCTGAGCCGCGGTGGCACACCTGGAGGGCAGCTGAAACCTGGCCGACCACGGAGCCAGCAACGGTGCACGTTGGAAGGGGAGCCAGCTAGAACCCCGTTCGGTCGCATCACGCTGAGGAGGACCCACTCTGGAGGGTCCCATGTGTTAGCAGGTGGCCCCACTTGGCCCCACTGGATTGTCCAAAACCGAACGGTCCAACTAGACCATTAGGGAATTTCCGGGGGGCGTCTCCCCCGAGTGGCAGCTAGGGAGGGCCCCGTCACGACGTTCCACCCCGGCCACAGGTCGCACGACAAGCCATCTAGTGGGACGCACTGCGGGCCGCCTCCTTTGTGGGCCGAGCTGGACCCCAGACCAATGTGCCAGGCCCGCTGCGGTCCAATCCATCTAGGCCAGACCTGGACCCAGGTGGGTCAACCCGAACCAGGTCGGGCTAGGTCGGTCTGACTGGGTCAGATTGGCCTCGGGCCCATCTGGACCCAAATACACCCTTTTGACCATATCTTGAGAACCGGGCGTCCGTTTGACAAAAATTCTGCATCTCCAGAATCCTTGGATCGAGACGGTCCTTTTGGTATTATCCACATGAGTTTTCGATAAAGTTTGAGTACAACCTGGTTGGATCGAACCCGAATCCAACCGGGACCTCAGAATGGAAATGCTAATAACTTACAGACTGAGCGTCTGATTGACACGCCATCAGTAATGTTGGGTCCCTTATGACGTGAAGGAACTTTGTGATACATTTTCGTGGGACTTCGTGGAAGTTGAAGTATCGACCTATGGCTTGAGAAGCGAATCCTCTCGAAATCAAGCATGCTTAGTGTGGGAACCCTATCGCTGACTGTACTTGAAGAATATTCAGATCCTGTGTGGGTCATCTTCAGATCTTGTGTGGGTCCTCAACTACCGATCATGTGTGGGTCATCTAGAGATCCTATGTGGGTCACCTTAAGATCATGTGTGGGTCATCTTCAGATCCTGTGTGGTCATCATCTTCAGATCCAATGTGGGTCATCTTTGATCCTGTGTGGGTCAACAATAGAGCTTCTCGACAAAGCAAGATGATCTAGAAATACAGATAATCATCTATACTTCCGTACTTAAGTTATACCTGGTGTGAGCTAAGTCTTTACATTATTGGTACTCTTCTGTGTGCTAATACCTTCGTGGTATTCTTCTGTGTGGTCTTACCTTAGTGGTACTTTCCTCCGTGGTATTATTTCCTTTGTGGAATAGTTGTGCTTGTGGCTATAGAGTTGGGCTATGTGTTCCTCTTGAATAAGATGGGTTACTTGATAACTTAGGTATATGCATGGGATTATACCTATGTAAGGTTGACTGTTGTTTTCGTGTTATGTGATTATGGTATTACTTTGTGGTTTATCCTCTGTGGATTCTGAGAGACCTTTGGGGGTCTCGGGGTCCCTAATGAGTATTGTCATACTCACCCCAGTACGGGCTATGCCCACACCTTGATGTGTCTTGTGCATATGACAAACAACATTGATCAAGGCTGAGGGTTCCCAGATTGGATGCTACTCAGAGGCGAACAATTAGAAGAGACGTACCGCAGAGACGAACGTTCGAGAGCTGTACCTACACTTCAAGTAGGATCCTTGGCAGGTGTTCACAGGAGTTGTTTTCAGTTTTACTTGTACATTCTAGTTGGGTTGTATTCCGGCCCCTTTACTTACTGTACTCACCCTATTTACTATATAGTTTACTTTGTGCTTGTATCTTGCTGTGTGCTTGGATTGTGAGTGTTGCAGGTTAAAAGGAAATGCCTTCCCGGTTTTAGGGATATTCCTTTCCGGTGCTAGTCGCCAGTCCCTGGCCTATGGAAGGTGGGTTTGGGGTAGTCATGACACGTGCCCTGGGGGACGGGTCGTTACAATAATGTACCCTTATGAATAGTAACTTGATCCTAATGAATAGTAATGTACCCTTATGAATATTAACGTGAACCTTATGAATAATAATGTACCTTATGAATTGTAAATTCACCAATGAAATTATAAATAAAATTTATCCATCTTATAAGTGTCAATATGATATAATTATGTCATAATATAAGTAAATAAATATTTTAAAAATTAATGATTAAGTGTTCGTATTTTTGTAAGTTATATATATTTAATTAAAAATTTATGATTAATTTAATAATTTAAATGAAAATTTATTTTCATAAAATGTATTCATAAATAAGATTTATCTCATTATTTTATAAAATGGAACTAGTTCTTCATTATTAAAGAACTGCAAAAAATGATCTAAACGGATATCACTAAAGATTAATCTTATGATTCATTCTCATGCTATATAACCAAAATGTGTTATGACATAATTTAATATTCTGGAAACATATGAACATCATTTCATTCCAATTCTGGAATTTCATTTCTATACGATAAGAAAATCAAATACAAACTTTCCATTGAAATCATGTAAAGAACGCACCCGAAACAATGGAAGGATCAAAATACTAATAATTAAAGGGTAATATGATGTTATGAAATGATCAAATAAGATGTTACAAACATGAAAATGTTTCTGTAAGATATTAATAACACTATTTTAACCATTATACATGAGGTTTAAATAAGTTTTAAGTATGAAGAACCCGAGATAAGGGACTTCTTAACCCAATTTCCATTCTTTGGGTTAACCATCTACTTCATTAATTATGTGTTATTAAAATAATTTTTATGATGAATTTTATTTATATTATGTTTCATTATGTGTATTTACAGTGTATATATATATATATATTCCATCCACTCTATCAAGTATCGATTCAATTATATGATATTTGTAAGTGGGATTTTTTTAAAATCTTCTTTTAAAATTATGTTTTAAAAAATTAAAAAACAATGCCTTTATGCAATTATTAATGTTGTATGATTATGTTCTGGTTCTTGGGAATTGTTTATTATGAAGGGTGATACCTATATCTCCATCCAATGAATTTAGAATGTGTATTTTGGAGGTTGACCGTTTGGTTACTTCATGTGTAACTGCAATGGTTACACCATAAGGTAGCTGTGAGGGTTACATTTTAAGGTAGTTTTGATGGTTACATTGTAAGGTTGTCATGAGGGTTACAAATAATATGGTAGTCATGATGGTTATAATTATTAGTAATTAATTCCCCAAGTTACCTACATGTTTTATTTATGTTCTCTGTTTTCACATAATATGTATATGATACTTTATGGGTAATAAGTATTTCTTGTGAAAATGTTTTCATATGTTAAAAAGTATTTATGGACTAACAGTTCATTTCCTTATTTTTATATCCCTTACTGAGATATTTTTCTCATCCCAAGTTTTTAAAATGTTTTTCACTGGAATCCATTGATGTTCAAAGGACAGTGAAGGTGCAAGTGCCAATAAATCCAATTAGTTTTTTGGTAAATATTTTTGTAAACTCTGATTCAATATATGAAAGTTGTTTAATTCTCCAAAACCTAGACAAGAAAAGGCCCTTTATTGTATATTGTACTGTGTATTTTTCTATAATCATTTATTAATAAAAATTTATAGCATGTTTCAGTACTGAATCAAGAAGTGCGAGTTTAGGGCTTTATAGTTGGTATCTTCCATGAACCAAGTTAGGTCGCCATCAAACCTACACCCAACCCAGTCTGCCACAAGACCCGAAGGGCATTCCCGATCCCCACGGGCTAGCACAAGTGCCCATGTATCAAAAATAAAACATGGGTATGATTTACCCGAGTAAATAAATATAAAACAAACAACAAGATGAATAAATTAAAACTAGAATCAGACAACCAAACAGACCCTTAAACTAAGGTCAAAATTAAAGTTTACAACTTGAACAAAAAAAAACAAAGGGAACGAAAAAAAAGGAAGAAATAAAAATACTAACTCAAACCAACAAGGAACATGAGGTGCAACACCATCAATCCACATCCACCAAACTGACACGAGAGTGCCATTGAAAACCCGAACGACCAATGCTATGCTCAATGCCTCAACCTAGAATGCAGAAGAAACAGAATCTACATACACCCAGAGGAGTATGTAGTGTGTGAGATAAAATCCTAGTAGGATGCCGCCAAGAAAAGGATCCAGTTATAATTATTAAATGAAAAATACATTTGCAATTTAACAGAATAAAAATAAATAAGTGCTTAAATAGTTTTATTGAAAACAGTTTTAAAGAAAACTACTTTAAAGAAAAACAAATTGAATTACAACACACACACGCACACACTTTCACGGTAACCCCAATGCCACACCGTGTGGCTACAGTGAGTGTAAAGAAAAAGAGGAGCACAAATACTAGGGAGAGGCCCTAAAGATACTAACGAGAAGTGGGACCATAGAACATCGCGTCTCGAAAAAAAATGGTATAGAAACATAACAATATACATTCTCGGGCACGAGTCACTAGTAGGGAAACACATCCATAACCTAGTGGTCTCCAAACATCATCCAAAAGTTTAGTTAGTGTTGTAGTCATCAATCCAGCTAAGTGAAACCAGGCCGATGCCACTTCCGTGTCACTAGCACACTAATCCTAGTCCACCCACCTAGTACCCAGGCTTCCCGTTTATGCTCAAGTAGTTCAGAGATCAAGTCATATGTCATAATAAAATACTCAAACTAAAAAAGTCACTACGCACGCCAAAACCACCATTTTCACACACAAAATCCATTTGAAATAAGATACACACTAAAAATATCCCAAAACTAAATCCGCATCACTTACACAACCAATTAAAATGACTGCACAGTCAGAGAAACCACTTTCAACATCAAACACACCATTAAAAGTATTTATTAAATAATTTCCACACACATCGCATGACTTTACGCACCAAAAAAATTTACACAATTTAACCCCAACAATTTTTCACCCTTAATAATTATTTAATAAAACAATTCAAATTTTCATAAACAAAAATTTAAAGAGAAAAACACCGTTTTACACACTAGACCAACCCAAATCTTCTTACACGACCACACACACACAACGCCACCTCAGGAACATAATCTGCATCACTCACGCGATTAAAGGAACCACCCGCACAGTTAAAAAGACCATTTTTATAATTAAAGAAACTGCCAGAAAAATTTTCCAAACAATTTTAAGATATGCCGCGTGACATTAAATACCTAAAACTCTTCCAAAAGTCATTTCTGACCGAACACAAATAGACACAACACTAAAACAATGATTTCACCCTTTTCACACCCTAACGAAATAAACTGCACAACTTATGAAACACTAGCAAGAAGTTCGACTAGGTTTTTCAGAGCAACAACATACTCATTTCATATTAGCACACTAGTAAACACATTAAAACATACTAAACCTCAAGTAAAAATTAAATGTGCACAAAAAAACTGATTAGTAAACATACTAAATTAATTAATTAAGAAAATAAACTTAACAATTAATACTCATACACAGAACCACCTACCTCAGTGTATGCAAAACATCACAAGCCAACACGAAGCTCCCGCCGCACGGTGCTTTCACTACAAGAAGACTAAAGAGACCCCTAATACCAAACACCACACAATTGCATCAATAATTAAACCAAAAACAATATAAACTCTAATCGCACAAAACTGCCAATGGAATAAATTACCCAGACAGAGTGAAACGCACTGGCACCGATGTTTTGGATGACCAACTGAGCAAGGGGAAGACCGCCGGAGGTGCGCCACATCAGAAAACTGGCCAGAAGGGAGGGGCGGTGTGTGTTTGGATGGTACGAGGCAGCGGGGAGCTGCTGGTTCAGTGTGGGGCACGCTTCAGGGTGGTGCGAGGTAGTGGGTAGAGAGGAGGGGTGTCGGTATGGGTGCGCATCGCCAAAGGGGGTTTGAGAGGGGCGGTCTGGCGAGGGAGGCACTGCGATGGGCGAGAGATGGGGTGCGCGCGCGGAGGGAGCTCGAGGGGGGAGGGATGTGCGGTGGTGCCGAACCGGAAGGGTAGAGGTGTTGTGTGCGAGGGAGGTTGTGCGCATGGGTGAGGAGGCCGATGGGGTTATGGTACGCCGTTTCGAAGGGAGGACGCTGGAGGGTTGTCGCAACGGGGAGAGGTGGGGTGCCGACCAGAGGGAGAAAAGGGAATGGGGGTGTGGCGGCTAGGGTTGCAGGTAGGGGCTTCTGTGCATAACAAAAACTAGGGGAGAAGGGGTCTGGCGCGATGGGGAAAGAGAGGAAGAATAGTCAGAAAAGAAAGAAAAAAAATAAAAGGAAAGAAAAATAAATAAAAAGGAAACCAAAATAAAGATAAATTAAAACCTAATTAAAACCTTAACAAAATTAATAATAATGGTAATAACATAAAAAGTAACATGCATATAATTTTATAACCATTATAATAATTTAAAATTATCTAACTAATTAAAATATTAACTAAAATAATAAAATAAGATAAATAATCCCATTATTATTATTATTATTATTAAACAACTCTTGAATTATTTAATCTTTTTTTATTTCATTTTTGTGATTAAATTATTATTAAACTCGTTAATTAATTAAATCCCCTACGCTTCAGGCATGCCGCACATTGATCAGGCGAAGGCACATGTCTTCATTCGTGCCATGCGCGTGCATGAACATCACGACCCCAAAACGCTCGTTTATCAGAAAAATGAAAAAACTCTCGTCTGGTCCGGCCTGCACCTCAACAAAGTGAATTTAATAAAAAATAAAAATTATAAAATAAAAATAAAAATTACTACAAATGTTCTGGTGCGACAATTCTCCCCACCATGACACTTTCTGCCCCCAGAAAGTTCTAAAAGACTAGGTCAACCATGGGTTCCAAGCGAGACCACAAAGACACTTAAAACAAAACCTCAATCACCCAAATACTAGGCTTTCTGAACACCCATTACCTAAAATTTCATAAATTTCAAAACTAGAATCACCGAGAAAAATAACTAACAACAAGGAATTCACCTCTAAACACAACTACAACACGGAACACCCCGACCCCTAACATAGGGATCACCGAGGCCACTCGAGATCTCCTAGAATACTAATCCAACGACCCACTACCTGATTTGACCAATTATCATGGTCGTGGTTGGGAGGAATGGAAGTAAGGGGTTGCCCCTCCATGTGCACTTTTAAGACAATGTTTTCCACAAGTTCTTCCTATGGTGGTCTCCCCACTATATTAGGATTATTGTCAAACGTTTGTTCTACAAACCAAAATGACTCACAAACCAATACAAACCTTTAATACTTTCTTGAACCTCCAAGCCCTCTATGTTAAACCAAACCAACACATGAGGGGACACCGACGAGACCTGCACTGGGTCTCCCCACCATTTTAAAATTTCCTAACACCACGGAACCCACACATGCATTTCCAGTTTGCTTTGAGAGATACGAACTAAACACTTCATCACAAACCCACCAACACAGGTCGACCTGCACTGATTATTCCTACCGTGGACAATACTCCCCTTCATGATATGATTTTGATAGAAAAAACCCCCAACCAGGTGGTGGACTGGACATGCTCGTGTCAATTACAGATGACATGAGTATCTCCAAGACGAGTACGATTTAGATCCATAACTGACCACAAGAGGGTTCACAGAGAAAGCTTTCAAGCTTTACAATAATAGGGATTTTCCAAACCTCTTTAAGGCCCAAGAGTAAATCCCATAAATTAAGACCACAGTAATAAGGAAGGGGCTTCATGCCTTTCATAACAAAAATGAATCATTCAGAGGATATTCCACAATAGGGAAATTTAATCTATCCCCATCCCGTCACTGTAGACTTATGTTGGATCAAGCCTATCCCACATCCGACGAGTTTTTGATTGCGCACAAGATTCACCCCGAGACCTATGTCTGGGGCCTTGATGTCTGAAGCATCTACTGCCTCACAGTCATAAGATGACCACCTCTGACTAGAACTTCCTCTACTGGAGAAGCAACCTGCATACTTCTCCTCATGTACCATGTGACCACTCTGTCAATATACCCACTGTGAATTGCAACGAACGACTTAGAGTGCCCGACTGACCACACTAGAGATAGGAGATTGAGCGGGCTGTCAAACGTATGACACAAACTGATGGAAGGGACACTCTATGAATAGGTCCCATTGGTTCACACTCCTCATCAGATGAGGAACCTGCACTTTCCACAATATGAGAAAGACCAAAAACTATTACGAACATTAAACTGATTGTTCCACAAAACCACTAGGAAATATGAAACTAGCTCATGAGAAAGGTCAACACACCTCCATATCCGCCTGCTGATTGGTTGAGCACCTCCGAAATCCACCACTTTCCCTCGACTTCACTTCCTTAGGTACGACCGTGCAATGAGGCTAGTCTTGAGGATCGCTCACGACATACCCATTCGCAAAAAAACGGAATGATCACTGTTTGCTGATGTAGTCTCTCTCTTCCAAACATACACGAGACAACTTATGCCTACACAACATTTGGAGTTCCTCAAAAACTAGAGACACTCATATTTTTCCTAAAGCACTCAATGATATCCAACCGACCTCGACATCCACAAATAGTCGACACAACATGAAGAACCCAACTCCACCACTCCACTGGGATTTTGGGCTGAGCCAAGAACCAAGAGACCTACTGGAAACCCATGGGACATTTCTAGGGGGAATATCACAAACAAGAAACAAAAAACAGCCTTTCAAAAATTCAAAGACATCACAAAACAAACATTCACACCTAAGACAAAATTCCAGTAATTCCAATTTAAAACATCAATTCATTCTTAATGAAAAACATCTGCTTGAGAAACCAAACACAGTACAATAAAACCCAACAACTATTTTGAAATCATCACTTTCAATCTAGTCTCAAAAACATTTTCCAATTTACAAAACCATTTAAGCACAAAAACCCATTTTATAGAGAACCCCATTTTTTAGGAAACAAGAAGTAACATTAAAAATCAATAACTCACCACTGATATTCCTAGATGCCTCACAGATTTTCATTTTTGTGCCACTCACGCACCCATCCACACAATCCACCAACATTCCATCAATCACATCCACATGAACACGTGAGCATCCATAGGAATACCACTGGACAAAGCAAGGTTCTTCCGATTTCAAAAATAAAACTTTCCCAATATTCCAAAAATAATATTTTTTTCCAAAAACCATTTTAGAGATTGACGAAAAATTTTCTAAATGATTTCCATTTCTAAAACAACCCACTTCAATTTCACATAACCTAAGGCATTATTTTATGAATTCAATTTTCAACGAATCAAACACCAAATTCCAAGAGAAACACACCCCAAAAATCATGTCAAACACACACCAATATAAAATAAGAGCAACCCCAAGTTTCGCTTTCCATTTAAAAGAAAACACATTCATGCCAACCCAAAACTGAAGCAAGACATTAAGAACACTAAAGCACATTGATGGAGAACAAGTGGTCGTGCCTAACCTGGCTACATGGTTTAACAGACCATGCCCTAGGAAAGCGCTAACTACTAGGAGTGTCAAACCATAATCTTGGGCATCACATGGGTTGCTACTCCATGTGAGACTGTGCGCAGTACTGGTTTACTCCTACTGTCATCCCCCATCCACAAAGACCAAATCCAAAACATAAACCCCAAACTACCCCTTGTTAACTGAGGATCAGAACGAGTAAGAGTTCACGATGCTCTTCCCTCACCTACCACTTGAGTACTGACGGTCCTATATCCAATCTACCTGACACCCCAAATAACAAGAGAAAAAATGCCTTTGATACCATTTTGTCATGAGCCAAGTCAGGTCGCCATCAAACTGACGCCCGACCCAGTCTACGGCAAGGCCCGAACGACGTTCCCGATCCCCACGGGCTGGCATAAGTGCCCAGGTATCAAAAATAAAACATGGGAACGATTTACCCAAATAAATAAATATAAAACAAACAACAAGATGAATAAATTAAAACTAGAATCAGACAACCAAATGGACCCTTAAACTAAGTTCAAAATTAAAGTTTACAACTTGAACAAAAAAACCAAAGGGAACGACCAAAAAGGAAGAACTAAAAATACTAACTCAAACCTCCAAGCAACATAAGGTGCAAGAACATCAAGACACATCCACCAAACCGACTCGGGGGTGCCACTGACAACCCAAACCACCAATGCTATGCTCGATGCCTCAACCTACAATGCATAAGAAACAGAATCTGCATACACCCAAAGGTGTATGTAGGGTGTGAGATAAAAGCACAGTAGGATTCCACCGAGAAAAAGGTTCCACATATAATTATTAAATGAAAAATACATTTTCAATTTAACAGAATAAAAATAAATAAGTTCTTAAACAGTTTTAATGAAAATTGTTTTAAAGAAATCTACTTTAAATAAAAACAACTTGAATTACAACACACACTCATGCACACACTTTCAAGGTAACCCCAACACCACACCGTGTGCCGATGGTGAGCACAAAGAAAAAGACGAGAAAAAATACATGGGAGATGCCCTAATGATATTAGTGAGAAGTGGGACCATAGAACATCACGTCTCGGTGAACAATGGTATAGAAACATAACAATATATGTTCTCATGCATGAGGCACTAGTAGGGCAATACATCCATAACCTATTGGTCTCCAAACATCATCCAAAAGTTTAGTTAGTGTTGTAGTCGTCAATCCAGCTATGTGAAACCGGGCCAATGCCACTTCCGTGTCATTATCACACTAGTCCTAGTCTGCCCACTTAGTACCCAGGCTTCCCGTTTGTGCTCAAGTAGTTCAGAGTTCAAGTCTAATGTCATAATCACATACTCAAACCAAAAAAGACACTATGCACGCCAAAACCACTATTTGCACACACAAAAACCATTTTAAATAAGATGCACACTTAAAATATCCCAAAACAGAATCTGCATCACTTACACAACCAATTAAAATGATTGCACAGTCAAAGAAACCACTTTAAGCATCAAACACACCAGTAAAATTATTTATTAAACAATTTCCACACACGTCACATGATTTTAGGCACCAAAAACTTTTACACAATTTAACCCAAAAAAAGTTTCACCATTAATATTTATTTAATAAAACAAATCAAATTTTCATAAACAATTTTTAAAGAGAAAAACACCGCTTTACACACTAGACTGACCCAAACCCTCTTACATGACCACACACACACAACGCCACCTCAGGAACACAATCTTCATCATGCACGCGATTAAAGGAACCACCCGCATAGTTAAAAAGACCATTTCTATAATTAAACGAACTAATAGAAAATTTTTCCAAACAATTTCAAGATATGCCGCATGATATTAAATGCCTAAAACTCCTCAAAATGTCATTCATGAACGAATGGAAATAGACGCAACACTAAAACAACAATTGCACCCTTTGCACGCCCTAACAAAATAAACCACACAACCTAGGAAACACTAACAAGAAGTTCGATAGGGGTTTTCACATCAACAACATACTCATTTCATATTACCACACTAATAAACACATTAAAAACATACTAAACCTCAAGTAGAAATTAAATTTGCACCAAACAAACTGATTAGTAAACATACTGAATTAATTAATTAAGCAAATGAATTTAACAATTAATAATCATACGTGGAACCACCTACCTCGATGTATGAAAAACCTCACAAGAAGACACGAAGCTCCCACCGTACGACGCTTGCACTAAAATAAGACCAAAGTGACCCCTAAAACCAAACACCACACAATTTCATCAATAATTATACCAAAAACAATATAAACTCTAATCGCACAAAACTGCCAATGGAAGGAATTACCCAGCTGGAGTGAAATGCACTCACACTGATGTTGCGGATGGCCAATCAAGAAAGGGGAAGACCGCCAGAGGTGCGCCACATCAGAAAACTGGCCAGAAGGGAGGGGAGATGCATGTCCGGGTGGTGCGAGGTAGCGGGGAGCCGCTGGTTCGGTTAGGGGTGCGCTGCAGGGTGGCGCGAGGCAGCGGGTAGAGAGGAGGGGTGTCAGTCTGGGTGTGCATCGTCATAGGGGGTTTGAGAGGGGCGGTCTGGCGAGGGAGGCACTACAATGGGTGTGAGACGGGGTGTGCGCACGGAGGGAGCTTGAGGGTGGAGGGTTGGGTGGTGGTGCCGAACCGGAAGGGGAGTGGTGTTGTGCGCGAGGGAGGTTGTGCGTGTGGGTGAGGAGGCTGGAAGGGCTATGGTGGGCCGGTTCGAAGGGAGGACGCTGGAGGGTTGTCGCAACGGGGAGAGGCAGGGTGCTGGCTGGAGGGAGAAAGGGGAAAGGGGGTGCGGTGGCTAGGGTTGCAGGGAGGGGCTTCTGTGCAAAACAAAAACCCGGGGAGAAGGAGTCTAGCGCGACAGGGAGAGAGAAATAATAGTAGGAAAAGAAAGAAAAAAAATAAAAGACAAGAAAAATTAATAAAAAGGAAATGAAAATAAAGATAAATTAAAACCTAATTAAAATCTTAACAAAATTAATAATAATGGTAATACCATAAATAGTAACTTGCTGATAATTTTATAACCATTATAATAATTTAATATTATCTAACTAATTAAAATATTAACTAAAATAATAAAATAAGATAAATAATCCCAATATTATTATTATTATTAAATAACTCTTGAATTATTTAATCTTTTTTTTATTTCATTTTTGTGCTTAAATTATTATTCAACTCCATAATTAATTAATTCCCCACACGCCGGGCATGCCGCACGTTGATCAGGCAAATGCACATGGCTTCATTTGTGCCATGTGTGCGCGAACATCACGACGCTAAAATGCCCGTTTATCAGCAAAACCCAAAAACTCTCGTCGGGTCCATCCCGCACCTCAACAAAGAAAATTTAATGAAAAACGAAAATTATAAAATCAAAATAAAAAACACTACAGTTTTCTGGGTGTGACAATTTATTGTGACAACTTGATCCCGATGACAACACAGACACTCCACCTTGACATGGTCGTCGGGTCCTGGCCTGCCAGGTACCACAAGTTGCCCGACAGACACGTGGTCCCCACCCAGGGGCCCTCCCACATGCCTGAACAGGTAATCTGACTAATGACAGTCCCCATAGGCCAACACATGTTCTTTCCAGTGTGCTTTGTCATCACTCACACACACCCTGAGAAACTTCCCAGAAGGTCACCCATCCTGATCACTACTCCAGGCTAAGCACGCTTAACTGTGGAGTTTTAATCAGGTAGGCTCCTGAAAAGGAAGGTTCACCATATTAACATGAGTCATATCATTTATTCATTTAACCCTTTATCATTTTGGGGTGTTACAATCACCCCCCTTTAGAGCGTGCATGAACATCACGACGCTAAATGCTCGTTTATCAGCAAAACACAAAAACTCTCGTCGGGTCCAGCCCACACCTCAACAAAGAAAATTTAATGAAAAATGAAAATTATAAAATAAAAATAAAAAATACGGCAGTTGTCCGTGTGTGACAATTCAATGTGACAACTGGATCCCGTTGACAGCACAGACACCCCACCTTGACATGGTCATCGGGTCCTAGCCCGCCAGGTACCACAAGTTGCCCCACTGACACGTGGTCCCCTCCTAGGGGCCCTCCCACATGCCTGAACAGGTCATCTGACTAATGAAAGTCCTCACAGGCCTACACATGTTCTTTCCAGTGTGCTTTGTCCTCATTCACACACACCCTGGGAAACTTCCCAAAAGGCCACCCATCCTGATCACTACTCGAGGATAAGCACAGTTAACTGTGGACTTTTAATCAGACAGGCTCCCGAAAAGGAAGGTGCACCATATTGACATGAGTCACATCATCTAGTCATTTAACCCTTTATCATTATGGGGTGTTACAATCACCCCCCTTTAGAGCACAATGCCCTTGTTGTGGGCCCTACATCTCAACCCATGTAGTGCACCACACTTAAGGCCGGGTTCCTCCTCTGATACCAAATGTGAAAACTGGGTCCCAGGGGCCCTCCCACATGCCCGAACAGGTCATTCGACTAATGAAAGTCCCCATAGGCCAACACATGTCCTTTCCAGTGTGCTTTGTCCTCAGTCACACACACCCTGGGAAACTTCCCAGAAGGTCACCCATCCTGATCACTACTCCAGGCCAAGCACGCTTAAATGTGGAGTTTTAATCAGATAGGCTTCCAAAAAGGAAGGTCCACCTTATTTACACGACTCATATCATATAGTAATTTAACGCTTTATCATTCTAGAGGTGTTACAGTCACCCCCCTTTAGAGCACATCGCCCTCGTTGTGGGCCATACATCTCAACCCAGGTAGTGCACCACACTTAAGACTGGGTTCTTCCTCTGATACCAAATGTGACAACTGGGTCCCGGTGACAGCACAAACACCCCACCTTAACATGGTCGTCGGGTCCTGGCCTTCCAGGTACCACCAGTTTCCCCACAGACATGTGGTCCCCACCCAAGGCCCCCCCACATGCCCGAATAGTTCATCTGACTAATGACAGTCCCCACTGGCCAACACATGTCCTTTCCAGTGTGCTTTTCCCTCACTCACACACACCCTAGGAAACTTCCCAGAAGGCCACCAATCCTGATCACTACTCCAGGCCAAGCACGCTTAACTGTGGAGTTCTAATCTAGTAGGCTCCTGAAAAGGAAGGTGTACCTTGTTGATATGAGTCATATCATTTAGTCATTTAACCCTTTATAATTCTAATTAATGACTGCCCCACATGCCCAAACTGGTCATCTAACTAATGACAGTCCTCACAGGCCAACACATGTCCTTTACAGTGTGATTTGTCCTCACTCACACACACCCTGGGAAACTTCCCAGAAGGCCACCCATCCTGATCACTACTCTAGGCCAGGCTCGCTTATCTGTGGAGTTCTAATCAGGTAGGATCCTGAAAAGGAAGGTTCACCTTGTTGACATGAGTCATATCATTTATCCATTTAACCCTTTATCATTCTAGGGTGTTCCAATCACCCCTTTAGAGCACAACACCCTCGTTGTGGGCCCTACATCTCAACATAGGTAGTGCACCGCACTTAAGGTTGGGTTCATACTTTGATACCAAATGTGACAACTAGGCCACAGTGACAGCACAAACACCCTGCCTTAACATGGTCGTCGGGTCCTGGCCCGCTAGGTACCCGCAGTTGCCCCACAGACACGTGGTCCCACCCAGGGTCCCACCAACATGCTCGAACATGTCATTTGACTAATGACATTCCCCACTGGCCAACACATGTCCTTTCCAATGTGATTTGTCCTCACTCACACACACCATGGGAAATGTCCCAAAAGGTCACCCATCCTGATCACTACTCCAGACCAAGCACAATTAACTGTGGATTTCTAATCAGATAGGCTCCCGAAAAGGAAGGTGAACCTTGTTGACATGAGTGATATCATTTAGTCATTTAACCCTTTATTATTCTGGGGTGTTACAGTATTAGAGGAAAGATCTAGATAACTTTGGGGATTATACATTGTATTTTTATAGAAAAATTTTAGCACTAGTATTTACTTTTTAATATCTACTTAATTATGTACAAATAAGAAAATAGTTTTTTATAATTATCAATATGTAAATTTTGAATTATAAGTATAATGAATGAATTACGAGGGCACAATTCATTTAAGTTTGGGAGAATGTAACATCCTGAGATTTTAAAAGGAGACACTATGTTCCTAAAAGAACTACTAAGTATTATGTGGAATTTATAAACTAACCATTAAACACAATTTTTCTTCTTCTGTGTTGTCGATTTCGAAAAACTGACATACACGGTTGCGATCAGTATATTTTTCGGAGTCTGATAAGACAATATTATTTTTTGGTGAATACCTACCCTTATGAATAGGAATTTACCCTTATGAATTGTAACTTGACACTTATGAATAGTAATGTTCTCTTATGAATAGAAACTCGAACCTTATGAATAGTAATGTACCCTTATGAATAGTAAATTCACTAATGAAATTATAAATAAAATTTATCCATCTTATAAGTTTCCATATGAAATAATAATGTCATAATATAAGTAAATAAATATTTTAAAAATTATTGCTTAAATGTTGATATTTTTGTAATTCATATATTTTTAATTACAAATTTATAACAAATTTAATAATTTAAATGAAAATTTATTTTTATAAAATGGGTTTATAAATAAGTATTTTTATTACTTATGAATATAAGATAATTTTAAGAGACCTTAAGTAATTTTTTAAAGTGTTATAAAATCTGTTTTAATTTTAAAATTGTATTTTTCATGTAAATTATGATTTTATTTTAAAAAAATTAATCATGTTTAGAAAATTATTTTTTAAAAATGGAGTTCATTTTTTTAATTTACACGTCCAAAAATTTTTAGGGTGAATTTTTGAGATTTTTATGAAATTCTTGAATTTTTTATGAATAGTAAAATACGATAAATTACGATAAATGCTAAATACTTGATTTACTGCATCATAGGTGATTCAAGGATGAAGTAGGAACACTTGGTTTGAACTCACATGCACTTATTACTGTTTGGGGTCACATTAATCAAGACTATTCATAGTCTTGAGCAAAAATATTAAACTGATGATTAAAATAATTTAAAACCCCTCCTCTCCTCCACTATAAATACGACCCTCATTCCCGTGTTCCTCACACACTTATGAAGTTTTTATAATTATCTATGTTCAGCCCAATCTCATTCCCAAGGCTCTTCCCCATGTCCAAGACCTACTGGTCTCACCAATAGGCCAAAACCAAAGGCCTTAGGGAGGATCTCAAGAAGAAGAGATCAAGAGGTAAGAATCCTCTTTCATTTTCTTATGTTTTCTTTTCAATTCTTTTCTTTTCTTATACTCTCTTAACCTACCCTTATCCAAGAGTCATGGAAGCTCTACTATGATATATATTCTGTATTTTTTTAATGTTTATGGAAATATTCATCATCATTATTCCTCTATAATTCCTCTTATTCTAAATATTAAAACATCATCCGTGATGTGCCAATTAACCATAATCATGGATGATGAGTTTACAATTTCCATTACTTCCTTAAAAACTGGTTAGAAAACCATTTTAATGGATGAAACAGAATTTACAGTGTATTATATAACTTCTTTCATATTTTTGTGGTTATATATATACATAATATTATGTTATATAATGATACTAGTTCGTGAATATCAAAGACCCGCAAAAATAATCTAAATGGATATCACTAAATATTTATCTAATGATTCATTCTCATGCCATACAACCAAAATGAGTTATAAAATCATTTAATATTTTGAAAAAATATGAATACCATTTCATTCTACTTTTTTAATTTCATTTCCATATGACAATAAAATAAAATACAATCCGGCCATTGAAATCATGTAAAGAACGCACCCGAAACAAAGGAAGGAACAAAATACTAATAATTAAATGGTAAAATGATGTTATAAAATGATCATATAAGGTGTTATAAGAATGAATATGTTTCTGTAAGATATTAATAACACTATTTTAACCAATATACAGGATTTTTAAACACATTTTAAGTAAGACAAACCCGGTATAAGGGAATTCTTAACCCAATTTTCATTCTTTGGGACAACCTTCTACTTCATTAATTACATGTTATTAAAATTGTTTTTGTGATGATTTTTTTTTATATTATGTATAATTATGTTTATTTACAATTTATATACATATTAAATCCACTCTATTAAGTCTCACTTCGATTATATGATATTTGTAAGGAGGCTTTTCTTTTGAAATCCGCTTTTAAAATTATATTTTACAAAATTCAAAAGCATGTTTTTATGTAATTATTCATGTTGTATGATTATTTTTTGGTTATTGGGAATTGTTTATGATTAAGGGTGAGACCTATATGTCCCTCAAATTCATTGGGCATGTGTATATTGGAGGCCGACCGTATTGTTACTCCATGTGTAACTGTGATGGTTGCATCATAAGGCAGCTGTGAGGGTTACATTGTAATGTAGAAGTGAGAGTTACATTGTAAGGTAGTCGTGAGGGATAAAAATAATATGGTAGCCATGATGGTTACAATTTTAGGCAATTAATTCATCAAGTTGCCTACATGTTTTATTTATGTTCTCTATGTTTTCACAAAGTATGTATATGTCACTTTATGTGTAAGAAGTAAGTCTTATGAAAATGTTTTCATATGTTAAAAAGTATTTATGGACTAATGGTTGCTTTACATATTTTTATATCCCTTACTGAGCTATTTTTCTCATCCCAAGTTTTTAAAATGTTTTTCACTGGAATCCTTAGAAGTTCAAATGATAGTTAAGGTGCACGTACAGATAAATCCAATTAGTTTTTTGGTAATTAATTTTGTAAACTATGATTCATATACATAAGTTGTTGTCTAATTCTCCTGACCAAAGACCGAAAAAGGTCATCGATTGAATAATGTACTGTGTATTTTTCTATAATCATTTAAAAAAATACACTCCATGTTTTAGTAATATGTTGTTTTAGTACTAAATCTGGAAGTGCGGGTTCCAAGCTTTACAATTTTTATCAGAGTAACGGTCTAGACAACTTTGGAGATTAGATGATGTATTTTTTTGGAAAACTTTTTCGATTGTATTTACTTTTGATCATCTAATTAATTAAGTACACATAAGAAAATAGTTTTTCATAATTATCAATATGTAAATTCAGAATTATAAGTATAATGAACAAATTGTGAGGGCACAATTCATTGGGGGGGGGGGGAGAATGTAACATCCCAAGATTTTAAAAGGAGACACCATGTGCTTAAATGAACAACTATGTATTATGTGGAATTTATAAACTAACCATTAAACATAATTTTTCCACCTCAGTGTTTTGAATTTTGAAAAACGGACATACATGGTTGCGATAAGTATGTTTTTAGGAGTTTGATAAGACAAACTTATTTTTAGTGAATAGTAACCTACCCTTATGAATAGTAACATACCCTTATGATTAGTAATATTCCATTATGAATAGTAACTTGACCCTAATGAATAGTAATATACCATTATGAATAGTAACTTGAAACTTATGAATAGTAAGGTAAATTTATGAATAGTAAATTCACCAATGAAATTATAAATAAAATTTATTCATCTTACAAGTGTCGATATGAAATAATTATTTCATAATTTAAGTAAATAAATATTTTAAAAATTATTGATGAAGTGTGGGTATTTTTGTAAGTCATATATATTTAATTACAAATTTATGATTAATTTAATAATTTAAATTTAAATTTATTTTCCTAAAATGTATTCATAAATAAGTATTTTTTTGAATTATGATTACAAGATAAATTTAAGAGACCTTATGTAATTTTTCAATGTGTAATAAAATGTGTTTTAATTTTGAAATATTATTTTTCAAGTAAATTATAATTTTATTTAAAAATTACATTAATCTTGTTGACTAAATTATTTTAAAAAATGGAGTTCATTTTTGGATTTTACAAGTCAAAAAATGGTTAGGGTGAATTTTTTTGATTTTTCTAAAATTCTTGAATTTTTGATGAATAGTAAAATACGATAAATTACGATAAATGATAAATACTTGATTTACTGCATCATAGGTGATGAAAGGATGATGTAGGCACACTTGGTTCGAACTCACACACACTTATTACTATTTGGGGTCACATGAATCAAGAATATTCATAGTCTTAAGAAAAAATATTAAAATAATGATTAAAATGATTTAAAACTCCTCCTCTACTCCACTATAAATACCACCCCCATTCCCCTCTTGCTCTCACACCTCTCAACTTTTTGATTATTGTCTAAGTTATGAACAATATTTTTACCAAGGCTCTTCCCCACTTCCACGACCTACTGGTCTCACCAATAGGCCAAAGCCAAATGCCTTAAGGAGGATCTCAAGGAGAAGAGATCAAGAGGTAAAAATCCTATTTCATTTTCTTGTGTTTTCATTTCAATTCTTTTATTTTATTATATTGTATTTACCTCCACTTATCCATGATGAATGAAAGATCTAGTATGATATATATTCTGGATTTTTATCACGTTTATGGAAATATTCATCATCATTCTTCCTCTCCTCTTCCTCTTATTCTAAAAATAAAAATATCATCTGTGATGTGTCGATTTACCAAAATCACAGATGATGTGTTTTCAATTTTAATTACATCCTTAAAAACTAGTTATAAAACCATTTTAATGGTTGAAAAAAATTAAATTGGATGATATATCCTCTTTCTTATTCTGGAGTTAACATATATACATAATATTATGTTATATAATGAAACTAGTTTGTGATTATCAAAGAACCGCAAAAATGATCTAAACGGATATCGCTAAAGATTTATCAAATGATTTGTCCTCATGAAATACACCCAAAATTAGTAATGAAATAATTTAATATTCTGAAAACATATGAATACCATTTCATTCCACTTAGGGAATTTTATTTCCATGCGATAAGAAAATCAAATACAAACTGGCCATAGAAATCATGTAAAGAACGCACCCAAAACAATGAAAGAAACAAAATACTAATAATTAAAGGGTAAAATGATGTTATTGAATGATCATATAAGGTTTTATAAACATTAATATTACTATTTAAGATATTAATAACACTATTTTAACAATTATATAGGATTTTTAAACACATTTGAAGTAAGATGAACCCGATGTAAGGGAATTCTTAACTCAATTTCTATTGTTTGGGTCAACCTTCTAATTCATTAATTATGTGTTATTAAAATTGTTTTTGTGATAAATTTTGTTTATATTATGTTTAATTATGTTTATTTACAGTGTATATACATATTCCATCCACTCTATTAAGTCTCACTTCGATTATATGATATTTGTAAGAAGACTTTTTTTTGAAAATCCTCTTTTAAAATTCTGTTTTACAAAATTCAAAAGCAACGTTTTTATGAAATTATTCATGATGTATGATTATGTTATGGTTCATGGGAATTTTTTATGATGAAGTGTGAGACCTGTATATCTCTCCAATGAATTTATTATGTGTAAGTTGGAGGTCAACCGTATGGTTACTCAATGTGTAACTGCGATGGTCACACTATAAGGTAGCCGTGAGGGTTACATTGTAAGGTAGCCATGAGGGTTACATTGTAAGGTATCTATGAGGGTTAAAAATAATATGATGGCCATTATGGTTAAAATTTTATGTAATTAATTCCCCACGTTACCTGCATGTTTTATTTATCTTCTCTATATTTTCACAAAGTATGTATACGATACTTTATGGGTAAGAAGTATGTCTTGTGAAATTGTTTTCATATGTTCAAAAGTATTTATGGACTAATGGATCATTATTTTTATAACCCTTAATGAGATATTTTTATCATCCTAAGTTTTTAAAATGTTTTTCATAGGAATCCTTATATGTTCAAAGGACAGTTAATGTGCACATGCAGATAAATCCAATTATATTTTTTGGTAATTATTTTTGTAAACTCTGATTCAATTTATGTAATTTGTTGTATAATTCCCTATAACATAGATTGAAAAGGTACTTGATTGTATAATCAACTGTTTATTTTTATATAATCATTTATTAAAAAAATACATAGCATGTTTTAGTACCGAATATGGAAGTGCGGGTTTAGGGCTTTACCGTTGCTACTAGAGGAACAATCTAGACAACTATGGAGATTATGCGATGTATTTTTTTAGAATTTTTTTTTGATTGTATTTACTTTTGAACATCTACTAAATTAAGGACACATTAGATTTTTTTTCTCATAATTATCAATATGTAAATTCATAATTATAAGTATAATGAACGAATTGCGAGGACACAATTCATTTAAGGTGTGGAGAATGTGACATCACGAGATTTTAAAAGGAGACACTATGTGCTTAAATTAACTACTAAGTATTATGTGGAATTTATAAAATAACCATTAAACATAATTTTACCACTTCTGTGTTTTGAATTTTGAAAAACGGACATACACTGTTGCGATCCATATGTTTTTTAGAGTCTGACATGAAAAACATATTTTTTTGGCGAACAGTAACCTGCCCTTATGAATAGTAACATACCCTTATGAATAGCAATTTACCCTTATGAATAGTAACTTGACCATAATGAATAGCAATATAACCTTATGAATAGTAACTTGAACCTTATGAATAGTAATTTACCCTTATGAATAGTAAATTCGCCAATGAAATTATAAATAAAATTTATCTATCTTAGAAGTGTTAATATGATATAATTATGTCATAATATAGGTTAATAAACATTTTAAAAATTATTTATTAAGTGTTGGTATTTTTGTAAGTCATATATATTTTATTACAAATTTATGATTAATTTAATAATTTAAATGAAAATTTATTTGCATAAATTTTATTCATAAATAAGTATTTTTATGACTTATGATTATAAGATAATTTTAAGAGACCTTAAGTATTTTTTCAAAGTGTTAGAAAATTTGTTTTAATTTTAAAATAGTATTTTCAAATAAATTATGACTTTATTTAAAAATTAAATTAATCATATTTAGAAAATTATTTTAAAAAAATGGAGTTAATTTTTAAATTCTACATGTTGATAAATGGTTAGGGTGAATTTTTGGGATTTTTTCTGAAATTCTTGAATTTTTGATTAATAGTAAAATATGATAAATTACGATAAATGCTAAATACTTCATTTACTGCATCATAGGCGATGCAAGGCTGATGTAGGCACACTTGATTCGAACTCAAATGCACTTATTAATTTGGGGTCACATGAATCAAGACTATTCATAGTCTTGATAAAAAATATTAATCTAATGATTAAAATAATTTGAAACCCCTCCTCTCCTCCACTATAAATATCACCCTCATTCCCATCTCCCTCTCGCACCTCTAAAGCTTTGATCATTGTCTAAGTTCTACCCAATCTCCTTACCAAGGCTCTTCCCCACATCTAAGACCTACTGGTCTCACCAATAGGCCAAAATCAAAGGCTTTAAGGAGGTTCTCAAGGAGAATAGATCAGGAGGAAAAAATCCTCTTTCATTTTCTTGTATTTTCTTTTCAATTCATTTTTTTCTTATACTCTCTTCACCTAAACTTATCCAATAGGCATGAAAAATTCATTATTAGATATATTTTGGATTTTTATTATGTTTATGGAAATATTCATCATCATTATTCCTCTCCACTTCCTCTTATTCTAAAAATAAAAACGTCTTCTGTGATGTGCCGATTTACCAAATCGTGGATGATGTGTTTATAATTTCCAATACATTCTTAAAAAATGGTTATAAAACCATTTTAATGGATAAAAAAATTAAGTGTATTCTATATCATCTTTCATGTTCTGGAGTTAACATATATACATAATATTATGTTATATAATGAAACTAGTTTGTGATTATCAAAGAAGCACAAAAATGATATAAATAGACATCACTAAAGATTTATCTAATGATTCATCCTCATGAAATACAACCAAAATGTGTTATGACATAATTTAATATTCTTGAAACATATTAATACCATTTCATTCCACTTCTAAAATTTCTTTTCCATATGAGAAAAAAATCAAATACAAACCGACCATTGAAATCATGTAAAGAACGCACCCGAAACAATGGAAGGAACAAAATACTAACAATTAAAGGGTAAAACGATGTTATTAAATTATCATATATGGTGTTATAAACATGAATATGTTTATTTAATACTCAATAATAGTTTAAAAAAAATCATTCACATGACAATATAGAAGTCATGTACTTCTCACCACTGACCTAGGTATCACCCTTTGTCAGCCACTTAGAGAATATACCTGGATTCTAGTAATATTTCTATACTTACTTGGTTATTGTATATCAATACACATATGTTATAATAATATTGTATTGAATACCAAGAAGTAATACCAAAACATTACATTGATGTATATTATTTAAGAAGAAACGCACACTTTCTTCTTTAATTTAGTTTATTGAATTCAAACTTCTATAGTATTATTTCATAATATGAAATGTCAATAACATCTTGTTAATACCTATTTGATTTAAATATGCTACAAATGTTCTTTTGGCGTAACATTCCATTGGCATTTTTGTCTTGTCTTCCAATTTGTTCTCCATAATAATTAAAGGTTTAAACATATTTTATATTCTTGTTAACATGGTGAACCTTACTTAAATTCATAATGAAGCGTTTACTCAATACTTATTCATTTTTGTAACTTAAAAATGAGACTTAAGTAAAGGGGTGAAGGTGATACTAGAATAGGATGTATTGAAAGATCATAACCTGCATTTCAATTTACATAGTTCCAATATAACCATTACCTATTCATATCATTGCTTCACTTTCTCCTCGCAGTCTTCTCAGAGATGAGACTACATATTATATCATCCATGTCCTAATGTAGCGACCACAACTAACATCATACATTGATAAAATACCAACGACATAGCCATCATATTCTATATACATTAGTCTCATCTAAGAAATTTCACCATCACTTCCCGAGGTATTTTAAAATGTATAAGGACACTAGCACCTTGAATTTTCGGTATTTTAGTATTATGCGTAAGCGCCTATACTACGTGAGGAAATTTGTTCCTGTGTGGACATTAACTTTGTCCAATATTTTTCAATGTTTTTTAAACTTGTGGTATAATGTGTCATTTATCTAAAAAATAAATTTTAGCAGATGATAACTTTTATCATGATTATCAGTGTAGACATTTTGATTAATTAATTAAATCATTAAAATGTCTCACACTATTTTATCAACTTCTAGGAACCCTTCTGTTCTAGAATCATAATACTATATTGTTTGAGTATTCTAGTGGAAAGGATCCCTAAACAACCCCTCATAGGGTTCAAGGTAGGTTTTTGGATGACCAACCGCTTTAACTCACAGTTCCTTGATCTGTTGAGTGAAGTACCAGCTTCTTAAATCATTACTTGATTTACTCATCACTTGGCTCTAAAATTAAAACAATATAACTTTGGAGACTTCTTTGATACAACTTTAGTTAAGTCAACCCATCACTCTTATAAGAAATCCATGGTAGTATGAGACACCCTCATTTTTGACATGAAGAGCATCATAAATAGCCAATTTTGTTCAAAGTTGAATGATGGAAGGTTATTTAGTCTTAATATTTATTTGACGGTTTTGTGTTATTAATGTGATGAAATAAATCATTTCCTACCTTCTTTGCACGTTCTATGCGATCACACTCACAATTGACCATACATGGAATAGAAAAATGTATCGTGTCACATGTTCATTTTATCTTGATTGGTTGTTTATTATTACTCTATGTGTTCGTCCATAAACTACACATTCACAAAAATAATAAACCATGCAAAAAAATAAAATGATGACCTGATCACAAGCCGGTACTAATGGTTAATTTGTTGAGTGAATAACAGACCAACCTAGACCCTAGGGATAATACCTTGAGTCGCGTTGCTTACAACTCGAATTGCAGTGTCTTCCCACCTAATGCATCAAGGTCCTATGTGTGTCACCATAACTTGTCATGAAGTGTGTCATTTGTTGTCTCGTCATTATACAACAATACTTGCACGCAGGCAAGGGGAACTAAACAGTATAAAAATACAAATTTGAAGTGGACACGCAAACTCTTATACATATTATGACTTAGAGATGATACACAGATCACCATTTATTAATTAATTATAACAAAACAACATGAAATAATTAATTAAATAAATAAATAGACATCAAACATGCACTGGGTGGTCCATGCCTCATTATCAGTCAATACGCCTTAACTTGCGTATTTAAAATAAATGCAGAATTAAAATTAAATTTGAATTAAAATAAATTCGAGGAAATTATAATTGAATTAAAAATTCACTCATATTTGTAATTCAATATTTACGTCATTTGATCCTGATTAATTAATTTAATTTTAAAACTAAAAATTAAATTAATTAATTAATTTAATTAAACACCGTATTAAATTAATTTATATCCTACAAAATTAATTACTTTAAACCAAAATTATATTTAATTAATTTAATTTTCAACTGAAATTAAATAAATCATTTAATTATTTTGATTATATTAAATTACCCGGGCCATGAAAACCCCAGTAAGAACTGTACAGGTCGGGCCGAACCTATGCAGGCCCATTTCAGGCTATGTTGACCCCTTTCAAGGGCGTTCTGAGCAAGACAGGTCTCCCCAAGACCGTTTTAGGCTAGGAAGACCCACCCAGACCTGTTCCTGGGAAGATCTGTCCACCAAAGGGTACTTGGGTGGCCGCCAATCGGCCATGGGCCATTGGGAAAGCCAGACCGGTAGGCACGGTAGCTGAAGGTGGAGCAGCAGCCCAACGAGGTAGAGGCCGATGGGCGGCAAGACGGCTGGTCTGCGATATAGCTGGGGTTTGAGGAGGGAGGTCGGTTGAGAGAGGGAGGGCCTCCATGGAGGATGCTAGTTCGACCAGATCTAGCGGAATAAGGCTATGACACACTAGCTGGGTCAGGCAGAGTATCGGTCCGCTGCGAGAAGGGGGGGTGGCCGACGGTGGGTGTCAGGACTACGTAGATTGATGGGGATGCACAAAGGAGACCTGTCAGGGAGGATAGATGGACACAGTCATCGACCTGGTGCATTGGAGCAGGGAGGGCGCGATGCACCTGGGAGAGCCGGCCGACTGGGTCAGAAGGTGCGATCTGGGGGGGGGGGGGGCTCGGGTGTCCAACAGCGTCGGGAGAGGAGGCTGGTAGCGGCTGCGACCGATGTTCTTACTGAGGGACGACCGGGATGGGGCCATCCCGGGGCAACGCGGGCAGGAGGTAGGGGCTCTAGAGGTGTTCGGTCAGCGGGCTGAGCACCGTTGCAAGGTGGAGGTGGCCTAGGTAGGCCCATATGGCGTAGACAGTTGGGGGGATCAGCCCCCCCACTTTTTGATTCCCTTTTTTTTTGTTTATTTGGATTGTGTGATAATCCAAGACCTCACACATTTTTGTTTGTCAAACATCCACCCAAGTCCAACCCCCTTTACATTTTTCCACACTTTTAATTTTTTCCAAAGCCTATCAAATAAGATAATAAAAAATTAATTAATTAATTAATTAAATTAATTAATTAATTAATTAATTTCCCCTTGCCGTAGAAAATTATTATGGCCATCTGAAACGTGCTGGAATACTCGGGTTCTCCAGAATCCATCAAGAGAAATACCTACAAATTAAGTTGTTAATCTGTATTTAAAACATTAGATAAGCATTACTTGGCCATCCGAGGTTAGATTGGAGTTCCGTCTATGGCATTGGGACATGAACGATGACCTATTCATAGATTAATTGAAATTTAATTTTTTTCCTTGGATTAAAATCTTCACGCATCCGCTAATACCAATTGAAGGTACTGAGCAAGCAGTCGAAGCCCCAAAAGTGGGTTTTTCCAATTTTTCCACCATCGAACAACATGGACTCGTCGATATCATTGAATAGTTTTTTAGTTTATGATGAGGATCTCACATGAAGAATATTGAGTGCAAAATTAAAACAATAAAATACCTGGTTTAGATCTGAAGTCGTGCACGACATATGCTCATCGTTGATGATCACTGCTTGAAGAATCTGAAGCCAAATTCCTTTAGCTCATCCACACATGCTTCAATAATCTACATGAGTACTGTTTTTCAAATTCCTAGTGCTAGCATGGAGATTCGACGACACCTTAGACTCTACGATGATCACTACATCACCTTGCTTGCGATGCCTGAGATCGAGCTCAATCTAAGATCTTGGATCCATAGCTTATCTCTCTAGATTGTAGGAGAAAGAATAAGAGAGAGAAATTTCCTGAATAGTGGTTGCAAAAACCTCTTCTCCTCTATTTATAATGTGAAATGAAATTACTCAGAAATGCTAGCCTGACCCCTGAATAATCAATACACTATAAAAATGATATTACGACTATTATACTTATCCATAAATATAATTTATTATTATTATTATCAATTTTCTTTTAATATAATAAATATATTACATGATAATACTCGATCTATTAACATGGCTCATAATCTCGCAAATATTAAGTGAACCTTGAATATTTTAAACTAATATTCATTCAATTAATATTTTCATGTATTTACTTAAAAACTTGTAAATACATTTAATAAATAAATTCAATGCCTATTATTATTAACGTGAATAATATAAATTTATTTATTGCATTGGTAATTTTATCTCCTTGGACAAATCCTAGACCCCAATGGTGTGCCCCACCATGTCCAATATACCTATTCAACTAAAATAGGGCAGATTCTTCAATACACTATTGTGTGTGACCCGCTAGGCCCTTATCTCGATAGTAGTAAATATTATTCACAGACCAAAAGAGGGATCTAAAAACCCATCATGGTAAGGATTGTCACAACAACAACAACCAATCTACGAACACGCACGGTGTAATATAATATCTTTATCTTTAATATCTCATAAATAAGGACGCACACCTGTGTCATTGTCCTTTTATTGCTTTATTATTTGTTGATCTAACTGGAAGAACATACCCTCGACTGCCATGAACATGGTCTTATGAAGGTACTACTATTCGGATCAACATTTCCTGAGATATATTACTTCTGAAACCTGTAAGTGACAAATTCTTTCTTGATCATTCAACCAATGTCATGTGACCAATGACGCACCTAACACAAGGTACCTCGCCACGATTTCAATATCATGGTTTTCATATTGCATAAAAGTATGTAATCAAATGACATACATTGGTAATGATCTAAATTCAGGAAACCATTACACATGATCATAGATAAGAACATCCAATGACATCTAAAACATGTGGTGTTTCTATTGGATGGCTCGTCCTCATGATCTCACTACTAGAGATCACTAAATGTGAATTTCATGAGAAGAAGTCTCAATGCTTATGAGCCTCCTTCACCTGATAGCCAAACATCTACTATGTCCAGTCAGTAAGATGTATCTAGACCATATGGAATTTGTTTAAGATTAATGTCATAGTATCTCAAGGTTCTTATTATAGTATGGGATCTGCTATAACCTTTTTATACGACATTTAATCTATGAATATTACCATTTCAATAGTGGATGTAGAAAAGTCTACACTATAATGGTAAGAAAACATCATGTACAATTTACTTTATACATGATATGGTAATCAAAAGCATTGAATAGTTGGGTCTAGGACACCCACTATTTCAACATTATGCTTGTACCTAGGAATTAGGAGAAAAGGACTAAGATGGAGATCATGATGTTCGTTGAGTTCACCTTAGGGGAATTCATTTATTTTCTTTATTCATGTACAACACTGTATCATGTTATCTATTATATTTCAACCATTTTAGTATATGTATACTCATATGAACATGCAGGCTTTGTTGTACATTGGTGTTGACCATTTTGTTTCAGCTGTTATTATTATTCTTTCACTCCCATGTCTTTCATTTATCACTTATTCCATTGTTGTATATTATTTATTATTTGATATACCACTATGATAATTTGATCATGAGGGTATAATATCTCCATTATCACCTCCATAGACATTACCTGCTAGTCGGTAGATTCTGACATACTTGCTTGAGGCCATGTGATGATCGGTCTAGTTACCGTTTTAGTGGTCAGTTAGGTCGAGATGTTACAAAGTGGTATCAAAGCCTTCTTTTTTCCTTTGTCTTACTGTTCGAGGCTAATTTATAGGAGACCAGGAATGTTTTGACACTTGGTACATAGCTGTTTCTGGGAGTGATCACCCCACCCATGAGGAAAAGTCCAAGTGACCAAGGTTGGGATTGTTGTTCATGTTGTTGTTATTACAGTTTATTATGATTTCACATTGATTGAATGTTTTACTTTCTGCTGCTTTATGATTTATCAGATTCATGGTATTTTTCCCTTAGCCCAATATAACAAGTAGCATTACATACATCATTATAGGCACATAAAAATTTACATGCCATGCATATGTCATGCCAAGTAATTGCATTTATAGGATGCCTACTGATTGTGATGATGTGCATTGTATGTTTATTAGCCTGACTGTTATATACCATGTTAGGTATTTTAGTGATATTCTTAGTTTTTTTCTTGTTTAGGTATTTATTTAGCATGCTCATTTATATAAGATTCTTGAGTGGTTTATTCATCATGTTAATATTCTGTCGTGATTAGGTGATTATATGCCATGCTGCCAGATTATTTAGCATATCTTGCCTGTGTAATGTGGTTCTATTCTTATCATCATGTTCCTCTGTGATTACTACTTGTGATAACATGCTTAGTTTTGTTTTTATATATAATTGGATGCTTGGGCTAAACTTATGGGTTTCGATTAAATGGGATCCAGTCTTCAGTTGTAACGTGTATGAGCAACTTATAACTAAGGAAAGGTAACCCCTGTACTGTAACTATCTTTTGATCTTTTATATACATTTATAGACTATTGTTAAAATTTAAATGTTTTTAAAGTTTAAATGTGAAAGTGAATTGGATTTGATTAATTGGGAGAGAGTTTCCAACCTATAAAGTTTATGAGTGCTTTATATACTGGGAGATGACAACCCATATAATCGAACCATTATATATGACCATGATATATTTTTAAATGGTTATAAATTTAAAAGCTATTTAATTTTGATCTGAAATGAATTGGTTGCTTATGGACCCCCTCTTACGTGACTTTACCCTAATAGGTCGGTTACGATATTTAAGGTTATCAGATAAAACCCATTAAGAGTAATTTGAAAATTTAAACTGTTAATGGTTGCATCTATAAAGACTTGTGGCTCTATCACATGGGAATAGCGATTGGTATGATTAAATTTTTTCTTAAATGCACAATTTGACCTGAGTAGGTCATGTGGAATATTTATTATGAGATAATTCGTTACGAGTGTTTTGAAACTTTGTAATTAAATAAATTCAATTGGGTTGCTTTCTGATGAACCCAGGTTGGCTTAACATGATTATAAGAACCTGGTTTTTTTGGCTCAGGTACAGATCCTATAAATTTTGGTCTAATCTACTTTTATTGACCTAAAGTGGATGCCTAATGAGTTCACGAAGGTCTCAGGGGTGTCCAAGGCATGTTTGGAGCTCAGAAGCCAACTTTTTGGAAAAAAATGGTCTTGTCTCGCAGTTAGAGTAATCCATGCAGGGAAGATGCACGATTAGTCTAAACTGTTCAGATGGTCTATATTTTTGGGTAAAGCCATATCACAAGGTTGATGCACTATTTCTCAAACCGTGTGGTCAAACCGTGTGAGTGTCTCCTCTTCTTCAGGTACCAATGCATGGTTGGCACATAGTTTGACAAACTGTGTGGTCAAACAGTTCACATGCTAAATTTTGGGTGATTTTACATTTTTTCCCTTAATGATATAATTTTAACACTTCTTTCCACCTATATGTTTTTCCAATGGGATGAATTCCTTTTTTTATCCCATTTTGGATCATTTTGAAGGTCTAACCTAGGGATCAAGAGATTTCCTTTATCCGAGATCCGTTCGAGCATCCTTTCGTCACGTTGGACGTGAAATGGTAGGTACTCGAGTTCGTTTGAGTCGTTCTTTGTCTATCTTTCTCTTGACCTAGTTATCAATGTGTAAGCATTTTTAATATTTTCTCAAATATACTCTGTTCCAAGATGAATTAGAGGCTTATACTGGACAAGGATATCCATACAAACCTAAGGTGGGTGGTCTATAACTCATCCGTCAAGTTTGTTGTTTTTTGGAGTTTGTCCTGTGGGCCCCGTAGATTTTATTAGGTGTCATTTATTAAATTTTATGCCATTATTATATTCATTAGAACCATATAGATATGCTATTTCCATAAATGTGATCCGTTTTTGGTAGTTATGTCCACAATTCCTAACACCCCATGTAGAGTGACATGACATAAATGACTTTTTAGTGTTTTAACACTTTTGGGCCATTATTCGGGTGTGCTCGAGCTTGAACACACTAATGGTAAGACTCCTTATACTAAATGCCTATTCAATCATGATATTGTGAATTTATTGTTCCTTGTCACTTCCACTTGACCTGTCTAAGGTAAGTGCCTAAATATAAGTAATTCATTCAAATGATATTATGGAAAACATACTTAAGTATATGAATTGGTTTTATTAAATGTAAAGGAATGTTTGGTTGCACATCCGCAACACACCATTCCATGTTCATGGAAGGCAACAGAGTGAACCTTATTAATTAAACTTTACTTTCATGGTTTTAAATAAAAGGTTGCATGCTACATGGCCTTGTAAAACTAAAGAAAGACAAGGATTGAACCAAGTGAATTTGTTAAGTACATAGTTTTCATATGACCAAATTAATTGTAGTGAATTAAATGTAAGGGGACTCTTTATTCACATGGACCTTGACAAATTTATAAGAAGGATTGACTCGTGTTAACTCTTGGATTCCTGATGGAATGCCTTGGGTACTTGAGGACATCAATCTGATTCAAGGATGCCAGTTGCCTTGGGTGTGACCTACCTAGGAACTCGATTCTTTTCTACCTTTGTATTCCTAATATGAAATCATTGGATCCCTTCATTAATATTATAGGATGCCTCAGATACTCCTTGGATCTAGTGTGACATAAGGTGCCTTGGTTACATCCTTAAGTCTGGTCACTGCTTATCTCCCATTTTACCTTGGTTGAATTCCTTGGACTCAGTTAGAAACATTATTGTGGTAATTCCTTGGATGATTCTCTTTGGATTACACTCTTACCCCTTAGTTAGACTGAGTTACTGCTGAGTTAGCAGACCCTGAGGTATAGGTTTCCTTGGTTAATACCATGGAACAACTTTATAATAATTATCAATTATGGTTGCCTTGTTATATCTTGGAACCTTCACTATTTATACTATCACAAGGTGATGTCAGTGCTGGATATGCCTCATGTGACTTGTTTATATAAAATAGTAATCAATTAATTAATGAATTGATTACATGTTCAGACAACGATTGAGGGATGAAGCAGGTACTTGAGTTTTTAGTTACTTTGTACTGCTTTACTTTATATATGCATGCTTTCACAATGTTATATTTCCATTACATGGGCCAAATGTTATAGATACCATTGGTGGTGGGCCACTGAGATTTATCTCACACCCTCTCCGAGCATCGTTTTGGTACCCAGGGTAGATTACATGTATGCAGGTGTGTTGATAAAGGGGAGTGTGATGCTTTAAACACTTGATTTCTTGCTGGGCTAGGATGGAGCTAGTAGCAGATGAATGAGCTGTAGATTGGTATTCTTGGGATATTTTATATATTTCCTTTGTTAAATTCGGGTTTTCATGTATTCCTGCTACTTGTATCCATGTTTTACCACTTTCTAGTGATATGACATATATCATCATCAACTATTGTATGTTATCCTGGTTATTTCAGTTATTTTTATCCTTATATCTTTCTGCTGTTCATTTTGTTTACTTATTACTTATGAAATATACCTCTGTTTATAATTATCCGCTGTGATACACTTTGTTAATTAGGGCATAATCTCCCTACGGACACAACCTAGGCCCTCACTACTAGTTGGAAACCTATGGTATTCGGGGAGATGCGCTTGAGGACATGTGGCCCACCAGGCTTGAGGCACATCCTAAGTGGCATCCTGGTCCAGTACATCACAAAGTGGTATCAGAGGGGGTTCTTTCTTACTTTAATTTTTGGAGACAATATTTAGAAGATAAGGAATGTTTAAGACTTGTTCATAAGTCATGCTTGGGCATCATGAACCTATGTTTCGAGTAAAATCTGAGTTGCCTAAATTATGATTCATGTTCTTCTTTTTCCTATTGCAGTTGATATCCTTTCACCATTGGGTGACACACATGTTTTGTGGAGTTTTTGATTATTATTATGATTGAGAATTTCAATTAATCCTTGTCCCAATTATATGAGGGAAATGAACTTTGTTACATGCATCATTTTAAGCACCTAGAATTTACATGTCATGTATATTTCCATGGAATATAGGTGCATTTCACTACTTTCATTCCTTGATATGCCTGTGATTGTTGTGTGAGCCTTGATTGTATATATGCTTGTGCTGCTTTTGAGCTGTGATTGAGTGAATGCCTATTTCAATTCGTGTGGTGATATGGGCCCTCGTGGGATGAAATGAGTAATTTACATAATCAAACCTTTTATTAGAAATTCAAGTGGGTGTTAATCTTAGTGATAAGGAGTATGGACCCCGATTCATTGGGAAATACAAATCATTTTAAAATAACTTTGATACAAATTATAAGTAGATGCAAACATAAAAGTGGAATGATTTCCCATCCTTATCCTACATTGTCATGTTTATGAAAGGTAAAGGAGTGAACCTAGTAATTAAATGTTGAATGAAATGAAATGGTTTCCAGTAAATGATGAGGCAAGGTACTATTGACCCTTCATCAATTGGAACTCCTGAAACTAATATCCAAGCACTTATCGATACCTGGTCATCTAAGCGGGTAGTTGTGGTAGTATTCCTTGGGTAGTGAGTTTTCATACATTCAAATACTGCTAGCGATGTTATCTTTTTTTCTTAATGCTTGTTCTGAGGCGTATGATTGGATTAAAAGATGTACAATTGTCCTAGGTAGGCCATTTGGAGCCTTTTTCTTTTGAGATAACCCGTTATGGGTATTTATGACCTTGAGAAATAAATAAACTACTATAGGGTTGAATTTATGATGAACCTAGTTTGGTTTGATGGGTCCCTCATAGCTCGTCTTATCTGTTAAAAGGAATTTGTCTGATAAATTTCCTAATCATATCTGGATGTTAATAAATGCTTAGTGTTTAAAAGGATGTTCTATATGACTTTCCTGTTATGATTTAGAGCGTTAGTTGAATTAGGTACCAAGTGATTTTGTTTAAAATTGGTTCTTGATTTTCTGTTTTAAAATTTTAAATGATTAAAGGATGAATATGGATAAGTGTAATGACCTTAAAAGTGGAACCTATAAGTGGTGTCCTTGGTTAAAATTTCTTTTTGAGTTGTGTTGGAACCAAAACATGAGCATTTTCCATAGGAATTCTCCTTCATAGAAATGACTTAAATAATAGGCTTTAGAGCTTCGTAAATTTTGATTGGTGTAACCTAGTGATAGGGTCGACGCTTGTGCTTTATAAGAGGCTATCCGTGATAGGTATCACCCTTAAATCTAAAATGTCTTGCTAAATGTTGTTAGTTTCTGACGTTTGTTTGCATTTTCCCATATAGGACTCTTACCATCTAAATGATACACTTGTTCGGATGGGTGGTTATGGTATCCTTGACCCTTGTTACAGGTGTGTACATCAAATAATGCTCGGTTTCACCAGGTTAGACATGCCGACAGCATGGTCAGGTGTTTCGCAGGTCTCGTGACCCTTTATTCCTCCTTAATGAGCGACATGGTATATCGTCATCCAGGTTAAAGGTCATATGGGGTAGTATGAATATGGGTTAAGTCTCTTGTATGAACCACCTAATACTCATATACATAGGGAATATAGTCTATGGATAATATCTAGGTTATGTATTGTTTCTAGAACCTCGGGGTAGTATGCGTTCATGTGCATGGTAACTGTCGAGTTGACAAATGATATAACGAACTGTTTGGGTTCAGTAAAAATCATTAAGACTTGTGATATTGAGTACATTCTCGGGTCGTCTTCGTAGTAGAGTGACTTGTACATTAATGGAAATATGTTCCTCTGAATATTCGGGATAAATTTCAAGAGACTAGGGTGTTTTGACACACCGATCAGTTTGGTTTTGGATTTCTTGACAAATACTTTAATGTATGTAAGGGTGACTCAAAGGAGTGTCACTCATGTGGTTAATGTGAGTTTGATCTAGTGCTCCTATGACTGGATGTTTTATCTCTTATTTCAATGAATAGGACACTATTGAGGTGGGAGAATCACATAGATTTTGGTAAATATGTGTCCTTCTAAGTAGAAGGAGCACATCCTAAGAGGACCATTGGGAAGTGGTTGGTTTTTCTTGAATTCCCATGAGGCTTTCAAGTTGGAATCATGTCAGTGCTTTCTCAACAACATGACTTTTAAATGGTTGGATGTGTACGCAACCTTTGAGAAACACCTCTGACCTTTGATGGACTTTGATGGTTTAGCTTGACTGATCACGAGATGCCTCGGGTAGTGAAGGCTTGTGATCAGGTTGTAATAGTGCATCAATAGGTGAAGCCATGTTTCTTTCAAGGGATGTTGATTAGTGTTGGTTCATCTAATCTTATTTAAAATATTGAATTCTTCTTAGTGTAATCATCTTAATGAGATGATAATGTCCCTTATCTTGACATCATCCTTGATGCACTAAGAGAGCGTCGGTCTTACGCCTCGCTAAAGTTTAAAAGTCATTCGGCTGGTTAGTGACCTCTCTAAGGGTTGAGCACTGGATGCATGGTTTTTTATGAGGATTGGTTAGCCATGAGTGATACATGAGTTTCTGAGTAGGAACACCATGGATGAACTCTTGGACATCAACCGCTTTCTTCTGACATGACCACTAGGCAAATGCCTCTCTACGCTCAGTCAACATTCTTACATGGACGTTTTGGTTTGTACCAATGTCTCACTTATAACATGGGGTATAGAATACCAAGGGATAATTACTTAGACTCATTTTTAATGAATTCGATGTTACCTGGTCTTGTTGTCGGGCTAAAAAATGATGTTAAAAGGGTCAACGATTCCAATGGGTTGGATCTGGGTTACACCTTTGTTCATACCGAGGCACGATAGTTTAAATGGATAGATGATGGTTGATCGATGAATGTCACTGAATGTAAGTTATGGGATTCAGTGGAAGTGGTTGGGGAAAAATCACTGAAAAATCCTTCACCTCTTATTAAAAATGGATTTTATTATCATTAGAATTCACACGTCATGTAACCACATTACACAAAGTGTAATTCTCCAGCAGGCTGCAGAACCAACATACTTGATGATGGGAATCCAAAAAATCTCTGACTTCACCATTATATGTACCCACCAAATTCCTTCTCAACCCTACCCAGACAATGAAAAAGAAAAACCAAGATATGTTTTAAAGCATACCTGTCATAAGAGTAATGAGATGTTACATCATTTGAAACGGTAGTGCGTTTGTAAATCACACATTATTGGAAGCTTAGATTGAAATATCTAAGCTCAAACCCATCTATAAAATTCACACATGATTCAAGAATCCACATGAATTCAGATCTCCGAATCCCGGGTGTGAGCGTAATGCTCTGACAGTTCCTTTGACATCATGAAGATCACCACGATCCTTCCTTTTGATCCATGAGGACGATCTAAGATCAGAAACTGTGATGAGATCTTTCTCTCTCTTGGATGCAGAAAAGAAGAGAGTGGCACTCTCAAATTCAAGGGTATGAATAGTGTCCATTAAAAGGGCCATCTCTAACTTAATAGTGAAAGGTAATTACCTGGAAAGGGTTCCTGACCCCCGTATAAGTAAAACCTACTAAATAAGAAATAAATGAAAAATTATGATAAACTAAATATATCAAAATATCATTTATATTTTTATTAAATAATTTTAATATATATTAAATATATTACGTGATAAAACCAAGCCATTAAATTGACTCATGATCCCACAATATTTAACAAACCTTGAATATTAAAATAATATTTGTTTGTATAATATTTTTTGATATATTTACATAAAATCATGTAAGTACTTTTATTAAATAAATTAAACCCAATTATTCAATACTCTAATAATAATGAATTTATTTATTCATAGGTGATCATTAATACATGAAAAACACTCAGACCCCATGGTGGGACCCTCTAGGACCTTATCTCGATAGAAGTAGATATTATTCATAGACCATGAGTAAAGTATAGCAACCCATAAAGGCCCCTAAAGAGATAAGAAATAGTAATAGAAATGACAACCATCCTACAAACATGCACTATGTAATATAATCTCTTTATCTAATAATATCTCATAAAGCAGGATGTGTAGATTGTGCCATCATCCATTATTTCTTTATTGTTTTTTGATATAACTAGAAAGACCTACCTTCGACTACCATGACCATAGATTTAATAAAGTTACTACCATCCTGATCAAATAGGCTCGAGATATCACTTACTCAACTCAGAAGTAACAAATACTATCTTGACCATTCAACTAATACCATACCACCAAAAACGAACCCAAAACAATCCAACTCACTATGAATTAAATGGGATGGTTTTTGTCTTGCATCAAAGTACATGATCAAATGGAACATATTGATGATGATATCAAGTCAGGAGGCCAATACACATGTTTGAAGATAAGAATAACCAATGACACCTGAAACACATGGTGTTTCTATTGGAGGGCCTGTCCACATGATCTCAGCTACTAGAGATCATCAATTTTGTAATTAATGAGAAAGAATCTCAATGTTTATGATCCCCCAACACCTGATAATCAAACATAAACTTTTTCTCGCGAGTATGATGTATTCCGACTACATGACATTTGTTTATGATTAATGTTATAGTATCTCAAGGTTCTCATTATATCATGATAACTGCTATAAAATTTTGACATAAAAAATAATCTATGGATATTACAATTAAAATAGTTGATTTGAACATATCAACACTGTTATGGTAAGTGTAAATCATGCATATCTCATTGCATATGTAATGACATGAACTTTTATAAATAAATTCCCTTTGTGATAGAATTAAATGACCTATTATGGTTATAGAAAACACATGAACTAATTTGGTTTTATTATAACCTATCATATTTAAAATACTATTAAGTATCATAACCATTGATAAAATATCCATTGAAAAGTGATGATATGATTAATATAAATATCAGGTTACGATAAATCCAATCGATACAGACAAAAGATTCAATGACCTCGACCAGTATGATCATACCCTGTGAAGCCCATTTATTGGAGTATATGAGGGTGATAACATCAATGGGATTTTACCTTGACCAATCCCAATCCAAGATCCAATAACTAATTCATGAGTGAAACCATTTATGAGAGAATTTCAAGCTCATCGAGATCATAGCCCAAACCCTATATGCTGAACCACCCCATGAAAATCTCACCATCGTGCACCATACCCTCAAGGTGTTTTTTGGTATCATAAAGGGATATGTATCAAAAACCTAATAATATGAATATGTATATTTCATAAAATAATGAATATATTTACGTCTTATTATCGTTACTTTTTAAATGATTTTGATTTCGGTATGATAAATCAAAAATTGTATTTTTTTGTAATATGAAATTTCAATTAAGATATCCCTTTTTGATGAATTCATGAATTTAAAAAAATGATATATTAATAAAATAGTACTATTAAATAATATTTATTAAATATAAATAATAATATAATTTTTATGAAGTCAAATGTAATTGTCATAAGGGTTTGAAAAATGTTCTTAGTGAAAAACCATCATTTTTCAATAAATACTGATGCTTGTTTTAAAAGTAAAAATTAACATATTTAGAAATATTTTTGGTAAAATTAATATTATTTTATTAATAACCACAACAAAATTACCCAACATTGAATTTTTCATAATTTTTTGAGACAGTCGATGTTTTAGGTAAAAATTAAATATGGTATAAATATACAATGTGTATTATGGAATCATCATGACTCAAAAGTGATGTAATAAATTCTATTAATGTTATACACTACCAAATCATTGTTTTACCTTTAAAATAATGCGTTTTTAGGTTATTTGATTAATTTTATAAAGAATTTATGAATCCTCCAAATCCTACATTATATTTTAAGGTTTTTAAATCAATTCTTTATAAATATGACTCACTTACACATCATCATGATTAATATTTTATTGATTTACCCCCTTGGTCTTATAATATAATGAATCCCAATCCTATTTGGGAGAAACCATAAGAAAAAACCCTAATAATTTTTGTGGTTTTGATTACATTATTATATAGAGTTCAAAACCTATGTTTGAGAAATAATAAAGATGTAACGAACTGATCTGGGTTACCTTCAAACTTGGATCTTGACCTGATTCGTTACATAACCGAAGGACGTTCCCTATCCCCACAGGCTGACGAAAAGAACTCAAGCATCAAACAACCAATTAGAGGGAATTATTTCTCCCAACCTAAACAAACACATGACATATATATACCCGAAGTAAGAAGGAACAAAAGAAATCTAATAAAATATATGCTATAACTATAAGAAAATACCAGAAACAAAATGATTATAAAAGTAGCCAAAAATCCAAGAGAAAAGTCCAACTGCAAATGACCAAAACCAAATAGTTACCCCTTGTGATGGAATGAAAGAACTCCCACCAACTCACCATCGGCCACCCAACTCGTCACACCCCAACTTTTTAATTAATTTTTATTTTATTATTTCTTGGATCCAGGTTCTTGCGCCAAGGTTTGGGCTAGGTCCCGACTTAATTTTTTTCCATTTAATATTTTTCGTGGGTTTCGGATCTGTGCGCGGTCACCGCATAGTGGGTGGTAGTTGCATCGTTAGCTCGAGTACCCACACAAGTATCTAATGATTAAAATAAATAAAGTTTTATGTATATAAAGTGGGTTAAATGTTTAAATTGTAATAATAATAATGTTATTATGTAATTAATATTATTATTATTAATGAGGTGTTATTATTGTTATTATTTCTTTGTAGCTTTTATTATTATTAACTTTATTATTATTATTATTATTATAAATTTTATTATTATTATCTTTATTATTAATATTTTTTTTTATTATTATTTCTGGTTTTATTATTATTATTATTATTATTATTTGGTTTATTATTATTATTTCTATTATTGATATAATAAAATGAAGAGAAAAAAAATGTTAAAACCCTAATCTACCCGCCCCCATTCCTTGTTTCGTGCCGCATGCTACACCCCTCCCCCATTCTGCGCTTCGACCTACCACCCTGATCCCCCTTCACTGCCTCTGACCCTCACCTCTTGCCTCAGCAACGACCTCTTCCCTTAGTCCCTTCCCCTCCTCCTTGCCCCAACTGTGCCCTCCACACACCTGGCCTCCCGCTCACGTTTGACCTCCTCAAACCCCACTGACCACACCTCACCTCTAGCGCCCTTCGCACACACAGCCTCCCATACATGCCCCAACCTCCCGCACACACCCTAGCCTCACACCCCTGGAAGGTCCCCATCGCTATCGCCTTCCACCCCTACATCGGTCTCCCCCGGCCAGCTGCTCCACACGAACACCGCACTTCCGGCCATTTGCCCCATTGCCCTTCCACACCTCCGGCTAGACGACTCCCTCTCCCTAGCAGCCGCTCCACCCTTCTTCGGAACCCCTCCCTTCTCCTCCTTTCTGGAAATTGTTGCCCCAACCGTGGTTTCCCACTGGTGAATCCTCCTTGGCTAACAAATCCTCTGGTATTATTTTTTTCCCTTGGTTTTAAGGGTTTTCCTTCAACCTGACCACACCCTAATGGTGTGAATTGGTTTTTTCACATTGTTCTCATTGTTTTAGGTGTGCATTTGGTCCGTCGGGGGTTATTCTTCTTTCCGCTGAAGCGGTGTCGTGATCGCTCACCATTGAGGTAGGCGTTTCCAATCTTTCCTTTCCAAAATAATTCATTGGCACTTGCATGTTTTCAATTGCTTCTTAATTGTAAATTTCACCTCTATTATATATATGGTTTGATGTGATTAGTGTTTTTTTCTTGTTAGAATTTACTAAAAATGAGTTTTTCTAGGGGATTGAGTAAATTTCCCATTTTAAGATACCTAGGATGTTTATTTTAAATGCTGTTGTTCTTCAAAGTGGTATTGGTGGTTCCCACTAAATTGTTTGGTCCATTTATAATTTTTTTATAAATTGTTTTGTCTGTTTATAAAATTGCTTGGTTTGTTTATAAAAGAGTTTATAAATTGGTTGGATTGTTCAAAGAATTTTTTTATAAACTAGTTGGCTTGTTTATAAAATCATTTATAAACTGTTTGGTTTGTTTATGAAATTATTTAAAAATTGTTTAGTCAGTTATGGTTTAAAGGCAATTTTCATTTTGTGGAAATAGAATCTGAGTGTCTCTTTGGATGTTTAGGGTGCCACTAGATGTTGGCACATCCATGGGTGCACTAGGTGCACACATGGATGTGTTGTCAAATGAAGTTGGTGTTTTAAATTGACATTTCATTGAATGTTTAGTTTTTCTAAATGGTTCATGCCTTCCATACGAGGAAGGGTATTTTGTGCAGTTCCTAAAATGGTTTTAAATGTATTCCTTAAGTTTTGGATGTTTGGCCTTGAAACATTCTTTGGGGTGAGTTTGGAAAGAACCATGCCCATTTGGATTTATAAATTTAAAAGTGGTATTGGTAAGATGTTTTGGGTAAATGAATTTAGACATATCAACTCAAAGGCCCATTTGGAACGTTCAATTCAAAAGTTATGTTTGGGTAATGCTTTTGGAAACTTTGGACTTAAAGGCCCATTTGGCTCTTCCAAATCAGGGGTGGAGCTGTGTTAACTTTTAGAATGGTTTGTGTTTGGAAGTTGGGTCTATCTGGTCAGAGTTTTAAATGTTTTTAGAAAAATTATTTCAACATGGATGTGACATGGTGGCCTATTTGACACTTTCAGTTTTAGTGTAGTGTTTGTGTTTATTCTTTGAAATAACGAATTTTTGATTACTATATTCCCATTTAACAACTTTAATATTTTGAAAGAGGTATCAAATGGTTTTAATGATTTCATGGAATGATGACCCGGTTGGAACCTTTGATGATATGATGTATATATATATATTTTTGGGGCACCTCTATAGGGGGATATCCCTTATGTGTTATCGTATGGAGTGTCTGTGTTTGGGGGTAGGAAAGTGCGGTGAGATGAGTCACACGTGCGAGGGCCTCTTACTTACATAGTATTATTATAACCACAAAGGGTTCCTGGGTATCTTTTAGATGATTGAGTGACTATTTCTAACCACCCCGATTAGACGGGTTTGTACCCCCTAGATTTGTTGTTAGGCCTGGTGGGATTTTCCACTAAATTGGTCAGTTTAGGGCATCTAGTTAGTTATAGACATAGGAGGTTCACCATACATTGGATGGTGGTTTCGAAACCGAGTACGTCCATGGGTCTTGTAGGGATTTTCAGGATCACCCATGGTTTGTCTTTACTTTTCTTGTTTACTTTCAGCTATACTGATTTTTACAACTCATATTGTCACCTGTTTCTTTTAGCACTTCCTTGTTTTCCTTGTTTGGATTTTGTTTCCAAAATTGTAATGCAACGTACCTGTTCCGGGTGCCACCCAACGGTTGCCCTGAACCCGGTTCGCCACAAGACCTCAAGCGCATTTACCCAAACGCCAGAGGCTGCCGACTAGTAGCGAGGGCCCAGGTATGAGAGTGGGGAAACTATGTCCTCATTTGTCAAAGTTTAGCGCAGAGGAATACGAAATAAAACATACAACAACGGAAGAAATAAACCATAAACAATTTAATTAAAAAACTACAGTGAAAGACAACCAACATTATATAGATAATGATGCAACAGGTCTCAAGTTCTAAGAAAAACATCCAGAACATGTTACACAACAGTGCAATACAATACAATACAGAGTACATCAAAACAAAACAAAACAAATGGAAGCATTGTGAGCCAAAGCTCAGTCCCATGCTCCCCTACTCCTCAGCAGCAATCAAGTACCTGTATAGGGACTCTTGCCCTTATCCACACCCGCAACAACGTAATCTGTTTGGGCCGAAAAGCATGACCCAAAAATGGTGTGAGAAATAAATCCCAGTAGGCACCCACCAAAGGCCCGTGCTCAACTATGTGAAACCATGCAACAACAGTGTGGAGTAGTAAAATGCAATAAAGTAAGCAGTACTGAAAAGTAACTAACTTAACTAGTTATATTTCCATTTTAATATCCATTTAATCATTTAATTTAAAATATCACCACGGTGAATATTCTAAGTAAACAACCAATGTCCTCAGACACATAAACCCCTACCCTCAGGTAAAGAGTATCCAAACACAGGAATCTGCCCACAGGAATACGGATATTGCCCACGAGCATAAGAAGTGTCACCCACATGCACAGAATCAACTTCCCACAGGCACGAAAGAAGTTGCCCACAGGCTAAGTAGTACAATGCCCACAGGCTAATCACAACACTTCCCTTAGGATAACAGGTAATTGGGACATTCCCAACATGTAAATAAATAGTACACAAGAAATTTCTCTCAAGGAAATTCTACAATTATTAATTTAAAGGCATACCATCGGGCATCCTGGCCAAATGGCTAAACAGAGGAACGCACCCCTGGGGTGGTCCTGGATCCAAGAAACGATCCCAAACAACATTTAATTATCACAATTTATTATCTATTCAATTATAGGTATTTAAAATAGCTATGACCTCAGCCACACGACACCCCAATATGGGTTCATGGTACTAAAAACGCACAAAACGCACAACAGTTGGAAAATAAACACCAAGCCACCTACCTTATACGCCCCTGATCAGTATACTCGAACAACGTTCCACGAATTTTCCTAGAATGAGGTAGATCTGAGGTGAAAGAAAACTCACTTAACCACAGATAACTTCCATTAGAGGAATAATTGGTAAGAAATACACAAGGAGAAGGGAGGGATTACTCGTGCGGTTCCAACGAGAACGTCCGAGACAGAAACGGATTCCCGACGTGTTCTCGGCAGATCTCCGAAGGTTCGACCATCCTCTCCCGAGCTCCTATCCGGTTCTAAGACTTCCATGTGAACAGTGGAGGCTACTGCCCATTTTAAGCGAAAAAACAAATTACATGGAGTTTACTTCCAAGTACATGACATGTACTTCCAATTTTTTAACGGTTCCTCTGGAGCATTCCCGCCAGCGTGGCACTGTTCACCTACTGACATGACTACACGGCGTGTCTTCATGAGTACATGGCATGTGCTATCGCACAGTTAGCCACCGCCTTACTATTTCGCCTGCCAACTGACTACACAGAGTGTAAAGGACAACTATACAGAGTGTAGTCAGTTTCTACACCCTTCATCGCCGACATGGCCACACGGCCTGTGTACTCATCCCACACGACCAGAAGTACATGGCGTGTGGAAAATTACACGGCGTGTAGTTCCAAAATTTATGATTTTACCCCATTTTCCTTATTTTCTTAAAAACACTTAAGGAAAAGAGAAAAGAAGAAACCTGTAACTCAAAACTAAAAACCGGGTTCTTACAAACTTCCCCCCTTAAAGTAATTCATCCCTGAATTTCCCTTCCAAGGGTGGTGAAGATATAGCCGTGAACAACTCCGGTCACTGAGCACGTACATCGGTCTCCCACTCCCAGGTTTCGTCCTGCACTCGACCATGATGCCATAGCACTCGTACGAGAGTAACTGACCGGCCTCAGAGAACCTTCATGCTCCTGTAAACGATACGAATCAGATGCTCCTCAAAGGACACATTGATATGAAGCTCAAACTCCTTGGGCTGAAATATGTGAGATGGGTTTGAATGATAGCGGCGCAACTGAGATACATGGAATACGTCGTGAATGGATCGGTACCTCTACGGTAATTGCAACCGATAAGCAACCGGACCAACTCTCTTCAAAATCTCAAATGGCCCCACATACCTCGATGAAAGCTTACCATGTCTCCTGATCCGCCTGTGTCCCAGCCTCGACGAAACACGCAAGGAAACCTGATCCCCAACTACGAACTCCAAAGGTCGTCTGCGGCGATCAGCATATGACTTCTGACGAGACTTTGTGGAAGCAATCCGCTTCTAAATCAACTGAACCTGCTCAGAAGTCTCCTGCACGAGACGTGGTCCCAGTAAAGCTGCCTCACCTGCCTCTAACTAGCACAAGGGTGATCGGCATGGCCTACCATATAAAGCCTCGTATGGTTCCATCTCAATAGTCGCCTGAAAACTATTGTTATAGGAAAACTAGACCTGGGGTATATGCTTCTCCCAAGAGCCCTCGAAGTCTAGGATGCATGCACGCAGCATGTCCTCTAGCACCTGTATCATATGATCTGACTGGCCATCAGTATGAGGATGGTATGCTGTGCTCAGAAGCACCTGTATACCAAGTGACCTATGAAAACTATACCAGAAATGAGACATAAAATGGGCATCCCTATCTGAAATGATAGAATGAGGGACCCCATGAAGATGTACGATCTCTCGGATATACAGCCTTCCGAGATCGTCAACACCAAAGGTCCCCTGGATCGGCAAAAAGTGAGCTACCTTCATGAGTCTATCCACAACAACCCACATGGCATCATTGCCTCGAGGTGACCTCAGCAATCCAGTCATGAAATACATCACGACATCATCCCATTTCCATTCCAGAATGGGTAACTGCTGTAACAGTCCAGCTGGTCTCTGATGCTCTGCCTTCACCTGCTGACAGAGGGAACATCTCATATCAAAACCAGCTATATCTCTCTCCATACCCGGCCACCAGTACTGATGTCTCAAGTCATGGTACATCTTGGTAACCCTGGGATGAACTGCCCAAGCTGAAGCATGAAACTCCCGCCTTAACTCCTCGCGTATATCCTCTAGAACCCACACTCGTCTATGGAAACGTAGTACCTCATCATCGCCTATTGTAAAACTAGGAGGAGGGTCCTCACTTTCCACCAAATCTGGTAGAATAAGGCCTTCTGAATCAGATAGTTGTCTCATCCTCACTATGTCCAGGAGGGTAGATGTCACAGCTAAAGATGAAAGATAGGTCTGCCCCTGACTGTCATGTACCTCCAGATGCATCTCAGAGAACAAGGCCATAAGGTGCCACTCACCACTGTACTTCTGCACTGCCTGTATCTGAGTCCTCCTGCTCAGTGCATCAGCTACTGCATTACCTTTACCAGGTGTATAGGCAAGCTCAAAATCGAAGTACTGTAGGTACTCAACCCACCTTCTCTGCCTCAAATTCAAGTCATGCTGGGTAAAGATATACTTGAGACTTTTATGTTCGGTGAAAACCACAAAACTTTCTCCCAATAGATAATGTATCGAACAACATAACGCATGGAAAACTGCAGCCAACTCGAGATCATGCGTCGGGTAATTCCTTTCATGTGGCCTCAACTGCCGAGACCCATACGCAACAACTCGATCGCCCAACATCAACATTGTTCCCAGCCCAATACCTGATTCATCACAGTAAACTGTATAGCTCTTCCACTACTTTGGGTGTATCAGGACTGGTGATGATGTCAACCTTCCTTTCAGGTCCTGAAAAGCTGCCTCGCAAGCTTCTGACCAAAAAAACTTCACACCCTTTTTAGTCAGACCCATAAACGGTGCTGCTAAGTGAGAGAAGTCCTGTATGAAGTGTCTATAGTAACCAGCCAGCCCCAAGAAACTCCGTATCTCAAACACGTTCTTAGGCTGCTCTCAGAAAACTACTGCTCTCACATTCTCTGGGTCTACTACAACTCCTGCTTCTGAGATGATATGACCCAGGAAGTGAATATGGTCCATCAAAAAGTGGCACTTTGAGATATTAGCATATAGCTGATGCTCTCTCAGTGTACTCAATATGATCTCAAGATGAGAGGCATGGTGGTGTTGAGTGTGAGAGTACACCAAGATGTCATACATGAATACTACCAAAAAAGAATCAAGATACGGATGGAACACACGATTCATCAGAGCCATGAAAACTGATGGTGCGTTCGTGAGTCCGAATGACATAACCAAATACTCTTATAGACCATAACTGCTTCGAAAATATGTAAGCGGTATATATGATGGTCTCATGAGCAGCTGATGATATCCTGATCTCAAGTCAATCTTCGAGAACACTCGTTCTCTACAAAGCTGATAAAAAAGATCATCAATCCTCATTAAGGGATATCGGTTATTAACCGTCAACTGGTTCAACTTCCAATAATCCACACAGAGTCTGAGGGCACCGTCCACCTTCTTAGAAAAAAGGAATGGAGAACCCCAAGGAGAAGTACTGGGTCGGATGGAACCCTTCACCTATAACTCCTCTAACTACCTCTTGAGCTCCTGAAGCTCAGGCGTAGCCATCCTATAAGGAGGAATGGACACTGGTGCTGCCCCTGGCACAAGCTCAATAGAGAAATCTACCTCTTGCTCCGGAGGTAGACCTAAAAAGTCGTCTGGGAAGACATCCCTGAAACAATCAACCACTGGAGGGAAATCCATCTGAAAAGTCCCCTGATCATCCAGATATAAACTCTCAATCTGGGTCGTGACTCCACCTCGCCCATGATGCTCTGGTCCATCTCAACTTGCATGAACATCCCATTCATCCTTGTATAGAAACTCTCCTCCCTCTGGTGATGTGAAACTCACCCTGCAATGATATTAGTCTACAAAGGATCGAAAGGGAACTAACCAATCCATTCTGAGAATGACTTCATAGCTCATCATCTCTAAGACATAGAGGTCCCATAGAAAGTGACACCCACCAACCTCAAGGGGGAAATCCTTACACCGACGCACACATGTCGTTATAGTCCCCAACAGAGTGTCTAGCATCATGATATCGGAAGAAGAAGAAACACCGAGACCAAGGCTCTCCACAACGGGTACAAATATGAAACTATGTGTAGCACCCATATCGAAAAGTACTGAAGATAAGATAGAAGCTACTAGAAAAGTACCTCTGACGGTAGAAGGTCTAGGATCCTTCTCCTGCTGGGTCGATTGCACTGCATATGCCTACCCAGTGCCGTGGCCATGCGACACAGCCTAACTACCCTGAGCTGTCCCGCCCTGCTGCCTCTGAGATCCTGGTGTCTGGCTACCACAGCCACAACCACCATCCCTATCTACACGCCCAGACGTATTCTAGTTCCCCGATAGGTAAGAAGCCACCGGTCCTGCTCCCACACGCGGAGTCTGCACAGAACCCCTCTCACTAGCCACTGGTGGAAATTCCCTACAAAAGCATTGCAGATGACCCATCCTGCCGCAAGTTCGTCACTCCACTGGGTCTCATGAACACTATGGCCTCTTGTGTCCCTCTCTACCACACTGGTAGCACATGACCTGGCCACCAGAAGCATTCTTATGACTGGTACTGCCAACCTGAGAGAAGTCCATCTGTATCTTCCTCTTGCTAGTAGAAATAGTACCAGTAACTGGTGCTAAACTGCCCTGGCCCACACCACTAGATTCCAGCAGGTTCCTCTTTGTAATCAGTGCCTGGTTCACAATAGCATGTATTGAAGGAAACCTGAAAACATTCACCAGCATTCAGATTTCATAACGAAGACCATCCTAAAATCGTCTGGCCCTCAACGTCTCATCACCCACCAGCATGGGTGCAAAGTGCTGAAACTCGGTGAAACGAGCAAAATAATTCATCACTGACATAGCGCCCTGCTGCAGATTTATGAACTCTCGAGCTCTATCTACCCTCAACGTCTCTGGAAAGAAGAAGTCATAAAAGAATGCCTGAAAATCATCCCATGCCATGTCTCTGTGATGCTCTGACTGGGTGGTAACATCCCACCACCTCTTGGCGGAATCACGCAACATATAAGTTGCGAGCTTGACCCTCCACCCTGGAGGCATCTCGAGATGCTCGAAAATAGTTTGCATCGACCCCAACCAAGACTCCACAGCCTGTGGTCTGCCATCCCCTGAAAACGCAGGCGGATGCTGCTGCTGGAATATACGAGTCAGCTCAGCCACAGATGTAGCAGCCTGCGGTGCTCCCTAAAAGGTCTGCATGAACCGCATGAAGCCTTCACAGAACTATGCCTCCACGCCTGTGTCTAGTATAACAGCTGGAACCGCATCTGGCTCTTCTGGAGGATCCATTGGTAGCCCATGGCCCACCATATCTGGAGTATAATCGTTGCCGCTCTCCTGGAGAACAACGCGCGAACATCTAGGTGGCATGACACTACAAGGTCAAAATCACGCCTTAGATTCAAGATCATCAAGACTGAAAGAGAAGGATCCATAAAGGAAACAAGAAGAAGAAGGCGTTTCAAGATTTGAAAAAAAAGACTACATGGTGTATATACTGACTACACGACGTATACCCGACTTATCTTCCCCTGCCCGGGTCCTTCTAAATGGCTAAGCCACACGACTCTTGTTGAACAAAAACTACACGACGTGTATAATATCTACACGGTGTGTATGGTGTAATTTTCCAACTGCCCGTGTCGTTTGTGACACGGCTAACTACTCGGCTTGATACTACACGACATGTTACACCCGCACACGGTGTGTACAACATGCCGTTTCCATAGCCACACAGCTAACACCACACGGTCTGTCCTCGGACAAGACTACACGGCATGTCCCACAGGTACACGGAATGTTCTAGACGAGCTCCACCGACCCATGTTGTTAGTTACACTACCGGATACACAGCTCAAACTACACGAAATGTTCTATATACTCATGGCGCATTCAAGATAGGTGTACCCTGACCTGTGTTGTTAGTTACACGACTGGGTCCCCAGGTCAGACTACACGGTGTGTTCCACAGTGGACACGACGTGTATGTCTTAAGGTCTCCTACGTCCAAGTTTTTAGTTACACAGCCGGACTCCAGGTCAATACTACACGGCGTGTACATCAGGTACACGACGTGTTTTCCCCAAGTGATTCCCTACCCCGTGTCACCGCCCACACGGTTTGTGACACGGGAAGTGACTACACGACGTGTACTCAAAAAGTTTATTTTTCTTCCCAAACAGAAGGACATACACGACGTGTATAAGGTACTAAACGGTGTGTATACTGGGTTTCCGGACAGTATGCCTCAGAAACTTCTCCGGAACCTAGAAAATTCTAAAAACCAACACCTAAGTGCCAAATTCTGATCCGTGAGGTCCCATACTCCCCACGAATCAAAGCTTGGCATCTTATATGTTTTATAACCCAATTAAACAGCTAATGATCTACCAAATTCCGGTCTATGGGGGCCCATACTCTCCAAAAACCAAAGGATGGCGTCCATTTTATCAACAGGATCTCACAAAGAATACCCTATCACATAGCAGGTATTTATCAAGCAGCTACCACAACAACATGCTTTACTATCACAAAAACTATCACAACAACACGCAATTTATAATGAACCTACATGGAATGAAACTTTGCTTGACATGTGATTTCTAGCATGTGCCTAAATGATGCATGAGACGACATACCCTAATCTCACTGGGTTGCAACTAAATAAAACCCTTAGATAAAATATAAACAGCACAATCCCAAGTGCGTCACCCAATGGTGAAATCAAATAAACTGTACAATTTTCAAAATCAAAAGAATTGCAAAAATATGAGGTAGACTGGATTTTCCATGTACACGGGTTAGCTATGCCCAGGCACAACTTATTACCAACTACCATTCCCGTCCTATCCCTGACTAAGGCTCCAAATAGTAAGTCAAAGAAAATAACTCCTCTGATACCACTTTGTAACATCCTAGTATTAGGTGCCACCCAACGAGTGCCCCGAACCCGGTTCGCCACAAGACCTCAAGCACATTTCCCCAAATGCCAGAGGCTGCCGACTAGCAGTGAGGGCCTAGGTATGATAGTGGGGAAACTATGCCCTCATTTGTCAAAGTGTAGTGCAGTGGAATACGAAATAAAACAAACATCAGAAGCAATAAACCATACACAATTTAATTAAACAACAGCAGTGAAAGACAACAAAAAGTATATGGATAATGATGCAACATGTCTCAAGTTCTAAGAAAAAAATCCAGAACATGTTATATAGTAGTGCAATATAATACAATACAAATTACAACAAAACAAAAAAAAAAATATCTAGCAGCATCGCGAGCCTATTCTTAGTCCCATGCTCCCCTACTCCTCAGCATCAATCAAGTACCTGTATAGGGACTCTTGCCCCTATCCACACCTGTAGCAAAGTAATCTGTTTGGGCCAAAAAGCATGACCCAAATAGGGTGTGAGAAATAAATCCCAGTAGGCACCCACCAAAGGCCTGTGCTCAACTATGTAAAAGCATGCAACAACAGTGTGCCGTAGTAAAATGCAATAAAGTAAGCAGTACTGAAAAGTAACTAACTTAACCAGTTATATTGCCATTTTAATATCCATTTAATCATTTAATTTAAAATATCACCACGTTGAATATTATAAGTAAAAAACCAATGTCCTTAGACACGTAAACCCCTACCCTCAGGTAAAGAGTATCCAAACACAAGAATCTTCCCACATACATATGGATATTTCCCACGGGCGTAAGAAGTGTCGCCCAGAGGCACAAAATCAACTGCCCACAGGCACGGAAGAAGTTTCCCACAGGCTAAGTAGTACAGTTCCCACAGGCTAATCACAACACTACCCTCAGGCTAACAGGTAACCGGGCCATGCCCAACATGTAAATAAACAGTACACAAGCAATTCCTCTCAAAGAAAATTCTACAATTATTACCTTAAAGGCATACCCTCGGGCATCCTGGCCAAACGGCTAAACATAGGAACGCACCCCTAGGGTGGTCCTGGATCCAAGAAACGATCCCAAATAGCATTTCATTAGCACAATTAATTACCTATTCAATTATGGGTATTTAAAATAGCTATTTCCTCAGCCACACGACACCCCAACATGGGTTCGTGGTACTAAAAACACACAAAACGCACAACAATTGGAAAATAAACACCAATCCACCTACCTTATACGCCCCTGATCAGTATACTCGAACAATGTTCCATGAATCGTCCTAGAACGAGGTAGATCTGAGGTAAAAGAAAACTCTCTTAACCGTAGATAACTTCCATTAGAGGAATAATTGGTAAGAAATACACAAGGAGAAAAGAAGGCTTACCCGTGCGGTTCAAACGAGATCGTCCGAGGCGGAAATGGATTCCCGACGTGCGCTCGATGGATCTCTGAAGGTTCGGCCGTCCTCCCCCGAGCTCCCGTCTAGTTCTAAGACTTCCTTGTGAACATGGGAGGCTACTGCCCATTTTAATCGAAAAAAAGTACATGACATGTACTTCCAAGTACATGGTGTGTACATCCCATTTTTTAACTGTTCCTCTGGAGGCTTCCAGCCAGCGTGGCACTGTTCACCTACCGATATGACTACATGGTGTGTGCTGTCACATAGCTGGCCACCACCTTACCATTTCACCTGCCGACTGACTACACGGCATGTAGTTGGTTTCTACACCCTTCATCACCGACATGGCCACACGGCCCGTGTACTCATCCCACACAGCCAAAAGCACACGACATGTGGAAAAGTACACGGAGTGTAGTTCCAAAATTTAGGATTTTCCCCCATTTTACTTATTTTCTTAAAAACACTTAAGGAAAAGAGAAAAGAAGAAACCAGTACCTCAAAACTAAGAACCGGGTTTTTATATGTAATTTGTTTAAGAAATGGAACATGGTGTGCATTGGGTTTTTAAAATGGGTAAATGATATTGTTTTATTAAAATATGGAAAACCTACTTTTATAATTTTATTTCAAACTTGTGTTAATGGATTGTTTTGGGAAATGAGATGTTGGATTCTGTGGTTTATCTTGGAAACCCTATTGAGCATTTTTAATGCTCACACCTTTTTTTATCATTTTAGTTGTAGGTTACCCTTTGTTCAGGTTCTCTTAGATGAGTTGCTCATTATTGGAGAAAGGTCAGCCTTTGGTTGTGTGGTGACCTAGAGGGTCATGTGGAGGTATGTTAAGCTATTCTTTTTATTTCTTTTTCCACTGGTCGAGTTCAGTTTTATTATTTTGTTTATTCTTGTTTATTTATTTATCTATTTATAATTTTTTTTCTTGGGCTAAATCATTCCAAAATGTTAATTTTTGATGCCCGACACTGGTTTCCAACCCGTGGGGATTGGGAACGCCCTTCGGGCCTTGCTGCGGACTGGATCGGGTGACCGGTCAGGGTCGACTCGGGATGGTTCATGACAAAATGGTATCGGAGGGGGACCTTGTTATTTGGGGTATCCGGTAGATGTATATTAGGATTTTTGGGACTCGAGTGGTAGGTACATGAAGGATGTCATGAACCCTCACCCGTTCTGATCCTCGAGTCTCCAGGGGTAGTCTGATAATTGAGTCCCTGTCTCGTTCTAGTTTGTTTTAGATTGAGGGAAGACAACAAAGGCAAGCCAAAGTTAAATCGTGATTCCACATGGAGTAGTGTATGAGTTCATGGTTTAAGTTCCTCCTAGTGGTTGACGCTTACTTGGGGTATGACCCACTACCATGTTTCCAGGTTAGGCGTGAGTACTAGTCCCTCATTCTGGTAGTTTGATGCAAGTTGAGTGTCATCTTGGTTTTGGTTGGTGTAAGTGTGATTTTTAAAATGAAAAAAGTTTTTTGAAATGAGAATTATTTCTTTTAAATGGATTTAAATTCATGAAATGAGTTTTTAAAATCAGAATCTCTTAGTATAAAAATCTAGCGTTTGCCTGGAATTGGTAGAGAAAAGGTTTGAGTGCAACCTCAGGTACTCTTTATAAACATTTGTACATGTGAGGGAATGCATGGAAAGTGTGTGTTGGTGCATGTGGATGATAGAAGATGAAGACATGTTCAATGGTTCATGGGATTACTAAGGTTTTTACTTGGAATTAAAGGATTAAACTTGTTTTACTAAAGTGATTTTAAAAAGAGAAAATGATTTTTGGAAATTGAATTTGGTTTGAAAAGTGGGTTTGATATTTGTGAAGTAGCCTTGAAAGAAGGAGGTTTAGAAATCTAAAATGAAAAAGGTAATTTTGAGTTGTATTTGTATTTGTTTGGTTTTTTAGCGGGCTATTTTGGATGAAAGTGCTTTCATTGATGTTGCTTCAGTTTGAAATTGGTTTTGGCTTTTTGTTTTATACATTGTTCAGAAAATGACGCCCAAAAAGGTCCCCAAGGTTTCTGATAAGTCATGCCCAGTTTTTGGTTCTTCTCAAACATTGCCTATTCTTCATGGTGATCGGGGTCCGTTAGAGGTAGTAGAGTGGCTTGAAGAGGTCAAACACATCTTCAGGGTATTGGGAACTCCTGAAGCTGTCAGAGTGCGTGCTGTTTTGGGTCTGTTTGAAGTTCCAACTCTGGAATAATTGGATTTGTTCGCCCCACCATCAATGAAAGTTGGGATGACATGGGATTTCTTCAAATCTATCTCCGTCTGATGGTTTATACCCGAAGAGGTGAAGATGTAGAAAAGGGAAGAGCACATGTGTATTCAATAAGGCCAACAGATGGTGAAGGCATATGTTGACCATTTTAAAGAACTTGTTTCCTTTTCTATAGAGGTAGCATCACATGATTTTATGAATACTTCTCTCTTCATCAGGGGTCTTCACCCAGAAATCAAGGAGTGAGTCATCTCTTCCAAGGACCATCATTTCGATAAGCTGGTGGATGAGGAGTTCCTAGCTGAGTTGCTCTCTGAATCACAGATGGTTGGAAATCCCGCATATCCAGTTACTCATGAAGGTTTCCTATCCCGTGAGCAAGATGTACCAGAGGGGCCTATTATTAAAGAGTATTCTACAGTGGTTCTGGATTCTAGTTTGTCAGACCGTTCAGTGGTGTGCCACCAGTGTGGCCAGTTTGGGCATGTGAAGCCGTCATGTCGCATCCCTCTGAACACGTGTCATCGTTGTGGTTGTCTGGGTTATATAGAGAAGTTATGTAGGAAGCATTGCCTGAAGAAGATGTTGTGATCGAAGGATTACAGTGCCTGACTATGAGGCCGGAGATGCTTCAGCCATCAGATCCCCAGCCATAGGTCTTGGGGTGAAGCTCGCGTGCAGTTAGGAGTTGCCGGGGGTGTGAAGCCTTGGTTCGGGTTTTGTGTTCTGTGTTGGCGGTGAAACATTTAAAGTATTTTCATTATTTTTTTTATGCTATTAATGTTTTTATGTTGTTGTAGGTCCATCGTTTCATCGTGAAGATATAATGGACATGTTTTGTTGTAATCCAAACAGTTTTTTTGTCTCATTAGGGTTTTTTTGAATAGTGAGTTTTTCTTAAAAGTGTGTTTTTCCCTTGTAAGGGTTGATCTTGGTTTAGAGGTGTTTGTTTAGAGATGTAAGTGCCTGCAGAGGAGTCAAGGATTGTAGTTATGCTCATTTTTACTACTGGGATTATGTTTTTCTCTGAGGTTTTTCTCTAGTGTTCGGGGTTTTTGGTCTGGGTCAAGAGTTCCAAGTTTCATTGGAGGTGTTGTTTTGCTCGTGTTATAGAAGTTTGTCTGGATCGGTTGGGAGTTCCCACGTCACCCCCTTACCAAGGTGGTATGTTTGAGTGTTAAATTTCCACACTAGCTGAGTTCTTATGGTGGAGAGAACCCTCTCGTGTTCTCCTGTTATCTTATGTTGTGGTTTCTTTCGGTTTCAATCGGGCATGGATTCTTGTTTTGTCTATTATTCAACTGGGTAACTTTCTAGGGGTAGAAAGTGTCTGTGGTGGGGAGAATTGTCACACCCCAAATTTTTAATTAATTCTTATTTTATTATTTCTTGGCTCCGGGTTCTCGTTCCATGCTCCAGGCTGGGTCCCAACTTAAAATTTATGTCATTTAATACTATTCGTGGGTTTCAGACTTGTGCGCAGTCACCGCACAGTGGGCGGTAGTCACGTCGTTAGCCTGGTTTCCTGCACAAGTATCTAATGATTAAAATAAATAAATTTTTATGTAAATAAAGTTGGTGAAATGATTAAATTGTATTAATAATAATTTTATTAAGTAATTAATAATATTATTATTAATGAGGTGTTATTATTGTTATTATTTTTATTTTTATTATTTTTATTATTTTTATTTTTATTATTATAACTTTTATTATTATTAAATTTATTATTGTTATTTTATTATTATTATTTTTATTATTATAAATTTTATTATTATTATCTTTATTATTGTTATTTTTTTTTATTTCTGGTATTATTATTATTATTATTATTTGGTTTTATTATTATTATTTCTATTATAGATATAATAAAATAAAGAGAAAAAAGGTTAAAAACCTAATCTACCCAGCTGCCCCTTCCCTGTTCTATGCCACGAGCCACCCCCTTCCCTGTCTTGCGCTTCAACCCGCCACCCTACACCCCCTTCACCGCCTTCGACCCTCGCCTCTCGCCTTGGCAGCAGCCTCCACCCTTGCTCCCTTACCCTCCTCCTTACCACTGTCACGCCCTATGCACACCTGGCCTTTCACTCGTGCTTCATCCTCCTCAGACCTCACTGACCTCACCTCGCCTCTGGCGCCCTCTACACACCCGACCTCCCACACACGCCCCGACCTCCCACACACGCCCCTACCTCATGCCCCCGGTAGGTCCCCATATCTATCTCCTTGCACCCCAGTGCCGGTCTCCCCCACCCAGCTACTCCAGCTGATAGCCGCACTTCTGGCCAGCCGCCCCTTCGTCCTTCCGCACCTCTTTCTAGCCGAATCCCTTTCCCTAGTGGCTGCTCCACCCTGCTCCGACGCCCCTCCCCTCCCCTCTTTTCTAGCGATCGTTTCCCTGACCGTGGTTTCCCTCCTGTGAATCCTCCTTGGCTGAAAACTCATCTGGAATTATTTTTTTCCTTGGTTTTAATGGTTTTCCTTCAACCCAACCACACCCTAATGGAACACATTAATTTTTGTGCATTTTTCTCATTTTTTAGGTGTGTGTTTAGTCTAGAGGGGGATATTATTCTTTCCGCTGAAGCGGTGTTGCGGTCGCTCACCATTGAGGTAAGCTTTTCCAATCATTCCTTTTCGAAATGATTCATTGGTGCTTGAATGTTTTCAGTTGCTTATTAAAGGTTAATTTCACCTCTATTTTATCTATGGTTTGATGTGATTAGTGTTTTTGTCTTGTTAGAATTTACTAAAAATGAGTTTTTCTAGGGGATTATGTAAATTCCCCAAGTTAAGATACCTAGGATGTTTATTTTAAATGTTGTTGTTCTTAAAAGTGGGATTGGGGGTTTCCACTAAATTGTTTGGTCCGTTTATAAATCTATTTATAAATTGTTTAGTCTGTTTATAAAATTTCTTGGTTTGTTTATAAAAGATTTTATAAATTGGTTGGATTGTTCATAGAATTTTTTTTATAAACTAGTTGGCTTATAAAATTATTTATAAGCTGTTTGGTTTGTTTATGAAATTATTTGCAAATTTTTTGGTCAGTTATGGTTTAATGGAAATTGGATTTTTTTGGAAATATCACCCAAGTGTCTCTTTGGATGTTTGGGGTTCCACTAGATGTTGGAACATCCATGGGTTCACTAGGTGGACACATGGATGTGTTGTCAAATGAATTTAGTGTTTTAGATTGACATTTCCTTGAAAGTTTGGTTTTTCTAAATGGTTCATGCCTTCCAGATGAGGTTGGGTCTTTTGTGTGGTTCTTAAAATGGTTTTAAATATATTCCTTAAGGTTTGTCCATTTGGCCTTGAAACATTCTTTGGTGTGAGTTTGGAAATAACTCTACCCATTTGGATTTATAAATTTAAAAGCGGTATTGGTAAGATGTTTTGGGTAAATAAATTTAGACATTTCAACTCAAAGACTCACTTGGAACATTCAATTCAAAGGTGATGTTTGGGTAATTCTTTTATAAACATATGACTTAAAGGCATGTTTGGCTCTTCCAACTTAGGGGTGAAGTTGTGTTAACATTTATAATGGTTTTTTTGGAAGTTGTGTGTGTCTGGTTGGAGTTTTAAAAGTTTTTAGAAAAATGATTTCAACATGGATGTGATGTGACAGCCCATTTGGCACTTTCAGATTTAGTGTAATGTTTGTGATGATTCTTTGAAATGACAATGTTTTGATTACTATATGCCTATTTAACAACTTTAATATTTTGAAAAGGGAATCAAATGGTTTTAATGATTTCATGGAGTGATGGATTGTTTGGAACCTTTGATGATATGATGTATATATATATATATATTTGGGGCACCTCTATAGAGGAGATATACCTTATGGGTTATCGTATAGAGTGTCCGTGTTTGGGGTAGGCAAGTGCGGTGAAATGAGTCACACATGTGAGGGCCTCCTACTTACACAGTATTATTATAACCACCATGGGTTCCTAGGTGTATTTTAGATGTTCGAGTCACAGTTTCTAACCAACCCTAATTAGATAGGTTGGTACCCCTTGGATTTTTTGTTAGGCCAGGTGGGCTTTGCCACTAGATTGGTCAGTTTAGGGTGGCTAGTTAGTTATAGACTTAGGAGCTTCATCATAAACTGGTAGGTGGTTCTGAAACCAAGTACGTTTTGGGGGTATTCTAGGGATGTTTAGGATCCCACATGGGTTGTCTTTACTTTTCTTGTTTACTTTCAGCAATAGTGATTTTTCCAACTTATATTGTCACCTGTTTCTTTTATCACTATCTTGTTTTCTTTGTTTCGATTTTATTTACAAAATTGTAATTTGTTTCAGAAATGAAACGTGGTGTGCGTTGGGTTTTTAAAATGGGTAAATGATATTTTTTTATATTAAAATATGGAAAACCTAATTTTATAATTGTATTTCAAACTTGTGTTAATTGATTGTTTCAGGAAAGGAGATGTTGTATTCTATGGTTTATCTTGGAAACCTTAATGAGAATTTTTAATGCTCATTCCTTTTTTATCATTTTAGTTGCCGGTTCCCCTTTGCTCAGGTTCTGTTGGCTGAGTTTCTCATTATTGAAGCAAGGTCAGACTTTGGTTGGGTAGTGACCTAGAGGGTCACGTGGAGGTATGTTAAGCTATTCTGTTTATTTCTTTTTCTGCTGCTTGAGTTCAGTTTTATTATTCTATTTATTATTTTGTATTTATTTATCTGTTTATCTTTTTTTCATGGGCAAAATCATTCACAATAGTTAATTTTTGTTTCTCAGAGCTGGTTTCCTGCCCATAGGGATCGGTAACTCTCTTCAGACCTTTCTGTGGACTAGCTCAAGTGACCAGTTCAGGGTCGACCTGAGTTGGTTTGTGACACAACTCTTCTGACAGGAAACCTCACCACCTCACTATGACACCTTTCCTTTCCTTGCATTAGAAGACATACATAGGTATGCACACCACTAAAGAGGTGTGAAATGTGTGATCTAACCTGATCAATAGGATCCTATTTAGGTGTTCTATAACAATCCTCTGTATAACAATTCTCCTATGCTCACTTTAAATAAAACATGATATGATAAGTAGTAAAATAGTTTTATAGAAAACATGATAAATATTTCCTCTTTATCACAGTTCTAAAACAAAAGCATGAATATCAATTTCAAATAACATTTTTTCATATCATATTTCATAAGCACAAACATGAATATTAAGGCTAAAACAACAAAGCTAAGTAATAAAAAACAATAGTAGCATCACAAGCATCACAACACCAAGAAATACAATGGGTTGGACAGCTGACTACAGTACCTGAAGCCAATTATATACACTCCAGGACCAGAGAGACACCACAAAAAGTGAAATCCCAACATCATATACGTATATAGAGCTAATAATCTGAACTCTAGGACAAGATGAATACCTAGAAAGTGAAACCCCCACAATGGATGATGACCTCAAGGTAAACCTTCCACCTTGTACCCAAGGTAACCCATATTCTTGTTTTCACAATCATCTCAATGTTTCAAAAATACCCCTTTTCTTTCCATAAAAAAACAATTTTATTCAAAATCTCATTCCAACACACACAAATAATCCTGCCAATTTCATGCCAATTTTTTTTTATAAACTAATTTATAAAAAAAACATAACAATACGGTTTACCAAACAGGCTAAAGATGGAACCACATACCTAGAATCTCGGGTTGCACATGCTCATAATGAGATCCACCAATGATGAAACACAACAACACCAAAAAATACCATTGAATCCAATCCACACATCATAGGATTGATTCAATTGAGAAAGAGGGTCGACAGAGAAGAGGAAATACCATATACCTCAAGAAAGAATGCCTACTGCACCATGACCAACAAAGGAGAGACCTCCAGAATGAGATCACACACCTAATCTTATAAGAAGATAAGAATAAGCACCAATTTAGATCAACAAATCTGATAACACAACACAAGTGTGCTACCATGATCAATAACAAAGAAGAATCAGAAAGGTCTCTTACCCAGAGAAACACACCACAACAGCAAGAGAGAACGAATGCCTAACGGATCAATCTAGAAGGAGCAGAGTCTCCCAAAATCGCTTGGGAATTTCCATGGTTGAGGGCAATGAAATCTGGAGAAAGAACCGAAATAAAAACATTCGCACACCTGTTTTAAAAACTGTACGCAGGGTGTTACACGATGTTTAATCCAGTTACACGACATGTAACTTCCAAAGACTCAGATATGCCAAAAAACCCATCACTTTGGATTAAAATCTCACCTTTTATTAACTCACGATGTGTAAGAGATCTTCATGCTGTGTAACCTTTCACAACATGAAACCTTTCACAGCGTGAAACCTTTCACAACATGAAACTTTTCACGACTTGCATCCAGCAACTCTTACACGTCGTGTAACCTAGTAACACAACATGAAATCCCCCTATAGCTTGTAGAAAAATCCAGTTGAAGTCTGGAGTCTAAAAAATCTATGACTTCACCATTATAAGTATCTTCCCAATTCCTTCTCGGTCTTATACATACAATGGGAAAAGAAAAACCAGGACAAGTGTAACACCCCGACCCTAGTTTCCCGGAGCTAGTGTCTTATTACATTACATTAGCATGATTACAATAAATTTGTATCCCAAAGGAATGAATAGTTTAGTAGAATTGGAAATCTAGATACATACATAAGTTCAACATTAAAACTTGAAATGAAAACAACATAAAAGTTCCACTGGAAACATCCAGCACTATAAGATTATCCCTGCAAGTCAATCATAATATACCTCTTCTTGTCCTGGAAAAAATGAAACATAAGAAAGGGGTGAGTTTAGATGCTCAGTAAGGGTAAGCAATACAATAGAAGATATCATAAACATAAACACTAGTCATGGTGAATAACTAAAAACACATGTCTTTAAAAATAAATTTGAACATAATATGGTAGGAATATGAGCTGAGTAAATATGAACATAATAAAACATAATCACGAGTATTCTACTAGTCGAAAACCACATTAACTTTCAATTAATAGTTTAATAATTAGGGAATGCATAATGCGAGACATCATAACTATATCGTCAAAGCCTTGTGTAAAGACCATAAATATCCATTTTGTCAAGGTCTCGTGCTAAGACCACAGTTTGTCTCATGAGACCTACTGATGCATCGAGGGGCTATCACAGGGCCCACCCTATCACTTAAAAAGTCCAATTCATTATTCATATGAATGGGGTGAATATAATCAATATATACATTCATATTGAAACTAATATATGAAATGTAATAAATTTCCCCAATTATTAAACATAAACACTAACCATTAGGAGTAATGTGGTGAATGGTATCCAGATAGTACATCTACAGTCAAACTAATCATAAAACCTTCAAAAACATATTGTAGATGATATCATAAGAGATACACCTCAATGAAGTACAAGATTCAATAAGTATGTTGAAATAAATGAATATACTTTTAAATGATACCATTGAAAATATTTTGAGGAAATAATCCTTAAACATTCCAAAGTGTCCCATACCACCTTGAAACATTCAAATAATAATCCATTAGAATATAATGAGAATAATGATCCTCTTGATATAATATACTAAAGATTAGTACATACACCACATGCATGGAATAAGTGATAAATAATCCATATATTTCATAAAAGTTAAAGTGATACGAGAAAAATACTTTCTTACTTTGGAAAGAAGAGTTCTTTTGTATTTGTCATGAAATCAGCTTTGTAAACATTGATATCCCAAAAAATAAGAGGGAAGAACATTGAAATTATATTTTAGGCATAAATGTTGTCCCACTGAAGTGAAATCTTGTAAAAATATTTTTAATGAAACTTTAGAAATAAAACATTTTAGTGTGATTTTAGGAAATATTAAAGAGATTTTAAAATGGAATGACGTGCTTGCTTTCATAAAACCATAAATGAACCAAGATATTTATTTGATGATAAAATGTGTGATTTTACAAAACTAATAATTTTTCAAAAATATATTACATAGTGAACTTTAAAATAGGTAATAATTCGAGAAGTTCCCTTGAAACAGGCTTGTTTATCAGGACAGATTTTTTAAAGATCCTTTTAAAACATGTAACACCCCACAAATAAAAGTAGGATTATGGTTGGTACATATATATAGAACATTAACACATAATTTATGAGTTGAAAATATGAATAAATAATAATTTAATTGAGGTAAGTATAGAATAAGAGTAACCAGAATGAAAATGGAGGTTCAGGTAGAAAACCCTTACCACTTTGTAATTAGTCAATTTGTATGCCCCAAAATTAATAATATTCAAATGATAAATTAAATACCATGAAAATAAATAGATTCATGATATGATACATCAAATATCAGTATACATACACCATAGACAATTAATAGTAGTGAATAAGAAATATCTCACAAAAAATGGAAGTGAGATGAGGAAACCCCTTACCTCAAGTTTGTTGGTGTTCTTCACTTGATTTTAATGACCTGAATAATCAAATTTAGTTTCATTAATTAATAATTACAGAAACTCCTCTACATTTAATTGATTTATTATAACCTTATTAGGCTCATTCATTACTTTTTGAGGGGTTAAGAGTTTCAATTTCATTGTTTGGGAGTGTTTCCTTCCTTGGATTTCATGATCGGTTTACTTATATTCATGTACGGATAAACATGTAGAATGAGAATGGTTGTCCAGAACAGAAGTTGTATTATATTAGTGAATAAATAGAAGATTACATGGTTATAAAATTCATTTGCTTATTGGGAGTGAAGATGAATCATTATATAAAACTTTAATGATAATTGTTTGGGTTAATTAACGGTTTTTTATCACAACAAACTCATTCTGATTTATAAATTTATATCATATGTAAAAAAATATTCTAGAACCTTACACAAGTTATCATGCATATATTATATTCTGGTTCAATCATCAAAATGGTTTCATGACTAGAATTTAAGACAGCAATAAAAATTGAAAACCCATTGTCCTTGAATGTGATAAATTAACACATATCAGATGATGTTTTCATTTCTAATATAAAAGAAGGATAAAGGAGAGATGAGGATGAATTATTCCATTATCATAACAAAATTCCAGAACATTTAAGGTACCAAAGTTATCATAACATTTGTATGAAAGGATGTGAGGAAAGAAAAAGAAAACAAAGAAACTTGAAATAAAAGAAATGAAAAGAGGAATTTACCTCTTGAAGTAATATTTATTTAGAGCCTCTTTAGGGGAGATGTTTTGGTCTTTTTATGAGACCAAGGGCTGTTGGATTTGGGGGAAGATATTGGGAGGAGATTTGGATAGAACTTTGAGGAGCTTCAAGACTTAGAGTAGTGAAGAGAAGAGGGAGTCAGGGGTGTTTTTTATAGTGGAGGAGAGGAGTGAATTTTGAATATTTAATTCATTATTTAATTATTTTGCTCAATACAAGCAATAGTGTTGATTCTTGTGAAAAAAATAGTAATAAGTGCATGTGAGTTTGAACCAAGTGTTCTTACATCAGCTTTACATCACCTATGACTCAATAAATCATGTATTTAATATTTATCATAAATTATCATATTTTACTATTCACCTAAAATTCAAGTATTTTAGGAAAATACCAAAAATTCACCCCAAGAATTATTCAACGTATAGAGTTCAAAAATGAAATACATTTTTTGAAAATATTTTTTTAAATATTTTTAATTTAATTTTTAAATAAAATGATAATTTATTAAAAAAACAACTTTAAAACTATAACTCATTTTATAAAACCATGAAAAGTTAATCAAGGTCTCATAAAATTATATTATAACTATAAGAAAATAAAATAAAAAGTTAAGATTACATTTTATGAAAATAAATTTCAATTTTAAATTATTAAATTAATTATAAAATTGTAATTAAAATATTTGTGACTTACAAAAATACCAATACTTATGCTATGATCATTTTTTCACTTATAAGTTGTCAAAATTGTATTAATAAATTCACGGGTGAAGTTTTCTATTTTTTTGGACAATTTACTATTCATTACTATTCATAAGGGTATGTTACTATTCCCCAAAAATATAAGTTGATCCTATCAGACTCTAAATATCCTACTGAACGCAACCGTGTATGTTAGTTTTTTGAAATTCAAATCATAGAAGTGACAAAATTATGTTTATTGGTGTAACGTCCCGGCCCCGGGTGCCACGCAACAGGTGCCCCAAGCCCGGTTCGCCACGTGACCTCAAGCACATTTCCCCAAATTCTAGAGGCTGCCGACTAGCAGCGAGGGCCCAGATCTGATAGTGGGGAAACTATGCCCTCATTTGTCAAAGTGTAGCGCAACAGAATACCAAAATAAACATACAACAACAGCGGAAGCAGTAAACATACACAACTGAAATAACTACAGCAGTGGATATAACCAGCAATATATAAGTGATGATGCTACATGATTCAAGTTCTAAGAAAAAATCCATAACATGTTATACATCAATACAATACAGCAGGAAAACAGAGTATAGTAATGAAAAAAAAAACAACTAGCAGTGGCATCACGAGCCTAGGCTCGGTCCCATGCCCTCCTACTCCTCAGCAACAGTCAAGTACCTGTATAGGGACTCTTTCCCCTATCTACACCTGCAGCAACGTAATCTATTTGGGCCGAAAAGCGTGACCCAAACAGGGTGTGAGAAATATATCTCAGTAGGCACCCACCAAAGGCCCGTGCCCAAATACGTGTAAGCGTGAAACAACAGTGTGCAATAGTAAAATGCAATAAAGTAAGTAGTACTCAAAAGTAACTAACTTAACAATTAAATTTCCATTTTATTATTCATTTAATTTATTTGATTTAGTACCGTTCTATGCTCAACAGCACCACGCCCTCAGGCCAACCAGTATCTCGCCCTCAGGCCAATATAGTGAACCACGCCCTCAGGCTATACAGAATCTCGCCCTCAGGCATTGTAACAGAATTCTCGCCCTCAGGCATATGAAGTGTCGCCCTCAGGCACAGAAGTCAAGCCCTCAGGCATGAAAGGTTGCCCTCAGGTGGAATAACGACAGCACTCGGGCTAATACAGTCACGCCCTCAGGCTAATATAGTCACGCCCTCAGGCTAATATAGGTAATCGGGCCATGCCCAACATATCAAAATGCAGTAAACAAGCAATTCCTCTCAAGGAAATTCTTACAATTACTACATTGAAGGCATACCCTCGGGTATCCTGGCCAAATGGCTAAATAGAGAAACACACCCCCAGGGTGGTTCCAGATCCAAGAAACGATCCCAACATCATTTTATTAACAAAATTTAATCCCCTATGCAATTCTAGGCATTAAATATAGCAACAGCCTCAGCCACACGACACCCCAACATGGGTTCGTGGCACAAAATGCGCAAAATGCATGACAGTTGGAAAATGAACACAAAGCCACCTACCTTATACGCCAACGAATGCTATATCCGAACGCCGGCTCCAGAAACGCCCAAGAACGACGTAGATCTAATGAAGAAAAAAAACCATTCAAACGTAAATAACTTACGTTAGGAGAAGAATTGGCAATAACCAACCAAGGAGGTGGAATCCCTTACCTGCGCGGTTCCTACGGGATCGTCCGAGACGGAATCGGATTCCAGAAGAACGCCCGATGGTTCTTCAAAGATCCGGCCTCCTCCTTTGGCTCCAAAATGGCTCAAACGCCTCCTCTGCCAAATGAGGAGGCTACTGCCTGTTTTAATCCCGAAAAACAAAGTACACGGCGTGTACTTCCAAGTACAAGGCGTGTACTCCCTTAATTTAACTGTTCAAAAGGCGGCACCAACACTGTTCACCTGCCGACAAGAGTACACGACATGTACTCCTGAGTACACGGCGTGTACTGCCGCCCAGCTGGCGGCGACTCCACCGCCTTACTTTTTAACCCGCCGACTGACTACACGGCGTGTAAAGGACCACTACACGGCGTGTAGTCGGTTCCTACACCCTTTGTCGCCAGTGAGGATACACGACCTTTGTACTTATCCCAACATGGCCAAAAGTACATGGCGTGTGGAAAAATACACAGCGTGTAGTTTCAAAATTTAGCATTCTTTTCCATTTTCCGTATTTTATCAAAAACACTTAGGGAAAAGGAAAAAGAAGAAACCTGTACCTCAAAGATAAGAACCGGGTTCTTACAAACTTACCCCCTTATAGAAATTCATCCCTGAATTTCCCTTTCCAGGGTGGCAAAGATAAAGCTTAGAACAACTCTGGCCACTGAGCACGTACGTCGGCCTCCCGCTCCCAGGTCTCGTCCTGCACTCGGCCATGCTGCCATAGCACCTGTACGAGAGGAAATGACCAGCCTTGGAGAACCTTCGTTCTCCTGTCAATGATACGGATCAGATGCTCCTCGAAGGATGCATCATGCTGAAGCTCAACCTCCTCAGGCTGAAAGGTGTGAGACAGGTCTGAATGGTAGCGACGTAACTGAGACACGTGGAAGAAGTATTGCATGGCTCAATACCGCTGTGGTAACTGCAACCGATAGGCAACCATCCCGACTCTCTCCAGAATCTCAAATGGTCCCACATACCTCGACGAAATCTTACCCTGTCTCTTGATCCATTTGTGTCCCAGCCTTGGCGAAACACGCAAGAAAACTTGATCCCCAACCACAAACTCCAAAGTTCGTCTACGGTGATCAGTATAAGACTTCTGACAAGACTGCGCGGTAGCCATCCACTTCTGAATCAACTGGACCTGCTCAGATGTCTCCTGCATGAGCTGTGGTCCCAGTAAAGCTGCCTCACCTGCCTCTAACCAGCACAAAGGTGATCGGCATGGTCTACCATATAAAGCCTCGTATGGTTCCATCTCAATAGTCGCCTGAAATCTATTGTTATAGGCAAACTCGACTAAGGGTATATGCTTCTCCCAAGAGCCCACAAAATCTAGGACGCATGCGCGTAGCATGTCCTCTAGAACCTGTATCGTCCGCTTTGACTGGCCATCTGTCTGAGGGTGGTATGCTGTGCTCAGAAGCACCTGTGTACCTAGCGCCCTCTGAAAACTCTTCCAGAAACGATACGTGAAGTGGGCGTCCCTATTTGAAACGATAGAACGAGAGACCCCATGTAGACGTACGATCTCTTGTATATACAGCCTTCCGAGCTCGTTCACACCAAAGGTCTCCTTGATCGGCAAAAAGTGAGCTACCTTCGTAAGTCTGTCCACAACAACCCACACGGTGTCGTTGCTACGAGGTGACCTTGGCAATCCCGTTACGAAATCCATCGCGACGTCATCCCATTTCCATTCCGGAATGGGCAACTGCTGTAACAGCCCAGCTGATCTCTGATGCTCTGCCTTCACCTGCTGACAGGTGGAACACCTCGTAACATAACCAACTATCTCTCTCTTCATACCCGGCCACCAGTACTGACGTCTCAAGTCTCAGTACATCTTGGTAACCCCGGGATGAACTTCCCAAGCTGAAGAATGAAACTCCCACATCATCTCCTTGCGTATATCCCCTGGAACCCAGACTCGTCCATGGAAACACAACACCTTGTCGTCGCCTATCTCCCAATCGGGAGGAGAGTCCTCACTTGCCACCGATTCCCGTAGAACTAGGCCTTATGAATCAGATAGCTGCCTCATCCTCACTCTGTCCAGGAGGGTAGAAGTCACAGCTAACGAGGAAAAATAAGTTTGCCCCTGACTATAATGCACCTCCAAATGCATCTCAGAGAACAAAGCCATAAGCTGCCACTCACCACTGGCCTCTTGCACTGCCTGTATCTGAGTCTTCCTGCTCAGTGCATCAGCTACTGCATTACCTTTACCAGTTGTATAGGCAAGCTCAAAATTGAAGGACTGCAGGTACTCAACCCACCTTCTCTACCTCAGATTCAGGTCACGCTGAGTAAAGATATACTTGAGGCTTTTTTGGTCGGTGAAAACAACAAAATTCTCCCCCAATAGATAGTGCCTCCAACAGCACAACGCATGCACAACTACAACCAACTCAAGATCATGCGTCGGGTAATTCCTCTCATGTGGCCTCAACTGCCGAGACCCGTACGCCGCAACTCGGTCACCCTGCATCAAAACGGATCCCAGCCCAATCCCTGACGCATCACAATAAATTGTATAGCTCTTCCCCTGCTCTGGGAGTATCAGGATCGGTACTGATGTCAACCTTCCCTTCAGGTCCTGAAAAGCTGTCTCACAAGCTTCTGACCAAACGAACTTCACACCCTTCTTAGTCAGACCCATCAACGGTGCTGTTAAGCGGGAGAAGTCCTGTATGAAGCGCCTGTAGTAACCAGCCAGCCCTAAGAAACTCCGTATCTCAAACACGTTCTTAGGATGATCCCAGGAAACTACTGTTCTCACCTTCTCTGGGTCTACTGAAACTCCTTTCTCTGAGATGATATGACCCATGAAGTGAATATGATCCATCCAAAAGTGGCACTTCGAGAGCTTAGCATATAACTGATGATCTCTCAGTGTACTCAATATAATCTCAAGATGAGTGGCATGGTCGTGTCGAGTGTGAGAGTACACCAAGATGTCATCCATGAATACTACCACAAATGAATCAAGATACGGATGTAACACACGATTCATCAGATCCATGAAAACTACGGGCGCGTTCGTGAGTCCGAACGATATAACCATATACTCATATAGACCATACCTGCTCCTGAAAGCTGTGAGAGGTATATCAGATGGTCTAACGCGCAGCTGATGATATCCAGATCTCAGGTCAATCTTCGAGAACACTCGTTCTCCACGAAGCTGATCAAAAAGATCATCAATCCTCGGTAAGGGATATCGGTTCTTAACCGTAAACTGGTTCAACTTTCAATAATCCACACAAAGCCTAAGTGTACCATCCGCCTTCTTTGCAAAAAGGACCGGAGAACCCCAAGGAGATGTACTGGGTTGGATAAAACCCTTTGCCTGCAACTCCTCTAACTGCCTCTTGAGATCCTGTAACTCAGGCGTGGCCATCCTATAAGGAGGAATGGACACCGGTGCTGCTCCTGGCACAAGATCGATAGAGAAATCCACCTCACGCACTGGAGGTAGACCTGAAAAGTCATCCGGGAAGACATCCCTGAAACGATCGACAACTGGAGGGAAATCCGTCTGACAAGTCCCCTGGTTATCCAGATATAAGCTCGCAATCTGGGCTGTGACTCCACCTTGCCCATGATGCTTTGGTCCAGCTCGACTCGCCTGAACATCCCACTCACCCTTGTATAGAAAATCCCCTCCCTCTGGTGACGTGAAACACACCCTGCGACGATATCAGTCTACAAAGGCTCGAAAGAGAACCAACCAGTCCATCCCGAGAATGACGTCATAGCTCGTCATCTCTAGGACATAGAGGTCCCAAAGGAAGTGACACCCTCCAAAGTCAAGGAGGCACTCCTTGCACTGACGCACACCAGCCGTTCTCATCCCCAACGGAGTGTCTAGCGTCAAGATATCAGAAGAAGTAGAAACACAGAGCCCAAGTCTCTCCACCACAGGTACAGATATAAAACTATGTGTAGCACCCATATCAAAAAGTACTGAAGACAAGATAGAAGCTACTAGAATAGTACCTCTGACTGTCGAAGGTCCGGGATCCTGCTCCTGCTGGGTCTGTTGCACTGCATATGCTTGCCCAGTGCCGCGGCCCTACGACACAGCCTGGCTACCCTGAGCTGTCCCGCCTCTTGTGCCCCTCTCTGCCACACTGGTAGCACTTGATCGAGCCACTTGAAAAAGCTGCCTGGCTGGCACTGCCGCCCTGAGAGAAGTCCATCTGTATCTTCCTCTTGCCAGCAGAAATAGTACCAGTAACTGGTGCTGAACCGCCCTGGCCCACACCACTATATTATCGCAGTTTCCTCTCTGTAATCAATGCCTGGTTCACAATCGCGTGTACATTAGGCAACCTGAAAACATTCACCAGCGCTCAGATGTCATACCGAAGACCATCCTTAAAACGTCTGGCTCTCAGCGTCTCATCACTCACCAGCATGGGTGCAAAGCGCTGAAGCTCCGTAAAACGAGCAGAATAGTCCATCACCGACATAGCGCCCTACTGCAGATTCATGAACTCTCGAGCTCTATCTGCCCTCAGCGTCTCGGGAAAGAAGAAGTCATAGAAGACTGTCTGAAAATCCTCCCACGCCATGTCCATGTGATGCTCTGACTGGGTGGTAACATCCCACCACCTCTTGGCGGAATCACGCAGCATGTAAGTCGCGAGCTTGACCCTCTGCCCTGGAGGCGTCTCAAGATGCTCGAAAATAGTCTGCATCGATCCTAGCCAAGACTCTACAGCCTATGGTCCGCCATCCCCTGAAAATGTAGGCGGATGCTGCTGCTGAAAAATACGTGTCAGCTCAGCCATAGATGTGGCAGCCTGCGGTGCTCCCTGAAAGGTCTGTATGAACCGCAATAAGCCTTCACAGAACTGCGCCTCCACGCCGGTGTCTGATATAACAGCTGGTGCCGCATCTGGCTCTGCTGGTGGATCAATTGGTAGCCCATGGCCCACCATCTCCGGAGTATAATCGTCACCGCTCTCCTGGCGAACAACTCGTGGTCATCTAGGTGGCATGACTCTACAAGGTCAAAAGCACGCCTCAGATTCAAGATTATCAAGACTGAAAAGACGGAACCACAAAGGAACAAGAGGAAGAAGGCATTTCAAAATTTGCAAAACAAGACTACACGGCGTGTACTCGACTTCCTTTCCCCTGTCTAGGTCCTTCTACATGGCTAAGCCACACAGATTCCGTTCAACAAAACTACACGGCGTGTATAATATCTACACGGCGTGTACGATGTTATTTTCCAACTATCTGTGTCCTCTGTGACACGGCCGACTACTCGGCTTAACACTACACGGCGTGTTACACCCGTACACGGTGTGTACAGCACCCCGTTTCCCAGCCACATGGCTAAGTCCACACGGTCTGTCCTCGGACAAGACTACACGGCGTGTCCCATAGGTACACAGCATGTTTAAAAGGAGGTGACACCGGCCCGTGTTGTTAGTTACACGGATGAGTCCCCAGGTCACACTACACAGCATGTCCATAACTGACACGGCGTGTTCTGTCAAGGAGTTCGCCGACCCGTGTTGTTAGTTACACGGTCGGACTCCGGGTCAACACTACATGACGTGTAAAAAAATACACGGTGTGTTTTACCCAAGCCCTTCCCTACCCCGTGTCGCCGCCCACACGGTTTGTGACACGGGAAGAGACTACACAGCGTGTACTCAGGGTACACGGCGTGTACTAAAAAAGTTCATTTTTCTTCCCGAACAGAAGAACATACACGACATGTATAAAAATACTACACGACGTGTATATTGGGTTTCCAGACAGTATGCCTCAGAAACTTCTCCGGAACCTATAAAATACTGAAAATCAACACTTAAGTGTCAAATTCCGACCCGTGGGGGCCCATACACCCCACGAATCAAAGTTTGACATCTTATTTGTGTTATAACCAATAACCAGTCAATGATCCACCAAATTCCGGTCAATGGGGGCCCATAATCCCCAAAAACCAAAGTTTGGCGTCCATTCTATAAACAAGATCAAACAAAAATACCATATCACCAGGTAGGTATTTATCAAGCAGCTATCATAACAGCATGCTTTTCTAGCACAACAAATATCACAACAACATGCAAATTCTAATGCACCTACATGGCATGGAAACTATGCATGGAATGCGATATCTAGCATGTGACTATATGATGCATGAGACGACATACCCTCATCTCATCGGGTTGTAACTAAATAGAACCCACAAATAAAATATAACAGCACAACCCAAGTGCGTCACCCAACGGTGAAAACATATCAACCATAAAATTGCAAATCAAATAATGCAAAATACGAGGTAGACTGGATTTTCCCTGTACATGGGTTAGCTACGCCCGGGCACAACTTATTACTAACTACCGTTCTGTCCTATCCCTGACTACGGCTCCAAATAGTAAGTCAAAGAAAAGAAACTCCTCTGATACTACTTTGTAACGTCCCGGCCCCGGGTGCCACGCAACGGGTGCCCCGAGCCCGATTCGCCACGTGACCTCAAGCGCATTTCCCCAAATGCCAGAGGCTGCCGATTAGCAGCGAGGGCCCAGGTCTGATAGTGGGGAAACTATGCCCTCATTTTTCAAAGTGTAGCGCAGCGGAATACCAAAATAAACATACAACAATAGCGGAAGCAGTAAACATACACAACTGAAATAACTACAGCAGTGGATATAACCAACAGTATATAAGTGATGATGCTACATGATTCAAGTTCTAAGAAAAAATCCAGAACATGTTATACATCAATACAATACAGTAGAAAAATAGAGTACAGTAATGCAAGCAAAACAGCTAGCAGTGGCATCGTGAGCCTAGGCTCGGTCCCATGCCCTCCTACTCCTCAGCAACAGTCAAGTACCTGTATAGGGAATCTTGCCCCTATCTACACCTGCAACAACGTAATCTGTTTGGGCCGAAAAGCGTGACCCAAACAGGGTGTGAGAAATATATCTCAGTAGGCACCCACCAAAGGCCCGTGCCCAACTACGTGTAAGCGTGCAACAATAGTGTGCAATAGTAAAATGCAATAAAGTAAGCAGTACTCAAAAGTAACTAACTTAACAATTAAATTTCCATTTTATTATTCATTTAATTTATTTGATTTAGTATCGTTCTATACTCAACAGCACCACGCCCTCAGGCCAACCAGTACCTCGCCCTCAGGCCAATATAGTGAACCACACCCTCAGGCTATACAGAATCTCTCCCTCAGGCATTGTAACAGAATTCTCACCCTCAGGCATACTAAGTGTCTCCCTCAGGCACAGAAGTCAAGCCCTTAGGCACGAAAGGTTGCCCTCAGGTGGAATAACGACAACCCTCGGGCTAATACAGTTACGCCCTTAGGCTAATATAGTCACGCCCTCAGGCTAATATAGGTAACCGGGCCATGCCCAATATATCAAAATGCAGTAAACAAGCAATTCCTCTCAAGGAAATTCTTACAATTACTACATTGAAGGCATACCCTCGGGTATCCTGGCCAAACGGCTAAACAGAGAAACACACCCCCGGGGTGGTTCTGGATCCAAGAAATGATCCCAACAACATTTTATTAACAAAATTTAATTCCCTATGCAATTCTAAGAATTAAATATAGCAACGACCTCAGCCACACGACACCCCAACATGGGTTCGTGGCACGAAACACGCAAAACGCATGACAGTTGGAAAATTAACACAAAGCCACCTACCTTATACGCCAACGAACGCTATATCCGAACGCCGGCTCTAGAAACTCCCAAGAACGACGTAGATCTAACGAAGAACAAAAACCATTCAAACGTAAATAAATTACGTTAGGTGAAGAATTGTCAAGAACCAACCAAGGAGGTGGAAGCCCTTACCCGCGCGGTTCCTACGGGATCGTTCGAGACGGAATCGGATTCCAGACGAAAGCCCGACGGTTCTTCAAAGATCCGGCCTCCTCCTTTGGCTCCAAAACGGCTCCAACGCCTCCTCTGCCAAATGAGGAGGCTACTGCCTGTTTTAAGCCCGAAAAACAAAGTACACGGCGTGTACTTCCAAGTACACGGCATGTACTCCCTTCATTTAACTGTTCAAAAGGTGGCACCGACACTGTTCACCTGCCGACAGGAGTACACGGCGTGTACTGCCGCCCAGCTGGTGGTGACTCCACCGCCTTACTTTTTAACCTTTCGACTGACTATATGGCGTGTAAAGGACCACTACACAGCGTGTAGTCGGTTCCTACACCCTTTGTCGCCGGCAAGGCTAAATGCCCTATGTACTTATCCCAACATGGCCAAAAGTACACGATGTGTGAAAAAATACACGGCGTGTAGTTTCAAAATTTAGCATTCTTTTCCATTTTCCATATTTTCTCAAAAACACTTAAGGAAAAGGAAAAAGAAGAAACCCGTACCTCAAAGATAAGAACCAGGTTCTTATAATTGGATAGGTTATAAAAAAGTGTTGTTTTTTAGAGACTCAGTGTTTTATACATTCAATATTTATTTGCATAATCTTGGGGTGTTACAACATGGTTAAAGATGTACCTGACAGATCGGTAACAAGATATTAAAAACTCCCCACTATAAAGACTTTTCATCCCTAGGAAGTTATGTGGAAGATGTAATCCCTGGAAAAAGATGAGGACACTGCTCCCTCATCAATGACTCATGTTCCCAAGTCTCATAAGAATCTGATCTGTGTTTCCATAGCACTCTGACCAACGAAATCGACTTTCCATGCAAGACTTTCACTTGAGATTCGACGATCTCAACTAGTACTTCCAAAATAGAAACATCTGGATCTAACTCAATTTATTCCCAACTCAGAACATGAGCAAGATCAATATGATACTTCCTGAGCTAAGACATGTGGAAAACATCATGAATACATATCAAATGAACTGACAATGCTAACCGATAAGCAACCTGCTTGAGCTTCTCAGGGACCTCAAACAGTCCAACATATCTCAGAGCCAACTTTCCCTATTTTCCAAGATGACGATGAGCTAATCGAGAAGAAAAATTCAAGAAAACCCAGTCACCAACAAAAAACTCCAGAGGACGCCGCCGCTGATCTGTATATGATTTCTGTCAACTCTAGGCTGCAATCAAACGTCGATATACATCCCAAATCTTTGCAGACATCTCCTAAACCAAACATGGTCCAACCAAAGCTACTTTACCCACATCATCCGAACAAAGAGGTGATCTGCACGAGTGACCATACAATGCCTCAAAGGGAGCCATTCTTAACGAAGACTGATAGTTGTTATTGTAAAAAAACTCAACCAGTCCCAGATGGTATCCCATGATGCACCAAAATTCAAGACACATGCATGGAGCATATATTCCAGGATCTGAATTACTCGCTATGTTTGACCATCTCTCTATGGATGGTAAACTGTGATCAACTTGACATGAGTTCCCATTTCCTCTTGGATACTCCTCTAAAACCTTGAGGTAAACCTATGATCCCTATCTAAAACAACTACAGAAGGATTCCCATGTGACCTCACAATCTTCTGCACAAACAGATTACCCAAATCTTTAACCTTAGTGGTATCCTTGGTTGAAATGAATTGACCAGACTTCGTCAATTGATCAACAACCACCCAAATAACATTCCTACCTCTGGGGGGGGGGGTCATGGTAATCCAACAAAAAATACCTAGATACCTCGTCATATTTCCAGACCGGCACTATAAGAATCTGAAGAAAACCAGAGGGTTTCAAATTCTCTACCTTTATCCGTTGGTAGATGTAATAGTGGGGCACAAAATCCGCAATGTCACGCTTCATACATGGCCACCATAATTGTTATCTCATGTCATAATACATATTCATAGTGTCTGTATGAACGACCCACAGAGAGTTTTGACAGTTAAACAAGATTAAACTTGTAATGACCCACCAATTCTCATTGGCTTGATAGTATAACGAGTCATTCATAGGCCTTAAGCGACATCCCCAAGACTCCAAAGGCCGACAATAAATGCCGAAGGGTTTCAAATACAAGTGGGGGATGATTAAACCTTCAATAAATAATCCAATAAACCAACCAACCATAACCAAACATTTACTATATGATGCATGAACGAATGAAAGACAACTCAAAAACATCATGTATCTCAAAACCACATCAAAGTAAGCAACAATGGAAGAATAACCAAGTATCAAAGTATACAGTGGATAAACTACACAAGACTCTCAAAAGACCTCAAGACTCCATGCTCCACAAGCTCCAAGATCCATAATCTCTGAATAGCCCAAACATCACGAGGTAGTGCTAAATAGGTGTGAAACATTACCTTTTCCCTTATCCCTGAAGAAAACGTCTACAAAAGCACCAAAGTTCCAAATTAGGGGTGAGTATAAAACTCAGTAGGTTTTACCCAATGACTTCCCTACTCATGCCACTAGGATAGAAGAGTCAAAAAAATTATATAAAATAGTTAATATAAAAAAATTTCTCAAAAATAGTTTATAACTAAATATAAACAAGTTTTCAAAACCATTCATTACCAAAAGCATACAAGTGCAATTCAAACCAATTTTCCCAGCAAGATATTTTTCCAGAGAAATAACTAAACAATCTTTAAAATCATTTCACAATATCCCATTCTTGGAATACCCAACCATTCCACAAACCCATGCAACCAACCATGCATGCTAAGTTATGATAGTTCCATACTCATGAGTGGTTTCTCATTGATCTACCATGTCATCACAAGGTAATTATTTCCCATGTTCCATTAACCATTTGGCACTGAGCACAAGGTCATATTTCAACCAAGCCCCGTATATGCAATTCCCATGCGCCATTAACCCTTTGGCACTGAGTACATGGTCATATTTCAACCAAGACCCATATATTTAACATGAACACACACCACATATGCCCAATAATCATGCCAAAACAACCCTTTCAATAAAAACATCTTTTTATTGAATACCATTTCCGTCATAACCATTTCAATGCCAAACCATTTCAATTCCAAAAAAATTCAATAAAACTCCATTTTTATTGAAAAAAATTTCTATTGAAAAACCTCTTTTTCATCAACCATTTAGAAATTATAGAAAATCCTTAATTTAAAATCAACATTTTAAATTCATGAAACTAAACCCCCTTTGCACAACTATTCACCAAGATCACGCAATTTCACAAAAAACATAAATCATCACTAAAGAATATTTTCCATGATTTTCACAATAAATTTATTTTAAATAATCCAATTTGGATATATTCAAATCAATTATAGCAATAGGAGTCGAAAGATAATCCTTCTACCTTGAAGGTTTTGATGAAACTCGACAACAGATGAAGAACGTACAAGAAGGCGGGTGGATTCTCAAAGAATGAACTTAGTTATATTTTCCTAGAAAGATCACGACTCAACATTGAATTATTTGGCATCCAAAAATGTATAACTACCCACTATAGGTTCATATTTGAGAAATAATTGAGATCGGAGAAGTAGATCTAAGAGGATCTAAGAAAACATGACAAATCAGGATAGAATGGCGACATACCTCAAGAATCGGATCAAGATTTCAAGAAAGCATCTTAGATCTCTTCCTATATCATGAAAAGCACCATATTTAGACTTAATTGAAATTAAAAAACTTATATCTTCCCATAGGAGGTGTAGATCTAATAAAATGAGAAGGAGAGAAGGAGGAGTTTTTAAAAATCGGAAAAGAACCAAGAAGATCGACACTTACCCCAAGAATTGGGCTTGAAATCACTAAGGGAAGGCTCTAGTTCAAATACAACTTGTGGGGGGAGGGTTATCTATCCTTATAGGGAGATTAATCTTGAAATAGGGGCGTTTTGAAGCCAAAACGAAATATATAGAGAAAAAACGAGTAAGCTCCTAGAAAATAGGATCTAGATTTGACCTCTGTGCAAGATTTGACCATACAGGTTGGGCCAACCGTATATGGATCGTGCGACCTTCCTTTTGGTCCCAACAAACCACATAAAAACCCCCAAAATCTTCCATCCTTCACCTTTAATCTTTTTATAGACACAAATTTTTTATGGAAACATCCCATTTTATGGAAATACCCCACTTTATGGAAACGACCCACTTTATTGAAACACCCCACTTTATGGAAAAAATCCACTTTATGGAAACAAAAAACATTATGGAAACACCCAAATTTATGGAAACTCTCTATATTATGGGAACTCTCTATTTTATGGAAACTCTCTATTTTATGGAAACTCTCTATTTTATGGAAACCCAATTAAAGACACACCATTTAAAAAAAAAAAAGAAATTGGGTTATGCACCCAAAACCGGGGGTACTAAATTCCCCCCCACCAATGGTCTTTCCATCCTCATAAAGTAGAAAACCCTCACTGTCCAAAAAGAGTTTTGGACACTACTATTTCATTTCCTTCTCACTTTCCCAAGTCTCTTCCTAAATCTGACCATGTTTCCATAAAACCCGCACTAGGCCGATGCTTTTCCCATGAAATACATTCTCTTGTATATCCATGATACACAATGAGATATGTACCAATGATTCCTCTAGTTCTAGGTCAACATGATCCCATCTGATCACATGGTCAGGATCGGGGCGATACTTTTTCAACTGGGATACATGGAACAAATTCTGCACTGAACTAAACCGTGGTGGTAATTACAACCGATATGCCACCTCTCCAATCCATTCTAGTATCTAAAAAGGGCCAATGTATCTAGGATATAACTTTCCCTACTTATCAAAGTGACGATATCCAAGCCTTGGAGAGATCCTCAAGAAGACATGATCACCCACAGCGAACAAAAACGGTCTTCGATGGTGATCTGTATAAGATTTCTGATGACTCTGAGCCGTCTCCATCCTCTTTATAATCAACTAGATCTTCTCCATTGTTTCTTGGACAAGGCTTGGCCCGACTAGTGAATTTTCATTCATTTCTACCCAGAATAGTGGAGAACGACAAGGACACCCATACAATGCTTCAAACAAAGCCATGTGTATCGATTCTTGATAGTTGTTATTGTATGAGAACTCCACTAAGAGTATATACTCCTCCCATGATCCACCAAAATCCATTACACAAGCCTGCAAAATGTCTTCCAATGTTTGTATCATCCACCCAGATTTTCGTTCCGTCTGAGGATGATACGTCGTGCTCATAGTCAACTAAGTCCCAAGTGCATACTGTAAGGATTTACAGAAATGAGTCATGAACCTCAGATCTCTATCTGAGACTATTGAAACTGGTACACCATGCCTCTTTACTACTTCTCAGATATAGATTTTGGAAATATCCTCCACCATATGAGTTTCACGAATAGGGATGAAATGGGCCGACTTGGTTAGACGATCCACTATCACCCAAATGGCATTGAGTTTCTGGACCATTTTTGGAAGACCTGTAACAAAATCCATTGCTATCTGATCCCATTTACACATTGGGATGGTCAAGGATTGTAACATATCATCCAGTTTATGATGTTCTGCTTTAACCTGCTGATAAGTTAACCCCCTCGAGATGAACTCGACCACCTTCCTTTTCATTCTGCTTCACCAAAATGGTGCCTTCAACGCCTTATACATCTTCTGTATACCTGGATGTACAACCCATATCGAATGGTGGTAAGCATGAAGGATTTTTTCCGGAAAAACCATAGGTACAACCATTCAATCTCTAAAACACAAAACTGAATCCCCATCAAGTTTCCAGGCCTCAATGGTCTCCCCACCACTGAGTTTTTGAACTTACAACCAGACATTCTGCATCAGATGTTTGTGCATCTTTGATCATTTTTACTAAACCAGGAACAAGTATAGCTGAAAAGAAAATCGCAATGTCCCCTAGGTCTTCATATTCCACATGCATGTCAGATAAGAACGACATCAATTAACATTCATCTAAAGCTTCTTTTTCTAACTGAGCATATTATTTTTTACTCAATGCATCCACCACTGAATTTCCTTTCCCTTGTGTGTACATCAAGTTAAAGTCAAACATTTGGAGATAATTCATCCATATACTTCGCCTCAAATTTAAATATTTCTATGAGAAAACGTGTTTCATGCTTTTGTGATCTGTAAACACAGTAAATTTCTCACCAAAGTGATAATTTCTCCATGTTTTCAAAGCATGGATGACTGTAGCTAACTCCAAATCATGTTTTGGATAATTCTTATCATGCACCCTCAACTACCTTGAACCATAAGAAACCACATGATATATTTTCATGAGAACACAACCCAACCCTGATCCTGAAGCATCACAATACACCACATACCCCTTCCCTGATTCTGGAAAGATCAAGATAGGTGTTGATGTAAGATGAACTATCAGTTCCTAGAAAGACTTCTAACACACCTCTGTCCATTGGAATGGAGCATTCTTCTTTGTCAGATCTGTCATTGGTGAAGCTAGTTGTGATAAATCATGCACAATGTATTAGTAGTAACTAGCTAGACCAAGGAAAATTCATATCTGGAAAACATTCTTCGGTGGTTTCCAAGAGATCATGACCTCTATCTTTTCAGGATCAATAGAAATGCCTTTCTCAAAAATGAAATGGCCAAGAAAATGTACTTACTATATCCAAAAATCACACTTTGATAATTTTTATTACAAAAGATGATCACTCAAGATTTGTAACAATGTTTCTAGGTACACCTCATGATCATCCCCTATCTTTGAATAGACCAAAATGTCGTCCACAAACCCCACAACAAAAGAATCCATATATTGTTGAAATATCCGATTCATCAATTCCATGAAGACCACTGGTGCATTCGTTAGACCGAAAGTCTTGACTACATATTCATAGGGTCCATATCTACTTCTGAAATATGTCTTTGGAATATCCTCTTTCTGAACTCTCAATTGGTGATATCCTGATCGAAATTCAATATTTGAGAACCACTGAGCTCCCCTTAATTGATCGAACATATCATCAATGCATGGAAGTGGATATCTTTTCATTATCGTAACTTGGTTAAGCTTACGATAATCAACACACATCCAAAGAGTTTTATCTTCCTTCTTCACGAACAAAACCGGTGCTGCCCATGGAGACGTACTTGGTCAAATGAAACCTTGATTTCTAGCTCCTCTAACCACAGTTTCAATTCCCATAACTCTGTTGGTGCCATCCGATAAGACAGAAGGGAAATAGGAATGGTCCCTGGAAGGAGATCAATTGTATACTCCACTTTCCTTAGAGGTGGTAACCCTAAGAAGTTATTGGGAATGAAATTTGGAAATTTATCCACAAAAACTAGAAAAATATTTTCCTCGATCTCTTCCATTGATGCCAAAGTCAACGCTTCCAATTGGTAAGATGTAGTTCCAACCATTGGTGCCAACAAGCTCTTTTCACCCTTCTTTACTATCCTCTCTCCTCTAAAGAGATGCTCGATGCTGTCCTCAGTCATGAAACTTATTGTTCTCCTATAATAGTCAATTTGAGCTTTGAATGTTTTCATCCAATCCATACATAGGATCATATCATAGACATCTATATCCAACATCGAGAAGTCCCATTTTAGCTCATCTCTATCAACATTTATAGCACATGCTCTACACACAAGGGCTTGACATTCTCTTTCACCGAGAGGAGTTTTCAGTTTCAAAACAGAAGGCATAATTTCTACTTTTAAACATAGAAAGTCAAAAACATGAGATGAAATGAAGGAATGTGATGCACCCGTATCAAACAACACTTGCAAAAAGTTAGAATTCAGAAGAATCGTACCTCTCACTATAGATGTTCTAGCCTGATCATCGACAATCATCAACTCAGATACATATAATTGCTTCTTTGCTACACTTTTATCCTTGTTTCCTTACTGAGGATTCCCTAGTTGAGGAGTCATGGTATTTCTAGAATCACCATGGCTAGCTCTGCTCTGTTGACGAGATTGATTTGGATGTCCTCATCCAGTCGAATCATATTATGCTTGCAACGCATGAGAAGTGTGTTGAGCACCTGACCTTGGAGCACTGCGACAATAGCACTGAATATTTCCCATCTTGTTGAATTTATGAAATGTTCTAGGTTGTTCCATATAATATCACTTTATGTGGTCAAGAGAACCACATTGAAAACAACCTAATTTTCTCTAGGGTCGTGGAGGAAGGTTTATTGATCCAGCTATCTGGTTTTGATTTCCACTTTCACCTTGGAAATAGGTGTCCCTTTTTTGCTTGTTCCCAGCGGTTGAGTTCCCACCATTTCCTATAGGTATCATCATGCCTCCTCCCATAGATCCCGAGATATCACATTTAGCCACAGTTGCTCTATTCACCATCTCTATATAATCTTTAATACAAAGTACTATAATCTTTTATCGAATCTCCTGTCATTGCCCTGAATCAAGGATTCGTGCCTTCAAAGAGGCACTTTTCAAAACTTCTGGTGAAAAGCATACCAAGTTAATGAACTTAGCTGTGTACTCTATGACAGAGATACTCTCTTGTTTCAGGCTGAAGAAGTCCATCATTTTCAAGATCTTGAACGTCTAAGGATAGAATTGTTTGTTGAACAATTCCTCGAAATCCTCCCATGGAAGGCCTTAATCCAATTTAGCTCACACCGCTAAATCCCACCACTGAAATGCAAGATCCTCGAGTATACACGTCGCTAGTTTGACCTTTAGCTCTACCGATGTGCTGATGAAGTTGAAGATATGATTCATCCTACATAGCCACACCTTCACCTTCTTGGGTTCAGAATCACCCTAGAAATTAGGTGGATTCTGCTTCATGAACTGGATAGTATGATCGACATGTCATGGCTCATTCCTCTGGTTCCCTGTGTCCACAGCTTGAAAATCTTGGACAATACTCTGAACCATATCTTGGTTCACACATGGTTTAGGTGCGACCACATTCTCTATAGCTTCTTCGGGTTGGTTTCGACAACGCCTACCAGGTTCCATTTTCTAAACTAACAACAAACTCTGTTAATCTCACTCTCTAGAAACTATTGGCTTAGCCTTTCAAATTCTATCACATCAACTATCACAACATTATTTTATAAAACAACCTTTTCCCCATATTCAACCATTTTTTAAAACACTTCAAATGATTTTGAAAATTTAACCATTTTCAAAATACGATAAGCATTCGCGTTTTCAAAATCTTTCATTTGAAAACCAATTCCATACTTTTTCAAAAATTAACACTTTTTTTTCACAAAATGAATCATTCCTCAAAATGATGTATGCACTGCTAGTGGGAAGTCATTCCTATAAAATTCATGTCATGCTCGTCTCATTGGATAAACCCATGATAATGAGATTTCAAAATCCTAAAAGTGTCTCCAAACACTTATTTACCCAACTCCCTGGTATCTTGAAGTTCATTATAAAAGGGTTATCTACATCCTTTTATGCGATACATTTCAAGTTCTGACAATCCTACTCCTTTCTAATATTCCCACCCAAGGAATAGACAATAAGGGATTTCATCTCCAAAATGAGAAACATCGTTGACTACTTGTTAGGAAAGGACTGAACAAGATGATACTATTTGTAATGACCCACCAATTCTCACTGGCTTGAGAGTATAATGAGTCATTCCTAGGCCTTAAGCGATATCCCCAAGATGCCAAAGGTTGAAAATAAATGCCGAAGGGTTTCAAATACAAGTGGGGGATGATTTACCCTTTAAGAAATAAACCAATAAACCAACCAACCATAACCAAACATTCACTATATGATTCATGAATGAATGAAAGACAACTCAACAACATCATGTATCTCAAAACCACATCAAAGTAAGCAACAACATAAGAATAACCAAGAATCAAAGTACATAGTGGATAAACTACACAAGACCCTCAAAAGACCTCAAGACTCCATACTCCATAAGATCCAAGCTCTATAATCTCCAAACATCCCAAACATCATGAGGTAGTGCTAAAAATGTGTGAAACATTACCATTTCCCTTGTCCTGGAAGATAGCATCTGCAAAAGCACCAAAGTGCCAAAATAGGGGTGAGTATAAAACTCAGTAGTCTTTCCCCAATGACTTCCCTACTCATGCCACTAGTATAGAAGAGTTAGCAACAATTATGTAAAACATTTTATATAATTTTTTTTCCTCAAAAATAGTTTATAACTAAATATAAACAAGTTCCCAAAACCATTCAATACTAAAATCATACAAGTTCAATTGAAACCAATTTTCCCAACAAGATATTTTTCTAGAGAAATAACTAAACATGCTTTAAAATAATTTCACAATATCCCATTCTTGGAATACCCAACCATTCCACAAACCCATGAAACTAACCATGCATGCAACATTATGACAGTTCCATACTCATGAGTGATTTATCGTTGATCTACCAATTCATCACAATGTAATTGTTTCCCATGTTCCATTAACTATTTGGCACCGAGCACATGTCCATATTTCAACCAAGCCCCGTATATGCAATTCCCATGTGCCATTAAACCTTTGGCACCTAGAACAAGGTCATATTTCAACTAATCCTCATATATTCAACATGAACACACACCACATTTTCCCAATCATCATGCCAAAACAAACCTTTCAATAAAAACACCCTTTTATTGAAAACCATTTCTGTCAAAACCATTTAAATTCCAAACAATTTCAATAAAAATCCATTTTTATTGAAAACCATTTCTATTAAAAACCCCATTTTTCATCAAACATTTATAAATTTTAGAAAATCCATTATTTAAAATCATCATTTAAAATTCATGAAACTAAACCCCCTTTACACAACTATTCACCAAGATCACACAATTTCACAAAAACAATAAATCATCACTTAATAAGATTTTCCATGATTTTCACAATCAATTTATTTTAAATAAAACAATTTGAATCTATGAAAATAAATTATATAAATATGAGTTGAGAGAGAATACTCCTACCTTGAAGGTTTTGACGAAACTTGATAACAGACGAAGAATGCACAAGAAGGCGGGTCAATTCTCCAAGAACAACCTTAGTTATCTTCTCCTAGAAAGATAAAGACTCAATATTGAATTATTTGGAATCAAAAAAAGTATATCTACCCACTATAGGTTCATATTTGAGAAATAATGGAGATCAGAGAAGTAGATCTAAACAGATATAAGAAACATGAAAAATCTGGACAGAATGGTGACATACCTCAAGAATCAGATCAAGATTCCAAGAAAGAAGCTTAGATATTTTACTTTATCATGAAAAAACCATATTTAGCCTTAATGGACATTAAAAAACTTATATCTACCCATAGGAGGTGTATATATAATAAAACGAGAAGGAGAGAAGGAGGAGTTTGCAGAAATCAAAAAATAACCAAGAAGATCTGCACTTACCCCAAGAATCGGGCTTTTAATCACCAAGGGAAGGCTCTGGGTTGGCTACAACTTGTGTGGGGAGGGTTATACAACCTTCCAGGGAGATTAATCTTGAAATAGGGGCGTTTTGAATCCAAAATGAAATATATAGAGCAAAAACAAATAAGGTCCTAGAAAATAAGATCTAGATTTGACCTCTGCGCATGGTTTGACCACACGGTTTGGGCCAACCATGTATGGATCACGTGACCTTCCTTTTGGTCCCAAAACAGATTATAAAACCCCCACATGATCCCATAATTCTCCTTTACCCTTTTTAGGGAAACACATTGTTTATGGAAACATCCCATTTTATGGAAACACCCCACTTTATGGAAACAACCCACTTTATGGAAACACCCCACTTTATGGAAACAACCTACTTTATAGAAACAACCAACATTATGGAAACACCCAAATTTATAGAAACTATATATATTATAGAAACTATATTTTTTATGGAAACTCTATATTTCATGTAAACTCTCTATTTTATGGAATCCCAATCAGAGACACGCCATTTAAAAAAAATGAGGAAAGGGGTTATGTCCCTGAAACCGGGGGTATTACAAAACTTCTTATAGATGTTGGGATGAAAAAACACTTCCCAAAGTGGAGCATACCATATGAAGAAAGAGACCAACCAAAAATGGTCTCCCCACCAAAAAGGATTTATCGAACTTTACTAAACTCATCATCCTGCTGTTGAATTTGAAAAATAGACTTCAGGAGAGCTAATGATAACCGAACACTGGTTAGAACCATTCTTAAAACATCCTCTAGAGCATCCAAGTGTAATCGAGAGAAAATACCCATAAGGTTACACTCCTCCTTCAATTATAGAACATCTTGCAATGGTAATTTCTCACTAAGAGCATCTATAACGACATTTCCCTTTCCCGGGGTGTAGACGATATCAAAGTTGAACGTATAAAGGTATTCTACTCATCATCTCTATCTGATATTCATGAATTTCTAAGAAAATATATATCTCAAACTTTTTTGACTAGAAAGGACCATGAAACTCTCTCCAAAATGATAATTCCACCAACATTTAAGAGCATTCATAACCACAAAAAGATTTAAATTGTGAGTGGGACAATTTTTCTCATGCGGTCGAAGATAAAAAGAGTTGTAATCTATCACATGGTCATATTTTATAATCATGCATCCCAAACCATCACCGTAAGAATAAAAAAACACCATGTACCCCTTACTGGGCCTAGGTAAGTTTAGAATAGGAGTTGATGTCAGAAGTCATTTTAGTTCATCGAAAGAATACTGACACTTCACATCCCATGTGAATTTTACCACTTTCTTAGTAAGAGTAGTCAAAGGTGACATAAGTTTATAGAAATCCTTAACAAACTGTCGGTAGTATCTAGCAAGACCATGGAAGCTCCGTATCTCAAAGAAATTTTGTGGGTCCTTCCATGATAGGACAACCTTCACTTTATTTGGATAAATTGATAGACAGTGTTCGGAAATCTTGTTCCCTAAGAACTTCAATTCTTGAATAAAAAAACTACATTTCGAAAGCTTCCCATAAAAACAGTGACTTCTCAGAATTTCCACAAACTCAAATGGTGCTCATGCTCATGCTCAAATTTCGAATAAACTAGAATATCATCCACAAAAACTACCATGAAAGTGTTGATATAATTATGGAATATCCGATTCATCAAATCCATAAAAACCATAGGAGTGTTAGTTAGAACAAAATGCATCAAAAGATATTTATAATTCCAATACCTACTCTTGAAAGCCGTCCTTGGAATATCAGACTTGATAATTTTGAGATGATGATAACCCAACCAAAGATCAATCTTTGAAAAACACTTTCCCATTTTAAGTGATCAAACAAATCATCCACATGAGGAAAAAAATATTTGTTCTTAACTGTTACCTGGTTCTTCTTCTGATAGTCCACACACAATCGAAGTGAAACATCTGCATTTTTAGTAAAGATCACAGGGGTTTCCCAAGGGGAAATGCTAGGGATGAAAAAACATTTTTCTAAAAGGTCATCCAACTGAATCTTGAGCTCTTTCAACTTTTTTGGTGCCATATGATAAGAAGGTATCGATATCAGCTATGTACCTAGAACTAGGTTAATTGTAAACTCTACCTCCCTATCTGGAGGAAGATCGGAGAATTCGCTTGGGAAAACATTAGAAAAGTCTCAAAAAATAACAAGAAGATCATCAAAAAGAAGAAATTTTATCGGGTTCAGATGCAACAACATACAAAAAACTGCTGATCTTTGGGTGGGAAGTCCAGCATGACCATACATCGGGTCCCACTCCCCTTGAAACACATGATAGATCGCATCAGTAGCATGAAACGAAACACGCTGATGATAATAATCAAACTTAACTTGATGGGCGACAAGAAAATCCATTCCAATGATGACGTGAAATAGATCCAAATCAAGAATGAGAAAATCCCAGACTAACTCTGCATCGGCTATCATTAATGAACAAGGATATAGAAACCCCATCTCTTTCCTCCTACCAAGATGTGTTGCTAAATACATTAAAAAAAGAAATAAGTTCCATTGGAAGTTTAAGAATATTAATAAAACATGTAGATATAAATGAGCATGAGGCACCAATATCAAATAAAGCAATTGATACAGAAGATGCAATACGGATAATACCTCTCACTGTTGACGATTCTATATCGACTTCTACTGGGCACTCATCTACTGCGTGAAAGTGCTTCACTCCTGAGGCCTATGGATAGAGACCTATAGTCTTTGAAGCTTATGAATTCACCACAGTATCATTTGGAGCTAAAAAACCCAAACCATAATGAGGTGTAGTAATAGACTGACAAAATCATTGTAAATGACCAACACGTCCATAACAGTTGCAAATTTTTGAGGGGATAGGACAAAAGCATATGGTGTGTCTAATATTTATACATTGATTGAAAGTCAGATGCACACTTCTAGCTATAGAAGACGATGTAGAGGAGTCTCTCTCCTGAGACCCACCTCCACCACCTTTGCGATGATCCTGCCACTTACTCTTCTTCCCATGCACGCCACTGAAATTACCACTAGATGGAAGAGAAGGGTTGGGAAAGCCAACCTTGCCTGCCATATCCATTTTTACATCATATATCTATCTATCGTATCTACATAAGTAGAATGTTTTGACATAAATAACCATGATATGATATCTGGTCGCAAACCTTGTTGGTACTTACGAGCTTTCAGCTTGTTATTTTTCACCATGTTTAGAGAAAAACAAACAAGATCAGCAAATTAATTAGTGTATGCCGACATCGAACGCTATGACTGTTTCAAGGACAGGAACTCCAGTGACTTTTCCAACATCAGGGACTCTGGACAAAATTGTTGGAAGAATAAGGTTTTGAAACCCTTCCAATCCAAGTCCACGTGTCTCTCTTCCTGGACTATAGAATCTTACCTTCTCTTACCGAAATCCTCGAGTATGAATGCTGCACATTTCACCCTGACATTATCAAGTTTCTCCAGGAAGTAAAAAATTTGATCAATCTTATCCATCCAGTCCATCGCCTCTTGAGTTTTATTCGTTCCTTTAAAGGACAGTGACTTTTCACACAAGAATTCCCGCGATCAATCTCTCTCTCCTCCAGCCCCTAGCTGTACTTCAACAACTGCGTTATGAACTCTTGGTATTTCTTGATCAACAATATGAACTTCCTGCATGATAGTCTTGATGTTATTCTGATCAATTGGTGGATTCCGTTGATGAGCATTAGCTTCACCCACTTGAGGAACTCATGGAAGACGTCTGAAAGGCATACTACTGCACAACAAATCATAAGAACAATCATACAATAGAACAAATCTCAGTTTAAACCAGTGAAACCTTAATCATAAACTGAGATTCAAAATAAAACCCAACACTAGAGACACATATCCCAAAATCCCATGGAAACTTGAGTCTCTTCACGACAAGAGCTGACTAGACACTTATCGCAACATACATCTAATGTTTTGAAAATCCTATCTTTAGTCTAATAGATGTTCCAAGATAAGGATTATTGAGGGAATACCTCATCTGATACCAAATTGTAATGAACAGACCCGGGTTACTCTCAAACCTGACACCCGACCTGATCCGTCACATACCCGAAGGGAATTCCCGATCCCCACAAGTTGGTGACAAGCACTAGGGCATCGAATAAAAAATCACAGGGAACAATTTCACCCAATATGAACAAACACATGACATATATATACACAAAGTAGTAAGGAACAACGGAAAACTAATAAAATATATTCCATAACTGTAAGAAAATAGTGAAAACAAAACGACTGTAAAAGTATCCAAAACTCCAAGAGACAAATCCAACTATAAAGGACAACAACCAAACAACTACTCCATGTGATGACGTGGACGAACTCCCACCATCTTAGCACCAACTACCCAACTCATTTGACATGAAACCTCTCCACCTCACTGTGGTGCCTTTCCTTTCCATTCAATGGATGAAATATATAGGTATGCCTGCCACCAAAGAGGTGCGTAGGATGTGAGCTAATAGACTCAATATGATCCCACCCAGGTGTTCCATAAAAAATATTTGTATAATAATTATTTTATGCTCATTTTAAATGAAAATAACATGATAAGCAGTAAAGCAATTTTATAGAAAACATGACAAACATTTCTTCTTTATCACAGTTCTAAAACAAAAGAAGATATATCAATTTCAAAGAACATTTTTCATATCATTTTTCACAAGCATAAACATGAATATAAAGGATAAAAAAACAAATACAAGCAATAGAAAACAATAGTAACAAAACAAGAATCAAAACACTAATGAATACAATAGGCCATACAACAAACTACTCATACCCAAAAATCTACAAACTACTATGGTTCCTGAATCAAATTATCTACACTCCAGGGCTAGGGGGACACCCCAGAAAGTGAAACTCCAACATCATATAAATACATAGAGATAATAATCTACACTCTAGGATAAGAGGAACAACCATAAAGTGAACCCCCACAATGGATGATGACCTCAAGATAAACATTTCACCTAGTACCCATGGTAACCCATGTGTTCATTTTCACAATCATCTTAATGTTTTGAAAATACCCATTTTCTTTTCATTTATAAAAAACAAAGGAAAAACCATTTTTATTAAAAATTTCATTCCAACACAAACACAAATAATCGTTCCAATTCCATACAAATTTATTTATAAACCAATTTATAAAAAAATAAAATTATACAGTTCATCAAACACAAGCTAGATATGGAACTACTTACCTCAAAACTCTAGTCACACAGGCCTATAACAAGATCCACCAATGATGAAACCCAAAAATGCCTATGGAGACCCTAGAATCCAATCCACACATCTTAAGATTTATTCAATTGAGAAAGAGGGTCAGTGAAGAATAGGAAATACCACATACCTCAAGAAGAATGCCCACCACACCACGACCAACAAAGGAAGGACTTTCGAAACGAGATCACACAATAGATCTTAGAAGATGAAAAGAAGAAACACCAATTTAGATCAATGAATCTGATAACACAACACAAGGGAGCTACCACAATCAATGACAATGAAGAAGCAGAAAGGTTGCTTACTTGGAGAAATGCACCACAACTACAACGAAGATCGAATTCCAGAAAAATCAATCTAGAAGGAGCAGAGTCTCCAAAAATTTCTTAGTAATTTCCCTTGGTTGAGGGAAGTGAAGTCTAGATAAATAACCAAAATAAAAAGAGCCATACACCTATTTTAAAAACTGCACATGAGGTGTTACACAACGTGTAAATTCCAAAGCATCAGATATACCAAAAAAACTGTCACCTTGGATTAAAATATGAAATTTATTAACTTGCTATGTGTAAGAGATATTCAAGTCATGTAACCTTTAATAAAATTAATCATTTCATGTCCTCCATCCAATAATTTTTACACATCATGTAACCTAGTAACACGACGTGAAATCCCTCTACAGCCTGTAGAAAAAGCTGGTTGAAATCTAGAGTCCAAAAAAACTATGACTTCACCATTATTGGTATCCTACCAATTTATTATTTTCCATATATATACAATGAGAAAAGGAAAACCATGATGAGTTTAAAGGTTTACATGATATATCAGTAATGAAATTTTACCAAAGAAATCCCCTCTCTTTTCTTATGTAAACCCGCCAAAGCTCCCCTTCCTATTCACTCAAAAACCTTGGAGAATATACTTACTCTACCATCCCCTATCTAGATTCCTTAAAAGGTGTAAAAAAACTCTCAATAAGCTTCTACAAAGCTTTTGGAATCACCCTCTCAAGGTAGGATATTTCCCTCTCTTCTTTTATATTCAAGCATATTCTTTGTAATTAGCCTTTTGAATATAAATTGGTTATGTAGTCATGAATTTATAAAGATCCCTATACCATAAAATTTATGTACTATAAATGAGATATCATTTATCCATTTTTATTATAGCATTTACTTAAATCATTACTATGATGTAATTTAACAAGGGATCATCTCACTCTTTATTCAAGCACCATATCTATGTAATGAAATTTTTCGTCCAATTACTATTGATGGGTTATTCTATCCCACATTACTCTTACATACCTTATTATTTTCATGTTACATGTGATCCATTTCCCTCTCATTATTCCCTCTCATGATTCATTATGTACCCCCGTTACTCTACTGAAATTATCTTGTAAATTTTCTATGACATGTTTTTATTCAAGAATCCTCCTTGTCTTATTTCCACTAATTCTAAAATTTTCATGTTGGATTATGTTTTTACATATCCCTTATACAATCCTTATAACTTCCAAGTGATTATATACCCCTTTCTCTCTCATTGAACCATTTTATGAATCTTCATGTACTACTGCTATGCTATCGAAATATCAGTATGATTTTCTATTCCAATCATTGGTGAGGTGTATACCCATACCAATTTACACTCTAGGTTATTCAATTATTTATACCTATAAATAATTTATTGGGGAATTCAATGTATGTAACCCACAATCAATAATATTGGGATTAAATGTGATGAAATATGTTCTTATGTTATATGAACTATATGGCACACTTATGTATATACATGATATGTTTATGATGGGTGCTCCGAGATAGTGATCTAATGAATTGGGTAGTGTTTTAGTCTAATGAGATGCCATGTATAGTGCATTAAAGGTTATCCTAGGAATATTATGTTATGATTTCTTGTTGGTTAACCTTGACTTAATCTTATGATGTCATGTTTAAAGTTTTTCATGCATTCCTTTACCACCTTTATGATATCATGCTATATCATGCCTCATTATTCTTGTTTATGATTCTCATATCTTTTATGTCCCATTGAAATACCTATTTTCTAATATGTAAACTTTATTCATTTTATGCTTTGTTTACTCCTTTATTGGGCTTTATAGCTCACCCCTTTTTTATGTATGTTCCCAGGTTATCCCATATCATTTTATGAATGATGAAATATTATGTGTATGTTAATGAATTTTTCAATAATTTCAATGTACTACCTATTTTAAATTTGTTATGTAATGTACCTAATTACCCATAGATACTAGGAAACTCGATCTTCTAGGTTGTATTAAGTGTATTCCTATGTAATAAATCATGAATTGATGTGCAATAACGACAAATGGTTTCATAGTTGGTATCAGAGGAAAGTTTAGTTTTTTTTGGAATTAGGATTAGGAAAATCTAGAGAAAGACTTATAGATAATACTAAACATAACAAAACATCCCAAATTTTTGGTGAAGTATAGAGTAAGTAGTTTGCAAGAAAATACATTCATGTCTGGATACTATATGTGGATGTGGATTTTGTTTAAAGGTACATAGGGGTAATAATCACGAAAAAGGAACATTGATTTGGACTCGATCATCACCAGGTGCATGAAAATGTGTCTTACTACACACCTAGTTTGAAACTCCTAGGGTATATGCTTTGGTAAATTCACTAGCTCATTAAAAACTATTATTAAGGGAACACAAATGCCCATAAGTGTCTAGGTTAGAAAATAGATCATGGATAACCTAGATTGAAGCCTATAAATTCATGAATTAAGGAATAGATGTCATTTAAATGTTATCCATTTTATGTTATTCGATTCCCATTTTTGTGTATAATAGTTAAAAAGTACTCATCCTTAATTCTAACCAATGAACAGAAATAAGAGGAATCGAGTAAACAACTAATGTGAAGAGAAATATGATGAATGCCCAAATGAGAAGACCAAACTGATGAGAGGGAAGGAATTTCAATCTTTGTGATAATATTCTCTTTGTTAACTTAGATTATGAATAGAAATATAAATCACAAAGAACACCCAAACCCTATTAATAAAAAATAAGCCTCAATTAATACCTTTATGAGAAAAAGGCATTTGACTTTGAATAGATCATCTGATTATTTAATCACAGAACAATGGATCAAATATATTGAGAATATATTCTCCATAATTTAATGTTCTGAGAAAGAGAAGGTCATACTGGATATTTATTGTATAGAGGGAGAAGCTGATCAATGGTGTACATTGATTAATAATACAAAGTCTAAGGAAGAGATTGAAGCGATGGGGTGGAAGGAATTCCAGATTTTTTCTTCTATTTTTTTCCTCACACTCTACATCATAAAATGGAAAGGGTTTTCCTTGAATCAAGAAAAAAGATAACAAATAAATCGGTCTATATGAGGAGAAAATCATAAGACTTTAAACATATGCCTCTATCTTTGTAGTTACCCCAAAATCCAAAGTTGATTGCTTCTTTGGGGGACTAAAATTGAGTTTACAAAAACCCTTGGAAATTTGGGACTTTGATATCCATGAGGAAATTTTCTGATGTACCCATAAAGTTGAAATGAAGATCAATGAATCTTAAGGGTATCATGAGGATAATAAGTAGAAAGTATAGTTTAATTACAACATTGCAATGGAGAAATCTAACAGTAATAAGAAATTTTGACATACCACTTTTCAAAAGTGTGGAAAGAAGCACCCCAAAAATTTCCTAAAGGGGATGAAGAAATTTTTTAGGTGTGGGAAGGAAGGGCACAAAGCTAGTGATTGTCGATGGTAGAAAATCAGTAATGTTATGGAGGAATGGATTTCTCTAGTCAAGCATCAATGTATCTTTCATTGTTTCAATTACAAGTGATAAAGGCACTTTGCAAACCAATTTACTAAGCCAAGGGTGGTCAGAGATAATCCACACCAACAACCTCTAAGGTGGAAAGGGCAAGCTTATGCCATAACAACCACTAAGGTGGATCCTGAAAAAAATTGGTGATTGATACACCGGTTATTCATTCAAAAATAGTGAACATATTTTTTTGATTCTAGTTCTATACATTCATTCATATCACATAGGTTTAGTAGAACTATTCAAACATCACCACAAATCATGGAAGTAGAGCTGTCATTGATAATGGAAAATGGGGAAATTATTACATCCTAAGTATATAACTCCCCATTAGTCAAAATCTATGGACAGAACTTCCCAGCTGACCTTGTGATACTCCCTTTAGAGGAATTTGATGCAGTTCTAGGTATGGATTGACATTTTTACATAAAGCCAACATAAATTTCTGTGAGAAGGAAATCACTCTCCGTATCGCAAATTATCCTTTGACTATGTATGAGTGCAAGGAGGAGGATGAATCTTCTTTAGAAACAACATCTCAATCATGAATATTATTTCCCTATGAGAAATATTATCTAGCTCAAATGATTTAGTTTAAGGAATAAATCATCCTAGAATACATTCCTATTGTGAGGGAATACACTGATGTGTTTCCTAAAGAATTGTATGGTCTTATCCTAGTTGAGAGGTTGAATTTATAGATAATATTTAGTTCTTTTGGAGAAAAAATTGAAAGACAAGGAGAAAATGTCAATGGAAAGTTACTCAAATGGAGCCTTTGTAATGTATTTCAAATAATAGAGGTTGGTTATTGTACATGAGGTTATTTTCATCGCATATTTTGAAATAATTATATGGAACTTTAAATTCAATGAATTTAATTAAAGAAGCAAGTACCCACTTCTACTTTAGTGTATATTAATCAGATATAAGTATTGTTTTTGACGTACTTCTTGGGTATTGAATACAATACACAAATAACATATTCGTATTTAAATACAGTAACCAAGTAAGTATAGAATCATTAAAATAAGTAGGGTATATTCTCTAAGCGGGTGAGAAAGGGTGATTTCTATGTCAGCAGTGATAAGTACACAACTTCTAATTTCCAATCTAATGATTCTAGTATAAATTTCATTGAATATTACAAAAATATTTATCTCACAATTACTTTGGACATAAGGATTCATTATTCCATGTTTATGAATTTATGTTATTTTTGGTGTCTTATACACAACCAATAGTTCAATAATACTTGAATCATAATTAGTACATGATGAATATAAAATGTAAAACTTATTTACCCAGTTGTGAAATAATAATTATTTTTCAAGAAAAAATAAGAGTGAACATCAAGGATATACTTGGTTTGATATTTAGACCTGGTACAAATAATCACATTTGTTATTATCAACATATTTAGTTTGGAAAAATAAACCTTTAGAAAAAAATGTTTTCCACAAAACTTTTAAAATATGTTCACCAAGAGATCATGAACTATTCTAAGTGTAAGAAAGTGGTAAACATACTTCATAATATTCATTTAAGTAATTAAATAATGAGAATTTGAAGTTTGTATGCTCAGAAGTTATGAGTTACTTTGGGCTAACATGCCAAAGAATATCTTGACCAAGAGATCATCAGTCATTATAATGTAGCATGGAGTAATTCCTAAACACCAATTACCTTATTTGCATCAAGAAATTGATGTTAATAATAAGTTTCAATGATAAGTCTTACATATTAAAATTTATGAACAAAATGTAGCATGGAGTAATTCCTAAATGCACATTTTATACATCAAAGTCATGATGTAAGGAGTATCAATGTTGTAACTTGCAGGAACTACCCATTATATTTCAAGATGTGGTTTGAAAATAACAATGATATCCCATAACCATATGTCATCTATAATGACAAATGGATATTATATGAGTCATAGTATGAAGGAAATCCATTATTTATAAGAACATGTGTTTGCACACCAAGAGTTTGTTTGGATATAAACATACTTGCATTAAGTAAAACACAAAGTGAATCTAAAGTAATCATCCTAAAAGTTTCTTAGGATATTACATAAATGAATAACATAGAAAAGTGGTAGTCAAGTGATAGAATAAATTTCTATATAAGGGATCACATCTCTATATGAGATAGTGGGATCCAGATTGACTTGAGTTTAGTCAATGCTATAGATGCACATATAGTTGGTATAGGAACAAGTTCCACAAGAAATGGGGAACAAGAATGTTCCAGATACACTTAATGCGTAGGAAGGTTAGAACCATAATGATGGTTTTATTTTCACCATGTTTGGTGATAAATTATTCATAGTGATGAATAATTCCTACAAGCAGTATATGGAAATCAGCTAAGATTGACAAGGTCAGTTAAAAATCAATAATGAATTCCATGTATCAAAATGAAATGGGGCTTATTATTTTGAATACTGTGGTGGGTATTCAAGATTGATTATACATGGATGGTACAATTGAAGTACCAATAAGGCTCGATTGGTAATACCAAGTTGGTATGCCTAAATCCATTAGAAGTTTACTTATCATAGCTAATATCTATGATAATTTTATTGATAATTAGTTGTCATGACCACCAATCGTGGAAGGGGTCTATGCGATGCCACCATAAAGGCATGGTCACGTCACAGAATGCTGATAAGGTTTGAAAGTTACTGAAATCATGTTCAGGATTAAAGTAAGTAATAAGAACATAGAATATTCATTTAAAATGAATATTTTCCATGTGTCTACCAGAATTTAGTGAGAGCACCATTTTTTTCCAAGTGAAATATGTTCTAAAACATATGGAAAATAGATATTGGTCTTCTAGTTAGTTAAGACCAAGATAAATGTAATTATTTAGTGATTTACTTAAAGTAGAAACCTAAGTTTTTGAGAACATGATCAACTGAGGTAGATCTAACCATTGTTTGGACCTAGTAAATCATAAATATAATGACATTGTATTAAAAAATATGATTTTGAAAAATTCAAGAGAATAATTGTTGTTAGTGTAACAAGGAAAAATATCTCCTAGTAGACATGGAAAGGAATATGAGGAGATTAAGTGGTGAATTGAGTTCCATACACTGCAGTAATGGATCAATCACATATTCCAAGATATATACATGAATTGATATTTCCAGTATATAATTATAGTAGTAAAATATCAGTGATATCTAGGAGAACTTCAAGTAAAGTAGTTAGTACTATATAATTGTACTTGGGAAAATTCAAAAGATATGTACTTGGTAAGTGGAGAAGAAACGATACTAGTTTTTGTGGGACACAAAATAGTCTTCCTTTGTATCAATTTGATCTTGTATCATAGGTGGGCTAAGGTGTTGATCGAGACAAGCTCATAAAATCCAGTGGTAGCCATACATACAAAAAACTGAGTACGTTGCAACTTATAAGGTAGTTAAGAAGTTATTAAATGAAATGATTTGTTCTAGTACTTAGAATTGCACCTACCAAGTAAAGTTTTATCAAAATGATAAATCTGTTACTAGTACTAGCTAAGAAGTCAAGTTTTGACAGTGGACAAAAAGGATATACTCGGGGATACCATATCTTGATAAATTTTACTCAGGGAGATGAGGTCATATATAGCAGAATTTCCACACTGTAGAAATGTGGTAGTCCTAGTAACTAAAGCTATTATTCAGCAGAAACACGATCTTTATCATTTGTGAGATGACAAGGTTCATTAGAAAGTTGACTCTAGTGCAAGTGGTAGTATTGTAATAGTGGGTTCCCTAAACCCAAATATAACAACACTTTTGATTACCATATTGTGTATACAGTTAGATATACATGATGCATTCTTACCATTATAGTGTAGATATTTCCGTGTCCACTATTTAATGGTAATTTCTATATATTAAGTGCCTTATCAAATGGTTATAATAGATCCTATGATATAATGAGAACATCGAGATACAATGACATTAATATTAAATAAAGGTACTATAGTCCAGATATATCTAACTGTCTTGGCATAGTAGATGTTTGACTATTAGGTTCTTGGTGGTCATAAGCATTGAGACTTATTCTCATGAAGTTCGCACTTGGTGATATCTAGTATTAAGACCATGAGGACATACCCTCCAATAGAAACACCACTTGTTTCAGGTGTCATTGGATGTTTCTATCTATAATCATGTGTATTGGTCTACTGACTTGAGATCATTACCAGTGTGTTCCATTAGATCATGTACTTTGATGCAAGGAAAAGACTGTGACCTTGAAATCATAATGAGTTAGCCTATGTTGAGTGTGTTATTGGTGGTCTGACATTGGTTTAATGATCAAGAAATTATTCGTCTCTTTTGGATTGAGGAAGTCATATATCTCAGGCCTTGTTGATCAAGATGGTAGTACCTTAATAAGACCTTGGACAAGACAGTCGAGGGTAAATCCATCCAGTGAGATCAACAAATAATAAAGCAAGAAAAGGGCGATAACACATGTGTGCTTCATGATTTATGAGATATTAAAGAAAAAAATATTATATTACACAGTACATGTTCGAAGGTTAGTTGTCATTGTTATGACATTCCTTATCTATTTAGGGGCCTCGATGAGTTTCCAGATTCCACTCTTGGTCTATGTATTTTATTCACTGCTATCGAGATAAGATCCTAGAGGGTCACACACAATAGCATAATTAAGAATTTTCTCTATTCAATTGAATAGGTATATTGGGCATGGTGGGCCCCACCACGGGGTCTGAGTGCTGTCTAAGTCATCCAACACTGATAAATAAATAAGTTCATATTATTCAAGTAAAGAATAATTGAAATTGAATTTATTTAGTAAATGTATTTACAAGTTAAGTAAATATAAGGGATAATATTAATCAAACAAATATTATTTTAATATTCCAGGTTTGTTTAATATTAAGCAGGAATTTTGAGTTGAGTTATGACTCATTTTTATCACGTAATATATTTTATTATATATTATAAAAATGTGATAAAATAAATAAATAATATTGACACAATTTAGTTCATCATAATTATTTATTTAGTGGATTCTAATTAAACAGGGGCTGAGGAAACCTACAGAGTATTTTGGACATCGACTATAAATAGGTGGAAAGAGGCTCATGCTTGAGACTATTAAAATTGATAATTCTAGAGCCCTCCCTCCTCTCCTAATTTATAGTGAGAGAGACTCTCAATCTAGACATGGAGATCGAGTTCACCCTCACACATTGCAAGCTCAATGATGCGGTGATCATCAGAGCGTTAAAGACATCGTCAGATCTCTACGCTAGCACCTAGAATTTGACGATCGACGTTCCAAAAGATTTTTGAATCATGTGTGGACGATCTAGATGGATTATTCTATGAATCCTTTAAGAAAAGATCATCAATGACCAGTTGTAGTTGAGCACAAATTCAGATCTGAACAGGTTTGTTTTTTAGTTTTAACTTATGTGCCCTTTTAATTTATACGAGATCCTTGGACCGCATTGGGGATCAGATCATCAATGAGTATCACAAACCAAACAGAGTACCCCAGTAACCCAAAAACTGACCCAGTCCTGACATAGCTCGAAGGGAGTTACTGATCTCCATGGGTCGGGGATTAGCACCTGACATCATAAAAGAATGAAAGTGGGAATGATTTTTCCACAAACAATGCATAAGAAAAAGTGACAGATCAATATGCATACAAAAGAAACTCCACTAGGAGAACAGTACTATAAGTAAAATATGCATAACTGTCCAAATTAATAAAAAAATTACCAAAACTAGGAAAAAAACTCAATCCCCAAAGGATGCAACTCACCAAGTCCACGAATCAACAACTAGAACCACCTCCTAGTGGTGCTTTACCCCTCTTCGAACTTGGAAGGAGCTAATCTATAAACACCTAAAGTCTTAGGTAGGACATGAGTTAAAAATACTAGTAGGGTCTCATTATGGATTCCATAATAGATTCCAATATTAAATTAACCAAAAAATGATTTCAATTTTAAACAAATAGGTTTAAAATTTCAAAAAGAATATTTAAACAAATCATGCTTCACTTTTCAAAAGATGGAAATATTTTTAGCAAATCATGATTCTCAATTCAAATAATGGAAATATAATTTTAGACAAAATATTCACAATAAAATTGATGGAATATTTATAAAACAATGAAACTTTTCACAAATGGCTTAAATAAAAACTTTTTTGTAAAACAATTTATATAAATCAAAATACATGTAAAACAATTTACAATAATGACATATATTCATTTGAAATACAAACAAGCGAGGACCATGATCATATTCCTAAGAAGGTATGATAGTTACAGGATAAAGGGACTCCACACACTCTCAAGGTGATAAGACAAAATGTGTATACACACATGCCTTTGAACACATGCCAAATAGGATTCATCACTATCGCTTAAGGGATGTGATGCGTTGATATGATGTTTTAGTTGTAGTATCATAGAATGCTGTTCAAATAAATCACTAAATACCTAAGGATTTCATGTACTCTAGTACATAATCATTGATAATCAATTAATTTTATAAAAAATTACAATTCATCCCATTCCCCATTTCAAATATGCCAATTTTTCATTTAAATACCATAACATGAGTTTTTAATAAAAACATGCCTTTATACCACGATACAAGTCTAAGGTTTCTATCAAATCCATTTTAAGCCATTTTCACAATATAAGAATTTGAAATCAATTCACAACTTAATTTCACAATTCACTTTCACAATTAAACTCAAAAAATTAATTTTCACAAAATTCCATCAATTTCAGAATAAACCCCCAATTTATTAGAATGGGGGTTTTTTCACAATTTTTCAGCGAATCCTTTTTTCAAAAAGTAAATCCAACAATTTAATTGAAAAAATTTCTATCATATCCACAATTTAAGGTAAATAATTTAAATTTCTAAAATTTCCATAAAGACACCCCAATTCAATAAAATTGGGTGTTTTTCAATTTCTTGTTAAAAACCTATTTTTTTAAAACCACAAATCCAATGAGATTGAGTTTTTTCAACAAACCAATTGAAATCAATTTATTAAAAATAAAACAATTGAATTTAATTCAAATATTTTAAATTAAATATATAAATTTAGGGTTAATAAAAATCAGGTATCGTAATGGAACCACCTACCTCAAAGTCGGTAGATCTCAAAGTGTTAAAACCCAATCGGGATTTGCCAGGGAAGAATGACAACAAAGGAATCCGGGAAAATGAGGATCAAACCTAGGTTTATAACCCCAAAATAGTGGTTATTAGATCCATAGTTTAATATAGGGATCCATAGAACCTAAGGGAGGAAGAGAGAGATTGCAGGAGAACAAGAACGAGAGGAGGAAACTAACCAGAATAGGATCGACCGCCATTTTCCTAGATTTATATTGATTCTGAGAGGGATCTGAGGGGATATAAACCCATATTGGGAGCTCCAAGGAAGGGAGAAATAACTTATAGGTCCAACCTATATGTCAAGGGTCTAAAGGGGGGGTTTAATAATTTTTAATTAAAAATTATATTAATTAAAAACCCACCCGTGCGATTTCCCAGGTAGAGGGCCACAGTTTAGACAAAACGTACACAAGCCTTGCAACTGTTATAAATGGACCACCCGATTTCTATTGAAAGGGTGCATGGTTTTCAATCCATGATCCAACCATGTAAAATCCAACTATCTTGGGTTGCATGGTTTGATTTTATAGGGCGCACTGTTTGGGAAAACTGTGCACTAGCCCAGAATTTTCAAAACTCTTAAAAATTAAACCCGAATCAACCCCAAAAAAACCCAACCAAAGCTTGATAAAAATAGGGATTTAGTAATATCTGAAAATAGTAACAGGATGTTACAAACTTCCCACCATAGAAACTTTTCATCTCTAGAAAGCCTACGGAGAAGCTTTATAACGACCCAAATCTTGACGTACATGGACATTATAATAATTTTGCAGAATACTTATAAAAAAAACAAACACTCAAGGACCATAACAGTTTAGTGTCTTTGGAAACTTGGAATATCAACTTCTAATCTTGTTGAAAGATCTTCAAAATCTCCCATATTGATCTTCCCCTTTTTGTTTCCTTACCTAAAACCTTTCTTTTAATCCTGGGTGAAAAGAAAACATAAAAAGGGTGTGCTCAAATGCTCAGTAAGGGTAAGCATGGAGAAAATAAAACAAACCATATACATTTGAACTTAAAAACATGAACATAATGTTTAAACATAAATATCTTGAGCAATGACATAAAACATAGCAGTACGTAAGGCATAGATCATTATAGAACATCAATCATCATAAAATAGCATGGGAATAAATCATGTAATTGTGGAAAACCATTAATCAAATGACATGATTTACATAGTAGCCAAGGCATTACTGCCAAGACCATCTTAGTGGACAAAGTCCCTTTCTGAATCGAGTTCACTCCTCGTTCCAGTCCTGTAACACTGAACTGGATTAACTTACCATTCCAGCCATGTATATCTCATAAGATATAAATCTTTACCCAATGCATTGGAGGGAGATATAGGCCCCACACATCTAATAATGAAATCATTCTTACTTGTGCCACAACATGAACATAAATCATTCATCATTACCCAAAGTATAAAATGGTTTTCATAAACATCATCCCATCATAACATAATCCATAAAAAAATGGATATCATTTCATCATAAGAAAAGTGAAACCATTTAAATCATAGAGACATTATACTTGAAACATACACATATGAAATAATGTCATCTTAGATGGAAAATTGATTTGATAAAACACTTGAAATAAATTCTTGTGGAAAATATCCTTTCTTATTCAAAATCATTTTATTTTCACAAAATGCCATGCAATTTTAAAAGAAGAGGATTTTGTTGAAAATAGTCATGATATCTTGTGGAGGAAGATTCATGAAAATAAGGCTTTATGAAACTGTAAAAATCCGTTCATGCCGTATAAGTTAAAAAAAACATTCTTCTCGTACTTTTGCCGGAAAAGTCAAATAGTTTCTTGTATGGTAAACAAAAGAAATATTCCTTCCATAACACATGGTAAAAGTAAAAAATGGGTAAAAAGGTCTTTAAACATACATGAAACTATTTTTAGAAAACAGGTACATGAATGATAAATATAATCCTAGTAAATACTTACGAATAAACAATCTCAGATAAAAACAATATTGGAAAAGTTATCCCTTACCTTATGTATGATATGCTTCGTATATATTCGAACCTCATGTATAATGATTTAAATAATGTCATTGACTTATTACAGAATCATATTAATTGTTATGATATCATATATGGTTCACTTATGACTTTATATTACCGGTTTTTTTGTAAATTCCATGTTAAAGCACCGTTTTGGGTAAAATCGTTTCATTTATCATACGTGTTTTGACTTGTTGTTCTTGATATTATTACTTATATCCTGATTTACTTAATTATATAATTTAAAACATGATTTATATATAATATATATTCAGCATATAAATATATATGATAGATCGATAAATGGAATGAAATACACCGTTCATGGAGACGGTAGGCTGTACGTACGCATGACCGCTGTTTTCATTTCATTATTAAATTGAATGGAATTAAGTAAATGAAACATATATATACATAAATATAGTATCAATATTATGTAATGTCTTTCATGATTATTTATTATATATATACTTTATAATTATACTTGAATGGTTGATCATGGAAAATGAATCTCATCACGTTCATGGAGACGGTAGTCCGTACGTACAAATGAGCAATGATATTGTTCCCATAATTATATAATAGAATTAGAGTGGATGATATAATATATCAGAATCATTATGATGTTATAATAACCATATATAGTTATTTTTTACACCATTATACCCATCCAAGTAAGGTGGTGGTGGAAAAAAATATTACACCATGGCATGGAGACGGTTTTCCGTACGTACGCACGTGCGGTGATTTCATTTTTTGTAGGATGGATGGGGTTGTTTCATATTTATAATAACATATCATTATATTAGTGATACTGATGTTATTACTTTTTAATGAAACAACTAATGAAGAATAATTTGAAGAAGAAATAAACTTGAAAGAACCAGTAGAAGAGATTACCTCTTCTTCGACGAACCTCCTTTAAACTTCTTCTTAGGGCACTAGGGTTGGTCTTTTGAAAAGACCAGAACCTCTATGATATAACTAGATAAGTTTAGAAGAGTAATTTTAATGGGTTTTCTGAGCTTCAAGGCTCAAATGGGTGTGAAGAGAAGTTGGAAGGGGTGCCCTTTTTATAAGGGAGAAGAGGGGAACCTTTGGAAACATAAGAAATATTAATTTATAATAAATTTAAACCCAACATAAAAACTTCCAAAATGACTCAAATTCGGATATGAGGTAATAAAGGGTTGTAATATCATCAGCCAATCGAATTTAGAAATGTTTTGATTTTATTTTAAACCTTATCATTTTGATTTATCCTTATTTAATCTATTTAATTTTATTTGTGGTAATAATATTCTAAATTTTAAATTGTTATAAATACTTACTTATGTGTTGTGAATTTTCCATAATTAGATACATCATTACATTTTATAACATATAATTTTTAATTTTTAAATATTTTTGGGATTTTTAAACAATTTAATAATATGTTATTTTAATAAAATATCTATAGTGTCAATTTTGGAACTATTCAATTATTTGAATTTAAATAAACTCCAAAGAGAAGATATATTCGATACAAAATATTTAATAGATTCCTAAAATTTCATATTCATCTATAAAATTCGTGGAGAACATTAAATAGTTCATATAATATTTATTTTAATATTTTTAAAACCATTTATGTGATATTTCTCTTAATAAAATAATTACTACCACATTTTTGTAAAATTATTTAATACAATTATTTTCTACATAAAAATTAAAAATGAACAACTAGGATGAAGATAAATCTTATATATTTTATAAGAATACTTTTAGTCGGATTTATCTTCTAAAACACCCAACTTTTAAAATGTTATATTTATTAAACTATGAAGGTGACAACTTTGACATCATTTAAAATAAAATAATATAAGTGTCATAATCACTTTTATAAGACTCCAATCGCTCATATATTCTATCATTGGATTATTATGGTTTATATATACACTACCAATAAGTTTTGGTCAGGTTTGTGGGCCTTTTAATTAATATTATTATTTCAATAAAAACTATATTACTGATTTTTCACTTAATAAATAATTTCTGCATCATTAATGTTTAAGATATTAAGGTAATTAAATATCTCTTAAAATTTAAAAATAAATCACCATAACAAAGAAAAAAAATTTAGCTTTAAAATGAGTATTTATAATAGAATTTATATTCTGTATAATATTATATTAAAAATAATCTAATTATTAAAGTTTGAGTGAGACATTTCACTTTCCTTTAAATAAAATAAATAAAAGGACATCAATCAAATACAAGTGGGTTCCATTAGATTCCATTTGACCCAATTATGATATAGGGTAATATATAATCATCCAATTATATTAGGACAAGTGTTAAGGTAATTTTATAATATTATATTTATCCTTAATTACCCGATTTACCTTTAACTATTGTAAATAAAATTTACCATAGTTACTATTCATGATGACTAGAAATAAAAAGTAGCTTATTAAAATAATTTGGACCTACTGATTCCAAATATGGAATCAATTTTTCCAAATTCAAATCACAGAATTTTCAGAAATTAATTTAAAATTAATCCCGTTGTTAAGAAAATGAGTTTTAAAAGTTAAAACATTGCAAAAGATTGAAATGATTTTACCTATGAATTCAATGTAAAATTAATTCTAATGACTTAAATTATATTAAATGGTAAAAATAGATTCTATTTATAATTTAAAACCATTCAATATTATAATTTAACCATATAAATTATCTTGATGAAAAATGTTATTTTTAATTAAAATTTAGTGTATTTTTATTATTCATCAAAATAAGAAACTTATCAGAAAAATATCAAAAATTTATCCAAAGTAAATTTTTATATCACAATTAAAAATCAGAATTTTATTTTGTCAAATTGAACTTATAAAAATTTCAAAATATATATTTAAAGTGGGTGCATCATCAAAAGGCGGCAAAATTGCATTTTTTGAAAAATACTTATTTTACTCAAAAAAATTATTTTGTTCTCATACCATGTTCTACAAAATGTGTAAGATGAATTATAATGCAATAAAATTTAAAATGTAATTACTACTATTCATAACGGCTAGTTTATAATAATATTATAACAATATATCATTATTTAGTGAAAACTGGTATTGCGTACAACACACGCTATCGAGGAAGGTCGCGATTGCATGTAATGCAAGCCAAGTCAGGGTTGCGTATAATGTAAGCTAATACAGTGTTGAGTATAGTGCAAGATAATCTTGGTGTAACGTACAACAGAAGATATGAAAGAAATTAAAAAGAATATATCTCATAAAATCTCAGGGTGTTACATTCTACCCCCCCTTAAAATGAATTTCGCCCTCGAAATTCATCGGGGTTATAAATCATTTACTATTTAAAAGTTTCATTCGTAAAAACCCACATTGTAAAAGGAATACTAAAACTTAATTTTAAAAATTAAAGTAGGAAATGTAACAGTTACCCAGATTAACTAATCACTGGGTTTCCACGTAGGAGAACATAGGTGAAAATATGGATATTGAAGAGAAATCTAACTATCAAGTTCTGATGGAGAGTGGTAGAGAACATGGCTATGAAAAATCCAATAATAACAAAGCTATAAGTTTGTGATGATCTAAGGTACCATCTGATTCATCGGATATGAGGAAATTAGGACAACATTTTTTGGTTTTCAAGATCATTTCCCTAAAGTTGAAGAATAATTAAAAAAAGTACTTACTTGATTTTGTAAAATCTCACTGTTGTTTGTGCCTTGAACAATTTCCACATCATCTCTTAATGAAATGAAGTTGAATTTGTCTTCCGTGAAGTGTTAGCAGATCATGCGATAGAATGATGGGTCATTCCATCTATCTCAAGCAAAAGGTTAGAAAAAGTTATCAAATATACATAAGTCCATCTATGGTGAGTTTAATCATATATGATTCTAAAAATGGACTTATACTTCATATATCATACCGCTTAATATAATAAAACTAGTTTCTACTAACTAGGGACTTCCTGTAGGCTAGTGGTAGGCAATAAAGGCATGTCGCACTTCGGTTGTTGGTTCGATTCCCGCAGCCTTGTCCGACGCGATGGGTTGTCGCCCATCCTATAGGTTGTCCTTTTTCTAAAACTACATTATTATAACATTCCATCAATAATATCGAAAAAAGTTCTAGCCTTAAAAAATACTAACTTGTTTCCAACATAATCCATTCCAATCTTTAGGCTTATCCAAAACACTTCGGTCCAAGCTCATAGTATAAAGAAAACAATTACTAGAAATGTCATCTACCGAGCATGTGAATACCATCATTTATCCCCCAAATATCATACGATATATATTATTGGTCACATTACAAAAATGTGAATACATTAATCATGTATTCTCTTTAAATACCCATTGATCCTTAGTGAAAACATGAATGCTGTCAAAAGATAACTCTTTCCACATACCAAAATCCCCAAATTTCGATATACTCAAACCATTATATCACTTTGTCCTTATATCAGTCATGAGCTCATAAATACTATCAAACATATTATTTTCCCCTTATCCATTCATTATGCGCATATACTATTCTTTACAAAAGTATTTCAATATAATTATTGAAAACCAGAATAAACCAATACATGGGTATTCCAATAGTCCACAGTATTATAAATTAGATTCCATGATACTATTTTGAAATCCCATTACATAAACACTTAATCATTACACAACATCATTGTCATACTCAACATCACAAATAGTGACTGCATGTGACTTCCCTTTTTCCTTTGCCTTAAGAGGTTGTTGATGTCGATCATCATTAACCCTTGGATTAGGGCATTGATTAGCATAATGCCCCATTTCCTTGCACTTGAAGCATTAAAGTGTTGGTGGAGCGTTCTCTGTAGTCTTTTCTCTATTCACATCATTAGAAAACATTTTCCCATTACTTCGACAATCAACTGCTCTATAACCTTCTTTTCCACACTTAAAACATTTTCTTGTCCCTTTAAGACAATCTCCACCATGCTTCTTTCCACACTTTGAGCATAAAGAAACATTCATCTTCTTTTCACCATTATTCTGAGATTTCTCCATGAACTCCATCTTTTGTTTCTTATCAAAACCATGAGATGGATATGTAACACCAACTTCTAGTTCTACCTTGATAGCACAACGCAAAATTTCTTCATAGATACTGAAGTATCTTATAGCTAATTCCCTTCGAAGACTTGGTTTTATGTCACTAAAGAATCGATCAACTTTACTTTCAGGTTGGATGATAAAGCCAGATGCATACCTTAGAAGCCTTTTAAAATTCACCTCGTATATACCAACAGATTCATCATCCTTTTTCTTAAGCTCAAGGAACTCCTTTTCCATCTTTGTTCGAAGAATACAAGGGAAGTACTTATTGAAAACTAAGTTCTTGAACTCGTCCCATTCCATGGATTCAATTTCACCTTGGGGCCTTGTATTCTTAATTAGAGTCCACCACTGGTCTGCTTCACCTTCTAAATGGTAAACAACCAGAATGAAATTTTCATGTTCCGAACAACGAAGTATGGAAAATATCTTTTCAATGGTACTGATCCATTGTTCCGCAACAAGTGGATCAGAAGACCCACTGAAAGAAGGTGGACGTTGCCTCATGAAGGACTCAATAGAATATTGTTCCCTTCTCTGCTCATTCAGAAGTCCAGAATGATTCATAGCTTGTGTAAGTATAGAAATAATATTTTGAACTCCATCTCCCATAACATTGATTTGTTCATGAGGACAATCATTGCATTGTCCATTACATTGATCAACATGATTCCTTCGGGTTCCAGCCATCATCCAAAACCCAAAAAGAATAGTGTGAGAGTAAAAAATCATGTTAGGAAAACAACATAATAAAGGGGGAGTAACTTCAATATCTAACATATTAGGTTTAATTCTATGTTCGTCACCATAATTCTAGGACTATAACCTATACTTATACTTAAACTTAGGGATATCCCTAGACATACCTTAGAAATATCTCTAGGGATATCACTAAAGTTTTTGCATCCTAGTTTCCAAAGGTTGACTAAACCTTTCATCTGATACCAACTATAACGACCCAAAGTTTGACGTATATGGACATAACAATACTTTTGCGGAATACTTATAACAAAAACAAACACTCAAGGACCGTAATAGTTTAGTGTCTTTGGAAACATGGAATATAAACTTATAATCATGTTGAATGATATTAAAAATCTCCCATAATGATCTTCCCCTTTTTGTTTCCTTACCTAAAACCTTTCTTTTAATACTAGGGCAAAAAAACATAAAAAGGGTGAGCTCAAATGCTCAGTAAGGGTAAGCATGGAGAAAATAAAACAAACCATATAAATTTTAACTTAAAAACATGAACATAATGTTTAAACATCAAGATCTTGAGCAATGACATAAAACATAGTAGTACGTAAGGCATAAATCATAATGGAACATCAATCATCATAAAATAGCATGGGAATAAATCATGTAATTGTGGAAAACCATTAAGCACATGATATGATTTCAATAGTAGCCAAGGCATTGTTGCTAAGACCATCATAGTGGACAAAGTCCCTTTTTGAATAGAGTTCACTCCTCATTCCAGTCCTATAACACTAAAACCGAATCAACATACCATTCCAGCCATGTCTATCTGATGAGATATAAATATTTACCCAATTCATTGGAGGGATATATAGGTCCCACCCATCTCATAATGAAATCATTCTTACTTGTGCCACAACATGAACATAAATCATTCATCATTACCCAAAGTATAAAATGGGTTTCATAAACATCACCCCATCATAACATAATCCATGCAAAAAAATGGATATCATTTCATCATAATAAAATTGAAACCATTTAAATCATAGAGACATTATACTTGAAACATACACATATGAAATAATTTCATCAAATATGGAATATTGTTTTTATAAAACACTTGAAATAAATTCTTGAGGAAAATATCCTTTATTATTCAAAATCATTTTCTTTTCACAAAATGACATGAAATTTTAAAAGAAGAGGATTTTGTTGAAAATAGTCATGAAATATTGTGGAGTAAGCTTCATGAATATAATTCTTTATGAAACCGTAAAAATCCGTTCATTCTGTATAAGTAAAAAAACATTGTTCTCGTACTTTTACCGGAAAAGTCAAAAAGTTACTTGAAAGGAAAAAAAAGAAAGATTCCTTCCATAACACGTGGTAAAAGTAAAAAATGGGAAAAAAGGTATTTAAACTTACATGAAACCATTTTTTGAAAACAGGGATATGAATGATAAATATAATCCTAGTAAATACTTAGGAATAAATAATCTCGGATAAAAACGAGATTGGAAAAGTTATCCCTTACCTTATGTCTGATATGCTTAGTATGTATCCGAACCTCCACTATAATGATTTAAATAATGTCATTAACTTATTACAGAATCATATTCATTGTTATTATATCATATATGGTTCACTTATGACTTTATATTACCCGTTCTTTTGTAAATTCTATGTTAAAGCACCGTTTTGGGTAAAATCGTTTCATTTATCATACTTGTTTCGACTTGTTGTTCTTGATATTATTACTTATATTGTGATTTAATTAATTACATAATGTAAAAAATGATTTATATATAATATATATTCAGCATATAAATATATATGATATAATGATAAATGGAATGAAATACACCGTTCATGGAGACGGTAGGCCGTACGTACGCATGAATGCTGTTTTCGTTTCCTTATTGAATTGAATGGAATTAATTAAATGAAAAATATATGTAAATAAATACAGTATAATTATTATTTAATATCATTCATGATTATTTATTATATATATAATTTATAATTATACTTGAATGGTTAATCATGGAAAATGAATCTCATCGCGTTCGTGGAGACGGTAGTCCGTATGTACGCACGAGCGATGATATCGTTCCCATAATTATTTAATATAATTTTAGTGGATGATATAATATCTTAGAATTAGTAGGATGTTATAATAACCATATATAGTTTTTCTTTACACAATTATACCCATCCAAGTAAGGTGGTGGTGGAAAAACAGATTACACCACGACGTGGAGATGGTATTCCGTACATACGCACACATGGTGATTTTGTTTTCTGTAGGATGGATGGGGTTGTTTCATATTTATAATAACATATCAGTATATTAGTGATACTGATGTTATTAATTTATAATTAAACAACTAAATAAGAAGAAGTTTAACAAGAAAGAAACTTGAAAGAATCGGTAGAAGAGATTACCTCTTCTTCAACGCACCTCCTTTAAACTTATTCTTAGGGCACTAGGGTTGGTATTTTGAAAAGACCATAACATCTATGAAATAAATAGATAGGTTGAGAAGAGGAATTGGCAGGAGTTAGCTGAGCTTCAAGGCTCAAATGGGTGTGAATAGAAGTGGGAAGGGGTGCCCTTTTTATAAGGGAGGAGAGGGGCACCTTTGGAAACATAAGAAATATTAATTTATAATAAATTTAAACCCAACATAAAAACTTCCAAAATGAATCAAATTCGGATATGAGGTAATATAGGGTTGTAATCTCCTCATCCAATCAAATTTAGAAATGTTTTGATTTTATTTTAAACCTTATCATTTTGATTTATCCTTATTTAATCTATTTAATTTTATTTGTGGTAATAATATTCTAAATTTTAAATTTTTATAAATACTTACTTATGTGTTGTGAATTTTACATAATTAGATACATCATTACATTTTATAACATATAATTTTTAATTTTTAAATATTTTTGTGATTTTTAAACAATTTAATAATATGTTATTTTTATAAAATATCTATAGTATCAATTTTGACACCATTCAATTATTTGAATTTAAATAAAATCCACAGAGAAGATATATTCGATCCAAAATATTTAATAGATTCCTAACATTTCATATTCATCTATAAAATTCATGGAGAACATTAAATAGTTCATATAATATTTATTTTAATATTTTTAAAACCATTTATGTGATATTTCTCTTAATAAAATAATTACTACCACATTTTTGTAAAATTATTTAATACAATTATTTGCTACATAAAAATTAAAAATGAAATATTAGGATGAAGATAAATCTTATATCTTTTATAAGAATACTTTTAGTCAGATTTATCTTCTAAAACACCCAACTTTTAAAATGTTATATTTATTAAACTATGAAGGTGACAACTTTGACATCATTTAAAATAAAATAATATAACATATCAGTATATTAGTGATACTGATGTTATTACTTTTTAATGAAACAACTAATGAAGAAGAAGTTGAAGAATAAAGAAACTTGAAAGAATCAGTAGAATAGATTACCTCTTCTTCGACGTACCTCCTTTAAACTTATTCTTAGGGCACTAGGGTTGGTCTTTTGAAAAGACCATAACATCTATGATATAAATAGATAGGTTGAGAAGAGGAATTGGCAGGATTTGGCCAAGCTTCAAGGCTCAAATGGGTGTGAAGAGAAGTGGAAAGGGGTGCCCTTTTTATAAGGGAGGAGAGGGGCACCTTTGGAAACATAAGAAATATTAATTTATAATAAATTTAAACCCAACTTAAAAACATCCAAAATGACTCAAATTTGGATATGAGGTACGATAGGGTTGTAATCTCATCAACCAATAAAATTTATACATGTTTTGATTTTATTTTAAACCTTATCATTTTGATTTATCCTTATTTAATCTATTTAATTTTATTAGTGATAATAATATTCTAAATTTTAAATTGTTATAAATACTTAATTATGTGCTGTGAACTTTCCAAAATTAGATATATTATTACATTTTATAACATATAATTTTCAATTTGTAATTTTTAAATATTTTTGTGATTTTTAAACAATTTAATAATATGTTATTTTTATAAAATATCTATTGTGTCAATTTTGACACTATTCAATTATTTGAATTTAAATAAACTCCACAGAGAAGATATATTCGATAAAAAATATTTAATATATTCTTAATATTTCATATTCATCTAGAAAATTCGTAGAGAACATTAAATAGTTCATATAATATTTATTTTAATATTTTTAAAACCATTTATGTGATATTTCTCTTAATAAAATAATTACTACAATTTTTTTTATAATTATTTAATATACTTATTTGCTACATAAAAATTAAAAATAAAATATTAGGATGAAGATAAATATTATATATTTAATAAGAATACTTTTAGTAGGATTTATATTCTAAAAAACCTAACTTTTAAAATGTTATATTTATTAAACTATGAAGGTGTCATCTTTGACCTCATTTAAAATAAAATAATATAAGTGTCATAATCACTTTTATAAGACTCCAATTGGTCATATATTCGGTCCTTGGATGATTATGGTGTATATATACACTACCAATAAGTTTTGGTCAGGTTTTTGGGCTTTTTAATGGGTATTATTATTTCAATAAAAACTATATTACTGATTTTTCACTTAATAAATAATTTCTGCATCATTAATGTATAAGCTATTAATTTAATTAAATATCTCTTAAAATTTAAAAATAAATCACCATAACAAAGAAAAAACTATCTTTAAAATGAGTATTTATAATCGAATTTATATTCTGTATAATCTTATATTAAAAATAATCTAATTATTAAAGTTTGAGTGAGACATTTCACTTTCCTTTAAATAAAATAAATAAAAGGACTTAAATCAAATAAAAGTGGGTTCCATTAGATTCCATTTCGACCCAAGTATGATATAGGATAAAATATAATCATCCAATTATATTAGGACAAGTGTTAGGGTAATTTTATATTATTATATTTACCCTTAATTAACCGATTTACCTTTAACTATTTTAAATAAAATTTATCGTAGTTACTATTCATAATGAATAAAAAAAAGTATCTTATTAATATAATTTGGACCTACTGATTCCAAATATGGAATCCATTTTTCGAAATTCAAATCACAGAATTTTCAGAAATTAATTTAAAATTAATCCCGTTGTTAAGAAAACGAGTTTTAAAAGTAAAAACATTGCAAAAAATTGAAATGATTTTACCTATGAATTCAATGTAAAATCAATTATAATGAAATAAATTATATTAAATGGTAAAAATATATTCTATTTATACTTTAAAACCATTCAATATTATTATTTAACCATATAAATTATCTCGATGAAAAAAGTTGTTTTTAATTAAAATTTAGCGTATTTTTACTATTAATCAAAATAAGAAACTTACCAGAAAAATATCAAAAATTTATCCAAAGTAAATTTTTATATCCTGTTTCAAAAGAAGAATTTTATTTTGTCAAATTGAACTTATAAACATGTAAAAAACTATATTTAAAGTGGGTACACCATCAAAAGTTCGCAAAACTGCATTTTTTTTAAATACTTATTTTACTCGAAAAATTTATTTTGTTCTCATACCATGTTCTATAAAATTTGTAAGATGAATTATAATGTCATAAAATTCAAAATTTAATTACTACTATTCATAAAGGCTAGTTTATAATAATATTATAACCATATATCATTGTTTAGTGAAAACCGGTATTGCGTACAACACACGCTATCGAGGAAGGTCGTGATTGCGTGTAATGCAAGCCAAGTCAGAGTTGCGTATACTGCAATCTAATACGGTGTTGCGTATAGTGAAAGATAATCTTGGTGTAGCGTACAATAGAAGATATGAAAGAAATTAAAAAGAATATATCTTATAAAATCTCGGGGTGTTACAAGCTTCCATGCCAAAAAGATGTGGCCACTACTCTCTCATCTGTGCACCCCTCTCCCACATCTCATGATTATCAGAACCATAAATCCATAACACACGAACCAAAGACATCATCCTCCCAAAAAATACCTTGTTTTAGAATCAACTATCCTGACTGACTGTTATGTCATGGATAAATCAGGTTCAACTTCATGATCACTCCAGCTCAGAACATGAGATGGATCAGATATATACTTTCTCGGCTGCGATATATTGAACACATTATTTATTAATGTCATCTGCGATGGAAGTGCTTGACTATAAGTAAATTTTCCTACCTTATCCATGACCTTAAAAAAACCCATAAAATGAGGAGCAAGTTTTCCTTGCCTCCCAAGCCTTCAATGTCCCAATCGAGGTGAAACCTTCATGAACACCTAGTCACCAACTGAGAATTCGAAAGATCTATGGTGAAGATTGACATAAGACTTTTACCTGCTTTGTGTTATCAACATCCTCTGATGAATCAACTGAATCTTTGATGCTGTCTCTTGGACTAGACTTGGTCCAACCAAGGAACTTTCACCAATCTCCGACCAATACAATAGATATCTACAAGGGTGGCCATAAAAGTCCTCAAAAGGATCCATTCTAATCGCAGACTAGTAACTATTATTATAAGCAAACTCAATTAACTCAAAGTGATCATCCCAAGCTCCACCAAAGTCGAGAACACAAGTACGAAACATATCTTCAAGAATATATATAGCTTTATCTGTTGGCCATCTGAATGTGGATGTTATGTCATACTCAAATGGATGTGAGATCCAAGTTCCTTCTTAAGTCCCTACAAAAAACGATTTGGGAATCGAGGATCCCTATCATAGACTATAGCATATGAGACTCTGTGAAAATGATCAAACTCTTTCACATAGAGATTTACCAACTTATGAACTTTGGTTGTATCGTGAATGAGTATAAAGTGTGACAATTTAGTTTGTCTGTCAATCACAAACCATATCACATTCTTCTTTATCTAGGTACGAGACAACCTAACCAAAAAGTCCATAAAAATTTCATCCCAATTCCAAGTAGGGCCTGGAAGTGGTTGAAGAAAACTTGAAGGTTTATGGTGCTCGATCTTAACCTGATGGCATGTATAAAAATGAGAAACAAACTTAGCAATGCCCTATCTCATACATAGCCACCAGAACTACCTCTGTATGTCATAAAACATCTTTGTGGTTTCTAGGTGCACTACCCATTAGGAACTATGAAAATCCCTTATCACAGCTTTCCTTACTAAAGACGATACCACAAAATGGTTCCAAAATCATATAATGTCCTCTTTGGAGAACAGAAAATCAAGAATGGTCTCCCCACCATTAAGAGAGTCTCTAATGCTATGGAACTCATTATCAAGCTGCTATTCCTGAAGAATCATTTCTATAAGAGTAGATGTCAATTGAACACTAATCAAGGAAACCTCGACCCATGATTCATGGACTCCTATATGCAATTGTGCCAAGAGAGCCATCAAGTTCCACTCTTCTGATGATTCTTTCACTTCTTGGATTATAATTTTCTTGCTCAAGGCATCTACAATGACATTTCCTTCCCCTGGGGTATATGCGATGTCAAAATTGAAATACTTCAGGTATTCCAACCAATACCTTTGGATAAGATTCAAATCATTTTTAGATAAGATATAAATCAAGATTTTGTGGTTTGAAAACCCGGTAAACTTTTCTCCATAAGGGTAATGTCACCAACTCTTAAACGCGTGCATCACAACTACAAGTTCAAGGTCACAGGTCAGATAATTTTTCTTGTGTTTCCTAAGATGAAGAGAACCATATGCAATGACATGATCACCTTACATAAGAACGTAACCCAAAATTGAACCCAATGCATCATGAAAGACCACATAGCCTTTCCCTACCACTAGAATATTCAACATCAGCACAGTAGTGAAAATAAATTTCATCTCAACAAAATAATCCTAACATTTTTCATCCCAAGAAAACATTACTCCCTTCCATGTTAGAGTAGTCATCAAAGAATCCAACTTTGAGAATTCCTTCATGAATTGATGATAATACCCAGCTCGACCCAAGAAGCTCTGAATCTCAAAAAAATTCTATGGTTGTTCCCACATCATAATAGCTTTTAACTTCTTAGGGTCAACTAAAATACCATGTTCCAACACCACATGTCCCAAGAACTTCACTTCTTGAATGCAGAAGTCACATTTTAAAAGCTTAACATAAAGTTAATGATTTCCCAACAAACTCAGAATTGTTCTCAGATGATGCACATGATCCTCTTCAGACTTAGAGTAAACAAGGATGTCATCCACAAAGACTACCACGAAGGTATCAAGATACTCATGGAAAATCCTATTCATTAACTACATAAAGACCACGTGAGCATTGGTTATACGAAATGGCATAAAAAGGTACTCATAATGGTCATACCTACTCTGAAAGATGATTTTTGGAATGTCAGATTCTTTTATCCTCAACTAATGGTAACCAGAGAGAAGATCAATCATTGATAATCACTTCGACCCTTTCAAAAGATCAAATAGATCATAAATATATGTCAATGGATACTTGTTCATTACCATTACTCAATTGAGCTTTCGGTAATTAACACACAGGCAATGTGAACCATCATCTTTCTTAGAAAAGATAACCATCACCACCCAAGGTGACCCGCTCGAGCGTTTAAAGCCTTTCTCAAGAATATCATCCAACTAAGAATTCATCTCCTTCAGTTTAGATCATTCCATGTGGTAAAAGGGAATAGAAACTGGTTGAGTAGTAGGAACTAAGTCAATAGAAAACTCTATCTCCCTTACCAGTGGAAAACCAGAGAATTCAGAAGGAAACACGTCAGGAAACTTGATGAAAACTGGGGGGAGATCACCACTCTAAGATCCATACTCCACATTAAAGGAAAACCCAAACATCACTTTCAGCAACATCAAATAAGAAGGTATAACTTTGCTCGACCATGGGACCCATTCCCCTTAGAAGATTTGGCCAACCCCATCGGGTGCTATAAAGTAGATCCTTTGAAGATAACAATAAATCCAAGATTTATCGTCAATGAGTCAATCCATCCCAAATATGATGTCAAGATGTTTCATGTTGAGAACCAAAAATCATCAAGAAATCCCAACATCAGATAGAGAGAAAAAACAAGTGAGACTACATAGACCCTACTCTCTCTTCGTACCAAGGGGTGTAGTAATATCCATTGCACAAGATAAAATCTATATAGGAATATTTAATAGATTAACAATATGGGTTGAAATAAATGAATGAAATGCACCACTGCAAATCTCTTCATGTTTCCTAAATTTCCACAAGAACCACTACATAGAGAAGAGTAAACATGGAAGAATCTTTGCAAGTTTCCTAAATGTCCACAATAACCACATACCTTGGGTGCCTCAGTGAAAATATTCTTTGAATGTCCTTGATTTCCACACTAGTATCAAGTCAAAGGACCTCTTCTAGGCACTACATGAGGTCTAGAATGGATCTTCTTCTAATAATTGCGATGATAATCATCAAACTTCCTTTTTCCCTTGAAGGAACTCACACTGCCACTAGGAGAGACAGAAACTCCCGATAACCCTGACTTTCCAGTCAGGTTCATTTCAACCATTAATGCTCTATCCATCACATCAGCATAAGAAGACAACTTCAAAAAGAAAACCTGAAAATTAATATGTTTAAAAAGTCCAAACTTGAACCTTCGAGCCTCCATCTTCTCATTCTATACAATCTTAGGTGTGAAGTTCATGAGCTTAGTAAAATGTTTTTTGTACTCTATCACAATCCTAACAGTCTACTCATGTTTGAAAAAATTCATAGCCTTGGATAAAAATATAAACTCTAGATATAATTGGTAGGTGAAAAGAACCTAAGGTTCTTCCACTCTAAGCCCTCATGATTTTTCACTGTTACCATAGTGTCACACCATCTCCTTCTTGGTCCTTCTAGCATGAATGTGGAACACATCACTTTGACTTTGTCAGGTGTGTCCAGAAACCCAAGAAAATGTTCCATCATTCTCAAACATTACATAGCCTCTTGAGGATCATTTGAGCCTTGGAATGATCCATGATTATGGTGAAGGAACTATTGAGAACTAATCTTGAGAATATCCCTCTTAGGTTTCATAGCTGGAACCTAAATGATAACTGGAGGTGGTGCCTGTCCCAGAGCTTGGACAGTGTGCACAATCACCTCTACCAAATTCTAATCCTCAAGTGGATTCTCTTGTTGAGGCTTGACATCAACTTCATCCTGGATCCAATTTTCATGTATTCTTAGAGGCATGATGCTATATAGAATCAACATACAACATGAAAGACATCAGATAATCACTTAACTATTTTGATAGGAGAAATTAATCCCAAAAGATAGAACACACAAGATTTTGATTTCACTGCATCCAAATAAAAACTGGGAACATACTATAGCTAATGATCAAGATGTATTTCCCTGACCACCCATAACGAGTTAAGGTTCATTGCAGTGAGATCTGACCAGACATTCAATCATAACTAGCTCCTAAGTATAGACATGATTTCACAATGCATACTGACTTCAAGACAATAAGTTCAACCCAAACCTTTGATACCACTTTGTCCTGAACCATACCAGGTACCTTGGTACCCCGATAACTGAGTCGGTCCTAACATATCCCGAAGGAAATTTCTGATCCCTATGGGTTGATGACTAGCACTTGACATCATTCAAGAATGAAAGTGAGAACTATTTTTCCACTAACAATGAAGAAGAAAAAGAGACAAGTCAATATGCATACAAAAGAAACTCCATTGGGAGAAATGTACTGGAAGTAAAACAAGCATAACGGTCTAAAGTACTACATACAAAGTACCAAAACTAGGGAAAATACCAAGCCCTAAAGGAAGAAACTCAAAAAGTACATGGATCAGCCGTTATAACTACCTCCAAGTGGTGCATTACCCCTGATCAAACCTGGAAGGAGATAATATACAAACACCTGAAGACACATGCAGAGTTTGAGTTAAAAAGCCTAGTATGGTCTCACCACAAATTCCATAACAAATGAAAATATTAAATTAACCAAAAAATGATTTCAATTTTAAACAAATAGGGTTGGAATTTTAAAAATCATATTTAAAAAAATAATGCTTCACATTTCAAAAGAAGGAAATACTTTTAGAAAATCATGATTCTTAATTCAAATGATGAAATTACCTTTAGACAAAATATTCACAATAAAATTGATGAAATATTTTTAAATCAATGTCAGTTTTCACAAATGGATTAAATTAACATTTTTTATAAAACATTTTATATAAATGAGAAGACATGAAATTTTTTTTACAACAATGACATATATTCATTTGAAATAAAAACAAGTGAGAAACATGATCATATGCCTAAGAAGGTATGATAGTTTCAGGCTAAATGGATTCTACACACTCTCAAGGTTATACAACCAAATGTGTATACACACGTCCCTTTGAACTCAGGCCAAAGAGGAGCCATCACTATCGCCTAAGGGATGCGATTTACTAATTTGATGTTTTAGAACATTGTAGAATCGTAGAGCGTTGTTAAAATTACTCACTACCTACCTATGGATTGCATGTGCTCTAGTACATAATCATTGATGACCAATTCATTTTATAACAAAAATTCATTTCATTCCATTCTCCATTTCAAATATGCCAAATTTCCATTTAAAAATTATAACATGAATTTTTAATAAAAAAACACACCTTTACACTACGATAAAAGCTTAATGTTTCTATCAAAACCATTTAAATTGATTTTCAGAATATAATAATTTAAAATAAATTCACAACTTAATTTCACAATTCACTTTAAAAATTAAATTCAATAATTTAATTTTCACAAAATTTCATCAATTTCACAATAAACCATCAATTTAATGAAATTAGAGTTTTTCATAATTTTCCATCTAATCCATTTTCCACAATTAAGTACAAAAATATAATTTAAAAAATTTCCCTCTAATCCAAAATTTAAATTAAACAATTTTAATTTCATAAATTTCCATAAATACTCCCCATTTCAATGGAATTGGGTGTTTTCCAATTTCATGTCAAAACCCTATTTTTTTAAAACCTAAAATCCAATGGTATTGGGTTTTTTATAACAAACCAATTGAAATAAATTTATTCAAAATCAAACAATTTCATTTAATTCAACTAGTTGAAATTAAATAAAACAATTTAGTGTTAATAAAAATCGGGCCTCGTAACAAAACCACCCACCTCAGAGTTTATAGATCTCAAAGCGTCAAACCCTAATAGGGATTTTCCAAGGAAGAATGAAAACAATGGAATCTAGGGAAATGAGGATCAAAACTTGGTTTATAACCCCAATATAGTGGGTATTGGATCCACAATTTAACTCAAAGACCCACAAAACCCTAGGGAGGAAGAGAGAGATTGTGGGAGAACAAGAACGGAAGGAGAAAACTAATCAGAAGAGAATAGACCTCTATTATCCTAGTTTTAGATCACTTTAGGGAGGTATTAGAGGGGTCAAAAACTATTATTGGGAGCTCTAAGGAAGGGAGAAATCACTTCTAGGCCGTATCGGTCCATCAGGGTCCTGAAAGAGGGGTTCAAGAATTTTTAATTAAAAATCAGATTAATTAAAAACTCATCAACATGATTTCCTGGGAAGAGGCACATGATTTAGAAAAACCATGTACAAACAGTGCTCCTATTATAAATGGGCCACACATTTTCTCTTGAGAGGGTTCATTGTTTGCAAATTGTGAAAAATCCCATTGCCTCGGGTTGCCCGGTTTACTTTGAGAGGGCTCACAGTTTGGGAAAACCATGTGCCAACTGTGTAGTAGCCCAAAATTTTAAAAACTTTTTAAAATTCAACCAAAACCAACCCCAAACAAAACCTAATAAATTTTTGGTAAAAATAAAGGTTTAGTAATACCAGAAAATAGTAAAAGGATGTTACAGTGATGATAATTTCGGTCATCTTGACGTTGAAAATTTTAAAATCCCAGGCCCACCAGCTCCCCCCTGAGTTCCCTGGTACCATCAACCTATTTGTTACCTTTACAAAATTGGTTTTCATAATGGAAGTATCCTTACATAGAGGTAAAAGGATTCCAAAAAATGTTATGACCTGATTTACCCATATTATGTGTCTTTTATGTAATGTTCATACCCTTACATGATCCGTCTATGTAAAGGTTTCACCCTTACATAACAATTTATTTTTAAGATGCATGAAGGTAAGAAGTCAATTAATTTTATGTAATGAATTATATGTAATATCCTGTCACTATTTTCAAGTTTTCTTAAACCCCTATTTTGAATGTGTTTTGGTTGGGATTCGTTTGGGGTTGTTTAAGGTGAAAAATGTGGAAATCATGAATCTTTATAGGTTGTGCATGGTTGATGCACAATTTTCCCAAACCATGTGCCCTCTTAGTGGAAAGTGTGAAAACCCAAATAATGAGATTTTTCATGGCCAGTGCACGGTTTGAGAAACCGTGCATGCAACTAGGAGAAACTATGCAACCACATTAAAAGGAGCACATGACCAAGGCATATGTCTAACCATGTAACTCTGCCTAGATAACCATGCACACATGATTTTTTAATCCAAAAATTAATTTTCAAATTCATGAAACTATATTTATAGATGACCATTAGGCATGTATGACCCCACAACATTTTCTTCTTCTAGAGGATCTCCCAAGAGGTGATTTTGGCCCCTCTACACTCTTCTGGAAGCGGATCAAAGTTAGGAGAATGGCGTTCGATCTTTACCCGATAGGTTTCCTCTTCCTGTTCTCTTTCTACCTCTCTCTCTTCTTTTATACCTATGTTTTATAGATCTCTTTGTGTTGTTGAGGATCAAATATTCATTTTTTTATATCTTGAATCTAGGATGATTCTTGGATATTCATTTCTGGCATTCTTTATCGAAGCTTCCCAATTAGGGCTTTGTAATTTGAGATGTAGTGATCCTGAGGTAGGTGGTTCTGTTTTGATTAACCAATTTGATTAACCCTAAATTGTTTGATTTATATTCAATTGTTTGATTTAAATTAAATTTCTTGAAATTACTTTTTATTGGTTGATTAAAAACCTAATTCTATTGAATTGGGGTTTTAAAATTGGAAATTTGAATGAATTTTGGAAAACCTCCAATTCTATTGAATTGGGGCGTATTTGTGAAATTGATGGAATTTTTGAACTTTAAATTATTGGATTGATTTGATGGAATTGATTTCAAATTGGTATTTTTGAAAAATGGATTAAATTGATTTTTATAGGAACCCATTGGTTTTATCTTGAAAAAAGGTATGATTTTATTAAAAACCCGTTCTAATTTTAAATGGAAAATTGACATATTTGAAATGAAAGAATGAGATGAATTTTATTTTAAGTAGTCTTAAAATAAATTTCCCATCATTGATTTGTATTAGAGAACATGAAATCCTAGGTAGTTAGTGTGTTATTCAGACAACACTTTACAATGCACAACACTAACATTACATAAATGCAGTAGGTCACATCCCTGATGGGATGGTGACATGTTCTCCTTGGTCAGTATCAAGGAGGACATGTGTACACATATTTCCATGATGAATATTTGAGTATGAGGGAGTCCCATAGCCTAGAACTATTGTACCTTTTGGAACATGACCATACTGCTTGTTTATTTGTATTTTAAATATATGTCATTGTTGTTTTAAACTGTTTTAAATGCCTTATGAATGTATATGAATTGTTTATATAAAATTTTTATTAAGTCATTTGTTTAAAGTATTTTCATCATTTGAAATGTAAAACTTGATTTGTTTAAATATGCTTTTGAAATGCCGTGCCTATTTATTTAAAAATGGAAAAATCTTTATTTTGTTATTTAAATACTAGAATATTTTATGGAATCCTTAGAGAGACCCTACTAGGCTTTTATCTCACACTGTACTCTTGGATTCAGGTTTTTATATATTATCTTCTTCTGGGTTTGAACATGGGTAAGGAGCCAGTTGGAGGTGGTATTAGCTATTGATCCTTGAACATGGAGAGTTGTGTCCATTGGGATGTAGGTTGTTTACCTCTCTATTTTCTAGTACTTGTGGTTTCACCTTGGAATGTTGTTGCATTTTGACTTTTGATACACTTCTCATTGTGAATTTCTTCTTGTATGCATAATGAATTGTTTATCTTGCTTCCGTTGTGTTTGTGATTTTTTTTCCCATTTTCATATTGTATGATGTTAGGTGTTAGTCTCCAATCCTGAGGGATCAAGAATTCCCTTTGAGTTATGTTAGGATCAACTTGGTTATTGGGTTACCAGGGTTCCCAATATGGTTCATGAAAAAGTGGTATCAAAGTTGTATGTTTTTTATCATTCCTTGATGTTAGTATACAGTTGTGTATTCTTATCGGGACTTAAGAGGTAGTTGCAATTGAGTGTCTGACCAGCTCTCACAACAATGAGCCTTAAGTCACCAGGAAAAGTTTTTGAAAGATATCTTGAGGACTTGTTCTGGTATTTTCTATAATTTTGATTTGGATTGATTGGAATCCAAATCATATGTTCTTATCTGTTACAATTAATTTCCCTTGTTTTTCTGTTTGAGTGTATATACGATGTCTTCTACGTTGTCTGATGATGTTGTGTAACATCATGCATTCAAGAAAACGTGTGAATTAGATCTTGGAGGGACATGACGATGAACCTCAAATAGAAAATCCTCTTATGAAGTTGAGTCTGGTTGAGGTTATTGTGTGTACTTTCCACGCTCTGGGACAAGCACCACCACCGGTTCCCATTCAAGCTCCATCTATGAAACCTCAAAGGGATGATCTTCGAAATTGTTCTTAGGAGTTCCTTCCCCAGAATCCACCAGCATTCAAAGGCTCCAATGATCCTTAAGAGGCTAAGGAATGGTTGAGTAGGATGGAACATTTGTTCGAGTTATTGGAGACACTTGATGAAATCAAGGTGAAGTGTTCCACTTTCATGCTGGAGGGACTGAGCATGAGATGGTGGGATACGATGGTGATGACAGATAAACATTAGGGCTTAGAGTGGAAATATTTCAAGGCACTTTTCACTAACTAGTTCTATCCAGAGTCAATGGTGTTTCCCAAGGAAATTGAGTTTTTCAAACTTGAGCAGGCTGACAAGATCGAGATGGAGTATGAAAACCGTTTTTCAGAGTTAGTGTAGTTTTCACCTGAGATAATATCAAATGTGAAGATGAAAACTTGATGGTTTGAGTTGGGACTTTGATCCAATATTCATTCTCAATTTTTCTTAATGAATATTCCCTCTTATGATAATGTGCTGGATAGAGTGTTGATGATCAAAATGGACCTAACAAGAAAATCAGGGTTGACGAGAGTTCCGTTTCCTCCTTATGACAGTGTGAATTCCTCTAATGGAAAGAGGAAGCGTGATGATTCTTGGGGTGGTTCTCATCAATAGGGTCATTCTGGACCTCCTTCAGTGCTTGACAGAGTCCCTTCGATTTTCTACCAGTATGGAAAGACTGGGTATTCGAAGAGGGTTTTCACTGAGGCACCCAAGATCTATGGATCTTGAGGACGCTCAGGTCACTTGTAGAAGTCCTGGAATGTATATTCCCCTCTATGTAGGCATGAGATCATTAAAACCTATTAAAACTGCAGTGTAATTAGATTCTTCACTATCAAAAGGGTTCCAGCCATATACATCTAGAATGAAGCTTTATCATGCAATGGAAGAGTCTTCAGAGGAGGATGATACAGGTTGAAGGATTGTGAGTGGCACCATCACTATAGTATCATCATTAGTAACTACTTTATTTGACACTGGTGCATCTCATTCATTTATTTCAACCCATATTGTTAATATGCTTAATCTTAATAAGGAGATTTTATCTTATGGGATGGATATTACTACACCCCTTGGAACAAAGAGAGAACTGGGTCTTCGTAGTCTCGCTTGTGTTTCCTCTTTATCAAATGTCAAGATTTCATGGAGTTTTATGGTTCTCAACATAAAACATTTTGACATCATATTCAGGATGGATTGACTCATTGGCAATAAATTCTAGATTAATATTTATCTTTGAAGAGTCTCCTTTACCGTACTTGATGGGGTTTGTCGTATCTTTCAAGGAGAATGGATCTTGAGGTCAAGTAAAGATGGACCTTCTTATCCGGAGTTTGGGAAAGTGATATCTATCTTTTCTTTTGATCTAGAGTGGGAATCCTTGAGCGGTGATCTCCCTCCAGTTATCGTCGAGTTTCACGATGTGTTCCCTTCTAACTTCTCCAGGTTTCCACTGGTTAGAGAGGTATATTTTTATATTGAATTAGTGCTTGATACTCTACAAGTGTATATTCCTTCTTAGCACATGACACGAGCTAAAATAAAGGAGTTGGAGACTCAGTTGGATGATCTTCTTGTGAAAGGATTTATACGCCTGAGTGTGTCATCTTGGGAGATTCTGGTTCTCTTTTCTAAGAATGTTGATGCTCCACTTCGCCTTTGTGTGGATTATCGAAAACTCAAACAATTTACATTAAAGAAAAAGTATCCATTACTATATATTTATGATCCGTTTGATCTATTTAAAGGAGTAAAGTGGTTCTCAAAGATTGTTCTTCGATCTGGTTATCATCATTTGAGAATAAATGAATTTGACATTCATAAAACTACCTTTCAGAGTAGGTACAACTATAACACCAGCTAAAATGAAGGAGTTAGAGACTCAGTTGTATGATCTTCTTTTGAATGGATTTATACGCATGACTGTGTCATCTTGGGTGATGCCGATTCTATTTTCTAAGAAAGACGATGGTTCACTTCGCCTTTGTGTGGATTATCGAAAACTTAATCAATTTAAAGTAAATAACAGGTATCCATTACCACAAATTTATGATCCATTTGATCTATTTAAAGGAGTGAAGTGGATATCGAAGATTTTTCTTCAATCTGGTTATCAATAGTTGAGAATAAATGAATTTTAGATTCATAAAACTACTTTTCAAAGTAGGTAAAAACATTAAGAGTACCTTGTAATGCCATTTGTTTTAACAAATTCTTCTACAGTCTTTATGGATTTAATGAATATGATATTCCATGTGTATCTTGATACATTTTTGGTTGTCTTTTTGGATGATATCCTTGTTTACTCTAAGTATGAGGAGGATCATGTGAATTATTTGAGAGCGGTTCTAGAATTGTTGAGAAAACACCAACTTTAGGCCAAGATTTCAAAATGTGATTTATGGATATGAGAAGTGAAGTTCTTAGGACACTTGGTGTTAGAACATGATATTTAAGTTGATATTGAAAAGGTGAAAGCTATTATGACACGAGAACAACCAATAAATGTTTTTAAGATTCAATGATTCTTGGGTTTAGTGGGGTATTATCGCTGATTGGTAAACGAATTCTCAAATTTGGCTTCTCTGATGACTGCTCGAACTCGAAAGGGAGTAAAGTTTGCTTGGGATGAAAAATTTTAGAGTAATTTTTTTGAGTTGAAATGTATTTTGACTATTGTGCTGATGTTGATTATTCTGGAGGTCGATCATGGATATGTGGTCTTCTATGATGCCTCAGGTTCAAGTTTGGGTTGCGTTCTTATACAGGGTGATCATGTCATTACTTACGGATCTCTTTAGCTTAGTCCTAAAGAGAATATTTATCCAACCCATGACCTTGAACTCATAGGTGTGATGTAAATGCTTATGAGTTGGTGGCATTAACTTTTTGTAGAAAGGATTATCATGTTTTTAGACCACATGAGATTGAGTTATATCTTCTCTAAAATATATTTGAATCTTCTTTAGAGACATTGGGTGGAATACCTGCAATATTCCAATTTTGACATACCCTTTACCCCGAGGAAAAATAATTTCATCTTGGATGCATTGAGAAAGCAACTTTCGACTCCGACAGTGAAAGAATCATAGGAAGAGTGGAACTTGATGGATCTTTTCATAGTTTCATATTGGAGTCCGAGAATCCGGGGATGAGGTTTCCTTGAACAGTGTTCAGTTTAAATCCACTCTTCTCAAAATTATTCTTTCGTAACAATAGCTTCATGCTGAGTTCCGCAGCATTAGATAATTCCTTTATAGTGGGGAGACCATTACTGACCGGTCATTCTCCATTGAGGGTATTCTATGCTATCATAACCCCTATTTTGTGCCATTAGTAGTAAGAAAATACATGATGAGGTATTTCCATAACTTCTATTAGGTATTACACCTAGGAACCATGAAGATGTTCTATGACCTGAAGCGTAGATTCTGGTGGTCAGGTATGAGATGGGGCATTGATGTGTTTGTCTCTCATTGCTATATGTTCCAACAGGTGAAGACCAAACACTAGAAACCCTTAGATTTTCTTCTACTGCTTCCAGTGCCAATATGGAAGTGGGATGAGATTTCTATGAGCTTTGTGGTTGAGTTGCTGTGTACCCAGAGAAAGAGGAATGTGATATGGGTTGTGATTGATAGGCTGATCAAATCAGCTCACTTTTAACCCATTCATGATACATCCAAAGTTGATGAGTTGAAAAATATTTATGTAAAAGAGATTATTCGTTTTCATGAAGTTCCTTATGCTATAGTCTCTGATAGGGATTCTCGATTCACTTATCACTTTTGGAGAGGCCTTTAAGAGGTATTGGGATCTCAGGTCTATTTGAGCACGACATACCATTCGAAGTTGGATGACCAGACATAAAGAGTTATACAGATTCTTAAGGACATACTTCATGTTTGCATCCGTAAATTTGGTGGAGTTTGGGAAGATCTTTTGGGGATGGTTGAGTTTTCTTATAACAATAGTTACCAGTCTATGATCATAATGCCTCCTTTTGAGGCCCTGTATGGCTGACCTTGTAGATCTCTGTTGTGTTGGTTGGAGATTGGTGAAAATTACATGGTGGGACTGAGTTCGGTTCAATATTCGACAATAAATATTCATTTGATTCATCAGAGAATGTTGACGACATAGAGCAGACATAAGTATTATATTGAGCATCACTATAGACTATTGGAATTATCAGTTGGTGATAAGGGGTTCTTGAAAGATTCACCTTGTTTGGTTCATCGATGGCTTGTGAGGAAAGAGAAACATGCTCCTTGTTTTGTGGGACCATTTGAGGTTGTTGAGCAGGTGAGGAAATATGCTTACCTTTTAACACTTTCACCACAACCGGCGTTGATACATAACGTGTTCCATGTATCTCAGCTATGAAAGTATCTATCTGAACTATCTCAGGTTCTGAGTAGGAGTGATCTTGAGTTTGAACCTGAATTATCCGTGACTGAACGTCTAGTCAGGATAGTTGATTCTGAAACCAAGGTACTTCATGGTAGGATGATACCTTTTGTTTGAGTTCTATGAAAACATAGTTATGATTCTCATGATATGTGGGAGAAGGAGACACTAATGAAAGAGTAGTGAACTCATCTTTTTGACATAGAATCTTCTCAGAAAGGTTTCTGGGGATAGAAAGCTTGTATAGTGGGGAGGTTGTAACATCTTGTTACTATTTTCAGGTATTTCTAAACCCCTATTTTGAACATGATTTGGTTGAGTTTCATTTGGGGTTGTTTCAGGTGAAAATTTTGGAAATATTTAATGTTTTTGGACTGTGCATAGTTGGCACATAGTTTTCCCAAACGATGTTCCATCTTAGAGGAAACCATGCAAACCAGAATAGTGGGGTTTTTCATGGCCAACACACAGTTTGAAAACCATGAAACCACCTAGGAGAAACCATGCAACCCTATTAAAGGGGAACATAGTTAGGTTGTACATTTTTTCTAATCGTGTGGTTCTGCCTAGCTAACCATGCGTATGATATATTTTAATCTGAAAAATAATTTTAAAATTCCCCAAACCCTCTTTTTAGATGCATGACGGGCCTGTACAGCCCCATAACATTTTTTTCTTCCAAAGGAGCTCCCAGTAGGTGATTTTGGCCCCTCTACACCCTTCTAGAAGCAGATCAAAGCTAGGCGAATGACGTTTGATCTTTACCCGATAGGTTTCCTCTTCCCGTTCTCTTTCTCCCACTCTCTCTTCTTTTCTCCCTAGGGATTTATAGATATATTATTGTTGTTGGAGGATCTAATATCCATTGTTTTAGATCTTAAATTTAGGGTGATTATTGGTAAATTGTTACCGACTTTCATCATTAAAGTTTCCTGATTTGGGTTTTGTGATTTGAGATCTAGTGATTCCAAGGTAGGTGTGTCATGACCCCCTGCCTTAAAAGATACCAAAATGAGGGGAAATAGATAATAACCCCCCGAGTACTACCTTCAGTAGGCCCTGGATTGGCAACCAACACCAAGAGTGTACAAATATCACAATATAAGAGACATTACCCTATATAAGAAAACTTTATCGGGAGATAAGATGGATCATCCACAAACAATTCCAAGACACAACATAAAAAAAAATCCAAAAACCATCCCACATGTTTTTATAAACAGAACTAATACAGATATGAGTCTCCAATGTAAATACCCAAAGTAAAGCTAAAGCAGCGACACAACAACTATCCAAAGGTCTGAGCTAGTAATGCCCAACACGGTCCACGTAGTCCTCCTAGAAACCTAAAAATAGTTTTATATAGGTAGGGTGAGCATAAAAGTATACTCAGTAGGAAAACCAAAGTCTCTCATGCACATGCGAAAGAAGCGTACTAATGCTTTTGTGAGAAAACAACATAACCAAACATCACCTATCAAGGTATAATAACCATCCCAACCTCACCAAGGAACACTCACCAAAAAACACACATCAATTAATATAATATAAAGCAAAGAACAATGCTTTTAGGGCACCCCACACCACTTTCCCACTGATTAACCACCCTTAAACCCAATAGAAAATGTCATAGCGCTCCCACCTATTCTGAATATACCACATCACATCCCACCCGCACACACCTGGGCCTCACAACAATCTCGAAGACACACACCTAGGCCTCACAACAAATCACTTCCTACCCACACACACCTGTTCTATCACAACACATCTCATTCCAAGGACACCCGGGTCACATATAACATCTCACCCTGAATACACCTGAGACACATATCACATCTCATCCTGAAGACACTTCGGACACCACATCACAACTCATCCTGAAAACACCTGGGAAACCACATCAAAACTCATATCGAAGACATATGGGATACCACATCTCATCACATCATGCTCGAAGAATTTTGTACCATCATTTTATGAAAGAGGGAGTAGAGAAGAGCGGGTGGCCATCCATCCATCCTCCCACCAGGATGTTGGGAAAGACACCCCCCCACGTGACGATGCAGTTGTTCGACACATAGTGTTCAACATGGGTGAGGTGTGTATAGAAATCAAAAAAATATACAATGTATACATATATATAGAGAAAATAACACAAGCCCAACCTATGGGTTTACAAACAAATCACTAACCAACCCATGGAATTCCCACTTTGATGCTACCTCTAAATTCATAACACCATAGATCAATCCAAAAACCATATTTCACATTTACAAACAATTTAATTTAATCACCCCATTCATTTTATTATTTAGCATCAACCACATTTAACCACACAACCCACTATTTAATTAACCATTCACCATTTCCATTCCATTAACCATTTCCATTCCATTGACCAAACCAACCCAATCCATTCCAAACATTATTAAACAATCATTTATTTATTCCATCCCTACCTGGACATATAGAACAAAGAAACCACCACGTCACCACCCCAAAATCATGACAAAATACACACACACATCACAATACCACCAACATGACTACACATCACAACACATCAAGAGAAATCTACAGATTTATAAGGATGATTTTATCACATTTCACATTAATTTAGGGGTGTTATCACATAAACCAAAATCCCAGGGAAACCATTTCATTATCCAAGTAAAATTAATTAATCAATTTCTATTTAGGGTGATCTCACAGTAATAACAACCAAAGAAATAATCACAACACAAACATCTAGCGAAAACAACGCCCCCAATGACCATAATTTTTACTGGGCATCAAGCCCGTACATTTCACAATATCACAAATAATATCAAAATTTTAAAAGCCTGAAAATCAAACCCCACTTACCCCTTTCAATTCAATTAACTAATTAATTATCTTTGATTAAGAAGACACAACCATAACCTATAGATAAAAAAAGTAAACCCCTCCTACATGATACAAAGTAAAGAGAAACGAGGGAATCCCTACCTTAAAGAAGATTTTCAATTCACTGTGCACCGCAGGGAAAAGAAGAATGCCCACAAACCACAACTACACCATGATAAAAAATGGATCAAACTATACCATACCAAGGATCCATCAAAACATAACCAAAACGCACCCCCAAACCAAAGAAACACCACAAAAATGAAACCCGGAAGAAGAACAAAAGGAAACAAGTTAGAACGAGAGGAGAGCTCACCACTGATCCAAGACAGGATCCCAAGGATTGATCTCCATCAAAAGGAATCTCTGTACGTTGAAGGAGAGAGTCATTAGATTCTTGGGACAAGATAAGAGCTGCTGCTATAAGTTTTGGGAAAAACCTGAGTGGTTGAATCCTTTAAAACTGTACAACATCAGTGAATTACATGACGTATAATCACCTTTCACTTTGTGTAATCTTGAGATTCCGGGTTCCCTAAAAAACACACCACATTTTTATTATTTAACCCCAAAATCTACATGTCGTGACCAACCCTCGACAAGCCATGAAACCAACTTTCACGTCATGTAATACACTTTCACAATGTTTATTTCTTGCAGCAAATATGTACACCTCCAATTTTCACCAAGAACTCCCAAAACCTTCCCAGAACACCTCCAAAAATCAAAATTGGAAAAGTACGGAATGAGAGGTAACATACCGTTTCATTAGATACCTCTCAAATGATTCTCTACCTTGAGAATCCAAAACCAAGCCTAGAGGAAAAGGGGGCCTGGAAAACCACCCCGCGAAATGCCTCTCAAGAGTCTTGCCACACCTCAAATGCTACCACCGTCTAAACACGCCAAACCAAATGACCAAAAAAAACACTACACATCCACATCACCACAACCACAATTCACCTCCTCTCACACAACCACACTGCCACATGACCACTGCACAACCATCTTGACCTCCACGCCACCCAAACCAACAAACAACACCATCCCGAACACACAAACCAAGGAATTCCATCTTCCATGTCAAGATACTATCTACCCTAGGCGACACTAACCCAATCGCATGGGTTTAATCACATCATAGTTAATGCGACTTGTTTAGGAATCATGTCCTCCCCTTTTCATATGTTAGGAATTTATCACACATCACACCACACATATCACAAGCCAAGGAAACAACTCATCTCATTAAACAACAAAGATTAAAACATGACATCATAAAGAAAAATAGAGCAAAGAAATACTCAAAACAACTCTAGGTACTGGGCATACATTTGTGTGTCTCACTCCCAAGTACTCTCCTCCAGGCCACCATGTCTCCACAACACATGAACCAAATAAATAATTCATCCACGCAACACCTTCTCTTGATTATCTTGGATCTCCACTAGATGCTCCATGAATGTCGCGCCATCCTTGATATCCAACTCTCCCTAGTTAAGGACATGAGATTCATCATGAAGACACCGATAAAGCTGAGGGATGTGGAAGATGTCATGGATCCTCTCCAACTGCGGTGGAAACACCAACCAATACACTACTTTTCCAACTCGCCCCAACACCTCAAAAGGCCCAACAAACCTTGGAGAAAGATTACTCCCTATAATAAACATCTACTACCCACATTGAGGGGAAACCTTCAAGAATGCATGGTCTCCAACCTCGAACTCCAAGGTCCTTTTTATGAAATCAACATTAGACTTGTTTTGGTCCTACACTCCTTTCATCCTCTTACAAACAAGCCAGTATTTCTCTGTCGTGCTCTTCACCACATAGAGACCAAGAAAAACTATCTCCCCAACCTTTTTCCTGCACAAAGGAGAATGACATGGTCTTCCATAAAAATATTCAAACAGAGAAATGCCAATGGAAGAGTGATATATATTATTATAAACAAACACTACCAAAGGAAGATGTTATACCCAGGATCCACCAAAGTCCAAGATACACACCCACAAAGAACTACATTTCACATTGATATCAGAACAAACAAACTTTCATGAAAAAACATCCAGTTCTGACCATCTTTTGACCATACCTATAGAGCATCACCATGACCAATATGATCACATATCACCTCTTCCTCTGAGTCTCCCCACTGAGACTCCTATACTTGCTACATCAGAGAAGACTGCACCATCATCTGAAACAAACAACCTCTACCACCATCCATTCTCTACTAACAACCACCTCTAAAGCCACACTCAGACAACAATCCATGAACATGAGGAACATTCTAAGGTCAACCTCTCCCTTATCTATCTACCCTCAGAAAAGCACGATCCTGATGCCCATACTAATGAAATAACCTCACTGGTAACTACTGTTGAAGTTGACACTAAACCTGTCCACCTCAGCAAAACTGAGCTCGAGCAACCACTGGGCACTGGTCCTGATGATGGTCACGAATTCCATAGAAGAAAAAAATCCGCTCCAACCCCATAGGAAAGGCATAGAAACTAGAAGGCTGAAAGGGAAGTTGTCAAGGTCGACTCCTAGCTGGTCAAAACCTCAAAGGTCTTGGTGCCTGAGACCTACTACTGACAAATATTACCCTCGAGAAACCATACTGGTTCACTTCTCGCAACAAACCTCCTCGCGAGTGCATGAACTCATTCACCCCCACCTTCTTTTGAACCTCCATATACGTTGGTTACATAAAAAGAGTTACTACATACTAGATATAAGGATGAAGTGCCTCCTCAAGATGTATTGCACCAGACTCCTCATCTGAAAAAAGTTCCAGCACAAAATGAAGAAGATCCTTGAACCTGATTCCCAACTCCAGTACTAACATGTTCCTTTACTAAAGTGAAATAAGCTCCTGCCTCTTCAATACCTTCATGGTTGATGAATGAAACTCTTCTCAGAACTCCTTCTAGAAGTCGACCCACAAAATTTCTTTCTCCCTCTACTCTCCTAGATACAACGCCCACCACTGATGTGTAGCTACTCGCATCTGATTGACTACCAAAGGGACCTAGTACTCCATCAGGGCCTAGATAATATTGGAAGTGATCTCAATATCTTCTAGAGAACTCTCTATTTAAACATCTAAAATACTTCCCTCATACTTGCCCAAAACATACTGTTGCAAATCACACAACGTCCTTTTCCACTGATCCTCCTCCTCAACCAGATCAACCCTATAACGATCAACAAGATCAGCCTACTGAACCTGAACTGCCTGACCCACATGTACATGAAAAACAGAAGCCAAAGTTGAAAGAAAAACAATGATTTCCTATGCCTGATAGTGTGTAGTTTTATTAAGATTAATTTTAATTAATTTTATTTATTTCATCTGTTTTAACTTTCCCAAAACAACCCAATTCAGACAATAAAACAAGTCATTATAATGAATGCACATATCCTAGGTCTCTAATATGCAAGCAGGTCCATATCACTTAGTCGTTCGATAATCTTAGAGTCCATGCACTAGATCATGGGGGCCCTAAATTCCCATGTCCTAGCTGGTCTCCTGGGCCTACATCATATACCAAGGTCAACTGAAACTATTTTCATACCAACCCAAGAAATCCTTAGTGTGCCTAACTAAAAACTCTATCCTATCTCTCAACCATACCCTTTGACACCACTCTGTCACAACCCCCTCCCCAAAGACATTGCAATGAGGGGAGAGAGATAATGACCCCTCGAGTCCCACCTTCAGTAGGCCCTGGGTTGGAGAATAGCACTAAGGGTGTAAAAATATCACAATATGAGGGGCATTAACTTGTATAAGAAAACAAGATTGGGAGATAAGATAGATCACCCACAAACAAATCCAAGACGCAATATAAAAAGAAAGCAAAAAACCATCCTATTTGCATGTATAAATAGAACTGAAACAAATACACATCTCTAAAGTTAATACCCAAAGTAAAGCTAAAGTAGTGACATAATAACTATCCAATGGTCTGATCAAGTAATTCCCATCATGGTCCACATAGTCCTCCTAGAAACCTGAAAATAGTTTTATATACTTAGGGTGAGTATACAAGTATACTTATTAGGAAAACCAAAGTCTCTCGTGAACATGTGAAAGAATCATACTAATTCCCCTATGAGAAAATATCAGAACCAAGCAACATGTATTAAGATATACTAGCCATCCCAACCTCACCAAGACACACTCGAAAAATAACACACTTCAAGTAATATAATATAAAGTAAAGTACATCGATGATAGGGTACCTGTAAAGACCCGTAAATTTCAAGGAAATTTTTTTCTTAATTTTTTTTGGAATTTTACAAGAATGCAGTTTCTGACGGCACATGATTCCGAGGCCCGGTGTGCCCAGAATCATTTTCCGAAGTTTGGCTCGGGTACGTTCAGTGAACGAACGAGCGGGTTTTTCTGACTTTTGAACCGGTGCTCGGAATCGAATTCTGAGGGCACCGATGGAATCACAACACCAGTATTTTCTTAGAAACGCCTCTTCTGGAGTTGCATTTGCTCAGGTGTGGTTTTTAATTTTTTGGGGTTAAGTGAAGAAAATAAAATAAAGTGGTGCGGCAACTTTATTTTATTTCACTTAAAGCCACTTAAAGCCACTTTAAGCTGCTTAATCTAAGTTGAAGCGGATAGGGTGGAACCCAAAATATCCTACCCTCTAGGTAGGATATTTGTGAGGTGGGGCCCGCATGAGCCCCACCGCTTCTTTTCCCCTAAGTAACGCACCCGTGAAAACTCCTCTTTAATGAAAGTCAACTGGAGCGTTTCCTAAAACTCTTAAACGCTCCTATTAAATAGACAGTTAAGTCGTTACCATTAATTCACCAAATTAATGGTTCGTTTCTTAACCTATTTTTCAAACTGTTGGCATAATAATAAAATAAGACCAACGCATGTCTTCTTGAGGATTGCTTGTTTAGAGGATTTGGAGAAATCTCTAAAGCTAGAAGATCTTCATCTTTCTTCACGAAGAACGCGAAGAACGTGAAGAACGCGAAGAACGCCAGCCTTTGACGAAAAGCGACGAAGAACGCTGAACCCTCGGAGATCGATGATGCGATGCCGTGTACTGTGACGCCGACGAATCTCCTCCCCTGACGTTCTTCTATGACGATTCTCCTCCCACAACAAATCTTCGATCAACTGCTTGAGGTAGGAGATTGCGGATCTTTTAAATTTCCTTTGTGGATTTTAACCTCAACATGGATTTAATTCGTGAAATTAAATCTGTGTGTTTTCTTTAACCCTCGGAGATCATCGACGTGACGCCGTGTACCGCGACGACGCGACGCCCCTTCCACGACGCGACGATCCTCATCTTCCGTGATGGTCAATCCCGCAAAGAACTCACGTCCGACGACTACTATGAGGTAGGGGTTGTTTCATTTTAAATCTTTGTGATTTATATCCCCGGTTGTTAAAAATGATTGTTGTGAGACTTTAAAAACCGCTAACGTGGTGGGTGCGGACCAACGAACAAGTCCAAACCCACTGCCCTTTTTGTTGTTATGCGCGGATTGGCGGGCGACGACAAACGGGGCCGCAAGTTAATTTTGAAGGCTTTGCAGTGAAGAATGAGTCCCGGGGCGAGCACTAGCGAAGACAACGCGCAAATCGGACCACCGGAGCGCGTCTGGTGGTCCGCGGAAACCCATGCCGGCGCGCCACCGGGAAGACCCGCCGCGGCTGAAGCCGCAGCGGCGCTGGTTGGTCCCGCAGCCACGTGGTCCCCCAGACCCCCCGTTTTCGGACCTTTTCGGTCTTTTGCCTGTATCTTGAGCTACGAGCCTCCGATCGACGCTCCATCAGCGGCGATTAGATCCTTGGATTGAAACGGTCGTTTCGGTATATCGCAATCAAGGTTTCGGAGTACTTTGCGTTCGGCCGGGTTGGTTCGTACACGAAACAAACCGGGCCCTCGGAGCGGAAACACTCATAAGTTGAGCTCCGGACGTCCGATTGACGTGTCGTCGACTTGGTTGGATTCCTCTAAGTGAGACAGATCTTTTGGCTTACTCCGCCCAAGGTTTGGACGCAGTTGGAGTATGTTCGGGCTGGTTTTGACTTAAAAACCAACCGGGCCCCTAGGACAAAAAAGCCAATAACTCTCAGACCGGGCGTCCGATTGACGCGCCGTCTGCGACGTTGAGTTCCTATTGACGATACAGATCTTTTGGATACATAAACTCTGGACTATGTGTCAGTTGATGTATCAGCCTCTCAGCTCGTGGAGCGGACCCTCCCGAACGAGCTTGCTGTGTGCGGGAACCCTAGAGCTGGCTGCAACTGCGACGACGACGACGACGACTGTGCAGAGATCCTCAGTGGATTCGACGATGACTACAGCACTCAGCGATCCTTTTTGGATCAGTGCTACCGATCCTATGTGGGTCAGATCCTCTGTGGGTCAGTGCTCAACGGTCCTGTGTGGGCCAGCGCCTACAGATCCTGTGTGGGTCCGATCCTGTGTGGGTCCGATCCTGTGTGGGTCTTTGTGGGGGTTATTTACCTATCGATCCTGTGTGGGTCAGATCCTTTGTGGGTCATTGAGGGGGTTAGTTACCTATCGATCCTGTGTGGGTCAGATCCTTTGTGGGTCATTGTGGGGGTTAGTACCTATCGATCCTTTGTGGGTCCGACAGCTTAGATGATTCAGTGGAAATATCTGATCATCTCTATCGTCATACAAAGAAGTATACCTGTGTGAGATGAAATCCTGTTTCGCTTTCCTTTGCGGATTGTGTTGTGTTATCCTGTGTGGATTTACGTTTTGCTTTCCTGTGTGGAATGGGTTGTACTTGGGCTCGGATATTGGAGCAGAATGAGAATTGAAGACTTAGGTATATGTGTGGGCATATATCTAAGCAGTGTCGAATGTTACTTCGTGATTGTATCTTTCCCTTGTGGTTTATCCTTTGTGGATTCTGGGAGACCTTCGGGGGTCTCGGGGTCCCTACTGAGTATCTTATACTCACCCCTACACGGGATATGCCCGCACTACGTTGTGTTGGTTGCAGACGACGGACATCACTGATCGTGGTTGAGGCTTGCAGAGCAGGACGATATCTGGAGGTGGACCACTGGGCAGGACGTACTCAGAGCGGTCGGCTGGACCCGAGGAGCTGTGGAGGCTATCTGTACCCACCCTTCAGGTGGGATTTCCAGTGGACATCTCGACGTTGCGGCTTTACTTTTCAGTTTCTATTTTCCCTTTTGAGTTGTACTTTACTTTCAGTTTGGGTTTGTATTCTGACCCACTTACTTTTCCGCACTTACTGTTGTACTCAGTTTTTACTTAGAGTTTACTTCTTCTGCTTGCTTACTCTGTGGTGCTTGTTTACTTTACAAAGGAAATGCCTTCCCTTTTTACTGAGATTTACGCCTTGGTGCTAGTCACCAGCCCCTGGCCTATGGAAGGCGGGCTTGGGGTAGTCACGGAACGGGCCCCGAGGACGGGTCGTGATAGTACCCCGCACAACTTTCCCACTGATTAAACACTCTCACACCCCAAAGAAGAAAATATGGATGCTCCCACCTCTTCTGAATATACCACATCACATCCTTCCCACACACACTTGAGCATTATAACACATCCCGTCAGCACACACCTGGACCTCACAACACATCACATCCCGCTCGCACACACCTGGGCTATCATAATACATCTCATTCTGAATACCCATAAGACACATATCACATCTCATCCCGAAGACACCTGAGACACATATCATATCTCATCCCAAAGACACCAGGGAAACAACATCACAACTAATCCTGAAGAAACTAGGGGTACCACATCACAACTCTTCCTAATGATACCTGGGATACCACATCTCATCACATCCTGCCCGAAGAAGCTTGATCCATCATCACTTGAAAGAGGGAGCATGGAAGAGCAGGTGGAAAACCATCCATCCTCCCACCAGGATGTTGGGAGAGGCACCCCCAAGAAGACCAGGTGGAAAACCATCCATTATTACACTAGGATGTTTGGAAAGACACCCCCACGAGACAATGCGGGTGTTCGGAAAATAGTGCTCAACATGGGTGGGGTGAATATAAAAATCACAAGAATATACAGTGTATACATATATATAGAGAAAAAAACAAAATCCCAACCTATGTGTTTACAAACAAATCACTAACCAACCCATGAATTCCCTACTTTTATGCTACCTCAAAATGCACAACACCACACATCAAGCCACAAACTGCATTTCACACTTTCAATCAATTTCATTCAATCAACCCATTCATTTCATTATTTAGCATCAACCACATTTAACCACAAAACCCACCATTTAATTATCTATTAACCATTTCCATTCTATTAACCAAACCAAACCAATTCATTACTAACATTATTGAACAATCATTTATTTATTCCATCACTACCCAGACATCTATTAAAAAGAAACCACCACCTCACCACCCCAAAATCATGGCCAAAAAAACCACACATCACCCCACACCCCAACCACACATCGTCGTCACACCAGCACAACCACACATCACAACACATCAAGAGACATTTACATATTTATAAGGAGGATTTTATCAAATTTCACATTAATTTAGGGGTGTTATCATACAAAACAAAATCATGGGACAACTATTTCATTATCCAAGTAAAAGTAATTAACACATTTTTATTTAGGGTGATATCACAACAATCAAAACCAAAGAAGTAATCACAGAACATACATCCAACACAAACAAAGCCCCCAACGACCATAATTTTTAGTGGGGCATAAATTTCATACATTTCACAATATCACAAATAATATAAAATCTGTAAAAGCATGCAAATCAAACCCCACTCACCCCTTTCAATTCAATTAACCAATTATTTATCTTTTATTAATCTGTCACAACCATAACCCATAGATAAACAAAATTAAACCCCCCCGCATGATACACAAAAAAGAGAAACAAGGGAATACCTACCTCAAAGAATATTTTCAACTCGTTGGGAACTATAGGGAAAATAAGAATTCCCACAAACCACAATCGCACCATGAGAAAACATAGATCAACATATACCGCACCAAGGATCAATCAAAATGAATCCCAAACACACCCCCAAAACAAAGAAACACCACAACAATAGAATCCCAAAGAAGAATGGTTGAACAAAGTGAGAATTAGAGGAGAAATCACCATAGATCAAAGACGAGATCCCAAGGATCAATTATCGTAGAAAGGAATCTCTAAACGCTGAAGGTGAAGGTCGCCAGCCGCCTGATATGAGATAAGATCTGATGCTCTAGGGTTTGGAAAAAACCTGAGTATTTGAAGCCTTTAAATCTATACAACATCAAGAAATTACATGATGTGTAATCCCCTTTCATGTCATGTAATTCCAAAATTTCAGGTTCTTTCAAAAAATGAGTCTTCTTTTTATTATTTAACCCCAAAAATATTCACATAGTGACCATCCCTGGAAAAGATATGAAACCAACTTTCATGTCATGTAATACACTTACATGATGTGTATTTCCTGTAGAAACTCTGCTTCACCTCCATCTTCCACCCAGAAATATCGGAACCTTCCCCAAAAACCTCCAACAGCTAAAACTGGAAAAGTAACGGACCGAGAGGGAACATACCATTACAAGGTGGTTCTGTTTTGATTGACCCATTTGATTAAACCTAATTTTCTTTATTTAAATTCAACTATTTGATTTAAATTAAATTTATTCTAATTTATTTTGATTGGTTGATTAAAAAATCAATTCTATTGAATTCGAGTTTTGAAATTGGATTTTGGAATTAAATTGGAAAACCCCCAAATTCCATTGAATTGGGTGTATTTGGGAAATTGATGGAATTTTGTTGAATTTAAATTGTTGAATTTAAATTGTGAAATTGATTTGATGGAATTTATTTCAAATTGGTATTTTGGAAAAATGGATTTTGATAGAAACCCATTGGTTTTATCTTTTAAAAAACTATGATTTGATTAAAAACCTATTTTGGGTTTTAAATGGAAAATTGGAATATTGGAAATGGGGGAATGGGATGAATTTTTATTTTAGGTAGTCTTAAAATAAATTTACTATCATTGATTTTTTAGATCACATGCAAGACTAGGTATTTTGTGTGTTATTAAGACAACACTCTAAGATTTACAACACTAACATTTCATAAAGGCAGCATGTCATATCCCTGCTAGGATGGTGACATTTCCTCCTTGGTCAGTATCAAGGCTGATGGGTGTACACATATTTCCATGATTAATATTTGATTGTGAGGGAGTCCCATATCCTAGAACTATCATACCTTTTGTCCCATGACTATGTCGCTCGTTTATTTGTATTTGAAATATATATCATTGTTTATGTAAACTGTTTTACATGCTTTATGATTTTATATAAACTGTTTATATATAATTTTTATTAATCCATTTATTTAAAGTATTTATATTATTTGAAATGTAAATAATGATTTTTTTAAATATGGTTTTGAAATTCCATGCATGTTTATTTAAAAATGAAAAGATCTTTATTTTGTTAATTAAATGTTGGAATCTTTTATGGAATCCTTGGTGAGACCCTATTGGGATTTTAGCTCACACCCTACCCATGGCTTTAGGTGTTTTTAGATTATCTTCTTCCAGGTTCAAGAAAGGGTAAGACACCACTTGGAGGTGGTATTAGCTGTTGATCCTTGTTCATGGAGAGTTGTGTCCATTGGGAGGTAGGTTATTTACCTCCTTATTTTTTTAGTACTCATGGTTCCACCTTGGGCTATTGTTTCCTGTTTGGATTCTGGTACACTTATCCTTGTTCATTTTTTCTTGTATTCATACTGACTTGTTTATCTTGCTTCTGTTTTGTTTGTGGTAAATTCATTCCCACTTTCATATTGTATGATGTCAGGTGCTAGTCGCCAACCAATTTGGATTAGGAACGCCCTTCAGGCTATATTAGGATCAGCTCAGTTATCGGGTTACCAGGGTACCTGAGCTGGTTTGTGACATTTCAGATAGTCTTTGTAAGAGTAAAAGGCTTTACTCTTATGCTGGAATACCATTATGCATAAGGGTAATCAGAATTGTTTTAAAATTGGTAAAAAATTATAACATAAAAAATGGTTTTAATGATTTATAAATGTAACACCCCGAGCTTCCACGATACGCCTCTCTTTCAATAATGCAATAGCTTGCATTGTACGCAAGTTCGAGTTCTAACACACCGCAACTAATCAAAGTAGCCGTTATGAATAGTAATAAACACCTTTTAAATTTATAGAAATTTTATATTTCAAAATGGACTTCATTTTTGTATTCCTAATATTTAAATTAGCCTATGTTGATTTTTTTTGTAATTTTCCGAAAACTTCCAAATTTTTATGAATAGTGAAAAATACTTAAAACAACTTTTTTAATCAAAATAATTTATAGTGATAAGTTATACTATTTAGTGGTTTTAAGGTATAATTAGAATATATTTTTACCATTTTATCCAATGGTGGTCATTAGAATTAATTTAACATTGAAATTGGACATAAACAATTGCCAATCTTTTGATATAAATTGTTTCTTAAAAACACGCTATTTGTTGTAACAACGGGAATTAATTATAAAATTAATTAATGCAACTTATATGTTTGGAATTTTGTAAAATAGACATCATTTTTGAATTCGGAATATCAATTATAGCTTAGGGTGAAATTTTGGCATTGTTCTGAAAAACTTCAATTTTTGATGAATAGTGAAACCACTAAGTGGTAGTTAAATAACTGATTTTTCGTTTAAATGAAATATTACCACTTCTGTGATTTGATTTTCAAAAATCCGACATACATGGTTGTCATTAAGAAGTAAAATGTGGTTCAATGAGATTAAAATAATTTTTTGGTGAATAGTAACTTTTAAGTTCTTAATCGCGATTAGAGGTAATTAGTGTAGTTTAAGGTACAAATAATGTTATAATAATATGAGATGAGCATGAAACTTGTCCTACTCCTATTGGATGAGTCATGGCCGACCAAGACAACCCATGGGTCAACTTGGGGACCCCATGGAGCCACTTTAGTTAGAAAATGACATAAATACCTTTTATTTAATGTTAAAGTAAAAAATGACACAAACATAAAATGTTTTACTAAAACAATTTTTACGTGGGGTTACACAAGTCCAAATTTTGATTATAAATATTAATTAGAAAGATAAAAAGATTTCATACATCATAGTATTTGTTTTATAATTTTTAGACATTAAATAAATTAAATTATTTATGACATCATTATGATGTGGCGATGACCTCATTATTTAACGATTTAAATAAAATGAGAAGATAATGAAAAATCCAAGGCTTACACTTGTACAAAGCCTATTGGATGAAGATATTTCAAATCCTTATCACCTTATCCTCGAATTATATAAGTGTGGGACCTTTAGAATCCGAAAAGCATTGTGAAATAATGTAACATTTCAATCTTTCCAAAAGTGCCCCTCCTCTCCACTTATAAAAGGCCCCCACCACTCCCACCTTATTCACACCTTCAAGCCATTTGGCTCGGCCAACCTCTGACCAAATACTCTACCAACATCCGTCTATTACTCATAGAAGCCTCACTTTGGGCAGAACTCTTCCCAAGGAAGCCTTTGGCTCAAATCAAAAAGAGTTACCCGATTTTGAGGTAATGTCTTCTCTAATGTTGTTTTGGTTTATTTTTCTTCTCCAACCCCCTAAACTCTTTTTATTCAATTCTTTTGTAACAACACCAGTATCCTCAATATACTAGGATGTTGTTATAAGAAGGATTAGAGCTACACTTACACACACCTACATCTAATGGTTAAAGAACATACAGTTTCTGTGGATGGCGAATTTCTGCCTCACGAAACGATGATTGTTCAACACTCATATAACACCTTCAAAGGTGGCCATTAAGATGTCACTATTTTTATATATGATATATAATATGTTTATGTTTTACTTATGTTTCTGTATTTCTCATTTATGGCATACTTTATGATTTCCATTATGGGTAAAACGCGATAATTTCATTTTAGGAAGTGCGGACTACCGCCCCCTCAAAGTGATTTGAATCGTTAATGCCATATGTGGGATGTATAAAGGATGGATTAAATAGTATTATACACTATATTATACTGGAATTATATTATAAATTTATATCATTATGATTTCATTCCATTAAATATGAAATTTAAATGAAAGTAGGGTTCATGCGTACGTACGGCTTACCGTCTCCATGAACGGTGCATTTCATTTCTTACCTCTAAATGTTACGTAATATTATAAATGAATGTATATAATGTATATATATGATATATATGATTTCTAAATCATTAATATAATTCTGTATATAATGGATATTTCACCACATGAACAACTTATAATTATAAGAAGTTTATTGTTGACTCAAGTACCAAAGATCGACAAAACGACCGTTATTAACTTAAATAATTACATAATGTTCATAACATTGTAATAAGTGATATAAAAAGGATAATGAAATTGAAAATGGTTCTTAATAAGGTAGATATTAACTCTAGTTTATTATTCAGGAGGTTAAAGAACGGTTGAGTCAAGTCGGACACAAGGTAAGGGAATTTCATAACCCAACTTCCATTCTTTGGGTTAATCTCCTAATTTCAAATTATGTCATGATATTATTATGTAATATCTTGTATTTGTACTTTCTTTATGTGTACTTGTAGTTAATACACATAATAGATCTATTTTATTTTAAAAGTGATCTTTGTAAGGGAATTTCATAACCCAACTTCCATTCTTTGGGTTAATCTCCTAATTTCAAATTATGTCATGATATTATTATGTAATATCTTGTATTTGTACTTTCTTTATGTGTACTTGTAGTTAATACACATAATAGATCTATTTTATTTTAAAAGTGATCTTTGTAAGGTAATTTCATAACCCAACTTCCATTCTTTGGGTTAATCTCCTACTTTCAAATTATGTCATGATATTATTATGTCCTATTTTGTATTTTTACTTTCTTTATGTGTACCTATAGTGAATACACATAATAGATCTATTTTATTTTAAAAATGATCTTTTAAGGACTTCGTCTCAATCTCCTTTCATTGAGGCATATTTGGTTTTATACACAACTTTCTTTTATACGGTGTATAAACCCCTTTGACTTTTACGTTTATTCAAAATGAATCTTTTTTATACGAAGAGTTTTGCTAAACGACAAAAGGGAATGTTTTTCTTTCCGTACTTATGCGGCGACAATGACTTCTCCGCCGCCGTGACCATTATTTGAGTTTCGGCTTCCTCTACAAGCCGTCATTTTTTTAATGAAAAATAAATACAAAGTTTTAACTTTCTTTTATTTTGGTATTGAAAATGGTTTTGAAAGAGTTTTTATTATATCAATGTGTTGTATTGATATCTTGTGATTGGAATATGGAAATTTTATGTTTCCTTTATGCATGTTTTATGTGATATGATTATGTTATGGTTTATGATATGTTTAAACCTATTCATATGAGGAATGTATTGGACTTAATAAGTGATGGGTGGAGCCCGCTATAGCTCCTCGATGCATCGGTAGGTCTCATGAGACAACTAGACGTGGAATTGGCCGAGGCCCTTTCCCAATTTGATTTATGGTTTTGGCCGAGGCCTTAATCATTTTAGACGTCTTGGCCGAGGCCTTGACAAAATGTTTCAGAATGTCTGGCATTATACATTCTCTCATTATGAAAGTGGTTATTGATATTTCATGTGATTATTCGACCAGTAGAATATCCATGTGAAGAAGTGAATGACTTTATCTCATTTTACTTTTGCCATATTATGTTGAAGTTCAAGTTTAAAAGGCTTTTGTTTTAGTTATACATTGCCTTAAATGTTAATGTTTATTTATGAAAGCTTCCGCTATATTGTTAACCTTACTGAGCATCTGAGCTCACCCCTTTCAATGTTTTAATATTTTTCCAGGATGTGAAGAAGTAATTTATGAGTGACCTGCAGGGGTAGTCAGAAAGGGATATGATTGTGGACTATGAAGACCATGTTATTGTAGTTTGTTTACTTTTTGATGTAATGAAAGACTTATGAATGTATCTAGTGTTTCCAAGGCTACTAAACTAATCGGTCTTTCGAGACTTGATCTTTTGTGATCATGCCAATGTTACGAAGTAATGCACCGACTCTGGGTAGCTGGGGTCGGGGCGTTACAGTTGGTATCAGAGGCAGTTTAGTACTAACCTTGGAAGCTAGATTTAGATAAACTCTGATTAGAGCACATAGCCCAAAGATAGACTTTGAGGATTAGTATAGAAGAACTTCCTAGAATTTTGGTATTATTGAGATGTTATGAGTTTTTCGAGCAATACATCCCTGTCTGGATACGACCAGGTAGAGGCGGATCTAGCACATATGTACCTAGGGGTAAAACCCGAAAACACCACTTTGAGCTAGACTCGAACGGGAACTGGAGTACGACAACGGGCCTTGCTGCACTCTTGGTTACGACACTCCCGGGGGATATGCTTAGGATAATTCTCATTTTCTTTACAAACCACTATGAAGGGTTATGAGTATATACTTCCTCAAAGGAAACATTTCTTTTTATGATTATGGATTATATCCATAAATAGTTCAATTTATGTAAAGTATTTTACAAATATGGAATTATGTATTTTGATTCATAAACTAATCTAGTTTATGCCATTGTTTAGAAATGGCGCCTAGTGGAAGGAATGGAAATCGTATCAATGCACGAACTCCGTGTAGGGATTTCCCTCCTGCTCAAGATAATTATTGTGGATCTGGAGATACAACTGGTGCTGATCAACTTAATACCATACTGGGACAACTCACTCAGGTTATGAATAATAACCTTACTCGTATGGAGCACCCTGATCCGCAACGTGGAGGATCAATGCTAGACCGTTTCATGAGGCAACAACCACCAACCTTCAATGGGAGTACAAATCCTATAGTAGCTGAGCAATGGATAAATTCCTTAGAGAAAATATTCCATGCCTTGGGGAGTAGTGAAAGGGAGAAGGTTGTCATGGCAGTTTACCGCCTCACTGGAGATGCCGATCAGTGGTGGTCACTGATTCAAAACACAAAGGAAGATGACGACGTATCGAATATGGAATGGAGGGAGTTCAAAGAGCTTTTCATAGAAAAATACTTTCCTCGTGACCATCGAGCAGATATGGAAAGGCAATTTCTGAGTCTGAGGCAGAAGGAGGATGAGAATGTCGCAAAGTATGAGGCTAACTTTACAAGGTTAGCGAGGCATGATGCCGATTATATACGTAACCCAAGGAGTAAGATTGATCGTTTCTTTGATGGGTTAAAACCATTTCTCCGTCGAGCTTTGGTATCACAATCCTTCTCATCATACGAAGATATTGTCTCGTGTGCTATCAAGACAGAAAAGGAATTCTCTAAGTCTTATGACAAAAAAGTAAAGCAAGAGAAGAAGAGAACGGTGGAACAAGAGACAGATAAAGGGAAAAAGGGAAAGAAGGATTTTACAGTATGTGATAATTGTGGGAAGAATCACCCTGGTACTTGCCTAAAAGGAATGGGAGTTTGTTATAAATGTGGAGAAAAAGGTCACCAGGCGCGTGATTGCAAGGGAAAGAAAGAGGCTATCAATGTTGAATGCTACAATTGTAGAGAAATGGGTCATTATGCAAATGAATGTCCTAAGTGTCAGGGAAACTTAGCTCAGAAAAGGCCAAGGGATCAAGGACAATCTTATACTGTTACTATAGTTGAAGCAGAATAACTAATGTATTGGTGCTTTTGGACTCATGGATTATATTCTGGTTATTAGAATAATGTGATATATATATAAGGATTGTACTGCAGTACTTGTTGATTTCAGTAAGGTTTTAATATGATTAAGGTAATCATATTTTTAGTATGTGACAATAAGAGAAACTTTTCTTTGTTTGGGGAATCTGATAAATTGATTTTGGAATTAAGAGACCTTTTAGAGAATGTCTGGACAGAGGTATTTTGGATAACTATAAAGGTTGGAGTGGATTAAGTTGATCTTTGGATAGTATTGTTTAAGGTTAAAAATTTATAAAGATTATTTTTGAATATTATAATACTATAGTTTTAGGAAAAGGACAACCTGCAGGGTGGGGCATAACCCGTTGCGTCGGACAAAGCTGCAGGAATCGAACCCACAATCATAGTGCGACAGGCCTTTATTTCCTACCACTAGCCTACAGGAAGTCCCTGGTTATTACAAAATAATTTTACTAATCTAAATGGTATGTGTTAACATTTGGAACATTATACAATTAAGATAAGTATAATATTTTTGTGTTCTATTATCTTTTTGAGTGAAAGATGAGTTGAAGGTTGAAACTCTAATTGTCAAGCATGAATATATATATACCTATCTCTTATTCAATGAATAAATTAATTCTTAAACTTTAGTAAAGGGGTATTAAAACAAAAAAATATGTTATCCTAATACCTTATGTCTTGTTGAACTGATGATATTTTAAATCAACATAGATTGAAGGCTTTGAGGCCCTCAATTTGACAGTTGATTGTGATTGATGACCCCAATCGCTCCCTACAAATATTTACGTTTTTCCTCTAATTATATGTCTCTAATTGCCACCAATGTTCTCCTAATCGAGATCATAATTGGGTGGTGACTTGTTCATTTCCCTTTCCCTCTTATTAAGGCTAAATTTTATTAATCTTATTTCCGATGTGGGTTTTCCTCAAAGGTATTTTCTCTTTTCAACCTTTTATTTTCAAAGAAAAATTTCAAATTGCGAGGACGCAATTTATTGAAGGAGGGGAGAATGTAACACCCCGAGCTTCCACGATACGCCTCTCTTTCAATAATGCAATAGCTTGCATTGTACGCAAGTTCGAGTTCTAACACACCGCAACTAATCAAAGTAGCCGTTATGAATAGTAATAACCACCTTTTAAATTTATAGAAATTTTATATTTCAAAATGGACTTCATTTTTGTATTCCTAATATTGAAATTAGCCTATGTTGAATTTTTTGTAATTTTCCGAAAACTTCCAAATTTTTATGAATAGTGAAAAATACTTAAAACAACTTTTTTAATCAAAATAATTTATAGTGATAAGTTATACTATTTAGTGGTTTTAAGGTATAATTAGAATATATTTTTACCATTTTATCCAATGGTGGTCATTAGAATTAATTTAACATTGAAATTGGACATAAACAATTGCCAATCTTTTGATATAAATTGTTTCTTAAAAACACGCTATTTGTTGTAACAACGGGAATTAATTATAAAATTAATTAATGCAACTTATATGTTTGGAATTTTGTAAAATAGACATCATTTTTGAATTCGGAATATCAATTATATCTTAGGGTGAAATTTTGGCATTGTTCTGAAAAACTTCAATTTTTGATGAATAGTGAAACCACTAAGTGGTAGTTAAATAACTGATTTTTCGTTTAAATGAAATATTACCACTTCTGTGATTTGATTTTCAAAAATCCGACATACATGGTTGTCATTAAGAAGTAAAATGTGGTTCAATGAGATTAAAATAATTTTTTGGTGAATAGTAACTTTTAAGTTCTTAATCGCGATTAGAGGTAATTAGTGTAGTTTAAGGTACAAATAATGTTATAATAATATGAGATGAGCATGAAACTTGTCCTACTCCTATTGGATGAGTCATGGCCGACCAAGACAACCCATGGGTCAACTTGGGGACCCCATGGAGCCACTTTAGTTAGAAAATGACATAAATACCTTTTATTTAATGTTAAAGTAAAAAATGACACAAACATAAAATGTTTTACTAAAACAATTTTTACGTGGGGTTACACAAGTCCAAATTTTGATTATAAATATTCATTAGAAAGATAAAAATATTTCCTACATCATATTATTTGTTTTATAATTTTTAGACATTAAATAAATTAAATTATTTATGACATCATTATGATGTGGCGATGACCTCATTATTTAACGATTTAAATAAAATGAGAAGATAATGAAATATCCAAGGCTTACACTTGTCCAAAGCCTATTGGATGAAGATATTTCGAAGCCTTATCACCTTAGCCTCTAATTATATAAGTGTGGGACCTTTAGAATCCGAAAAGCATTGTGAAATAATGTAACATTTCAATCTTTCCAAAAGTGCCCCTCCTCTCCACTTATAAAAGGCCCCCACCACTCCCACCTTATTCACACATTCAAGCCATTTGGCTCGGCCAACCTCTGCCCAAATACTCTCCCAACATCCCTATATTACTCATAGAAGCCTCACTTTGGGCAGAACTCTTCCCAAGGAAGCCTTTGGCTCAAATCAAAAAGAGTTACCCGATTTTGAGGTAATGTCTTCTCTAATGTTGTTTTGGTTTATTTTTCTTCTCCAACCCCCTAAACTCTTTTTATTCAATTCTTTTGTAACAACACCAGTATCCTAAATATACTAGGATGTTTTTATAAGAAGGATTAGAGCTACACTTACACACACCTACATCTAATGGTTAAAGAACATACAGTTTCTGTGGATGGCGAATTTCTGCCTCACGAAACGATGATTGTTCAACACTCATATAACACCTTAAAAGGTGGACATTAAGATGTCAATATTTTTATATATGATATATAATATGTTTATGTTTTACTTATGCTTCTGTATTTCTCATTTATGGCATAATTTATGATTTCCATTATGGCTAAAATGCGATAATTTCATTTTAGGAAGTGCGGACTACCGCCCCCTCAAAGTGATTTGAATCGTTAATGCCATATGTGGGATGTATAAAGGATGGAGTAAATGGTATTATACACTATATTATACTGGAATTATATTATACATTTATATCATTATTATTTCATTCCATTAAATATGAAATTGAAATGAAAGTAGCGTTCATGCGTACGTACGGCTTACCTTCTCCATGAACGGTGCATTTCATTTCTTACCTCTAAATGTTACGTAATATTATAAATGAATGTATATACTGTATATATATGATATATATGATTTCTAAATCATTAATATAATTCTTGATATAATGGATATTTCACCACATGAACAACTTATAATTATAAGAAGTTTATTGTTGACTCAACTACCAAAGATCGACAAAACGACCGTTATTAACTTAAATAATTACATAATGTTCATAACATTGTAATAAGTGATATAAAAAGGATAATGAAATTGAAAATGGTTCTTAATAAGGTAGATATTAACTCTAGTTTATTATTCAGGAGGTTAAAGAATGGTTGAGTCAAGTCGGACACAAGGTAAGGGAATTTCATAACCCAACTTCCATTCTTTGGGTTAATCTCCTAATTTCAAATTATGTCATGATATTATTATGTAATAACTTGTATTTGTACTTTCTTTATGTGTACTTGTAGTTAATACACATAATAGATCTATTTTATTTTAAAAGTTATCTTTGTAAGGGAATTTCATAACCCAACTTCCATTCTTTGGGTTAATCTCCTAATTTCAAATTATGTCATGATATTATTATGTAATATCTTGTATTTGTACTTTCTTTATGTGTACTTGTAGTTAATACACATAATAGATCTATTTTATTTTAAAAGTGATCTTTGTAAGGGAATTTCATAACCCAACTTCCATTCTTTGGGTTAATCTCCTACTTTCAAATTATGTCATGATATTATTATGTCCTATTTTGTATTTTTACTTTCTTTATGTGTACCTATAGTGAATACACATAATAGATCTATTTTATTTTAAAAATGATCTTTTAAGGACTTCATCTCAATCTCCTTTCATTAAGGCATATTTGGTTTTATACACAACTTTCTTTTATACGGTGTATAAACCCCTTTGACTTTTACGTTTATTCAAAAGGAATCTTTTTTATACGAAGAGTTTTGCTAAACGACAAAAGGGAATGTTTTTCTTTACGTACTTATGCGGAGACAATGACTTCTCCGCCGCCGTGACCATTATTTGAGTTTCGGCTTCCTCTACAAGCCATCATTTTTTTTAATGAAAAATAAATACAAAGTTTTAACTTTCTTTTATTTTGGTATTGAAAATGGTTTTAAAGAGTTTTTATTATATCAATGTGTTGTATTGATATCTTGTGATTGGAATGTGGAAATTTTATGTTTCCTTTATGCATGTTTTATGTGATATGATTATGTTATGGTTTATGATATGTTTAAACCTATTCATATGAGGAATGTATTGGACTTAATAAGTGACGGGTGGAGCCCGCTATAGCTCCTCGATGCATCGGTAGGTCTCATGAGACAACTAGACGTGGAATTGGCCGAGGCCCTTTCCCAATTTGATTTATGGTTTTGGCCGAGGCCTTAATCATTTTAGACGTCTTGGCCGAGGCCTTGACAAAATTTTTCAGAATGTCTGACATTATACATTCCCTCATTATGAAAGTGGTTATTGATATTGCATGTGATTATTCGACCAGTAGAATATCCATGTGAAGAAGTGAATGACATTATCTCATTTTACTTTTGCCATATTATGTTGAAGTTCAAGTTTAAAAGGCTTTTGTTTTAGTTATACATTGCCTTAAATGTTAATGTTTATTTATGAAAGCTTCCGCTATATTGTTAACCTTACTGAGCATCTGAGCTCACCCCTTTCAATGTTTTAATATTTTTCCAGGATGTGAAGAAGTAATTTATGAGTGACCTGCAGGGGTAGTCAGCAAGGGATATGATTGTGGACTATGAAGACCATGTTATTGTAGTTTGTTTACTTTTTGATGTAATGAAAGACTTATGAATGTATCTAGTGTTTCCAAGGCTACTAAACTAATCGGTCTTTCGAGACTTGATCTTTTGTGATCATGCCAATGTTACGAAGTAATGCACCGACTCTGGGTAGCTGGGGTCGGGGCGTTACAATAAAATGATTATAAATCACTATAAAATATAATTTTGGAAAATTTAATTTATAAATGGTCTATAAATTAATTATTATTTTTTATAAATGGTTTAAAATTAATTAAATAAATGTTCATGAAATTTTTATTTTTATAAATATTAAATGTTAACATTTTAAATACCGTTTAAACAAATAATATATAATAACTTATGATCTATAAATAAAAGTGGTTTTTTAGAAATCATAAGTTATAATTTATAAAGGGTTATAAATTATGAAATAAGGCCAAAAATAAAAAATGTTTATATTAAAAATTATGAATTGTTCATAATCAATTATTTTGAGTTGTTGAAAATAAAAATGGGTCTTATTTACATATTATTTAAGTAACATCAAAAGGGTTTTGATGATTGATATGATCATGATTTAAAAAATAATTAATTATATTTTATTTAGATTATGTAAAATATTTACATAATAGAAATTGAATTATAAATTATTTATGATTCATATCATATCATATATTTATAACGAAAATTCCATATGATGATAAATATAAGTGTTCATATTCACATGAATATAATGTATATATATTCAAAATTTTGAAATCAATATGAAAGATTTCATATTGTAATGAATATAAAGTTTTTACTATCAAAGTTGTGGAATGTACATAATGTTAAAGATAAAAATTATAAAAGGTTTTATAATTAGATTTTACTTATGAATTGTTCATAAATATTTATCAAATGTTTAAATATTTTAATTGTTAATTTATTTAATGGGTTTTCTATGATATATTTATTTTTATTAAGTTTTTTATGGAATATGAATATTTTGTATGCTTTAGTTTAATTGTTAAACTACTTATAATTAAATTCATTCATTATTTTCTAGGTATGATAATGAATTTACTTTATCATCTATCCTGACCTCATTTTTTAATTGAATTTATGAACTTGAATTTAATTGAAAAATATATTTTGTGTATATTAGGTTTCAGAGTTATAATAAATTGGATTCTTTTTACTGTAATGTATCCCTAGGTAGAGTGATTTTGGGTCAGACTACCTACTTATATGGAGACCTATGCCTTATCTAGGGAAGTAAACATGGTAGACTATCTGTCACTTTGAGCTTACCCATGTGGATATTTTCAATCTCATATAATTCTAAACCTTTATAGGAATTTTTAATGTACCTTATTCATATGATGTATTCATATATGTATGAATATTCTTGACTTATAATTTTAGGTGACTCAAAAAATCATGCGGGTCATGTAAAGAGTTACACATCAATATGGTTTGACAATATTGATTAGGTGGAGGGAATATGATTCAAAACTAAATCACTAGAATCATGCATCCATAAAATGTAATAACATGAGATAATATGGCTAGAATAAAATCTTCTTCAAATACTATGTGTGATATTCCTCTAAAGAGTCATTTATGAAGACCTCAATCATCAAACCAAGTAGTTTAGTGCCAAAGTGTAGTGCCCTTGGATTATCTTGTGTAAGGAATTCAAGTAGCAGGTGATCCAAGAATATCCTTAGGAAGTTTCATGAAAAAATCATCGCCCCCCTATAATATCTTATTATTAGATCATTTTTGACATTTTTTTTCGGTTACACTGGATGGGAAACCCCAAGGTTTGGGATACCGAAGGAATAGACTTGGGTTCATCCATATTATAGATTGGACCAAGAGTTTGCTCAAATATCCAAGAATGATATGTGAAATGATTTTGATGATTCCCTACCTAATTAATTAAGAGATGAGTTTCACACCAAAGATGATTCATTTGATTAGTGAAATATATATCTTGACCCACTAATGGGTATGATGGATTTTATAGGGGTCATCATTTTTGTGGGAGTCCATTTAATAAAATAATTTATTGAATGGTTATAAAAAATGATATTCAAATGATAAAAACTTATATTATAGATAATATTATCATCATCATCATAAAACTAAACTTTATGATAAAATAATTTATAAGGAGAATCTTGATGTATGTTAGTCCTAATACTGGCTACATATGAAAAGTTCTTAAGTAAGAGTAGTGATTTAAGAAATGTTTTTTTGAAAAAATTATGTGTTAAGAACAGTTCCTTCCTTAGTAACCAAGTATTGAAATTGTTAAAAAAGTGATTATAAATGTTTATGGAAGCAGAGAGTGATTCATTTATGGTTTAAAATAGAATATTAATCTCCACCAATGTACTCAACATGATTTATTTATTTCTATAAAATTCATTAATGAGAGACTAAATATAGCTTGTCATGGTTTGAGAATTTATCCTATTATCATCTATGTAAATGTTCTAACAATATGTTTGAATTCAAGAAAAGCATACCTGATATTCTAAAAGTGTTTAGTGTGGATAAACCGGACTTATAATGTCCTAATTCTGGTACTGTATGGACAATACAAGTGGGTAAAAGTTCAAAACAAAATAAGACTACCTGAATGGCCCAAAGGCCGAAATTTTTATTGATTTTTGGATAAGCCCCCTTTTAAGGGTAAAGGGGGGAAACCAAGACTTCAAAGACATCGATACCTTAACAAAGTTTGATAAAATAGAGGGTTGAAACCCAGAAAAACTACAAATAATTACTTCAACCCAGCATCAACAACATTAAGGCACGACTCCACCAAAACAAGGCTGCTCAGCAAACTATCTCATGCAATAATGCACAAGACTGGTACCGATGGCAATGCCATACCCTCTCAATCAACCAAATCCGAAAATCCATGCACGGTGGAGACAACCAGCTCTATCCTCATCTGAAGAAAAACCTTGTAGATTGTCTGAGTTCCCCAAAAAACCAATTTCACCTCTGGCAACAATCAACCAGAAACTTACCAGAAGACACAACCATTACCAGCAGATTCATAGCATCACCAAAATCATATCCAGACAACCAAATTCCCAACTTCACTAAATAAAAAATGAAATCAAAACCTGGAATCAACTGACTGCAGCGCCAATTCTCAAATCCTCCCCCCTCCAAGCCTGAGGAACCGACCCCAAGAACAACTGAAACGCCGGAGCCGATGATGAGCTGGGATGAAGCTGAGCCAAGATCTTGAAGCCGGAGAACACGTCAAATCCGTCGAGGAGCACACCAGAGCTGAAAACTTACGAGAATTATGATGAACACATCGGTGCCAAGATGAGACCCCAGAGCTAGAACTAAGCTACAATAATCACCAAAAGCAACATATCTGACATGGCCGAGCCAAGACCTGAAGACTGACCACCTGAAGACGACGCACATGGACGCTGAGAAAAAACCTGAAGCAGGAACGCCGAAGCTACCATTGCACATATGGGAGCTGAGCTGAAGCCATTGATGAGCCGGGAATGAGGCTAGACCATGTGGATCTGACACCCAACTTCATTGATCCGAGGTGAGACAACCGTCACCGGGGTCGGGCCAGACCGGCCGGATGAGGGTAGGAGAAATTAATGAGGGAAAACCTAGGCGTGCGTGAGGGGGAAGAAGCCGCCGCTCAGAGGCATTTCCCACTAATCCCCCACTTTCTATCCAAAACAAAAGAAGGCAAGTTATTTGAAAAGTTAAACAATGTTTATTTAATATTCCAATCAAGGTCATTGAAACCTAGGGTTGTTAAAAAGTAATATTAATTACAACATACCATTACCTTATGTTTGGTGTTTCTATTCTCACTTTTCATTTTCATCGTTGTTTGGGTGTATTTTGTGAATCACAAGGACAAATATAATTTACTGAGGAAAATGACATAATGTTTGTGGATGTATGTTTTTTTGAGATTAATGGATTTTGGGTATAATTTTGTCAGAGTATTTTTAGGGTTCTCCCTGAGTTTAAACATAACCAGAGATGGTTTGGGTTATTGTGCATAATCTGTTTTGATTGCTGCCTGTATTACATTTTCACGTTTTCTAAATTTTACACAACGTGAAACCTTTGTAGGGAAGGTGTCGTGTATTGGTTCAAGGCATGAAAGTTTTTCACATCGTGAATATGTTTCACACATTAAAATGGTAAAATTGGTATTTTTATTCTGAGGTGACATTTTTTTAGCATATTTGGGATTCATGGATTTGATGTCATGAAATAGGGATTCACGATGTGTAATTCTCCTGGTCTATAGTTTTTAGGTGTTGCATGTCTGGTTCAATTTTCATTTTCATGAATCCATTTTATCTCGGAACTATGTGATTTCCTAGGTGATTTTGGAGACCTCGTCTCCTTCCTGATAGTTTTGTTCAAAAATTGATCTTTGTTACGATTGTGGTACGTCTCTCCAGGTGAGTAATCCATATGCTTCTTCATTTTCATTGATCACGGTAGCATTATTTACCTATGTTTATGGATCTTTTTATCAATGATGATAATATTATTGATCCTTTATAGTTATTTTGGGTGATCGTACTTTGGATCCAAACCCTTGTGTTGGTTGTGGTGTGGCGTGTGAGTTTCTTTGAGGTATGTTGTGATCTTTCTTCTCCATTGAACATTTTTCTTGTTGAATTGATTTTGAGATGTTAGGATTCATTCTAGGGCCTCTGACATTGTCTTTTTGGTCTTCAATGTTGGTGGATCCGATTTAAAGTATGTGAAACCTGAGTTTGTGGTGGTTGGTTCGATATTTATCCCATTTTAGATGAAATTTATTTCTATGGTTTTATAAATTGTTTTATAAATGAATTGGCATGATTAAATTGCATGTTTGCAAATCAGTTTTTGAGAAAATATGTTTTGACCTTAATTTTGGTAATAGAAATGGTATTTTCAATGAATTTTGAAATGTATTTATGAAATGGTTTTCAAATTATTGTTTTTATGAATTCATTTAGAAAATTTAGCACTTGGGGGGGGGGGGGGGGCTTGGGTACTTTGGTAAAAGGTGTAGCAATATGCCTCATCCATTAATACTGCCTAGGGGTTTACTCGCAGAGAATTCCTATGCTATCTAGATCTATTGTTCTAGGGAATTGTTAGACCTATTGGGAGGTTCACTTTATAGTATGTTCCTCTAATCTCTAGATCCGATTCATATATCTAGAGACTTGATGCACACAATTTTCTATGTCTGGGTATGAGTGTCTTACCTTTATTGACCTATAGTGATCCTTGACATGATGATAGCTATACTTTTGATTCGTATTGGATTTGATATGATATGTGATAAATGCTTTTATTTTACTATTTATATATATATGAAATGATTTGAAACTATTTTACCTAGATTATTTGGAGCTATGGAAAATGAGGGAAAAGGTTTTATTATGATTTTGATATAAAAAATATTTAACTATTTATCATGCCTTGTTTTCTTTAAAGTTGAGAATGTTCATATTATTGTATAAAGACATGATATGGAACACCTGTGTGAGATCCTACTAAGCTTGTCCAGATCATACCCTACAAACTCTTTCAGTGGTGTGTAGACCATTGCTTGCCTTTTGATGATAGGAAAAGAATGGTGCCATAGTGAGGTGGTGAGGTTTCTGTTAGTTGTGTTTGAGTAACTGATGGTGAGATGGTGAGAGTTTTCCCATGTTATCATGTGGATTAGCTATTTTTATTTTGGTTTTCATTTTGTTGTTGGGATTATACCTTGGATATTGTTTAACTACTTTTGATTTGTATCTATTCTGTTGCTTCCTTTGGATATAACATATATTTCTTATTTTAATCTTCCACTATTTCATCCCATTGTGTATATATATTTCATGTTTTCTGCTTCAGGTTGGGTAAAATCATTTCCTTTGTTTGTTGTTGATTCCCTAATGCTAGTCACCAGACCATGGGGATAATAAATTCTCTTCAGGTATGTGACAGCTCAGGTCAGGTATTGGTTTGAGAGGGTATCCAGGTCCGGTTCATCACAGTTTGGTATCAGAGGTAGTTTTTGGTCTTTTCCTCAAGATTCCTTGTTGCAGAAAGTTTGGTAGACTGATGATTGTATTTTTGGGACTTGAGAGGTTTTTTGTGGTGAGTGCCTGGCCATCTCTTTCCATAACAAGACTCAAGTTAATATGATATGTTGGGATGTGTGTCTCTTTTTTTGAGTTCTTGGTCTTTTTATTAGCTTTTTCTTATGGTTTTCTGGTTTGAAATGTGATTATATTGTTGTACGATCATTTATTTTATTTCGGTGTGCAACGTTATGCCTCCTAGATGCCTTTTGTGGGTTCCTTAGGAGGTTGGAACAGGTGATCCTCAAGGGAATCTGCCTCTAGATCATAATTCTATTGAGAATATTGTGTGAGAAGTTCGTGATATTAATAAAAATGTATTGTATGTCCAAAAAAGAGTTTTTGATGTACAACAAGGAGTTGGAGGAGAAAGAGATCGATCAAGAGAGTTCTTACATGAGAAACCACCATCCTTTAAGGGTACTAATGAACCTAAAGAGGAAGAGGACTATCTTGAAAAGATCTATCAGATCTTTGAATTCCTGGATACACCTGATTGTTTCAAGATAAAGTGTGTGACAATCATTCTTGAGGGTTTTAGTTTGCAATTGTGGGATTCCATGGTATAAGTATACTTGCATGTGGGATTGGACTAGATGGGATTCAAAACCCTCTTCTTCCAATAGTTTTTTCTAGATTCACTAATGATGAAGAAGTCATCAGAGTTACTCTCTTGGTAACATAGAGCACGTTTGGTGTCAGCATACACAAATCAGTTTGTGGAACATGTTTTCTTTTCTCTAGATGTGGTAAATAATGAAAAGTTTAAGGCTTAGAAGTACCTATAGGATTTGAGATAGAATATCAGATTGTAGATATTTATGCTGAATCTTTTGACTTATGAAAAGATGGTAGATTGGGAAATGATGATAGATATGAATATATAAGGAATGGTTGGTTATTCTATACCTTATCATCCACATAATTACATCTTTATTGGTGCTAAGGGGTGAAATAGGAAGTGGAATGATCATTGTAGGAGTGGTGGGGGTGGTTCTGTGGGCCCAAACTCTTCTTCAACTTTAGTTGTTTCCATTAGTGTACCCCCGACTCACTATAAATGTGGCAAGGTCGGGCACACCTGAAATTCATGTTCCATGACTTCTAAGATGATAAATAGTTGTGAACATTATGATCATCTATAAAATTTATTCTAAGCCATGTATAAGCCTCATTATTGCCAAGGATAGTCACCTACAAAGGCTATTGCGGCCCATTTAGATGCTTAAATGATAATAGGACTCCAACCGTAGGTCTCCGGAGTGAAGAACCTTCATGTAGTGGATGAGTTTTTAGAATAGGTTGATGTGGGTCCAGCAATAGTGAGAGGTACTATTTTTATTGAATCTTCAATAAAAATTGTTTTATTTGATATAGGTGTTTCCCACTCATTTATTTCTGGTCATTTTGTTGAAATAATTAAACTGTTAAAGGAGTTCATGTCCATTTTTATGGAGTTAGAATCACCTCTTGGGAAGAGTAAAGGGTAGAGTTTTCAGTGTCCTTGTTCTCTATAGATATCTAATGCATAGTTAGTCTGGGATTTCCTCATTCTCAGTATAGATCTATTTGACATCATCATCAAGATGGGTTGGTTTGAAACTCATCATGATGGGGTTTATTGTTATCATCAATGTTTATCATTTCTGGTAGCTGATGGGAGCTCTTAGATATTTCAGGGAGAGTGGGATTTGAGGTTTGGTCATGTAGGACCTTCCCACCCATAACCCATGAGTTTTTTTGTCTGCTATAGTATTTGAGACCAATGATGTTTATTTCATTATTGATATTTCTACTATTGTTTGTGAACTTCTTGACATTTTTCCAGATTATTTCTCTGTTCTTAATATAAATAGGGAGGTAGAGTTTGTAATTGACCTAGTGCTAAGTACCCATCCGATCTCGATACCCTCTTATCACATGGAACCAACGAAGATAAAGGAGCTCAATATTCAATTGGATGATTTGATGAAGAAAGATTTTGTTTGCCCTAGTGCTTCACCGTGGATATCCCCTGTAATATCTTTCAGGAAGGAATATGTTTTACTCTGATTATGTGTAGACTATTGGAAGTTGAACTGGGAAACAGTTAAGAATAAGTATCCTTTTCTACATGTGGATGATTTATTTAACCAATCATAGGGGAAAAAATGGTTCTCGAATAATGATTTTTTGGTAGGCTTATCAGCAGCTTAGAGTTTGGGAGTCTGATACACTGAAGATGTATTTCAAGAGTAGATATGGACATTACAAATATCATGTAATGTTGTTTGTTCTGACTAAATCTCTTACAGTTTTTATGTGTTTGATGTACCAGATATTTCATGAGTATCTTGACACTGTTTTGGCAGTGTTCATTGATGATATAATTATTTTTTTAGATCTGAGTGTGATCCAACACACCATTTGACTTTGGTTTTGGAAATCATATAGAGTCACCATTTTTATGGAAATATTTTGAAATTAAATTTCTAGATCCAAGAAGTTATGTTCTTCAAGAATGTTATTTATGGGCATGACTTATCAGTTGATTCGGAGAAGGTAAATGTTTTCTTATCATGGGAAGAGCTACAAAGCATCTTTGAGATCCGACGATTCCTTGTTCTAGCTGGATACCATTGATGGTTATTCAAGAATTTATTAAAGTTATCATTACCTTTGACTGCTCTTATCAGGAAAGGGGTAAAATTAATATGGATGGAAAGTTGAAGTATTCTTCCAATGATCTAAATGTACTTCTGACACTATCTTTTATTCCAATCTTAACTGAGACTAGTAAGGATTATGTGGTTTTATGTGATTCTTCTGGTGCTGGTTTAGGTTTCATGCTTATGCATGATGATCATATGGTGGCTTACGACTCTCGTCAGCTTCAACCACATTAGAATAATTTTCCAACTCATTATTTATATCTTTCCGTGGTTATACATGTGCTTAAATATTGGTTGAACTGTCTTTTTGGTGGAAAGGTTCACAATCTTTTCTTACCATAAGTGTCTGATATATATCTTTTCTCAGAAAGAATCGAATCTCAGACAAAGGTGGTGGGAAAAATACCTTTATATGTTTTTCATCAACATCACGTACACCATGGGGAAGGGGAATGTCATTACAGACTCTCTCAGAAGGAAAGTACCATTGTAGGCTATTTTGTAATTGAATGGGTAGTGGAACCTTATGATAACCTTAACTTAGTTGTTCCAGGATACTCAGGAGGATGTTTTTGGGTTTGATTTTGACCAGTGTTTAGTTATCAACATCTCTCCTTGAGTCTATTCTATAGAGTTAGTAGTTGGATGATGAGTTCAGGAGAATTCGAAAAAACCTATAAGGTGGGGAGAATGTTTTAGGTTAGTCTCTCTATTTATATAGTATTATCTATTTTGGTGATCAATTTTTCATCCCAGTGTCTATTAAGAGATCAGTTTCTTATTATAATAGTTCTTCATAGTACATTCATCCATGTACTATGAATATGTATTATGTCATGATATGGAGATTTTGTTGGATAGGTATGAAGATCGACATTTCAAACTATGTGTCCCATGGTTACAACTACCAAAAGATAAAGGCAGAGCATCTGAAGCCTTATAGTTTACTTCATCATGTTTTGGTGCTGGTTTTTCAACACCCCGATATTTTTTTATTTTTTTGAATTAATTTAATCTTTTTGATATTTTTCTTTTCACACAATGTTGAATATAGTTTGTGTTATATAAAATCATTAAGTTTGGTTTTCATTTCATGAAAAACCAAGTTAATATTATGCTACATACAACACTTAGATTATCTTTCGGTACATGAAAAACTATGTTTGGCATGTGTTACACATAATGATGAGTTCCTTTGATAGCTTGTGTTACACTTAAGTCCTAGTTTTATCAAACTACAATATACTATTAATACTATTATTAAAATATTATTATAGATGTCACCTAGCCATTGAAATGGTGGTTATGAATCAGATTAATTAAATTATGAAAATATCGTATACATATGTATATAAGAAGAATTATTTGGTGACCAATTAACTAGAAGTGAAAAGAAAACCCTTTTGATAATATTGGAAATCTCTTACTGGAAAACCATATTTCTGAAATCAAACATGTTTTAACTCAATAAATTAATTAAACCACTTTTAATAAATTATTTTAATGAAATATATATATATATATAAATATATTATATTCATTAAACTATTTAACTTTCATCTTATGTGTTTTATGGAAAAGATATAAGAATAAATCAAATTTTATGTATAAAGATATATATTTTTTTTAAAAGTTACTTTTACGACCTTTTAGTGACAGAACTACTTTAAATATAATTTTTGATACTTTTATAAATTTAATTTGAAAAAATAAACTTCATTTTTGAAAGTTTAATATCAAAATTTACTTTGGGTCAATTTTTGGCATTTTTCTGAGAAGTTTCTTGTTTTGAAAAATAATGAAAAACACTGAATTATAATTAAAAACTACATTTTATTATAAATTATTAATATAGTTAAATTATATTTGAAATTGGTTTTAAAGTATATTTAGATCAATTATACATCTATTAATAAAATATAGGTCATTTAAATTTGATATAAAAACATTTCAAACTTTTAAACATTTTCACTTTAAAACCCCATTGTTTAGTCTCATCTGTGAGATTAATTTTAAATTAATTTCAGCCACTTATGTGTTTATAATTTGAAAAAATGGATTCCATATTTGGAATTAGAATAATTTTTAATTTCTATTAAGGTCAACTTTGTTTTTTGAAAGAAAAACATTAGTGAAATTAATTAAAATTAGTTAAAGTGATTAGGGAAAAAACAAGTTTACTTAGTAGTTAAACTTTAACCTAAGGGGTTAAATAACTTATACACGTTTCAAAGAGCAATTTTATTACCATATTTAGACCATATACTCCCTTTTATTAAAAATAGACCATTATTGGAGGCACATGATGTAAGGTATACCTCTCAATATTGTTTACCTTTTCATATTTACAAGAATGTCACTCCTCCTCTATAAAAGAGCACTCAACCCCCTTACTTATTCACACCTATAAAGACCTTTGGATCATCCAAACACTACCCAAATAAGATACATACTTCCCTCCTCTCATACTATAAGTCTCAACATGGGCATAAAGTAAACCATGTTAGTCCTTTTGTGCAAACCAAAAGGATTTACCCAAATAAAATGTAACATCTTTCAATATGAACTTCTATTTTATTTGTTTCACCACCCACTAAATTATTATTGTTACATGATTATATAATAACATCAGTATACTCAATATAATAAGATTATTTTATGTTTATTTTTATACCTACACCTACACACATTACCATCAAATGAGATACGCAATCATCGTTCGTTTGTACGTCGGACTACCACCTCGCCAACCGATGTCGTCCATTCTTCCATTACCACATTTCAAGGTTTGAAATAATGATGTAATTACTATTTTTATTTGATATATATGATATATATGATTTATTTATGATTATTTAATTATTATATAACACATATCTTCATGATTTACATTTTTTGGGAATATGATAACTTCGTTTGTGGATGTGTGGACTACCACCTCCTCAAAGCGATGCGATTCGTTTACATTTTACATGGAATGTTTTAAGGATGAGTTTTTTAAAATTATATGATATTTATGACATAATAATTATAATATAATGATAATATATATATATTCTATTTACCCTATTTCTTTCAATATGACAAGAAAACGGAAACAAAGTCCACGCACACGTACAACCTACCATCTACTTGAATAATGTATTCCATTTCATATTTTGATCATTTATAGATTATTATAAATTATTATATAATGAATATATATGATATTTATATCATGTTTTAAATTATTTAAATAATTATATCATTATATAATTAATAATATCAAGAATAAAAGTCAAAACGTATATGAAAAACAAAGCGGTTATTACTCGAAACCTGACATTAACATGAAATTGTTAATAAATGGGTAATATAAACTCATAATAAAATATTATAAGGTATTATATATAATAAAATGGTTCTTTGGTAGATTTATAATAAACTTATATTTATTATATAGGAGGTTTTAACATGTACAAAGAAAGTCAATCATTAAGGTATGAGTTTTCTCATCTCACTTATATTTCTATGAGATATATGCTATACTCACCACTTATTCTTATTGTGTTGTGTATATAATTACCTATGACATGTTATATAATAAATTTAAATTCTTTAATGATATTAAAAGTTTCAATTGATTTTATTTTTCATGGATCTCACGATTCAAAAGTTATTGTAGTAGTAAGGGGATTTCTAGTCTCACTTTTATTTCTGTGAGACTTATGAATTATTCACCACTAATTTATTTTGTGTTATGTATATTCTACCCATAAATGTATTCTATTATACTTATACTTAAATATATAGGTATTTAAATATCCATTTTATGATCTCTATTCCATGGGGTTTTACTGTTCAAAAGTTACTAAATCGATAAGGTAATTTTTGTCTCAATTTTTCTTCTTTGAGACACATGTTTTTATGCATCTATATTATTTTACAAGGTGTATATACCGACATTTGAATTATTATATCATGAATAAAATTACTTTAATGATATTTTAAGATTAATTTAATGTTATAATTTTCTAGGGATTGAGATTTAAAGTTGGAAATGTGGTAAGAGTTTATTGCTACAATATCATCATTTATCAAGATTATTTATGATTATGATTCTATTGTTGAAATATTATGATAAATATATCAATAATTCACATGAATTTTATTATATTATGTTTATTCATGATATCTTAAATTAATGGTACCATTTTTTCACTCTTTGGAATTTAAAATAATTAAGAAGACATTTTTAAGAAAATTAGACTTTATTTCTCTCTTTGATCAGAAATCTGTTTATTGAAAAACCACATCTCCTAAAAATGTTTTCAATTTTTTTAAATGATATTTCAAGATCATTTTCATGTAAAATAATTTTAAAAGTGTTTTATGTTTTAAAAAGGTTTTCAAAATGTTTTTAAGATTACTTTATAAGTTTTCAAGGTTATTTTCAATGTAAAGGATTTCAATAATTTCAAAGATTATTTTATATGCTTTCAAATGTATTTTCAAAGAAGAAGGTTATAATTTTTTTTATGTTAAAGAAGAGTTTTAAATGATTTTTAAATATTCCTTTATATGTTTTCAAAAAGTTATTTTAAAATAAATTTATTTTAATGATTTCAAATATTCTTTTATATGTTTTCAAAGCTATTTTCAAGGAAAAAGGTTTTCAAAAATGTTTTATGTTGAAGAATCATTTTAAATGATTTTAAAAACTTCCTTTATATGTTTTAAAAAATTTATTTTAAAAAAATGGGGGTAAAAAGTGTTTTTAAAAGAAAATATATTTTTATAAATAATTTTTTTAAAAGATATTTCAAAATTATTTTTCATCTAAGATGATATCCATTGGTGTTACTCATGACTTATTGGGGATATGAACTAAGGGTTACATTCATATTATTTATTTCAATGGTTTATGTTTTGATGTCATTAATTTTATGAAACCTATTTCTCTTTTATGGATTATATTCTTATGAAAACCACTTCTTTTCACAGGATATTCTTTGATGAAAGGATTATGAAATCTGTTTCTTTTCCATAGGTTATGATATGATGACATGGTTGTGAACCCATTTCATTTAATGGGTTAGGATATGATTGTTTATAATACTGTAGAACACGTATATATGATTTCATTATGAGTTGGGTGGGACTTATACCTCCCACTAATACATTGGTTAATGATTTATATCTCATGAGATAAACTTGATTAGAATGGGGAGTGAACTTCATTCAGTAAAGGAAGTTGTCTGCTAATATGGTATTGGGAGTGAACCTTGACTACTAAGATGGTCTTGGAAGTGAAACCTGACTACTAAGATGGTTTGGGAAGTTTACCCATTACATTATTATAATAGGTAAGTGATTGGGGTGGTGGTGTGTCTATCCCAGTAGATGTATCCCCCATGAAGTGCCCTGGTAAGTTTTTGAAATGAGCCTTGAATTTTAAAGAATGGTTTTACATGATTATGTGTATAACGCATATTCTAGGACATATTACTATGTTATGATTTCATGGCTTGTGCTCTTGATTCCATTATGATTCATTTCTTATAAAATGCCAATATTTATGCTATGAATCTTTATTATGATCTTTGATATGCATGGTATGATCTTGTAATGTTATGATCATGTTATCATACCCTTATGCTCATGTTATGCTTACATATCTCCCTTATTTACACTTATCCAGTATTTGAGCTCACCCATTTCTTATGTTTTCTTTCACTAGATTATGAAGAATGGTTTTAAATATATGTACTAAAGGGGAAGATATTTAAGGGAGATGTTTTATATCTTTTATCAAGATAGAGGAATATGTTTCCATGTTTTCAAAGTCACTAAACTATTATTGTCCTTGAGCATGTACTTTTGTGATATGATGAATATTCATCTAAAATGATGTAATATTAATGTATGTTAAGCCAGAGTCTCTATAGGTTTGGAAATGGGATGAGGTTTCCATGGATTTTTTTTGGATTACCACAGACTCCCTGAGGGAGGAATGCTATCTAGGAGGTAATTGATCGGTTGAAAATAGAGAATAACTTCATTTCAATTAGGGACACCACTAAAGCTAAAGACCTCGGTAATATGTTTACGTAAGACATTGTGAGGTAACATGGGGTTCCTTATGCCATTGTTTCTGATAGGCATCCTAGGTTTAACTCACGGTTTTGGAAAAGTCTCTAGGAGGAAATAGGGACTCAGTTCAGGTTAAGTACAACTTAACATCCATAGATAGATGTTGGGAAAAAATACCTCAATGTATCATTGAATCATTTTTGAGGTGATTGTGTTTGTTGACAAAGCGGGCCTCCTTGTTGTGTTTGTTGACAAAGAAGACCACGATGTACAATTTGTTGACAAAGGGGGTTTACATGGTGTTTTGTTGGGTTTAAGAGAAGTTTTCAGCTATCCATGTTTGACAGAGGAACCCCGAAAAAGGAATGGACGATCTGGAGGCGATACAAAAAGAGAAGATACAAGGTGGCACAATTTTCCAGTGTTTGCAAAATTTTTGGGCTTGAAAATCAGAAAATGGAGAGATTTGTTTTGGGAAGATGGAGGTGTGTGCGGAATTAGACTAGTGTGAAAAAAAGAAAGTGGTGCGCAAAATATTGGCGTGGTGCTCAAAATAGAGAAATGATGTTTTTCGTGCAAGAGGTGTTTTGAGATCAGAAGCTCAAAAATTGGAAAAGTCATGAGGTGCACAAAAAATTGGATCATTTCATGAAATATAGTGTTGTGTAGAAGATGTGTTTTTCGCTCTCAAATAAGATTACACGCAGAAGGAGGGTTTTTCACACAGGGGTCGATTTTTCCTATAAATATGAAGTGACCCCTCTCATTCAAAGAAGTAAAAAACTTAGAGAGTATCTGAGATTCAGAGCACAAAATTGGAATATGAAAGGGAGTTGTGCATAAACATAAATATTGTGCGTAAATTCAGGTGTTTGCACATAAAGTTAAGGCTACGCGTAAATAGGAGGTTGCATGTAAAGATGAGGCTGCACGTAAAAGAGTTGTTTGTATTTAAAGAATGGGTTGCTCATAAAAGAAGACTATTGTGTGTAAATGAATTGGTTTCACATAAAAGAGGTGTTGTGTGAGAATTGTATTTCACACAAAAATAGGGAATTGCATGCAAGGCCCAGTGAAGGCTGCGCGTAAAAATTTGGGTTTCCCGATACACTTGGTGCAAAGTGATATTTATCTATGGGTGAAAGTTGGACATAAACATAGCATCTATCAATAGTTAAGGATGCATATTTTATTAGAGATAATGAGGATACCTATAGGTCTATAAACTATGAGTGGATTTTCTGAAAAAGTAGTGAGCACACTTCAGTTGATAGAGCAGTGAGCTTTCACTTAGAGATTGGTTGTAAACCAGAAGGGACAATGAGTCCACTTCGAACATTGAAAGATAGAGTATATAGTTTTTATTAATAGAGAAACAAGATCAATAGAGGAAGTTATTTTAATCTATCATACCCTTATTCACCCCCCTATTAGGGTATCTTACCTAGTGGACCAAACAATTGATATCAGGGGGAAAGGTTGATATAAGTGTTTCTCTCTCAAATGGAGGTCATTAATCACAAAGGGATTCCAATATTCGATGGGAACAACTTTCAGTTTTGGAAGAATCAGATGAAATACTACTTCTGATCTTTGGGAATGGATGTGTTTACAGTAGCAATGCATGGTATCTCAACCAACATCAATAGTGGCGTGATATTAGAGGATGAAAGAAAGGAATTAGATGCTGATTCCAACAAAATCGATGCCTTAGGGGGAGCCCTATCAAATTCTATATATATGAAGGTGATGTCATAAAAAACATCACATGATATGTGGGAAAAGCTATTGAATATATATAAAGGAGATACAATGGTTAGAGAAGTGAAGCTGCAAGTTATGTGAAAAAAGTATGAAGATTTAAAAATGAACCCGAATGAGTCTGTTGGTGCATTATTTGACAGAGTAAATATTATTGTGAAAGATATGCAGGGTCTTGGAGAATTCATTGAATACATAATGATCATAAAGCGCATCTTGAGGAAACTTCTACCTCGCTTAAATACAAAGGTTTCAGGATTAGAAGACAAGGATCCAAAAGAGCTGACACTGGATAACTTGCACAGTAACCTTGTAGCATATGAAATGTGAAATGATGAAAATGATGCTTTGGAAAAGGGGAAATACAAAGAGGTGGCATTCAAATACATGTAGAAGCTCACTATTTAAGACTCTTAGGAAGAAGAAGAGACATATGAGGTGATGTCATTCCTCTCCTCAAACCTTCAAAGAGGAAAAGGAAAGTTTAAAGGGAAACTTTTACTAGCTTTTTTTCGATGTGGAATGGTAGGAAATATTGTGGCATGGTTCCCCAAAAATATTCAAGAAGATGATGATGGTGATGAAGTTGAAATTCCCTAGAAGAAGTCTCCATCTTATGTGAAAGGAAAGAAACAGTTCAAGAGAAATTTATTTAAAAAGAAGAACCTTATTTAAAAAGAATATGATAATTCAGTTGAGTCTGAGGTTGAGGAGGTTGAAGAGATAGAGAACTACATAGATTGTGGAGAGAATTCTAGGTGGAAGTTTTCGGTAGTTCTCAGAAATAGGATGAAACCAAAGCTAGTAAATAAGAAGAAGTTGAAGGAACAATCAACTTGGAAGATCAATTAGAGGTAGCTCTTAAAGAGATAAATGTTTGGAGAGAAAAAACAAAGAAATCCAACAAGGTGGTACATGATTCCATACTCTACATGAAAAAGTAGGAAGAAGAGAAGTCTGAGTTAGTAAAAGAAAAAAAAACATCTTGTCTTATAATCCATAGATCTTAGAAAAGGCTGAAGGAAATAAGCTCAAGATAGAAGAATAGAAAAAAGAGATCAGTGGCTTGAATAGAAAAGTGAAAGATCAAGTCAAGCGTATTGAAGAACTTGAAGAAGAAGTCATAAGTCTGCAACAAAAAGTGAAGGATCAAGAAAAACTCTTGACCCCCAATGTGACATCAAGAAAGAAGATCTTTTAAAAGACTGAAAAGATGAAAGAGGAGCCTAGCAGTTCAGTCAGAAAGAATCAGCAATCGAGCTTAGATGTTAAGGCTGATTTAGGGCTTGATTAGAAGTAGAAATAAGTTAGGGTTGAAATCAGACTGAAAGCGCCCATTCTGAAAATTAAAATTAATGTGGGTACAAAGAATAATCATAGAATTCAAATAAATCAAGGAACAACTAGTAGTATAGAAGTGACATGAAGGAATTCACCTTATATCAGGTGTTATTGTTGTGGAAATATGGGACATTCATAGTATGTGTGTTCCATACCCAAGTGATATCGAAGGGAACAAGAACAGAGGTGGCATCCAAATAGAGAACGATTCACTAGAACATATTTCAAAGGACACTATTTTTGGTGTAGAGGATTTGGGCACATAGCTAGATACTACATATTGACCATATAGAGGAATGTTCTAAAGCAAAATCAAAAATGTTCACTAGTAGATCAATGAACCAACATGTGTGTTGAAAATGAAAAATATATTTGCAGCTTTGCAGGATGAAGCTGATCCATCATACTCTGAGAAATATTAGAAGCCTCAATGTATACCGAGTGTGAAGACAAAAATATGGACCCAGAAGAAGAGAGTATTGAAGGAAATGGTTGATGAAATTTCCGTTAAAGCATCAGACCATTATGGTGCGTGGATCCTCGAAAGTGGTTGTACGTCTCACATGATAGTCAACAAGTATCTGGTTACAGGCATAAAATATGACATAGAAGGAGTTTTAAAGTTTGAAAATGATGGATGCCTGAAGATAATTGGATCGGGAAAGGCCAGGTTTGGGGGAAAATAAATAAGACATACTGATGTTTTGGTCGTAGAAGGTCTCAGTCACAATTTTCTCAGCGTCAGTCAACTGTGTGACTCTGGAAATTATATACAGTTTACCAAGAAGACATGTGTATTCAAGAGAAGAGATGGTACAATGGTTCTATAGGAAGAAAGAACAAAGGGAAATCTCTACCTGGTAAGTGGAGAAGAAGTTATGTGCTTTCTAATCAGAGAGGAAGAAAACAAGCTGTCGTATAAAAGACTTGGTCATCTATGCCAACCATCCCTAGAAGATATGGTAAATTGTGATACAACAAGAGACCTCCCTAAGCTATCACGTGATCATACACATACATGTGATTCCTGTCAATAAGAGAAGATCATTAGAAAGACGTACAAAGTGAAGGAAAAGAAGTCAACAAGAGTGCTTAAATTGGTGCATCCTGATGTATGTGGACCTATTTCACTGAGAGCCATTCATGGAAAAAGGTATTACATTATTTTAATTTATGACTATTGTATAATTTCATGAGTGTTCATCATTTCCCATAAGTCCGATGTGTTTAGTTGATTAAAACAATATCGGAGGGAATCTGAAAGGATTCTTGGGCAGAAAATTCTGAAGTTTTGTACTAACAATGGCACGGAGTTCAAGCCAACGAGCCTGTACCCTAGTGATATAGGATTTATCTTGGCATCCAAAAGACCTAGGATCAAATCCGGGTAGGGACTAATTTCTGTGTTATTATAGCAGCATGGTAGTAGGGCACTGTGGCAGAACTGTAGCAGCTGCGGAACTGTAGCGGCGACGACACTATAGCGGCGGAGGCACTATAGTAGGAACTGTAGTGGCGGTGGTACTATATCAGGTACTATAGCTAACTAGGGACTGTAGTAGTACTATTCATCGGGGGACCTTTGGCCCAAAAAAATGTGCTTTCAAGCCTAGTATTCAGGCCACTTGGCCTTGGGCCTTTGGGCTATGTAATGAGTCTCCCTCTACCCAGTATTTAGAGATCTTTTCTTTAAATAATAAAATGAGTCTTCAGCCCCAACCTTTAAAAAAATGGTACGAAGTTCAAAAATATTCAGGAGGAATACTATCTCGAGAAGTACATGATAAGGAACCAAGTTTCTTAAGTAAGAACTCCCCAACAGAGTAGAGTGGTTGAAAGGAGAAATCAGATCATCAACAACATGGCCAGAACGATGCTTATAGAAAAAGACCCACTAGAGAAATTTTGGAAGGAAGTAGTATTGATGTCGATCTACATTTATAATAGGGCTCTATTGTTTCTAAAGAAAGGAAAGACTCTATATGAGATGTGGTACGGGAAGAAACCAATGGTGAATTAATTTTGAATCTTTGGAAGTAAGTGATTTATACTCAATAGAGAAAAACATAGGAAATTTGAGTCATGCAGAGATGAAGGAATATTCCTCGGCTACCCAGAAAAAAGAAAAGCATATAAATTATTTAATAAAAGGCTGGGAAAGGTATTTGAGATAAATGATGTCACTGTTGTGGAAAATGAAGAGAATATTCAATAGCATAGTGAACAATTTCTTGATGAAAGTGATGAAGAGGAAAGAAACACAAGGGTAGAAGAAGTGGCCGATGCTGATTCAGAAGAAGATATCAATGATGAGCATGAGGAAGTAAAATCCATATCTGCATAGAAGCCAAGAAGTCGAGCTGAAGTTGACAGGAAGAATATCATTGGTGATCAGTCTGCTCCAGTTTAGACAAGAAGAATAAAGTCACTATAATAGACATCATTCTTATCTCTGGTGGAGCCCAAATTCTTTGCTGATGTAGCTGAAGATGAAAATTGGGTTCACGCTATGAATGAAGAGTCGAATCACATTAAGAAGAATCAGACTTGGGAGATTGTTTTGAGGCCAACAGATAAGAATGTCATCGAAACTAAATGGGTCTATCACAATAATATGAATGAATATGGAACCGTTATTCAAAATAAAGCATGACTAGTGTGAAAAGGATACTCCCAGATAGAGGGAATAGATTTCGATGAGTCATTTTCCATGGTTTCAAGGCCGGAGACCATCAAATTATTCCTATCCATTGTAGTGAAACAGAAGTTCAAAGTGTTCCAAATGGATGTCAAATCTGCATTCTTGAATGAGGTTCTTGAGGAAGAAGTGTATATCAAGAAACTGGATGGTTTTATCATTCATGAGGATGAGAAAAAGGTTTTTTGGCTGAAGAAGGCGTTATATGGGCTAAAACAAGCACCAAGAGAATAGTACTCAAGGCTTGATAAGTATTTGAAGAAGTATAGTTTCTAGTGTGGTGGAGTTGATTACAATCTCTATTTCAACAATGACAGTAATCAAAGGATGATGGTTCTGGTTTATGTCGATGGCATGATATTTGAGGGATCAGATGAAGCTCATGGAAAATAGTTTTCCAAATTCATGAAACGTGAGTTCGAAATGTCAATGATTGGAGAGCTAACATTTTTCCATAGTTTATAGGTATCACAGGGAAGGAATGACACTTTCATTTCTCAATAAAAATATGAAAAAGAGGTTCTAATAAGATTTGGAATGGAAAATTCAAAGGAAATGAAGAATCCAGTTGCCACCCAGATGAAATTATCGAAAGATGGTAATGGAAAGGCAGTTAATATCATAGAATATAGAAAGATTATTGGGAGTTTATTGTACCTGATAGTGACGAGACCTGATATTGTTTTAGCCACATACCAAGCCGTGAGATATCAATGTAATCCCAAGGAACTCCACATGCTTACTGTTAAAACGATACTTCATTATATCAAAGGAACTATGGATTTCGGCTTGATGTATAATGACAAGTATCAACAAGATCTGTTGGGATATACAAATGTATATTGGTCCAGTTCAGCAGATGATAGGAAATCAACATTATAAGGTGATTTCTATCTTGGTGGATTATGTATTTCATGTCTAAGAAAGAAGAAATATTGAATTTCATTAAGCATGGTATAAGATGAGTATATTGCAGCCACTCAAGTATACACACAATTATTATGGATGAAGCGACAACTTGATGACATGGTTGTTGAAGTGAAGTCTCCGATCAGAATCTAGTGTGATAACTCAAGTTCTATAAATCTCAGCAAAAATACCTTCCATCACTCAAGGATAAAACACATTGAGATAAAGTATCATTTTATTAAGGAGAAGTTTGAATAGGGAATAGTGAAGTTGGAGTATGTGCCTACAGAGCTACAAGTTGCAAACATTCTAACAAAGGCCTTACCCAAGGAATATTTTAAGCAGCATCGACTGACTCTTGGAGTTTAGTCGACTCCCTACACTTGAAAAAGTGTTGATGTGGTACTACACCCCCTCTCCCTGAGGTATGGTGTGTTTTACTTACTGTACTAATATGTGATCTCAACTTTGTTGTAGACCACAAAGGAGTGACCTTTGGGATCTTTTACAAAGGGGGAGAAAGAGTGACCCCTAAAGGAGGATAAACTGTGGCTATGGAAGGGAGAAAATTTCTTAGTCAAAGACATGAGGAGAATCGGATAGGTGGAGCAGTGAGATAGGGGGAGAGCAATGAGATATGGGGAGAGTATTAAATCTGATGATGCTAGAAGTGATTGATCAAAGAGTAGATATCACGACAACTAAGGATCGTGTTAAAAATAGAAGAGTGGTGTTGGAATGGTGTTAGAAGGTTTTCAACTATCACCAATTGGTATCAGTGTGGTATCAACAATTGGTATCAGTTTAGCAATTGGTATCAGTTTGATGTCAACATTTGGTGTCAGAAATGAAGTGATTCATTAATGAAATTTTCATCTACTCTTATTTCTCATGCCGAGCATTGCTCATGTGGGAGTAGAGTATGTGATGAGTGAATCCTTGATTGCTATCTAAATTTCAAGAGGAGAATGGAGGTAGTGGTTGGAATAAGCTTTAATGAGGTATCAAAGTGCAGATAATTTTTATGATAAGAGTTGTCAACAAACCCAAAGGGAGAGATTGTTGGGAAAAAATCCCTCAAGGTATCATTGAATCATTTTTGAGGTGATTGTGTTTGTTGAAAAAGTGGGCCCCCTTGTTGTGTTTGTTGAAAAAGTAGACAAAAATGTACAATTTGTTGACAAAGGGGGTTTACATGGTGATTTTTTAGGTTCAAGAGATGTTGTTGGCTATCCATGTTTGATAGAATAACCCTAACAAAGGAATGGACAATCTGGAGGTGGTACAAAACGATTAGATACAAGGTGGTACCGTTTTCCAGTGTTTGCCAAATATTTGGGCCTGAAAATCAGAAAATGGAGAGATATGTTTTTGGAAAAGGGTGGTTCGTGAAAAATTAGAGCGATGTGCAAAAAAGAAAGTGGTGCGTGAAATATTGGCATGGTGTGCGAAATAGAGGAATAAAGTTTTTCGCAGAAGAGGTGTTTTGAGATCAGAAGCTTGAAAATTGGAAAAGGCACGAGGTGTGAGAAAAATTAGAGCATTGTGCGAAATATGGTGTTGCATGGAAGTTGTGTTTTCTGCACTCAAAGAGTATTATGCACGGAAGGAGGTTTTTCACTCAAGGGTCGATTTTTCTTATAGATATAAAGTGGCCCCTATCATTAAAAGAAGAAAAAGACTTAGAGAGTATCTGAGCTCTGGCGCGCGAAATTGGAATATTAAAGGGAGTTTCATGTAAACATAAAGTTTGCATGTAAAGTCAAGTGTTTTCACATAATGTTCAGGCTGTGTGTAAAGATGAGGTTTCACATTAAGCTAAGGTTGTGTGTAAAAGAGTTGTTTTTGCATAAATAATAGGTTTCATGTAAAAGAATACTACTTCACGTAAAAGAATTGGTTGCGCGTAAAATAGGTGTTGTGCGAAAAGTGAATTTAACACAAAAGCAGGGAATTGCGCATAAGTCTCAGTGAAGGTTGGAATTAAAAATTTGGGTTTCTCGGTACACCCGGTGTAATGTGGGATTCATCTGCAGGTGAAAGTTGGAAATCAATAGAGAATCTATCAACAGTTAAGGATGTAGATTTAATTAAAGATAATGAAGAGACCTACAGGTCCATAAACTCTGAGTGGATCTTCTGAAGAAGCAGTGAACACACTTAAGTATAGATATAAGTGAGATTTCACTCCATGATTGGTTGTAAACTAGAAGGGACGGTGAGTCTGTTTTGAACATTGAAAGAGAGAGAAGAGAGTTTTGATTAACAACAAAACAAGATCAGTATAGGTAGTTGTTTTAATCTACCATACCCTGATTCACAACCTCTCAGGGTATCTTACCTAGTGGACCTAACAATATATTGTCAGACAAAGCAAATTATTCAAATATTAAAGGATATGATCCGTGATTGTGTCTTGGATTTTGGTATAACATGGGATAACCATCGAGGACTAGTTGAGTTTAATTATAATAAAAATTATCAGTCATCGATCAAAGTGAATTTTTCAAGGAATTATATGGTTTCCCATCTAGTTCACCTCTTTGTTAGGCAGATGTGGGAGAGACCTCTCTTATGGGGATGGGACTCATTTAGAAAATGTCAATGAGGAATCACAATATATGTAAGCTTGTAGTAAGGGCTTAAAGATGGAATAAATCATATACATATCATCAACATCATCCTTTGGAGTTTTATTTTTGTGAGTGGGTTTTTCTGATATTTTCTACTAGGTTGGGTCAATATTGGCTTGGAAAATTGGGAAAGTTGGATATGAGATATGTTGGATCATTTGAGGTCATTGAGGAGATTGGGAACTTTTCTTTTCAGTTAGAATTTTTAGTTCAGTTCATGGTAATTCATGATGTTTTCACATATCTTTACTCAGGAAGTACCTTCTTGATCCTTATCACATTTGGTGTTGGTAAGAGATCAAGTTAGATCCAGAAGTTTCTATTGTAGAGTGTCCAATGGAGATCATTGAATCTTAGGATAATGGTTTGTATGGGAAGTCAATTCCACTGGTTGGAGTGCCATGGAAACATGGATTTTATTCTTATGACACATGGAAGCATGAGTCGTTGAAGAGTGAGTAGTGACCTCATCACTTTCTGGACATCATTCTTCCACATGAATTCTCAGGGATGGAAATTCTTGTGGTGGGTTTTTTGTAACAACCCATTACCTTCTTTCAGGTATTTCTATTCTTCTTTTTCATTTCCCTCCTATTTTTGGTGTGTTTTGGGACTCCTAAGGATAGATAATGTTTAATGGGGAAAATGATATAATGTTTAGGGGTGTATTTTTTTGAATTTAATGGAGTTCAAGTATAATTTTTTCAAATGATTTGTTGGGTTCTCCCCATGTTTGGATAAACTAGAGATGGTTTGGGTTTTTGTGCATAATCTAGTATGTTTTTTTCCTATAGGATATTCCCACATTGTGAAAAGTTTACATGACGTGAAACCTTTACAGGATAGATGTCATGAATTGGTTCCAGGCATGAAAGGATTACACATCCGAATATGTTTCATGTTGTGAAATGGTAAAATATAGATTTTTAATCTGAAGAAATGAATTTTTCAGTGTATTTGGGATTCATGGATTTCATGTTGTGAAATGGGGATTTGTGAAATGTATTTCTCACAGTCTGTAGGTTTTTGGCACTGCATGTTTGGTTCAATTTTCATTCACATGCATCCCTTTTCACTCAGAGTTTGGAGCTCTCCTAGGCTATTTTGGAGACCTCATCTCCTTCCAAATCATTTTGTTCAGTGATTAATCTTCATTGTGATTATATTGTGTATCTCTAAGTGAGTAATACTTCCACTTATTCTTTTCCATTAATCATTGAAGCAATGTTTCCCTATATTTATAGATTCATTGATCTATGATGATAATATTTTTGATACTTTCTAGACTTGTTTCATGATCTTCCTTCAAAGGATGATCCTTAGGTTGGTTGTGGTGTAGCATGTGAGTTTCTTTGAGGTATGCTATGATATGTCTTCTCCATCAACCATTTTTCATTTTGAATTTGTTTTTAGAAGTAAGGATTGATTTTAGGTCCTCCTTCATTGTCATTAAGGTCTTCCATTTTGGTGGATCCCACAGCAAGAATGTGAGACCCATGTTTGGGGTGGGTGGTTTAATCTCTTGACTATGATGGATGAACCATATTGATCTAGTTTTATAAATTGTTTCATAAATTAATTGGCCTGATTTAATTTCATCTGTGTAAATGAGTTATTTAGAAAAGATGGTTTTCCCCTTGTTTTGGTAAAAGAAATGGTATTTTAAAAGAATTTTAAAATTCATTTATGAAATGGTTTTCAAATCATGGTTTTAATTAATTGGTTTGGAAAATATAGCCCATGGGAAGCCTTGGGTACTTAGGTGGAAGGTGTAGAAATAGGCCTCATCTATTTATTCTATTGGTGGGTTTACTCATAAGATGTTCCTTTGTTCTCAAGGCCCTTTGTTCTGAGGACTTGTTAGACATGTTAGGAGGTTCACTTATTGGGGTATTCCTATAGTCTCTATATTCAATGCATATATTTAGAGACTCGATGCGCATGTTTGCCTATGTTTGGGTATGAGTGTCCTAGTCCGCATGATCTGTTGTGATCCTTCGCATGATGTTACCTATGATTCTAGTTTTTATTGTATTTGATATGATATGAAATAAATGATTTTATTTGACTTCTTTGATTTATAATAAATGATTTGAAACTATTTTAGCTGGATTATTTGGAACTATGAGAAAAGGGGGAAATGTTTTACTATGCTTTTGATGTAAAAACTATTAATTATTTATCATTCCATGTTTTCTTTAAAGTTAAGTATAATCAGATTATTATACATAGACTTGATATGGAACACCTAGGTGAGATCCTATTATGTTTTTTATCTCACACCAAGTGAACCCCTTTGATGGTGCGTAGACCTTTGTATGTCTTTCAATATAGGGAATAAAAAGGCGCGATAGTGAGGCAGTGAAGTTTTTGTCCGCTATGTTTGGGTATCTCGTGGTGAGATGGTGAGAGTTTTCCCATGATATCACAAAAAACATCTATTTTAGTTTTGGTTGTCCTTTTTCTATTGGACTTAAACCTTGGATATTGTTTATATACTTTTGAATTGTATTTCTACTACTCTTTCCTTTCTATATGACATATATCTATTTTTTTACTCTTCTACTATTTCTTCCCATCATGTATATATATATATATGTCATGTTTTCTACTTCATATTAATAGAAAATTTTCCCTATTGTTGTTGTTGATGTCCGGGTTCTAGTCTCCACCCCGTGGGGATTAGGAACACATTTCGGGTATGTGAAGGCATGGGTCAAGTAATAGTTTAAGAGTGTATTTGGGTTAGGTTCCTCATAGTAATAATTCAATATAATTGGATTATCCTAGATATCTACATAAAGAAGTTTGTGAAACTCCAGGGAATTTCCATGTCAAGTATGGATGTTATAGAATTTAATTCTTTGATTTTGAAAGGTATGTGATATCGAATATATATTTTAAAAAGTGTATTAAATATACAAGAGTTAAAAATCAAAGGAATAATTGATTGACCTTATAGTTTATATCCATGAGATGAAGTAAATAGTTTCTAGACTGAGGGTTTGAATGTAAAGGATTTTGTCAATCTCAAATGAATCTATGTAAATGATGTGTATCTTCATCTTATTTTCATTATGTGATAAGAGATATTGTTCAATTAAAAATATTTCTAGAGAACAAGTATGAGATGATTAATTTTATACATATGGTTTATGATTCATCAATTTATATAACATGTTTTGAGAATAAGATATTTATAAAAGTGTTTTATGTAGGATAAAAGGTTTATCTAAGTATTTGTTAAAATATGTGGAAATTTGTTCCTTCCAGCCTTCAAAGGTATATTATAATAAAGTCTTCTTTTCAAATATTTTTTTTTCAAACACAGAAATACAATATTTGATATGAAAATAATAGTTTATTTGTTAAATATTCCTATAAAAAGGAAATAAATTTTATTTCTTAACACAAAAGGGTTTTTATATCTTAGCATGATATTCTGATAATAATTTAGTGTTTAAGTGGAAAGTGGAAGTATGTTTGTAATTAAATATGTTTAAAGTTTAAAAATAAAGGATTATACTATTCTAAAGTTATAATAGAATATTACTTAATATCCTAAAAGAGTTTAGGATGGACCAATAAATAATAATTAAAGTAGTTAAATTATTTAATGTAATTTTTTTGATGGAATATGGTTCCATGTATGATGATGTTGATGCACTTAGAAAGATTTCAAAGTAGAAAAAAAGTTGACATAATAAAATTTGATAGTGTGAAGTTAAAAAGTTTTAATATTTTCAAGAAGTTATTATTTTTGGAACATGATTCATAGATCTCTTTATTATTAAAACTGTCATACTTCATAGATTTTTCTCACTAAAGAGTTTAGTGGGAGAGTTTTATCAGAAGGTCACAGAGACATGATATGAATTACATTTGATGTAATGTGTTAAAAAATCTAGAAATTTTAGAAAATAGATGGCTGGTCTAGAGTTTATTATGTTTGATATGTTAAACCGATGCATATATTTGTTTTGTTAAATATTTTTAAAGATTTTAAGAATATTAAACAGTATCATATTAAAAGGAAACCTCCATACTATCATTCTTTCACATTAGATACATAAATGTATATATAGATTTACATTTTTAAGTTTAATGATAATTAAAATCTCATAGTATGTTTTTGAGTTTATCCCTAATTTATGTTCATCATGGATCATTATAGTTTGTAAAGAAATGTTAAAGTTAACATGAGTTGGATTATTGTATAGAGATAATGAATATTCTCATAAGGCACAAGACATAGAATATGATTATTTGTGTGCATTGGATGACCAACTTAGTATACCACATGAAGCGACATATTGATTTATTTTGTATATTATGGGTGTATGGATCATATTTGACTCCCCACTACCTAAGGTTAGAGATATACCTTACACGAGAACTTTCATACTTTGAAACCATACTTACAGAAGTCTACATATTGAATTAGTTAATATGGGGGTGGTAGGGTATGTTGTTTATCACATCATCAGTTGGAGATTAAACAAGATGTGTTTTCCCCTCTCATAGGACAAGTATGTCATATGGGCCCTCAGTTGATATAGAATGTGAGAGTGTGCATCCATACCAAGATATTATATATCCATATGGATATGGGATATGTGATGTGTCTATCCATAAGGATGAATGACAGGTGATATATTCATCAATTAGGTCAATCAACTCTTAGATAATCGAGAAAAGATTAGTTGGATATATGGGATTGACATTTTCTGTGTCCTATGGTCACTTGATGTATTGGATAAAGGGAAAATATGAGAATGAAAATTTTAATATGATGGACACTTCTATACAAAGGTATTGAGATACATGTGTTTGATTGAGATCGCATCAGATCCCTTTAAATCTTGAGTTGAATTGATGCTTTTCTTGAGGCGAGTCTTTTCTTAAAAATATGGACCCATAGATTCATATTTGTTGTTAATGATGTAAAGGCCTGTGGGGTTATACTTTGTGGTTGACTAAATTGGGATCAATTTTGAATCGTACAGCCTCTCTAAAACGATTTTAGATATAGTCCAACTATTTTTTGGATGGGTATTACATATGATGTTCTGCAAGGTTTTGTTAATGTTATATTTCTATTTTTTTGTAATATCCCAACCTGAGTGTCACACACATCGGTGCCCAGAGCCGGTTGGTCACATGAACTCAAGCGCACCTCCCCATACACCAGAGGCTGCTGACTAGTAGCAAGGGTCCAATATAGGTCATAGAAAGACTATACCCCCTTTATCAAATCATTTAACAATGGAAATAAATAAACAACAACTAAAATATATAACCATAAATTGAATAAAACCAATATCACATGATGGTTAAAACATGAATACAATATCCAAACCAAAACTGTAGATATGTCATGCCAAGTACATGTCAAGTGTGAAAAGAAAAACCCAAAATAAATAAACACTAACACTCTCAAGAAGGTCCCGACACCAGGTCTGTTTCCCTCATCTAAGATCCATCCCGACTCAGCTATCATACATAGGAATCATTCCCTTATCTTTTTCTAAAAAATTAATTTTATTTGAGTACTAATTAGGAAGCCTGAGTAAGGTGTGAGTACAACTCAGCGGTCCACCACCAATGGCATCTAAAACAATATCGAATCCATAACTGTGTATATAGTTGTATAAATAATAAAGTAAAATGCGTAAAGTAAACAATTATCACATTTAATTATTCTTTAATTAACCACATAAATCCTCGGGTTCCTGAGGACACCCAAACCATCAATATCTTCTTTGAACCATGGCATATTTTGAACCATAATCACAATACCATGGTAAACATTTATCATTTAATTTGAAATCATATCACCACCAATTAAAACCATAGTCCAATGCCAACTCATGGGAGTAGAACATCATGTTTAACACCCCATGGGTATTTAGAGCCTCTGTCCCTATCCCACACCACAACATCACATAGTTATTTGTAGTCTTAGTCCCTGTACCACACTCACTATATCATATGAGTATTTAGATCCTTAGTCTCTATCCCATACATCAGTATCACATGGGTATATGAAGCTTCAGTCCCTGACACATACTCATTTTTCTCATATGGGTATTTGGAGCCTTAGTCCCTATCCCACACCTCAACATCACATTAACCACACATATATCACATCAATCAAGGCTAATCATCATTAAACCTCTTATCACATTTCAAACCATGATATACCATTACAATTTATCATAAAAAACGTGGTTCCTCAACTTAATCACATGGAATAATATAAACAATTCACCAATAAATCATTTACCTCATTTAAACCATAAACCCATTAACCATTTATGGTTAAGTAAAAAATCTCATAATTCTCATTGTCAATTAATTCATACTCACATTAATTGACCATTTACGCAATTCCAATTTTTCATCAATTCCATAATCACAACATCCCATTAATTAATTCACCAATTAATTAACCCAATTCCAAAATCCTAATATCCCATTAATTAAATCACCAATTAATTAACCAAATTCCACAATCCCAATATCCCATTAATTAATTCACCAATTAATTAATAAAATTCCACAATCCAATATCCCTTTAATCAATTCATCAATTAATTAATCCAATTAATTTATTCAATTAAAAATTCAATTTTTAAATGTACCAATTGAAATCACATAAAAAATGCACATAATTGGAATTCAAGACTTTGGGAATTGAATTTAGACCATACACCACCAAATTTATGACAAACACTTGGCTACAAAAATCACCAATTGAAGCAGAACAACCAAGATCTTGAATAAGAACAAGATCTAGATCCAAAACCTAGATCCAAGATCAAATTTACTAGATCTACCAGAACCTAGATATATATTCACAACAATAAAGGAAAACATCCTTTTAAAGGATGAGAGAAAGATGGGAGAAGAATGAGAAACCAATCAGGGTGATATTCTCTTATCGGGAGAGGTGAAAATCTTCAATCCAGGATTTGATTCGTCAAGAATGGTGTTTGGAAGGCCTAGTTATCTGTCCGGGAGCATCCAAAAATAAATAAATCATTTAGTTCTGATTTAGGGTTGATTTAGGGTGAATTTATGGGGTTTAAAATTCTACAAACCTGGTTTCCTATTTGGGTCACATAGTTTTCCCAAACTGTGTGCCCTAACCATGCGTCTCACCTAGGGGTGTCACCCAGTTACTCTAAAGAGGGTGCGTAGTTTGGTAAACTGTGCACCAAATGTGTGAATTTGCACTTCCTTTAAAAATATCCCAATTTTCACCCAAACACACCCGATAAAACCCAAAAAAGCACTCAAACCAAGAAAAAAGAGTACATGTAAACGATCTCGAGAAATCTCTAAAACATTTCAGGATCTTACGATCTATCCACCTTATAACATATCATACTCGAGTTGTACTCCCACGCATCTCTAAGATTCTGAGCAAAAAATTGGGTCACTGACCCGCATATCTACTTATCTCTCTAAATTTTATTTCTAAACATAGCCATGTTTCTACAATACCTGAACTATCGATATGGTATTTCTCTACAATACTTTCTCATTGTGATACACAACACATATCAGATGCTCTTCAAAGGATGCATCACCCTCAAGCTCAATATTATTAACATCGATCACATGAGAAAGGTCAGGGTGATACCATTAAAGTCATGACCCATGAAAAACATCATGCATGGAACTATGCCTATGCGGTAGATTTAGTCGATACGCCACTATCCTGATTCTCTCCAAAACCTCAAAAGGTCCAAAAAACTCGGGCATTAACTTACCCTACCTCCGAATCCTATTGTGACCTAATCTTGTCAACACTTGAAGGAACACACGATCACTCACTTTAAACTCAAGGGGTCATCTATGTCAATCAACAAATGACTTATTTCTACTCTGATCTATATCGATATGTTTTTGAATTAGTTGAACCTGCTCTGATGTCTCCTACACAAGACTCGATCCCAAAAATCATGACTCACTTTCCTCTATATATCATAGATATTATCTATATAGCCTACCATATATATCTTCATATGTTTCTATATGTATAGTTTCATGATAAATACTGTTATAGATGAAATCAATGAGTGATAGGTGCTTATCCCAATACCCACCAAAGTCTAGGACACACACTCTTATCATATCCTCAAAAAGCTGTATAAAAATCACACATCAGCTCCTCACGCATACTCATAGACACAACAACATTATCCTTGACATAGATGATCTTATCCTTATCTATGGTCTAATTGGAAGGTGACTCCCTGCCTTCAAGGATTTCCCTTAAGGCCTAACACTTTTGATCCTCATACCACCTCTCTCTGATCCAGCTCAAAAGTGTGGATTTCACTATTAATGATATGGGGGAAATTTTCTCATGGACCTCTTAAGTCACAATATTCATCTTATCTAGAATTTTCATCATATTCCATTCAGAACTAGACTCCTGAACTCCCTAAGTTTGAGTTTTCCTAATCAAAATGTCAGCAACACTATTTCCCTTCTTGAGTGTATATGCTAGCTCAAAATCAAATGAATTCATATACTCAACCCATATCCACTACAGGAGATTCAAATATTGTTACCAAAATATATACCTTAATATATTTTGATTAGTTTAAAACACAATAAACATTTTTTCCAATAGATAATGCCACCAATACTTAAAAGCATAAACCACTGCAACTAACTCGAGGTCATGTATATGGTAATTCAGTTCATGTGGACTTAAATATCATGAACCATAAACAAAAACTCGATCTCCCTATATCAACATTTCTCCAATTCCTATCCCAGATGCGTCCCAAAAAACTATATACTCCTCCCCTGGATCGAGTAGGATTTAGATCAGAGTGGTTTTCAAATGCTTCTTCAACTCCTGGAAATAATTATAACATTCTATAGAGTATTAAAACTTTAATCCCTTCCTTTTGCAGCCCAAAATAGATGCATCAAAGTAGGAAAATTCCTGGATGAACATATGATAATATCTCTCCAACCCTAAAAAGCTATGAATATCAAAAAAACTCTTAGGCTACTCCCAAGACACAACTGCCCACACCTTATCTAGGTCCACTAACACACCTTCCTCCAAGATTATGTGACCCAATAAATGTACATGATCAAACTATAATTGACAGCTAGATATCTTGGCGTATAGTGGATTCTCTCTTAGTGTACTCAGGATGATGACAAGATGTTGGGTATGATCATCATGCGTCTTGGAGTACACAAAGATGTCATCCACAACCACTACCATAGAATGATCTAGGTATGGGTGGAAGATTATATTCATAAATACATAAAAACTAATGGATCATTAATTATCCTGAATGGCATCAAGATGAACTCATAAAGTCCATATCTACCTCTGAAAGTAGTCTGAGTTATATCAGACCATCGAACTCTCAGGTGATGATCCCCTGACCTCGGGTTAATCATGGAGAAAATAGAAGCTCCTATCAACAGGTGAAAGAGATCATTGATATGAAAATAAGGATATTAGTTCTTTACTGTCATCTAGTTTAACTTATAGTAATAAAAACATAAGCATAGTGTTCTGTCATACTTCTTAGAAAAAAATACTGGAGAACCCCAATGCATCATAATTGGACATATAAACCCCTTATGAATCAAATATTACTATAGATTCTTGAGCTCTTGAAGCCCTGTTGTTGGTATTCTATATGGTGGAATAGAAATCGGATTATCCCTCGACATAGATCAATTGTAAATTACAAATATCTCTTAGGTGGAAGCGCCGAGAAGTCCTTAGTAAACACATCCTGGAACCTGTCCACTAGGTGTGGAAATAAATCATGCTTCATACTTCCATCATCTAGCAACAAACTTTCAACCTAGGCGGTGAACTCCCCCAGTTGCTAATGAATTGGCCCTACACGACCCACCTTGATATCCCACTCTCCACGGTGAACATAATTGCCACCCTTAGGAGATTTAAAAGTAACTCTCATATGGTAACAATATATGTGGGATTGGTATGATACTAACTAGTCCATACCAAAAATCAAATCAAATACTAAAATATCAAGGATATAGAGATCCCAAAGAAAATAATACTCCCCAACCTTGAGAGAACACCCCTTTCATATGTAGATGTGTCTCAGCCATACTACCAAAGGTGTATTGATCTTTCTAACCCCACTTACGAACTCCACCACCAGACTCAAGCTATTAAAAGTTGTGTAGACATAAATTAATGAGAGACACCAATATCAAATAAGGAACTAACAATTGTAGAAGCTACAAAAATTGTACCTTTAACTATTGATGGTCTTGCATTTCTATCCACCAGTGTAGGATGAAATTCATGAAACTCTCCTAACCCTCTTCCCTTTGATGTAGTATGAGTCCCCTGAGTTGAACCACATTACTAGTACATGCACTCTTGTCTTGATTTACCACATTCATTGCCTTGATGGCCATGACCAGTAGAACTACAACTGCCAGACTGATATGGGGTAGAGGACCCCATTCTAACACTCTAATTCTGTCCAAATCCTCAATAAATACCCAACTATCATGGGTTCCTATTGAACCACTATAGATGTCCCATCCCACCGCATGTTCGGTACTCAATCAGTAGTCGGGGGCACTGTCTATGAACGTGACCCAGACTACTACACTGGTGGTAGATAACTTGGGTAATGTTTAAAGTAACTAACCCTCCCCCCTATCCAATCTTCTTTCTACCTTCTTATTTAACATTCTGAAAGCAACACTTCATATTCTCAGAAGATGTACCCCTTGGTCATCTAGAAGAAACCACCTGTTCTCCACAAGAAGGCTCCTTCAAGTTCCCCATGGATATGAGATCCTGATTCCCCACCTCTGAAAATTTCTTATGCCAATTTTTTTGACTTGGGACTTAATCTCACATTTAATCCCATCTTAAAACTATTTTTCTACAGTCGCCTCATCTCTTACCAAAGATGGAACAAAACACTTTAAATATATAAAGTGTCATGCATAGTCCATCACATACATTCTCCCCTGGTTCAGTCTCATAAACTCAATTTTCCTCTCTTACCTAATCACCCCAGGATAAAAAGTTCTCCAAGAAATTCTCCTTAAAGTCCTTCCGCTTCATATTCTCCAGCTGTCCATCCTGAGTTTGGATGTCCTACAAACTCTTAGCTTGAACACACAACTTGTAAGAAACCAATTTATCTCTCTTCTCAACAATTGTCTCAATGTGGTTAAGAATATTTTGGATATATTTGATCCCAAAATCATCTGCCTCAGGTCCACCATCTCTGGTGAATATCAGAGGGTGTTGCAACATGAAATCCCATGTCAAGTTGGACATGCTTTTCACAACCCGCCGTGGGTCTCTTTCCATAAACTACATGAAGCGAGAAAAGTTCTCACAAAACTTCTCTCAATCTACCTTACCCGGAACTATCAGTGCCTTTGGTTCTACTATTAGAGGATCATTTCTAGCCATTTTCTTCTGCCATCCTACCAAAAAGTTTCCTCATGGAAGAATATCTCTACAATTCCAAACACGTGTCTTAGGGAACATTACACAACATTAACACATTTATGTAAGAGGGATTCCCATCAAGTCATAACAAGCCACCCCCATACCCTACCACATGGTCAAAAACAAGGAACCAACACTACCCTCAATCATCCCTCATCTAAGTCATGTCTAACACAAGGTAAACATTTTAACAATTTATGTTTCTCATTAGACACCCAAATATCCTTTTCAAATTTTCATATTTGGTATCATTTTAATGTTTCAATTTCATATGAGGCACCTTTTTAATTAAAAACGTATAAGAAATAAAATCATTTAAACTTACCCCAAAAGCTATTTTTCTATGTTTTCCTAAAAATGATACATGTCACATAATAATCCTAAGTGCCTATAATGATGCATGCATGATCAAATCTCATGCTATACCGATCGATGAGACAAATATCAAAAAACTCATAAACAATAATCACATCATAGAAAGAATGGATCAATCGAGGTGAAATAACATCTAACTATAACAATACACTTCAACAACAACAATCCCTACAATAAGTACTAGGCTTTTACCCTCATACATGGGTTAGATACTTTTATTCATGAGATCTTAAACAAGGCCTTAATCATCCTATTATCCTGTATACCTTTCCCAAATAGTAATATAAAAGAAAAATAAAAAAAACCAACTATGATACCACTTTTTAATGTCCCGACCTGAGTTCCACACACCGATTCCCCGATCCAGTCGGTCACATGACCTCAGACGCACCTCGTCGTATGCCATAAGCTAAAAAATTGTAGTGAAGGTCTAATATCGACCATGGGGAGACTATAAACTATTTATAAAATAATTAAAATAGAAAAAATAAATAAACAATATCCAAAATATAGAACCATAACCAGAATAAGACCAATATCACATGATGACTAAAACAAGAATACAATATCCAAACCAAAACTGCAGATATGTCATGCCAAGTACATGTCAAGTGTCAAATGAAAAATCCAAAATAAATACACATTGACACTCCCCAATGAGTCCTGACACCAGGTTTGGTTTCCTCATCCAAGATTCATCCCAACTCATCCATCTAACATATAACTCTTACCCTTATCATGTCCTGCAAGCATGAATTCTAGGGTACTGATCAGGCAGCCCGAGTAGGGTGTGAGTATAACTCAGTAGGCCACTACCAATGATGTCTAAAATAATATCTAGTTAATAACACTATATGAATATTTATAAAGAATAAGTTATAATGAAAACAGGAAATAATTATCACATTTCCTTATTTTTTAATTAACCCCATAAACACTGAGGTTTCTGATAACACATAAACCATTAATACCTATTTCGGCCCATTCCAGAGTCTGAACCATAATCACAATACAATGGTCAACATTTATCATTTCATTTCAAATCATATTGAGGCCAATTGGAACCATAGTCAAATGCCAACTCAGGGGTGTAAACGCCATGTCTAACACCCCATGGGAATTTGGATCCTCTATCCCGGTCCCACACCACAATATCACATGGGTATTTGGAGCCTCATTCCCAGTCCCACACTCACTATATCATATGGATATTTGGAGCCTTAGTCCCTGTCCCACACCTCAGTATCACATCAACCACACATATATCATATATATCACATATATCACATCAATTAAGGTTAATCAACATTAACCCTCTCATCACATTTAACATCATCATATTCCATTATAGTTTATCAAAAAAAACTTGGATCATCAATTTAATCACATGGAATAATATAAATAATTCACTACTAATTCATTTACATAATTTAAACCACAAACCCATTAACCATTTAAGGATAAGTCTTACATCACATAATTCTAATTTTTAATTAATCCATACATGAAAAATGGGGGTTCAAAACCCATTGCGCACTGGTACTATAACAGTAATGTTGCAGTACTATAGCAGTGGCAGACTGTAGCAATGACAAGCACTATAGCGGCGATAGACGCTGTAGCAGCAGCGGGTACTATAGTAGCACTATTCATAGAATGGGACTTGGGCCAAAAAAATTTGGGCCCATGGGCCATGTAATGGGGAAAATTCCCACTGGGCCTTTGGGCTATTTAATGGGTCTCCCTCTACCCAGTCAAAAAAGGTCTTTCCTTTGCTTTAATAAAAAAAATGAGGCTTTGGCCCCAACCTTTTAAAAAACACAATTATAATTTCCCATAAATTACATATTCACAATGTTATATTAATTAATTCACCTATTAATTATCCCAATACCACTTTCCCCATATCCCATTAATTAATTCAGCAATTAATTAATCCAATGGCACAATCCCAATATCCTATTAATCAATTCATCAATTAATTAATCAAATTAATTTATTCAATTAAATATTAAATTTTTAATTGTACCAATTGAAATATCTCAACACATGTACATAATTGGAATTAAAGTCTATGAGAATTGAATTTAGAACACCCACCTCAAAATTGACAACAAATGCCCACCAAAAGAAATCCCCAATTGAAGCTGAACAACCAAGATATTGACGAAGAATGAGATCTAGATATGAAACATAGATCTAAGAAAAAATAGATTAAATCTACCAAAAAATATATCTATATCCAAAAAATAGAGGAAAATTTTCCTTTAAAGGATGAGATAAAGATGGGAGAAGAATGAGAAACCAATTGGGGTGAGATTCTATTATCAGGAGAGATTAATATCTTCAATCTGGGTTTTGATTCATAAATAATGGTGTATGAAAGGCCTATGAATCCATAAAGGAGCCTCAAAAAATGATAAAAATAATTTAGGTCTGAGTTAGGGTCAATATAGGGTGAATTCTTTGGGTTTAGGTATTTTTATTCTATTTTTCGAGGGTTTAAAATTACGTGCACACGGTTTCCTATACAGGGTACACAGTTTCCCCTAACCATGTGCCCTATCCTTGCGACTCACCTAGGGGAATTACACAGTTACAAATAAGAGGTAGAAAGGTTTTCAAAACCATGCGCCGACTATAATAATCCCCTCTTCCTTGGTTTGTACGGTTTGCTGGGCTGAGGGCATGGTTTGGGCAAATCATGTGCCAACTGTGCACTTGTCCTCTTCCTTCCAAAATCTCCTATTTTTTACCCAAAAAACCCTAGATAAAACCCCAAAAAAGTACTCAAAACAAGAAAAAACGGTACCTCTAAATGATCTCAAGACATCTCTAGAAAAGGTCAGGATCTTACTATTTTTTTGGATGATATCCAAAAGTAGTTTTGGATATGGTTTCATAAGTTTTTATATATGATACAGTATAAGGTGAAATTGAACTAAGTCTATTAGGATTAAGTTAAAGTGGGATATTGATTGTAATATCTCCAAAAACCTTATATATATATATAATATATATATATATGAAATATCATATCACATGCAAATTCTGATTCTCATTTCCATGCATTTTATGATTAGGGAAAAATGATAAATTGTTATCATTTATGGATTCTCCTATAAAGGATATTATTAAGGTAATAGTTATATAAGATGTAACATATGGGAGTTCATTCTTAATTTAGATTCATTAAGTTTTCCATAACATTTATTAATGTATTATAACCCATGAATAAATGAAATATCACCCAATGACTATCCTCAGGTGAATATATTTATATCATTTCTAGGTGATGGAAATGTTTGTATCACATGATTCTTGGTTGAAACTATATAAAAAAAGCTGCCCTTCATCTTTATCATTTTCAGTACAAGGTACTAGCATACCATGGATAAAAGCTAAATCCCATCCGAATGTTGGATGATTCATATTAGCCTATGGATACACCATGGAGGTGGGATAATTTTTCCACTAAGTGAGTTTTATCAAACCCATGAAATGGAGTTTGAAGATGATGTAGATGCTCTTTGTTATACAATATTCTTATTTAAATTAGTCCACTATTTTAGTATTTTATACATTGTTTCGTATTATATTTCATAGGAGATCCTCATACAAGTTTTTTAATCACTTTTCCTTGATATGATAATTTTCTTATACTATTACAAAACCCATCATGTTGGTATTAAATTCTTGAGGAATATTTTTAAACCACCTCTGGATAGAGAATTCAGATATGGTATCACATACTGATTAGTGGTATAGAAAATGATGCTGTTAAGGTTAATCAATCTTGTTTTATACATCGACCATGGGTCATGATGAGAGTTAGTATTTTTTGGGATCATTTCTAAGTAAGATGTGATGTAATAATTTTATTAATATAATAAGGTTGTGATGAGTGATAAATTCTCTTATACTTTTGCCTTTACATTTATTGTCAATCAAGGTGAGAAAAATACTAACTTTTGTATTAAAGTGGATATTGACAATAAATCCAAAAGGCGAGATTGAAGAGAAAAATTCGATCATGGTGAACAAATGTATTAGTTTTCTTAAATATTAATATATCTATGGGGATAAAGGTCAATATATTCTATCTTGGGTGATGAAGGAAGTACCCAATGAAGATGATTAAGTTGATATTTTCATGGATGAATGGAAAAGGAGATTGAATTGAGTTATTTATTATAATTATCATATAAGATAAATTAATGGAAGGAAAATTTATATATAATGATTATAGAGATTTTTTCTATGGAATTAATGTCTAGTGATAATGCTTGTGGGAGAGAACCATCTACAATATTTTTTAATGAGTTGGATGGAGTTGGCTATTGAAAAATCTTAAAAAGTTGTGATTTAAGAAGATAATATCTTACTAAAGTGGTGAGAAACCATTAAATAATGATTTATAATTATGGATTCTATAATATATAAAATATATTACTTGAATAGAAATATGAGAAGGGTGGATTTGAAGCTAAATTAAATTGGTAGTACGATACATGGAAATACTTTCAATGTTGTATTTAATAGTTTTAATACTTCAAAAATTGAAAGTGAAAAAGTTTGGAAGTATTATAATAATTTCCAAAGTTATTTGAATACATTTGAGATACCTTGAAGTCATTTAAAAGGTCTTGAGAAGGTATTGATAATATTTGAGTTTATTTACACAGGCTCTGAAAATTACCGCATATTGTGACATTTAACTAAGTAATTATTTTATAAGAGTAACTCTAAGAAGAACTATAGAAATTGGACAAGGTATTTCATAAATAATTTATTTTTTATCTCAGTCCAAAATACTTGATAAGTATTAATATTCCTATATGTGTAATATTCACAGATTCATATGTAATATATTCTCTAGAATGCATACTGGAAAACATTAAATGGAGGAATAAACAAAAGATGCGTAATATATTTCTTTATGTTGTGGAAGTGAAATAATCAAAGTAAATTGGTGCATATGATATTTGAGAAGACGTAATATTCTCATGAGGAAAACTTAATTTTTTATGAATGATAGGCAGTTTCAAAATAAAATAAATCTTGAGATTCATTAGATATTTTTCACAGTACGTAAGATATTTTTATACTTTTGTAATATATTTTTCTATAGGAAGAGTAAATGATGAAAATTAAATTATATTATGCAACATGGAATATTTTATTGGATCATGAATAATATTACTGAATCTCATAGAGGTGATATGTTTTATATTTTATATCTTATGTAAGCTTTCGCGTGTTTAAAAAATGAGAAAATTTTAGAATGAATTTTAAATCATATGATACTTAGATTGTTCTTTAATGAGGTAACTATAAAAATAAATAAAAGATTATTGTGATTCATGCTCAAGTTAAGAAAATGAGATTCATGTTGTGAAGAATAATATCATGTTTTCAAGAAATCTAAGAATGAGATTCAAACCCAAAGCTAGTTCCAATATTTGAGGAGTTGTTGCACCACAAGGAAGATATCACATTGCATTACTTGATTATGGAAGAGTTATGAAGAGAGATTTGGGTTGAAATAGATGATTCCACAACCATGATTGAAGTTACCATGTGAATTCATGTAGACATGTAGGTTACCCATAGATTTTATAATAGATATTTTGAAAGAATAAAATATTGAGTGTCTTAAAGGATTAAAAAGAGATATCAATGAACCAAATTAAATGCGATTAAATGAGTTTTTTATACATAAGGATATTATTTAATAGTTTGAAAGTGATAAATTATAACTTACACAATGAAAGTTAGAGCTTCCATATTTCAAATATAGGAATTATTATTCATGATTTTTTATGAACATGAAAGAATAAGAAGTAGAGAGAATGAATTGAGAACCTAATACCACTTATTATGTTTAATATTTAAAAGTATCAATGATAAATAATAAGTTACAACAATATTAAATAAGATAAATCCTTTTCTCCAAGGAAGATAAAGAGTTATGGTGTTTTAGGATCACTATAAGTTCACGTGAAGAAGGCCTGTGATCCCAATTCTAAATAAGATATGGACATAAGGATTCTTAAAGAATAATGTAAATGAGCTAATAAAAAAGGGGATAAAATTAGTTGAATTTATATTTATGGGTCGCTTGGATGAACATCTATACACTAGAAAGAGTCATTTTGAAGAGCCAATCAAGAGAGAACTCGAGATTTCCGAGAGATAGCTTACATTCATGGGAGGTAGTAAAAAGAACCTGTTGGGAGATGTTAAGTTATTTTTGGGTGATATCCCTCTATTTTATTCACTAGTGTTCATCCATTTTAGGAGATAATTTATATTGTACTCACTTGTGTTTACTAGTGTAAATATAGGTCTCAGACTCAACTTGAATATAGTAAGAAGTATGTTCCCACATTGAGGTTAAAACTTGAAAAAAACCTCTTGTGTTTTTCTGTTCTTTCATTTGGTTTCATATGGGATAGGGTGAGAATTTAAGGAACTATAGGATCAATACTTTCTCCAATCACAAAGGTTGATGTAATAAAGAAATCATAAAATTAACTATCACTAATTTACCCCCCCTCTCAGTGATACACCCAAACATCTTAACACATTAGGACACCTATACAATTCCTCAAATGAAGCCGTACTAATGGGAGAGTGGAAGTAGTTATTATAAGAAAACTAAACCAATGGTAGGTTCTTCACCCACAATCCTCCAAAATCGAGAATACATGAACAAAAAATGTCTTATAGCATCTGAATCATTTACTCCATTTAACTGTCTATCTGAGGATGGAAAGTAGTTCTATTGTATAGGTAATATTCAAAGTCACACTGAAGACCTCACCAAAACCATGAGTTAAAATAAATATCTTGATATGAAATGATTTTCTTTGATAATATATGAATATTCAACACCTTATCCACAAATAGAACCATCAAAACATCTACAATAGTTGAGTCATTAATTGCTAATAAATGATATGATCTCATAAAATAATCCATGATCACCAAAATATCATCACATAATTCCTAATCTCTAGAAAAATAATAATGAAATACTTCAAGATATGTCCCCATTTCCCTTTGGGTAAATATAATGGTCATAAAAAATCTCCCTAAACATGATGCCACACATTCCACTACAGGTAGACCAAACATCACAATAAGAACCCCACCATAGAATATTTCATCCCTTATTGCCAAAAATTATTCTCTAGGTCATGATACATATTAGATATAACAAAATTTAATGTAAAGGGAGAACTAATAAAATCACAAAGAACCTTTATCACATCATTTATAGAGCATAAAACTTACCTCAAAATGCCACTCATTGACGATCATCCTTCAACTATTACTCAACAGAATCACAAAAAAATTATATGATCACTCCTAAATTCCACCTAGGGAACTTAATACTATAAATAATCAACTTTCTACAACTAGTATGACTATAAAATCATTTGATACAAATAATATCTATCATAGGCTTCACCCACATCAAGATTAATTATTATAAGCTCCCCCATCACTCTCCATGCATCTCCAGATTCCAGAATAGAATCTCCTAGTGATTTTATAATGAGTACATAAATTAATAAATTTCATTTCCCTAGGATGTAATAGATATAAAAATCATATTTCTATATGAACTCTATATACCCCCCCAACATAGATTCAAATACTGCTAAGAGAAGACATACCTTATGATTTTTTGATCTATAAAGATAACAATGAATTCAACAATGACATAATGAAGCAAACAATTCAATGCAAGCACAAATGAAACCTACTTGAGACCATGGTTTGCTTAGTTTTTCTTATTTGGACATAACTACATAGACCCATATGAGATAATCTCCCTTTGTTTCATCAAATCACACCCTAATAAAATTTTAAAAACATTATAGGAAACCTCTAACATGAATTATTGCTATGGAATCTAAATAAAATGAGCATTGATCATCATTCCTTTAGGTAGTTGAAAGCTAACTAACAAAAAATAGTCTATATAAAATTTTGTTCCTTCCTAGACGGGGATGCCAAAGGGGATTCAATGCTTGAGAAATTGGGAAAAAACCTCTAATAATAGCTTGTAAGAAAAATTAAACTGAATTCCTCAACATCATTTTTGGGTGTTTTCCAAGAAATAATGACATAAATATTCCAATTATTGATTGAAACTCCTTAATAAGACACCAAATGGTTAATAAAATCCACCTCACACATTGAAAACCTATACTTGTATAACTATCAATAAACTTGATTTGTCCTAAGAAATTTAAAATTTTCCTAGGAATATTAGCATGATCTTCCTCCAGTTTTGAATACACAAGTATGTCATCGATGAACACCACTTTGAGTTGATATTGGATCATGTGAAACATTATTTTCACGAGTTTGATGAAAATATATAGGGAATCTATGATACTGAACAACATAACTACAGACATGAAGTTCCCATAATGACATTTTAATGAAACCATTGAGATATCTTCCTCCTTCACCCTCAACTATTGATATCTGGACCAAAAATTAATCTTCAAAAACCAACTAGATCCCTTCAACTAATTGAAGAAATATTTTTTATTTGATAGGGAATAATGGTTCTTAAACATAACCTAGTTCAACTAATAATAATAAATGAAAAACATCATACTACCACTTTCCTTCATAATGAATAACTCTATATCTCCCTACAAAGACACACTAGAATGAATGAAAACCTATTAATTCAAATCATTGAAATAAACCATTAAGTACCATAACATAAAATTTATCATTTGATAAGGATTCATCAAAATAATAGAGACACTAGGTTGCAACTCTATCCCAAACTTTATATCACATCAAGGGGTTAGCGTCACAACCTCTTCAGGGAAAAAATCTGGAAACTTGTCAATAAATCCAGGGAAAAATTTCACCTGAACCTCAACCAAACACAATGTCAAAACCTTCAGCTATGAAGACAGGGGCTCTAAAAACATACGACTTATCTAATGGCCTCTATCAAAAAAAAACACTACACATTGGACTTCTACTTCTAGGAAATAATATCTACATCGTAAACAATTGATGACCAAACATATAGAGTAAAACTATTCCATGAAAATAATTATAGTGTATGGTAGTATTTACAATAAGATGAGATCCCCCAATGACTCTATTTTCTAATCATAATCTCACAACCTCAACACACATAAAATAGAATAGACAAACCTTTGACTAATGTAGTTCACAATAGGTGTAATTAAATCCTCTCAATCCCAAAGCATGAAACAATGATGGTGAAATAGATGAATAAAAATATTCATAATCAAAAAAGTGAATGAAAAAGGTAGTAGATAAATAGATGGCACCTCATATTATCTCTATCCCACCTAGAATTAGTGTCTTTATAAAACTGACCATGCCACACTTCTCTTTCTCACTAGACCCACTAATGGTCACCTATATGACCATTATTAGAACTATTCACCTAAGGAATAGGGAAATTATGGGGATATCCTTTTCCTCCTTTATCTCCCATTGGATAAGAGAATGCTTATTAACCTTGTAGTGGATAAGGACTCAAAGGAAACTACCACTGAGAATGAATTTAAAAATGTATGCCTATGCCACACTAACCACTGATAATGGTTGTGTCAAGGAATATCCAACAACCATATTGGGTAAAACCAAGTTACCTAGGATGGGACTTGTTTTATTGAATTTCATTTTTACAGATGATTTTATTTCACCTCGAGTGATGAACTTGATTTTTAGGTTATTGATTTATGGGTTTTTTGTTCATGGGACAGTACCTCACAATGGGGTGTGTTCAGGTATCATTTAGTCACAAAGTATTCACATTAAATTATTTTTCTTTATTTTTCACTAGTATTCCTTACATGTATAATTTATTTCCATACTTAATGTTTTCACAGACGGTTGGTTAAATAAACTATCTACATCAACCAAAATGGATTTTTACCATATAGCTTGATGATGAAATTATGATTATCCATCTAGTGATTTCTTAATGAAATGAAATGGTTTTAAAATAGATAATTAATTAATTATAATGAGAATATTTAAAATGTTAAATTAATTGAATTTTCTTATAATCAATTGAAGTGGTTAATGATTGAAGTTAGTTAAATGGAGTTCCAATTGCAACTTACAAGTCTTGTACATTATAACATGGGAATGAAAACCCATATAAATAAATCATTATATGCTTGAATCAACCCTTGTTGGTAGATACTTGCATCATATTTATATATTATACCTCTTGAGGGTATATAATGAGATACTTTATAATTGAATTAACTAAATATTAATGGGTTACACTTAAATAGGATGAAAATTACAACATATAAGGCTTTTATAGTTATAAATTGAGAATGGATAACCATTTAAATGAACCTGGGTTGGAATGAATTAACCCTTGTATAATTATATTGTATTTACATAACTTGGTTATTAACCCCTTAGGGGTATATGTATAAATTGTTTTTGGTAGTTTAAATTGTCAATAATATTTTTAACATTTCTTTCCCATATAGATTCTAGATGGAATTAATCTTTTATAGATCTTATAACTTCATTTACTTGAGATGGATCATTCAGAGTGTCACTCTACTTATATACAAAAATAGTTGATAACTGAATAATTTTCTTAGTTCCAACCTACTTGAATAATACAAGTAGTTTGGAATAGTGTCCTGGAATCATCCTTAATTCCTATAATAAATGTAAATCAATGAAATTTATTAAATAATACCTTATAAATATGTTTTATAGAAGTTCCTAGGGTAAGAGTAGTTTTAGAGTTTCCTTGTATGAGAATGTGGACATTTGCAATGAGTCATAGTAAATGATTTTTTTATATTAGAATAGAGATTAGGTTGGAGTTCCTAGAAGCCTTTTAGGAATGACCCTAGATTTATTGTTGATGACTCATGTTAAGTGAGGGGTTAGAGAAGTTTTGGTTTCCTCCTTGTTGATAAAAAACTTTGATGGATTATTGTATTGTGTTTTTGGGAATGGAGAGTGTTGTCCATATACTGTTTAAGATTATTTAGATCACTTAAATTATAAAACAATGCCTTGGGTAGGTGGGTGGTCATGAGGTAAGTAATAATTTTGAGTGTTGTGAGCATCCTGTATGCTTGAGTATAAATATACTGGTAGGACAATGGAAAGTTAGCCCATTTAGTTAGTCACATGACTTTAATTTTGATGATGTTTGACTCAAGAAGTCATCTTCTAGGTTAAATAGTCATGTGGGTTAACCTAACCATGGGTTTGATGATTCTATGTAAGCTAGCACATTTTGACCATGTGTGGTTCCATTAGGTGTGAAAATCATATAAAATGGATAATATCATTATGTTTAAGTAATATCATTGTGGTACATATTTTTATAGGAAATTCCCATTCAATTAAGGTTTTATGGAGTGATTTGTGGGAAATTCAATTGTAATCACTTATGTTTCTGAGATTTTGAGTGATGTGATCACTGATAACACCTTGAGAGATGTTTACTGATGACTGCTTGGTTATGGGTCATGGGGTATTAGAATGTTTCATTAATGGATCACTCCTCATGTGAGGTGACCCGGGAGTTACGAGTTTTGAGGATATTGATGTTTCCCATATCCATTAGTAGAAAAATGATTTATCCCAATGATGGGGAGGAATATTTAAAATAATCGAGTGCTATAGCATAAAAAATATGGGTTAGAATTTGGTCCATAATGTTCAATGTTAATGAATCGTGTGAGCATGGCATGGGAAGAGCATCACCAGTGCATCTATGAATAGAACAGTTTTAGTTACACTTAATAAATTAATGTAAATATAGGTGGTGGGAAGTGAACCACTGGCCATTTAAGAAATAAATATTCCTCTTGAATGAGGTTCTAGTGTGTTATAAGGTTATAGTTTCATATTTTCACTTGGTAAGTACATTGGGACACTTCTAGTAACCACATTCGGTAGTGGAAGGAGCAAGTGACATGGTAATTATGAATTTGTTTGTTGTAACATGATGACTTGGGAACTCATATGGCGGGGAGTTTCATGCCGATTATGGAAAGCATAACTTTCAAGAGAGTAGGATAGCAGTTAAGGAAGGACCAATCATGAATGGTAAGAACATATTTTAGAAGAAGAAAAATAGATGGCGAATTCAAGTTTTCTAGAGTCAAAGGAGATGCTGATTTTAAGACTCAGATATGAGTTTGGATCGAGTCTAGATGTTATATTTAGTATTGGGGTATGTAAGAAATATGGGAATAGTGAAAGATCAGCAACGTGTTAGTGCTTTCAAGATAACATGAAAACGAAATGGTTGGTTGTTATACAACCATCAAAGCACCATGAGTCAGGTTCATAAATCCGTGGGTATGTCAGAATGAACATGGGGTACCTTTGTAATTTATGCTAGAATGATCTAGTACATAAATAATGTGTTATCTATTTATCTATATGTTCTTTAAATAAGCCAAGTTTGAGTGGTGCGATAGGAGTTTTGGTAAATGAATGCTTATGGTGAGTTAAGACCTCAATGTGTAAGTCATATCAAGTATAATGAGTTAATTTTAGGTCACAAACTTTAAGTCTGAATCAATTTGACTAGGTAAATGAAAAACAATTTTATATATAGAGGACATAATTTTACAACGACACCACTGTATATGGAGATTTTGAGCAAGCTCGAGTGAGAAATCCTTAAAATGAAGTTTGCAGAACTCGAACATGTTAGTGTGTAACTGGCGGTGATGTCTATCAATGAAGATCTTTTGGGTTGTCAATAATACAATTACTATGTAGGGGATCCATCATAGACTATTAGAATTTTTGGTTCTTACTTTAAGTAGTTTCATAGTATTAATGCATCCAAATTAAATTCTAATGATGAAGGAACCCTGGGATGAGTTATTAAAGGGGGGTTTAATAGGATTGTATTATTAGTTTAGACAACTGCTAATTGTTGGGTGTTGGTTAGTGTTAAGACCAACATTATGTATAGTATTAGTAGTAATACTATGGGTTCTTATAAGTATCTTGTGGTAAAATAGTTTATGTTAGACCCATGACATTCGCCTATGAAACCTAATGTCTATAGATGGGAAAATTAGGGAACACCTTCAGAAGTGAAGTATCATGAACATATAATTAGTGACACATCTATGATTAGATTTGATCATTTGTGATATAAATCAACTGGGATAGAACAATAAGTAATTTTATGTCAGACAAAACTCATTTAAGTGGAAACATGGTTAGGTTTGACTTTTTGAGTCATGTAGTAATGGTTTAATGATCAAATGAGTTATGGTTGGAAATGACTGGTGTAACTGGTAAGTTCTAGTTTTGTTTGAAATGAATTTCAAAATATGAGGAGAATGTCATGGTATGAATAGAAAAGCTATAATTGAGTTAGCATTGTTTTTTTATCATTTGAACCCATACACTCTTGATGTTAGTTTGAAGTGAATTCGTGGAATTTCAAGTTCTAACTCTAGGGGGGGGGGGTTGGGTTTGGAACAATGGCTTGGAATGAAATTGTGATCCTTAGTTTATCCTCAACTTGTGGTTTATGTAATGGCTTAATGTGTCATTTTTCTACAAGTATAGCTCTGGGAAAATCTGCTATAAGGTGTGGAGGTTGTAAAACCACATGTTCTTTATGGGCATATGGAATTTAGTGGAATCTTGAGTTTTCATTTTTTTAATGGACCAAATTTATAATCGGGGATCATAATGGAATTCTAGAAGAATATACACCTTAAATTATTTTATTGGTTAATTTGGGGGGCCCATGAGGCATTTTGGGCACCCAAATAATCCTCAAGTGAATCAAGAATGGATTTTGGTGTTTTTTGAGTTGTATTATTGGGTGCACAGTTAGCACATGGTTAGTGATAACCATGCATCCTAATCATGTGGCTAGTTTTTTATAGGTGCATGGTTTTTTAAACTATGATAATGGATCCCAGAGGCTATATGAACTCTGTATAAATTTCTTAGTCATGTAGAACTAAGTGCACACTATTTTTCAAATTGTGCATGGTTAGTTCTATTGAGACATTACTGACCACACAATTGGTGGAAAATTAGAAAATCATGTGCCCTAGGAAGAAAAGGATATTTACCATTTTCCCTTAGGGCCTTTTTAAGCCTTCACCCAATTTTTTCTCCCCATTTTGGTCTAGTAGGCCCTCCTACTCACCCCATTCTCCTTCTCCTCATCCATGAGGGATATCCTTTAATCGAGTTCAAAATCAAGTGTCACCTATGTTGACAATAATATGAATGTAAATATATGACTACATTGGTTTCATTTAATTGTTTCTTAAACTATTTGATTGTCTCATGCATATATTGGAAAATATACCCTATTATCAAGTCTTTTATCAACACCTATTATTTATTCCATTCTAGATTGAATTGAGGGACGTTAACAGATGAGTAAAGTTTCCTAATATTGAGGTAATAGGTCTAATTTCCTTTACCTTAGAGACTCATTAATTTATAAATCATATAAATTTTACATCACTCGAATGACCTGACATCAACCTATTTTTAAATTAAAAATGACTTTGTATTAATTTAGATCCATTAATTGAATTTATACCTCTTAGGTAGTTCCCTAAGATTACATCTATGGATTATAGATCAGGTATGTTCCATTGGATAAATGGATTAACCATGACTCTACATATCTTTTGTCCTAATTTATAACCCTCAATTAATTTACTAACTAGAGGTGGTTTGGTCATTAGTTAAACTAGTTATATAGACCATGTAAGGTCATGGAAGAGTCTTGTACTAATAAATGTGTATCCCATGAGGATACCTTCTCTAATAATTTGAACTTAGTGTGTATGAGTAACCTAAACATATTAATATGACATTGAGGCACTTGATCCATTATATAAAAATGATATTGAATTGGGGTTCCCCAAACTAGAACTTGGACTCAATAACATTATGTTCCTTAGATCTAGTATGTTAACTATTGTTGATTAATAAAATTATAACTTTTAAAATTCCCCATTTAAGTGATGAGGTTAACAAATGGATTGTTGTAGGATTTATATTCCATAAAGTAAATAGATTATGGTAATGTTATTGGTGAGTTGTGATACCCTTAGTTAAATAAGGTATTCTTTTGAAATTAAAATATGGAATCTAATAGGTTAATAACTAATTGAATTCTTGGTATGTATTCCCAAGGAAATGTAATTTAGCCTTAGTGCATTACTAGATTTAATTATTTTTTCACTTTATTTAAAACTTCAATCCTTGGCTATAAACTAGATTAGAATTCAATTAAAAGTGAAGAATGTCATTACTAAACCTTGGATTACAGATTTTAATTCCATGCTTGAACCCAATGGATTCCACCTGATTCATTGATACGAATTCTAGGGGAAGTCTTACCTTATATCTAATCAATGTCATATATTCATGAATGCCTCATACTAACATCATGAATTCACCTAGAAACTTCAGATACAATATAATTCATGGGATAAGATTTTAGATTCAGTATGATTTCCTCAGACATGAAATGACTTGGATTATCTCCTTGGATCCCAATGAATCCCCTTCCTAAAATTATTAAGGAACTTCACCTTGGGTTTAGTTAGATCCCTATTTATAACGTGGAATATTGAGGGTTCATCTCTTAGACTCTTTTCCAAAGATATATTTTGTGGCCTGATCACCATGGATTGGCTATCTGTTTACACATATACAATGACATGGAGTATTCCTTGGATTCATATGATTTTATCATAAGGGAATACCTGAACTGACTCTATGGATTCACCTTGGTTTCTTTCTCTTGGATGAATCTACTATATGTCATGGGTATATAAACCCCTTATTGGGTCGCATGACTAGTCACATGTATATTAGGAAAAATTATTTGTTATTCCTTATTCCATATTCATTTTAATTCCTTCTTATTTATATACTACACAATTTTATGTTTTTAATCATATACAAGAAATTAATTAGATACTATTAGTGGTGGCCTAATATTTTTATGTACTTAATATTTGGGTAGCCACTTGGTACCTAGCAAGATCCCATTGTTGAATGATAGAACTTTAGTTGGCACCTATTTACTGTTACCCATCAATGGATAAGATCTGAAAAGGGATCTATGGAATGAGCATGTACTCAAAAAACCTATAGGCAATGGGACATCTTATTTATTTATTTATTTTCACCCTGATCTACTATATGTTTATATCCTACTATATTCATTGACCACCTCATTTCTATATCATCATAATTTCATGAATTATTTATTTTTATTGGTGCATTCTATTTTTTCAGTTTACTATTATCTACCTTCTATTTATTTCATTTATTTATACTCATTTATTATTGATCTAGAGGGTATATTCTATCCACCGCACCACCAGTGGACCCTCACTGCTAGTTGGAATCCTCTATCATATGATTAATAATTCTTGACTCCATGTTTCCCTTAGATTTTGTGACTTAGGAGTGAATCAGATTGGGGTCATCACAAATGGAACCTACTTTATAATGTATGCCATAGTTATAATGCATATCCCCAAAAGGATAATGAAGTATCTGCATGACTCATCATTAAACTCACCATATACAATATGATCTACTTCCTCCTATCATTATACTTATTACACTATGTCATATAATGAGAAGTGAGTTAAAATAGGATCAAAAATTCATTTAGGTGGTCAATAAACTCTTGGATAATATATTCTTCACCTCATTATGATTAGAGTTTTTTATCTCCTTTCAAATATAATTATATACTTCATTGTTAAACTCTTAAAATTTCTTAAAGGATCCAAAAAAATACCTTATCATGTAAAAAAATTGTAGTACCCCCCAATTTCTGGTATGTAACCCTTAATTGATGATTTTAATGGTTTTAAAGTTAAGGGTGATGAATGGGGGAGTCAGGATAACTTTAAATGAAGTTTTGAAGCAAAGGGGAAGTTGCACGGACGACGCACGGTTTGTCTAAACCATGTGAAAAAACCATGCGTAGTTGGTCTTGGAAGAAGTAGCTTCTGCATGGGTGGAACACAGTTTGTCTAACTATGCAACCAAACTGTGTGTGGAGGGTTTGCCGAAGTAGTGGCTAATGCACGGTTAGCGCACGGTTTGTCTAACCATGCAAGCAAACTGTGTGGCCACTTAAACGAGATCCTATAAAGGTGGATCTCATGTTTTTTTGCCACTAAGTGGCTCGGTTTTCCTCATAAGCGGCCCTAACTCAGGATTTTGATTCTCCTAAGGTCAAAGAGGGTTCTCCCATCGTTCTGGAGGCGATCTAAAGGCTTCTGTTGGTGAATCAAAGCCGGATTCTTGATGTATGTGATCGTTCTTCATCACTCCTGTTCGGTTTCTTAGATCTACTTAGATCTGCTTCTCCTCTTCTCTTAGTTTCTTATATATACACCAGTTATGGGTAGATCTAAGTGTGTGGATGCCAAATATTATGATATTTGGTCTTGTTATTGCTAGGAGAAGAGATCTAAGGTGGGTTTTTGAAGAAGCAACCTGGTTTTCTTTTGTGTTCTTCATTCATTGTGGTTTTCGTAAAAACCCTAAAGGTAGGAGGATTCACTCTCAACTCCTCTTGTTAGAATTGATTGGATTAGTTTTAATTTGGGTTATTTGAATGTAAATGATTGTGAAATGCATATAATAATTCTTCTTTAGTTATGATTTATGGTTTTAGTGGAATTGTGAAATCATGGTGAATTGTTTTTCAAGTGATTTGGCTTCATGAATTTAAAATGTGGATTTTAAATTATGGATTTTCTGAAATTGTAAATGGTTTTATTAAAAATGGGTTTTCAATAAAATGGGCGTTTTATTGAAATGGTTTGAGATTGAAATGATCTTGATGGAATTGGTTTTCAATAAAAATGGAGTTTTATTGAAATGGTTTAGAATTGAAATGGTTTGGAATTGAAATGGTTTTGAGGTAAATGGTTTTCAATAAAAATGTATTTTTATTGAAAGGGTGTTTTGGCATGATTGATGGGAATATGTGGTGTGTGTTTATGTTTCATGTATGAGGATTGGTTGAAATATGACCTTGTACTCAGTGCCAAAGGTGTAATGGAACATGGTAACTATATGTACGAGGCTTGGTTGAAATATAACCTTGTCCTCGGTGCCAAACATTTAATGGCACAATGTTAACTATATGTATGAGGCTTGGTTGAAATATGTCCTTGGGCTCGGTGACAAAGGTGTAATGGAACATGGGAAACAACTACCTTGTGACGATTTGGTTGATCAACGAGAAACTGCTCATGAGTATGGAACTGTCATAACAAAGAATGAATGGTTGGTTACACGGGTTGGGAAATGGTTGGGTATGCCAAAATGGGATGTTTGTAAAATGGTTCTAAACCTTGTTTAGTTATTTTTCTGGAAATAAATAACTCGTTGGAAAATTGGTTTCTTTTGCATTGAATGCTTTTGGTTATAATTGGTTTTGGGAAACTTGTTTATATTTAGTTATAAAATTCTTTTAGGAAAATGTTTTATATTAAATTTTTTTATATAAATGTTGCTAACTCTTCTATCCTAGTGGCATGATTAGGTAATTAATATGGGAAACCTAATAAGTTTTATACTCACCCCTTCATTGGCACTTTGGTGCTTTTTCATATGTTATGTTCCGGGATATAGGTAAAGGTAAAGCATCTTATTATTTGTGGATCATGGTGATTCTTGGGAGATATTGTAGATCTTGGAGCTTATGGAGCACAGAGTCATGGTGTCTTTTGAGGGTCTTGATTTTTTCATCCGCTGTGTACTTTGATTCTTGGTTTGGTCTTCCGCTGTTGTGTACTTGATGTGATTTGACATAAATGAAGTTGTTTAGTTTGTTCATACATCATATAGTGAATGTTGGGTTATGCTTGGTTGGTTTATGGGTTATTTTATAAAGGTTAAATCATCCCCAAACTAGTTTTTGAAACCCCTCGGAATTTATTACCAGCCTTTGGCATCTTGGGGATGTTTCTTAAGGCATAGTAATGACTTGTTGTACTCTCAAGCCAATGAGAATTGGCAGGTCATTACAAATGGTATCAGCTTGTTCGGTCCTTGCCTAACAAGTAGTCATCGATGTTCCTAGTCTTGGAGTTGAAATTTTTTCTTGTCTATTCTGTGGGTTGAAATATTAGACAAGAGTAGGATTGTCGGAACTTGAAATTTATAGAATAAAATGACATAGCTAACCCGTTTATGCTGAACTTCAAGTTACCAGGGTGTTGCGTACATAAGTGTTTTGGATACACTTTTAGAATGTTGAAAATATCATTGTCATGGGTTTAGCCAATGAGATGAGCATGGAATGCATTGTAGAGGAATGACTTCCCACTATGATTTCATATCTCATTGTGAGGAATGAATTATGATTTTCTGAAAAGTGTGAATTTTTGAGAAGAAAAAAATGCATAAATTGTTTTAAGTCAATGATTTTGAAAACAGGATATTTAGTGTATTTTGAAAATGGGTTGATTTTCAAAAAGCATGTTGAATGTTTTAAAAAATGGTTGAACATGGAAAAAGGTTGTTTTGGAAAAAAATATTGTGATAATTTATGTGATAGAATTTGAAATGATAATCCATCAGTTTCTAGAGAGTGAGATTGATGGAGGATGTTGTTGGTTTAGAAAATGGAACCCAATAGGCGTCATCGAAACCAACCCGAGGAAGATGCGAAGAATGTGGTTACAACTGAACCACGGGTGAAACAAGAGCTGGTTCAGAGTATTGTCTAGGATTTTCATGCTGTGGATATAGGGAACCAGAGGAATGAACCAAGACATGTGGATCATACCATCCAGTTCATGAAGCAGAATCCACCAAACTTTTGGGGTGATGCTGAACCCGAAAAGGTGGAGGTGTGGCTAAGTAGGATGAATCATATCTTCGATTTCATCAGCACACCATCAGAGCTCAACGTCAAGTTGGTGACGTATATTCTTGATGATATTGCATGAAAATGGTGGGATTTAACAGTGTAGACTAAATTGGATGAAGGCCTTACATGGGAGGATTTTGAAGAATTGTTCAACAAACAATTCTATCCTCACACGTTCAAAATCCAGAAAACAACGGACTTTTTCAGCCTGAAATAGGAGAGCCTCTTTGTCATAGATTATACAGCTAAGTTCATTAATTTAGTAAATTTTTTACCAGAGATTGCAACAAGTGCATCCTTTAAGGCACAATTCTTCGAATCAGGGCTAAGGTAGGAGATTCGATCGAAGATTGTGGTGCTCTTTATAATGGATTATACAGAAATGATGAACCGAGCGACCGTTGCTGAGCATGAAATCTCTGGATCGATAGGAGGAGGAATGATGATACCTATAGGAAATGGTGGGAACTCTACAAATGGGAACATGAGGAAAAGGGACACCTATTTCCATGGTGCAAGTGGAAATCAGAACCATACTGCGGGATCAGTGAACCTTTTTCCACGTCCCCAGAGCAAAGTAGGTTGTTTTCAATGTGGTTCACAAGACCACATAAATCGAGTCTGTCCGACACAACCTCGAGCATATCACAATTGGAAGCAAATGGGGCATCTATAATGCTATTGTAGGAATCCTCCGAGGTCGGGTGCGTGTGACAATTCCCAAGCGTCACAAGCATTTTATGCTTCGATAGGACGAGGAAAACAGAGTGAGTCTCATCAGCATAATAGAGCTAGCCATGGTGATTCTCGAAATACCATGAATTCTCAACCAGGGCAACTTCATCAAGGAAACAAGGAGAATAGTATAGTGAAGAATCAATTGTATGGAGATGAGAAAATGATATTCGATGATCATGATGAACCATCTACAATAAGAGGTATGATTCTTTTGAATTCTACCTTTGTGAAAGTGTTATTTGATACTGGTGCATCACATTCCTTCATTGCTTCTCGTACTGTTGAATTTCTATGTTTAAAATTGGAAATGATGCCTTCTGTTTTGAAACTGAAGATTCCTCTTGGTGAAAGAGAATGTCAAGATTTTGTGTGTAGAGAATGTGCTATAACTATTGATGGATCTGTGTTAAAATGGGACTTCTTGATGTTGGATATGGATGTCTATGATGTAATCCGGGGTATTGATCGGCTAACAAAATTCAAGGATTAAATCAACTATTATACAAGAAAAGTTAGTTTCATGACTAGGGATGCCATAGAGCATCACTTTAGAGGAGAGAGGATTGTAAATAATGGTGCAAAGAGATTTTTGAAACCAATGGTCAGAAAGATCTCTTACCAATTGGAAGCTTTGACTTTGGAATCAATAAAAGAGACCGAGGAACATAGTTTTCCAGCAGTTTTGGATCAATTTCCTGATGTCTTTCCCAAAAACTTCTCTTGGTTACCACTTATAAGGGAAGTGGAGTTTACGATTGATCTCCTTCCGGGGACCAGTCCTATTTCTCTTCCATCTTATAGGATGGAACCAACATAATTGCAGGAATTGAAAGTGCAGTTAGAGGAGCTATAAATCAAAGGGTTTATTCGACCAAGTACATATCCATGGGAAGTGCTAGTGTTATTTGTGAAGAAATAAGATGGAACTCTTTGTCTATGTGTTGATTATCATAAGCAAAACCAAGTTATGATAAAGAATAGATATCAACTTCCATGCATTGATGATCTGTTCGATCAATTTAAGGGAGTTCAATGGTTCTCTAAGATTGACTTGTGATCAGGATATCACCAATTGTGAGTTCTGAAAGAGGATATTCCAAAGACAACTTTCAGAAGTAGATATAGCCATTACGAATATTTAGTCATGCTGTTTCCAACGCTTTCGCCGGGGCGCGCGCGCATCCGTCCGCGGAGGAGGGGGACGCGCGGCTTTGTTGCCCCGCATTCCCACTTTCCAAAGGCGGGCGACATTCGTTCCTTATTCAGGTACGTCTGCTCCTTGATCGAAACGGGATGATGGGATGTCGGTTCTTCCTCCTGTGGATTCCTCCTCAGAACTCGTCACCTAGTCCGGGTCTCCCTTATAGATTTAATACGTAGTTCGTGAAACTCTTCCCAGTGCCATGTTTCCATGGACGCCGGTTAATTACACTGCTTCTGTCGGGACATTCCAAAGGGTCCAGTCAGGGCAGCAACCTTCGGTCAGGGGAGTAATCACGTTTGAGGCATCAGTAGCGTGTCTGGATGCTGGGGTACCTGGCATGTCTGTCTGTTATCCTTGATCACAAGGCTTCTCGAGGGCATGGAAGCCCGAGGCATCCCACATCGAGCGCGGGGAATTACATGTCATAGACACGTATCTGAGGTTTTCCTCAGCTTCCCATGTTCAACACAGGGTATGCCGCGGGTTTAACGTCTTGCGGAGACGGTTACGCCAAAGGCGTTCCATCCGAGGTTTTCCTCAGGCATCTCATGTTTATCACGAGGTAGGCCGCGAGTTTAACGTCTTGCGGAGACGGATGAGAATGAAACGAGACCATCACAGGGGGGCGACAGTGAAGTTGGGCTTGATCCTTGAAGAGGCTTCCTACGTATCCCCGTGGCAGGGAATCAAAGTCCGCGTAGTTCAGGATGGTGCCGGTAAACCGACGTGAATCTGGACCTTGGTCCGAGGGGAGTTGGGCTTGAACCTCTGGGAGGATTCCTACGTACCATGCCTTGACATGGATCAAAGTCCTCGTAGTTCAAATAATACAGTTTAACGTCATGCGGGACGATAATGAACCCTGATGTGAATAAACGACGGGTGGTGGGTGTCGGCGAGCCGACGTAAGTGAGGGACCTTGGTCCACTATTGGTGGGCTTGAACCTCGTGGAGGCTTCCTACGTACCATGCCTTGACATGGATCAAAGACCTCGTAGTTCGGATGGGTTTGTCAGGGTCGTTGCTCACTCTAAGACCACGTGAGTCATGCTCGGTGTGATAAACAAGAGGTTGCAAGGACCTGACGATCACGTCGCGAAGGGTGCGTCCGTGAGAAGCGAAGAGGGGCTTACGCGTTGAGCGGCCCATGGTGTTGGGACTTACTCCAGGATGGAGGCCCATAGGGGGTGCCTCGTTCCCTATCACGTCCTCCACTGACCTTGGTAGTGGGGAAGTACAGAGATGCACGGGTGCAATCATCCGTACCGAAGGTTAGGGGCTTACGCTCTGAGGAAGCCCTTCCCCTGCGAACATACACCACTCCGACAAGGAGGATCTCATTCCATGTGCGGAAGAGTTCCATTCCCGTGGAGACGAGTGGTGTAATGAATGTTCGAGCTGGGGGGACCCTTCGTGAGGGAGACGAGGTTGGGTCACAGTTTAACGTCATGTGTTGAGGACGTGGTGCTTGGCAGTTTAACGTCCTGCAGCTCGGACGAGGTGGGTTCACTCCACACCCCGAGGACTTACATAACCGGTACCCTCTGGTCCTTGGGGAAAGGAAGGTACCGGTAAGGCCATGGTAAAGGGAGGTAGTGGGCGGAACCATCGAGGGGTCCACGTTAGCGTGGCTATGCGAAGAAGAAATAGCCGTTAGCGTGCCTATGCGAAGAAGCATTAGGGGAAGCAACGCTACGGGAGGTGCTGTCCATGGGACTTTGAAATCACATCGTGCAAACCTGGAGGGTCGCACGGAAAGAGGAATCGCTAAGCAGAGGAGTGTGCTTTGCGAAGTGGGGTGCCTTGGCCTTAGCATGGGGCATAGGTGGGAGTGGGTGGTGCTTCGCGAAGTGGAACAGTGTTCGCGGAGCACTGCCTCGTGAAGAAGGAATGGTTCGTGAAGAAAGGTCCTGCCAAGCAATGTACTTCGCGGAGTGGAGAGACCCTGCATTAGCATAGGGATTACTCGTATGGGTTGGGTGTTTCGCGAAGCACAAGTGCTCCGCGGCTGCCCGGGTTCCCTTGGGAATCCCCTTCCTTTGCGAACGCCCTTGGGCTTCGCGAAGGGCATCCCTCTCGGAAGAGGGGCTCAAAACGAAACAAATCAGAGTCGTCTCGCGAAGTAGAAATACCTCGCGGAGCTCATGATTCCCGGGGTAAAGCGTGCTTCGCGATTCGGGAGAGGAGAAGCCGAAAGGTCGGATTGTCCGTCCTCGGGACTTAGGGGGAGTCGAGTATTTATAGGGAAGGGGCACCGCGAAGCAGGGCTCGCGCGCCGCCTTCGGGGCTTCGCGGAGGCTCGCGAACGTCAAACGGGCTCGCGGAGGATCACCGCCTCTGGAGCTTCACGGCGGCTCGCGAACGTCAAATGGGCTCGCGGAGGATCACCGCCTCTGGAGCTTCGCGACGTCGCCAGGGTTGGGGCGCTTCGCGGCGAGGCTTCGCGGCTGCGCTTCGCGGCTGTGCTTCGCGAGGCAGCGCGCCGACTGTCTTTTTCGTTCCTTCCTTTCGGGCCACATTTTTGGCGCCAACAAATGCCCCCCCTCATACTTGGAGCCGCGGAGGGCGAAGGGTCGAAGTCTGAGGGACGATCGCCAAAACTGTCGGTGGTTCGCGATGCAGCATCGCGAAGGAGGCCCGCGATGCTCGCCGGGGCCGCGGATCCGGACGCGCCGCGATGCTTCGCGCGGATAAGGCACGCCGCGATGCTCCGGGGTCGTCGCCTATAAATAGGGGGTCCGCCCTCTTTTGTCTTTACGTGCCTTCCTTGTCTTTTTGCGCTCTCGATTTCGCGAAGCTCCGCGTACTCCGCGACATCCCTCCGCGAATCGAGCTTCGCGGCGAACCGCGGGTCTCTGACTCCGCGTCCGCGCCAAGCGAACCTTTGCTTGTCTGCCTTGGCCGGACTTCGCGGTTTGATCTTGCGACCGACCTTCGTGATCCGGCTTCGCGATCGAGCTTCGCGATCGAGCTTCGCGATCCATCCGGAAGAATCCTTTTCTGAGGGCCAGAGTTAAAATGGCCCATCAAGAAGCTGTGCTGGAAGTGCTTGCAGATGCTGCTCGCCGGGATGAGATGGCCAACCATCCAGGCTTGGGGGAAATGGTTCGGAGCCACTCGGACCACACTTCCTTGACAGAACTGCTGTCGGAAGGTCAGAGGGATTATCCGCAGTGCAAGAAACTGCCGTTGTACGGCTTCGGATTGAGGGATGACGTCTTCATCCCTGAGGCAAGAAGGGATGAACCAGCTTGCTGGTTCAGGAGCACACCATGCCAGCACCAATGGTTCAGGGCAGCCGATGGTCATGCGCAGGAGGATTTCACACCCGTCACCGCTGATTGCCTCTACAATCATGTGAACGATATTGACGGGAGGCCACTGCAACCGGAGACGTCCCCTCCTCTCTACCGCACCATACTGAAGGCGGCTCTGCAGGATCCGAAGAAGGGATGGTCTGATGAGTGGGACCTGCGCAAGGGCGGCAACTTTACCGATGACTGGGCCTGGGCCTACTGGGTAGGCGCCTCATGCGAGGAGTTCGAGGCCGAGCTGAGGAGAGTGGGATTGTATGAGGCGGCATGGGCCTCCCAGTTCCACATTTACCAACCAAAGCAGCTGATGCCGGAACTGTTGAGTAGATGGTCGTCCCGAACCAACACCTTCCACATGCATCACGGGGAGGTGGGCATCAGCCTGTGGGATGTCCACCAGATTTCCGGGGTCCCAATCTTGGGGGCCATGTATGACGAATTCCTCCCCATTGCCAGCGTATGGGGAGATGCTGAGCAAATTCCGCGACTGGCGTCAGCGCTGATGGCGCTTGTCCCTAGAGAGGACAAGGAAGCAGTGAGGGATGTCCACTTCAGAAGATGGTTCAAACGCTTCCTGAACTTTCCAGAAGATCGAGAGTTCCCTCCAAGGCCTCGAACTTGTCCGAGGGCAGCCCAGCGGGGCAAGGAACACTCGTATTGGCGGGTTTTGGAGGACAACCAATGGAAGACGTGGGGCTTCAGCGTCAGCACTGAACAACAGCCAATAGTCAGGCTGGCGGCGTTCATCGCGGCTCTCATGTGTGGGTGGATCCTATCAGTGAGAGATACAAGCATGGGGGTACGGCCCAGCTCGTTCATCATGGCATCGATGTTGGCAATGGGGCAGCGGATCAACCTGGGGATCCCGATGCTCGCGAAACTATACAGAATGATGCGGCGTATTAGCGAGGGCAAGAAGCCGCCAAGAATATGTGGGCCCTTCCACCTCCTGTATGGGTGGATCGCGGCGCATATCAGGGGGATTTACGAGTATCCAAACCCCATTTCGCCGCCGGGATCAGACTTTCGCCCCTCCATTCTGAACGCAGTTGGGAGCTTCCCATTCAAACTGGCCGTTCCGATGGTGCTGAATAGGGTGTGGAGGGCGGACGAGTTCAACTTTCATCCCTTCCCACTACCGACGAGGAGGCTTACTGATGATGGACGGGGAACGGAAGAACATCGGGCTTACCTCCTGGCCTTCCGAGGCGGAGTTTTGGTGGCTCGGATAGATCGTGAGCCAATCTATGAACCGTACACCCCGCATCGTTTCGCGAGGCAGTTCCGGTGCCTCCAGCGGCTGACCCCGCAGATATACTGGGAGGTGCGTCACGAGGAGCACCCGTGTGTGATGAGGCAGCTGTGGCTCATGTTCACACGTGAGGATGGAAAGATGCAGATCACATTGCCTCCGTCTACCGCCGCCTTCGGCTTAGTGAAGGAGTACGCCATCAGCTGGGAGGCCGCTTACCCCGGGGAGATGCTGAAGCAGCCAACGATCCGGGTTGGTGACGGTGGGCCTCCTTTATCTCGAGGTCGGGGTTGGAGGGCAGCTAGGGCCACCCGCGGCAGCGGGGCTGCCATGGCAGAGAGACCCGCACCGGCCGAGGGTATGGCAGCAGCGGCGGATCCGGTGGTTCCGGGAGAGTAGGGTCATCCGGAGGGGCGGCCACCGAGGGGATTCCGTCGGGTATCCGCTCAGGCTCCGGGGAAGCGGTTGCGTCACATCGACATGGCAGAAGATGCCGTCTTTCCGGAAGATTGGGACATTTGGGATGTCAACCGGCAATTCCTCAGCCCAACCGAGATGTGGGACCACCTGAATCGCCTCGGGATGAAACTGTCGGGCATAGGCCCAGTTCGGGCTGGATTCATGGTGTCTCCGGCGGAGGTGGAGCAATACTTGAACGAGCTGGAGGATTACGTCCACTCCAGCAGTGTTCCTCGCCCAATGACAGATCGAGTGAGGGTACTGTTGAATCAGACGGTGCCCCCACAGTTATCGGCTGCCGATCTGAGGGAGCGCTTCCCATTGCCGGAGGAATCAGGGGACTCTTCTCAGGGGGACGAGGCTGGAGGAGGGAGCCCGTTGGAGGAGGGCGAGGTCGGAGACCGAAGCTCAGAATCCGACGACTTCGCGGAGGCTCTCGAGGTAGCATTCCGAACTTCTCCTCTTACGATCTGTTCTTGAATCCCTATGGACTTCTCACCGATGTTCGAGCCATGCAGGAGGAACTTGTTCGTAGGCCTCGTTCTCGCTCCTTGGCGGGTGATGTCGCGGGACCTTCGGAACCCGCGCCTATGGCTGCGTCTAGTTCTGCATCTGGTGGGACCAGGGGGTCTGAGGTGGCTCCTCTGGACTCTCCAGGCCTCGTAACAGTATACGGGGGGCCTCGTCTCGGAGTCCCATCAGTACCGTCCCAGGAGCAGCTCTCGGAAGTCGATCTTCGTAAGTCTCCTCCACCGGTCTCCTCGTTGCCACACGTGGGCCATGCCAACTAACGTTTATGTCTCTTTCTGTCATACAGTTCTCCGACTGGCGTGGGCTGCTGCAGCTAGGCTGGTTGGGATGTCTGGCGGCGTCCCTCCCAGGGGCATGCCGGTGATGGTGTCGATAGTCCCTTCACCTCCTCAAGCTGCGGCGCACACCATCACTGGCGGGATCACCAGCAGGGCCATACCTGAAGTCATCGAGGTGGACTCTGAGGAAGAGGATCAACCGGTCAGTCCCAGTCCTGTCGTGCCTGCGACGGCGTCAGGTGTCGTACCAGACTCAACACCAGATGCGGATCCCACTGAGGAATTCCTGCAGGCATATCCTACGTACGAGCCTGCTGACCGCGCGGATTGGGACGAAACGACCTCTGATGAGGAAGACAGCAGCATAGTCCGCCACCGGTCGTGGAAGCTGATCACGCGCTTTATCAGGGACACTCCCCAAGCGCAATGGCTGGACGAAATGGATAGGCTCCGCTCGCGGTTGCGCGAACTGTGTGCCGGGGGAGTGGATGCCCAACGCCCTCACGCGCTCATCCGAGACCTCATGGCTGAGAAGATCCGGGAGCATGATCGTGGGCTGAGCGTGGGATGGCAGCGGAGGAAGGCGACCAGCATTAGGAAGCTCCAGGAGGCTGAAGGCGAGGTCCAACAGATGCAGATCCGGGCCAACGAGCTTTCAGCCACTCTCGATGCGCAGTCTGAGCTGGTCTCACAATTGAAGACCCAGCTGGCAGAGGCTGAGGAGCATATAGGGCAAACCTCTGGAAGGATGGATGCCGTTCGGGCCGGGGTGGAAAGGGCCAGGTCCAGGGTTGACGAATTACGCCCCGCCGCTGCTGAAGAGGAGCGGGAGTTGAATCAGCGACAACAGGCTTTGGACGCCGCAAGTCAACGGGTGGCGGAGCTGCAACGCTCCTTTGACGGAGTCAACCCGTCCATGGGGGAAGTCAACCCCCGAGTATTGTAGCGAACCCGAAGAAACTTTTATTAACACTTTTGTGATTCAACTCTTTCTTTCTCCTTTGTTTTGAGTTCCGTAGCACGCATGATTTCCACTGTTGAATTGCCTTGTTGCATCCCTACAATGTTTGCGGGACGTTTGACGACAATTCCCTCAAACCAGTCCAGATTCCCGAAAGATGGGGAAGGCTTGATCGGAGGAGGAACTTCCAGGATAGCCGAACCACTGTTTCTTCAACGTGCTCTTATGCACGGACAGGGCAATGCCAGGGGCGCTGAAATCGGTTCAAACAGATGAAAATGGGGAGTGTGAATCACGATGCCCAAATTCGAAACACTGCAGGGATGGCGTGACAATAAAGGAAAACCGCTAACCGTGGAGGACAGACGGTATCCTTACTGCGTTAGCCTGAAATGGGGACAACAAATGAGCATCGACCGCAAACCATATTCGCAACGCGGGATTTTATCAATTTGTTGTTGATCAATCTTTCAGGACGTTGGCCCAGGACAGTTGGTGGACCATAGGTCAGACATCCATACTGTTAGGGGGTCCTTCCAGACATGACCAGTCTTCCGGAACGTTGGCCCAGGACGGTAGGTGAGCCGATGCGGCATAAGACCAGGCCGTTAGGGGGTTCCTTCAGACATGAAATAGGACGAGGGTCCGAATAAGGGGCACGCAAAGCGTGGAACATGGAGTGGTGGTTTGTTCAAACAGAATCCAACACCTTGGTAGTTGCACCACCGTGGAGGGAGTACACCAAATTGGGCGCATTGGCCTGATCATGGATCATTCCTTCTTCCAGACAGGGCCTCTGGCGAGGGCTGGAAATGGGGAGGAACAAGATTTCGTGATTCCAGGGGCTGAACCCTAGGTGAAATGCCTGGGTGTCTCTACGTATCCCACGTGATGATGGGAATCAAGCCGCACGTAGTTCTTGAAGCGCAGTTTAACGTCATACTGGACGAGGATCAGCCTGACCGTGTTGGTACACATCCAACTAAAACTACTAAGCCCACGTGAGTCGTGCTCGGTGTGGGAAACAAGCAGTAGTGGTGGGAATTTCCCGACGCAGAGAGGGGCAGGTTAGGGCAAAGGGATGCTCGGTGACTACCGGCCCGATGACACTAACACGATCATTCAGCGCACCTAGATGCGCGAAGAGAAAGAGCCGCGTATGATGGAGTTCCACTTGAACACGAGGGAGTGGAAATGTGTGAATCGTGGTGCTCGAGATTCAGATCACAATGATGGTGGCGTGACGATGGAGGATTACTGCTGACCATGTTTGCAACACAGCATCCTGTCGCGTTAGCCTGAGGTGGGAACAAACAAATGAGGGTCGACCGTTGACCATGTTCGAAACACGGGACCGTGTCACAAATGTTGTCAGAGATCCGTGGGGACGTTGGCCTGAAACGATTGAAGGGCCCTTAGGTCCAACATTCATGGAGAGCCCTTAAGCTTAGTATCCACGTCGTCCGAGGGTCCCTTTGGATGTGGAAGAGGATGAGGATCCAAATAGCGAGCTCACGAAGCTTGGTCATGAGATGAGGGGAATGTCCCTGTGAAAATCCCATGCTTCGGGCTTTCTGTCAAAACACATCCGAATACGTCAACGAAACGTATTAGAGAGAGGGAGCAGGTTCCTTTCCCTTGGGGAGATCTTAGTTTAGGGTCATAGAACTCGGACCATGGATTGGAAAAAGGGATCAGGGGACGCATGACATCAAAACCTGACGTGAATGAGGACATATTCCTGCTTACTATGCGTTCTCCAGGGAAATGCTCGAGTCGAGGGACCGAACACAAGGGTTAGGCTGGGCCCGCGGGGAAGTACCCGGGCGCTCCTACGTATCTCATAAGAATGAGAATCAATCCATACGTAGTTCTGGAGGGTGGCACGGTAAGGTACCAGTGCCAGGGGAAAAGGGGAGTGCGGACGTGGCCCTTTCACTAAAGAAGCGGAATTTGATGTATCTTGTTTGTTCTTTAAGGTGAATGGTTTTTTTTTTGTGAAGCGACAGGCCTAGAACAGTAGGTCTTGATGTCGCCACAAGAATCAAGCCGTGATGGGCGTTGACAAATGGCATGGCGCGTGGCCAATACCCAACGTGATGTCCTCTGCAACGAGGTTACCACAATGCGGTGCCGTTTTTCGTCGTGCGGCCAGGACGATAATGTCACAGTTTAGGGTCGTATGATAGGACCAAGCATGCATTTTATCGTCATGCAGCACAGACGTAGCAGAGACGATGCTAGGCGGGAAATGTGCACAGTGTTATAAAACACAATTGACGGAGACATGATCCCACATCAGATTGTACGCCATCCGGAGGTGAAACAGGGAGAGAGACTGGCTTCCTGAATGGGTTGTACCCAGAGACAGGGCGTCTGGACGGTCCTACGTATCCCATGAGGATGGGAATTTGAACGTAGTCCCGAATGGGTCTTAGTTTATGGTCTTAGATCTCGGACCATGGGAGTCCCAAAGGACGCCAGATTGCAGCTTTGTCCCCCTAGCATGCAAAGGTGCACTGAGGGATAGCGCCAAAAGTGTCGAAATTCCACCTGGACATGATGGGGTGGAAAATGATGTGAATCATGCAACCAACATTCAAGGACTGAAGGGGCTGGCATGACGACAGAGGATTACTGCTGACCATGTTCGCAACACAGCATCCTGTCGCGTTAGCCTGAAATGAGGACTAACAAAACGAGCATCGACCGCTGACTATATTCACAACGCGGGATTTTATCGATTTGTTGTCTGAAACCCTGGGGGGCGTTGGCCCGTATCGGTAGGAGAGCCCTTGGGCGTATTATCCAGGCCGTTCTTGGGGGTCCCTCCGGGTGTGAAAGATGATGGAAGTCCGAATAGAGGGGAACACGAAGCTTGAAAAGTGGAAGGAACTTGATCAAGTTGAATCTGACACTCTTGGTGCTAGACCAGAGTACTCTTAATACATGGGCGAACCAATGCAGGGAGTCAAGGGACTCAACCTTGAGGGTGATCGAGAGATGGCAGATTCCCAGGGAAAGGGGGGAATGATGCCTAAAACCTTGTATCATACCTATACACCCCCCACTGGAGAGGGATGGACCAAGTGGCCTAGGTGACCGGGAAATCAGGAGATCTCCCAGAGGTGGGGCTGGACCCGAATCTTAGACATTCAGGTGGTCCTACGTATCCCATTAGGATGGGAATCAAGCCATACGTAGTTCTGAAGGATGCCTTTTAACGTCATGCAGGATAGGGAACAGGAGGACTGAACCTCAGAATGGGGGCGTGCGTGGTGCAGTTGTTGCAAACCCGACGTGAATGAGGACATAGTCCTACACTGCGCCACGCAGTCCTGTGATCAGGGTCCTGAAAAGAGGATTAGAGAGGTAAATTTGCTGAACTCAAGCTGGGTTCGGAGACAAGGGGTCTTGAACGTAGTTCCAGATGAGAGTCTTAGTTTATGGTCTTAGAGCTCGGACCGTGGATGGTGACAACTCCCGAGTAAGCACAGATGTCAACCCAATCCCTAAGCCCACGTGAGATAAACTCGGTGTGGGAAACAAGGGGGGGCATCCTCATTGCAATACTTGGGGCGTCCATTGAAGGGGAGTCAGCAGAGAGTTCCGAAGGACACCTTTGATGTAGCTTGTTCCTCAAACGCGCAGACGTGCATGGGGGAAAAGTACCAAGAGTCCCAAAATTCTACTTGGACACGATGAAGTGATGAAGGGTGTGAATCGTGTACCCGGCATTTGGGCTTAATGGGTTGGCGTGGCGACAGAGGAAAACTGTTATCCATGAAGGAAACACAGCGTCTGTATCGCGTTAGCCTGAGGTGGGAACAACAAACGAGCATCGACCGCTGACCATATTCGCAACGCGGGATTCTATCGATTTGTTGTCCGAAACCCTGGGGGGCGTTGGCCCGTATCGGTAGGAGAGCCCTTGGGCTTTGTATCCAGGCCGTTCTTGGGGGTCCCTCCGGGTGTGAAAGATGGTGAAAGCCCTGATGCGGGGATACGCAAAGCCTGGAAAGCGGGTGCGGACGTGTCCGAGTAAAGCTTGGCATTCCAGGTTATAGACCAGAGTACTCTTAAGCACATTGGAGAACCGCCGAAAAAGAGGGATCGACGAAACAAATCAGTAGGGGGTGGGAGCATGGCGTGGTCATCACGAGACCGTCGTGAATGAGGACATAATCCCACACCACACCATATGATCCCCTCATGGAGAAAGGATGGGCCAAGGGGCCAAGATGGGATGAGAATTCCCGAGAGATGGGGCTGGACCCGGATCTTGGACATCCAGGTGGTCCTACGTATCCCATTAGGATGGGAATCAAGCCACACGTAGTTCTTGAAATGTAGTTTAACGTCATACTGGACGAGGAGGGGAGTAATATACCCCTAAACAAGGGAGGTGTATGGCATGGTAAAGAAGCCGTCGTGAATAAAGACGTAGTCCTACGTCACACCATACGATCCTATAAGATAGGTCCTGGGCCGTGGCCCGGAAAGGCCAAGGGGCCTGAGGCTGAGCCTCGGTCAGGAAGGCCTGACTGGTTTGTATTTTAACGTCTTACATGAGGACGGGGGGCCAGGGGCCCGAGGAGGCCAAGGGGCCTGAGGCTGGGCCTCGTAAGGGGAGTTGCACGACATGGCACATGATCCCGACGTGAATGAGGACGTAGTCCTATACCACACCGTACACTCCTATGAGGAATCAGGGCCGTGGGCCCGATCACTAGCACCACCTGGGGGAAGTTTTTCACCTCAGGATGGGGCAGAATGAATCACTGTTGACCATATTCGAAACACAGCGTTCCTATGGTGACCCGCATGGGGGCAACAAATGAGCGACGACCGCTAACCAAATTCGCAACGCGGGACTTGCATCGATTTGTTGCTTGAGAAACCCTCGGGGGCGTTGGCCCGTATCGGTAGGAGAGCCCTTGGGCATTGTATCCAGGCCGTTCTTGGGGGTCCCTCCGGGTGTGAATCCATCCACGAAAGGGGCAAACACCTCCAGGGGGGAATGTGCAGCCGGGTCGAGGCTTACTCGACGTGGGTCGGGGCAAAGGTGTGCACCCTTCCATATCTTGACCCGAGGGGAAGATTTTGGCTTTTGGGCTGGGCCGATGGGCGAAATGTCCGGGCGTTCCTACGTATCTCATAAGGATGAGAATCAAGCCATACGTAGTTCTTGAAGGCCATGCAGTTTAGCGTCATGCGGTGAGGATGTGGGAGGGTAGAAGAACGGGAGTGGGCGCATGGTGTGACCCTTACAATCTTTGCGTGAGTGGGGTTGCATGAGCGGGGCCAAGAAAGCCCACTCCCTGCTACACAAAGATCCTCCAAGGAGACTATTCCCAGGGGGAATAGTGGAAGAGAGAAGCTTGGGGCTGGGCTCAAAACAAGGCGTCCGAGCGTTCCTACGTATCCCATGAAGATGGGAATCAAGCCGTACGTAGTTCTTGACATGCAGTTTAACGTCATGCGGGACGAGGGGCATCTCATTCGGGGATGTGTGCGGCATGGTACATGATCCCAACGTGAGGACGTAGTCCTACACTGTACCGTACGATCCCGTAAGAGGGTAAGTCGGGGAGAAACGAGGGGGCCCGGGGCCAGACCTCGGTGGAGACGGGGCCAGGGGCCCAAAGAGGCTGAGGGGCCTGAGGCTGAGCCTCGGTCAGGAAGACCTGACTGACTTGCAGTTTAACGTCTTGCAGTGAGGACGGAGATGCAGTTTAAGGTCATGCGGGACCAAGTCGCAGTTTAGAGTCGTGCAGGACCCTCTCGCAGTTTAGGGTCGTGCAGGACCAATGCAGTTTAATGTCGTGCAGGACCCTCTCGCAGTTTAGGGTCGTGCAGGACCACGTCGCAGTTTAGGGTCGTGCAGGACCACGTCCCAGTTTAGGGTTGTGCAGGACCAATGCAGTTTAATGTCGTGCAGGACCCTCTCGCAGTTTAGGGTCGTGCAGGACCAATGCAGTTTAATGTCGTGCAGGACCCTCTCGCAGTTTAGGGTCGTGCAGGACCACTTTTGCCCTAGGAAAAGTATCGCTTGAGGAATCTGGCATTGGTGGGAGGGGTTACACGCTCTCCATCTGTGGTCACCAAGGAGTATGCTCCATTGGGGTAAACCTTATGGATGATATAAGGCCCTTCCCATTTGGGTTCTAACTTGGGAAGTTTCCTTCCGGGAATCATTGGCGCTCGCAGGGCCAGTACCAGGTCACCCTGTAGAAAAGAGCGGAGACGAACCTTCTTGTCAAAAGCTCTTGCTATCTTGTCCTGATGCCTTTCCAGATTGTGCAGGGCATGAAGCCGGTTCTCGTCCAGTGCCTCTAACTCAGCTAGACGGATCTCGGCCACCTCATCTGATGTCTGGTGATCATAAACTGCAGTGCGTAGCGACGGCAGCTGGATCTCAATGGGTAGGACGGCCTCAGCTCCATACACCAGGGAATATGGGGTCACCTGGGTAGAGTTGCGAGTCGTCGTCCGGTAAGCCCAGAGGGCGTTGGGGAGCTTGTCCGGCCAACTCTTCTTGTTCTGACCAACCATCTTCTGCAGAATGTTAGAGAGGGTCTTGTTGAACACCTCGATCTGTCCATTCGCCTGTGCGTGGTAGCGGGAGGTATGGTTTGACCGGATGTCGTACTTAGCGTACAATTTATTCAATTCAGCTGCTCGGAAGTTGGTGCCGTTGTCAGTGAGGACGGCGTGAGGGACTCCAAACCGGTGGATAATGTTGGAGCTCACAAAGTCAACGACGGAACGGGCCTTGAACTCTTTGAGCGGAACTGCTTCTGCCCACTTGGAGAAGAAATCTGTAGCAGTCAGGATGAACCTACACTGGCGGGCTGTTGCCGGCGGATACGGTCCCACTACATCGAGTCCCCATACCGAAAATGGCCAAGAGTACTTGGTGGGGTGGAGGGGTTCTGGCGGCCGATGCAAGAAGTTGGCGTGCAATTGGCACGCGTGGCATCTCTTGGCGTATCCAATGCAATTGTGGATCATGGAGGGCCAGAAGTACCCTAACCTCCGGATTTGATGGGACAGCTTCGGCCCAGCTTGATGGGCGCCACAGGAACCGGCGTGAACCTCTAGCATAACTTGAGGTATCTCTACTCCTTGGATGCAACGGAGGAGGACACCATCAAAACTCCGTTTATAGAGGGTCTGCTCAAGACTGGGGCCGCTCTGGAGGGTAAATTGAAGTGCGCGGCGTCGGATTCGCTCACGCTCGGTCCGGTCGTCCGGGAGCTGACCATTTTGGAGATACTCGACAAAAGGTGCTCTCCAGTCGGGGGTGGTTTCAACCACTGCGTCTGACGAACCCGGGACTCCCGATATGGAGGGTCCGGCGGTGAGATGACTTACCCGCAGGCTATCACGGTCCTCTTGGGTGACGGGAGCAATGACTCTCCGGTGGGCCACATGTATGACCAAATCATCTTGCTCGGGTTCTGCGAGCGATGCGGCTAAGCCAGCTAGGGTGTCCTCTTGGCCGTTCTGCGACCGTGGGACATGGGTAACCTCCGGTCGAGAAGAGAACTGGGCCATTAAGAGAAGGGTGTACTCCAGCAACGGTGCAAGCTCTGGCTTCCTGACGACGTAGTCGCCATTAACCTGTTTGATTACCAGCTCGGAATCTCCCTTCACATGTAGATGGGGTACATGGATCTCAAGGGCCAACTCGAGGCCGGTGATGAGAGCTTGATACTCTGCCTCGTTGTTCGTACAACCTTCTGACAACAGGAAGGAGTACGGCAGGACGGCTTGTGCCGGGGTAATGAAAACAATACCCAGACCCACTCTGTTGAGCTTGGGGTCGTTGAGCCTTCTACCGGTGGGGCTCCGGGAGGCGCCGTCGAAATGCATTTGCCAACACGGGACAACTTGATCGACCGAGAGGATTGTCTCGTCGGGGAAATCCAGGTCCAGGGATTGATCTGCGGAGGTTGGATGGGTAGCTAAAAAGTCTGCCAACGCCTGTCCCTTAACGGCCTTCTGAGGCACAAACCTGATGTCAAAATGCTGGAGAATCACCGCCCACCGTGCTAGTCGGCCAGTCAGCATGGGGCGGTTCAGGATATACTTCAGCGGATCCACCCGAGAGATCAATTGCACCTCGTGGTGTTGCAGGTAGTGTCGCAACTTCTGCACGGCGAAGACGAGCGCAAGGCAGCTCTTTTCGATAAGGGAATATCTGACCTCCGTATCGAGAAGCATGCGACTGAGATAGTAGAGACTGTTCTCAGTGCCCTCGTTGTTCTTCTGGGCGAGCAGCGCGCCGAGGCATCTCTCCAGGGCGGTCACGTAAAGGACCAGCGGCTTTCTAGAGATGGGTGGCATCAAGACCGGAGGTTGGAGCAGATACTGCTTGATTTCCTCGAAGGCGATCCGACACTCCTCATCCCATTCGTAGGCAGCGCCTTTCTTCATGAGCCGGGAAAAGGGCTTACACTTGCCGGCCAGATTCGCAATGAATCGGCGTATATAGGCTAAGTGGCCTTGTAGGCCTCGAAGCTCCCGAATGTTGCTCGGGGGAGGCATTTGGCTGATGGCCTTGATCTTCTCCGGGTCGATCTCGATACCTCGGTATCTGACGACAAAACCCAGAAACTTCCCGGAGGTGACTCCGAAGGCACACTTCAGTGGGTTCATCTTCAGGTGACGGGAACGGAGGAAACTGAACACTTTCTCAAGGTCTTTGAGATGGTCCTGGCGTTGGCATGATTTGACTACAAGGTCATCCACGTAGCATTCCACCAATGTCCCGAGGATCGGTTTGAATATGCGATGCATGACGCTCTGATAAGTGGCACCTGCATTTTTCAAACTGAATGGCATTACCTGGTAGCAAAAGGTACCCTGGGGAGCCCTGAAGGCAGTGGACTCCTCATCTTCGGGGGCCATCCGGATCTGGTTATACCCGGAATACCCATCCATGAAAGAGAGGGCTTGGAACCCGGCCGTGGCGTCAATCAACAGCTCCGTCACTGGGAGTGGGAAGTCATCCTTTGGGCAGTGGCGATTGAGATCGCGGAAGTCGATGCATACTCTAATCTGCCCATTCTTCTTCCTGACCGGCACAATGTTGGCGAGCCATTTGGGGGTACTGGACCTCTTTGACGAAGTTGGCCTTGATTAGCTTATCAACTTCGGCCTCAACCATAGCGCCATGGGAAGGGTGCATTTTCCTGGGAGGCTGCTTGAACCCACGATGTTTTACTGGGAGGCCCAGACGGTGGACGGCCACTTGGGGATCCAGCCCTGGCATCTCATCGTAACTCCAGGCAAACACATCGCGGTGCTGTTTGAGGAAGTCTACATACTGCTGCCGCTTCTCGAGGGACATGGCCGCACTGATCAATGTGGGTCTTGGATCTGCCTCGCTACCAAGGTTCACCTGTACCAGTTCATCGACCGTGGTAGAGAAGCCTTCTTCAAAGGCTGGGGGAGCATCCTCCAAGTCTTCCTCCCCAGCCGTGGGGGGATTTCCCGCGACGGAAGATACTTCTGGGCTCTCAAAACCCGAGGGGCAGCTGGTGCCGGCTTGGGCAGCAGCGGTCATCACATCAGGAGACTCACTTGTCGTCGAGACCATAGCAATGAATGCATTTGATCCTATCCCGTCCGGCCTTCGGCCTAAGGGGCCACGCTTGATGATATCAAAGCAGTGGTGACGTGTCGGCCTGAGTCGGTTGATTCCAGCCCGGCGAAATAGACACGTATGGCGCACCGCCGTTGTCATGAGCTTGACGTCCCGGTACCGTACAGGGGTAGGAGGTTCCGGGATGACCCGATCCTGGTTGATGTAGGAGTATGAGGTGATTCTCCACCGTCGCTTGGACACGAGAACATGCCTTCCTTGCGTACCTGAAATAACGAAACATTGTCCCATGTCGGGGGTCGTGGCCTCCAACCGGTGGATCGGGAGGATGTAGGCGTCGTCCATGCTCGCCCAGGGATCACTTGTGATCGGGGCGGGCTCATCCTCGCTGACCAGGATCTGCTTGTCCTTACTTTTGTAATAACCCGCATCCAGATAGCGGGCCTCACAAGAAGCGAAAGGGGACGCGTCTCCTTGGAGCACGCCTACTCGACCGTTGAGCGAGTACTTAAGGCACTGGTGATACAATGAGGGGACCGCTGCATGCTGATGGAGCCATGGCCTACCCATCAATGCGTTGTAGGCAGTGTCCTGAGAAACAACCATGAACTCGGTGCTGGCAATTAAGCCACCGAACTGGGACTTCAGGCGGATCTTGCCGACCGGGGTTTGCTCTGTCATGTCGTACCCCTGGATCCTGAGGTCAGAGGGAGTCAAATCACCTTCGGACAGACCCAGCTTTCGCAGAGTCCGGGTTGGAATTAGATTGATTCCAGAACCCGTGTCAACGAGGCAGTGACGGACTTCCACACCGTTAAAGTGGCCAGTGATATACAGTGGGCGAATGTGCCCCTGTATAGGAGGGTCTTCATCTTCACCGGAGAACGAGATAACCGCCTGACATTCGGCGTTTTCAATCGTCTCGGTATGGAAGGCTTCCGCGGCTGCCACTTCCGTCTCGAACTGGAGGGGGCTCCTTAGGGCCTCGACAAGTGCCTTGCGCATCTCAGATGACAAGCGTAGGGCCTCAAGGATGGAAAGCCTTGCCGGAATTCCGGCTAGGTGCTTTATGACATCATACTTGCCTGCCAAACGCGAACCTCTGCTTACAGGGGGTTTTTCGGCATTTGGAGGCATAGCGGGTTCTGCTGGTTGAACTGGCGGTCGGCTAGCACTGGGTACATCCTGCTGCCTGCTAGTAGAAGCCTGGAGAGTAGTCGCTGGGCTAAGATCGGACAGCGGAGGCTGGCCTGTCGCCGGGCAAGACTGGCTATGATACGAACGAGGTGGCTCTCCCCGATCCAGCAACACGAACGGCGGTGGAGGTAGAGATGAGGATGTTGGATGGGCCAGCGCGTGCTGAGATCTGCGCTGAGCCTGCTGCCTGGTCTCGGTAGCGTGCACGGCTTGGTCACAAGTTCCTGCTGACATACCTCGGTGACCGGCGCGATTGCGATTCCGCTGACGTTGACGTCGGCTGGAAACATTGGGGCGGTCTGCCTGGGGTTCCCCCTCGTCGGGGGTCATATAGGGCTTTACCAGCTCCACGGTGTTAACCGAAGCGTACCCTTGACTGTCGCTCGAAGAGTCATCCACCACTGGGCAGATTCTGGGAGGAATTCCCATTTCGGGAGGCATAAAGTCACCAAGAGTGCGGGATGATGACGGCACTGGCGGTGCACGTTGATTCTTCTTTCGTCGCCGCTGCTTGCCCTTTTGGGAAGAGGTCGACTGTGAAGACGATGCTGAGGCACCGACTACCTATTCTAAAGGTTCCGGCTACTTCAGGCGTGCCCGGATGATACCCTGGGCACAGACGACAGTTTTTCGAGCCATCCAGTTGTCGTATTTCTGGGACCCGCGGCTAGGGACTTGCTGCCACTCACCCTCGCTGTCACTGCCGATTTCTGATCCCGCAAAGATGCCTGCCACCTGTGCTGGAGCTGGGCCCAACTTGACTATGTTGTTGTTGACCTGGTCCTGAAGCCAGTCTTTAAACACATAGCATCGCTTGAGGGTGTGCTCCAGGATCCGATGATAGGGGCAGTAGTTGGGGTGATCGGCGAGATGCGCCTCTGCCGGCCTCCTGCACTCAGGCAGACGCACGATCCCTTGCTCTAGAGCACTTCGGAAGTAACCAGGGACCTGATTTTCGTTGAACGAATAGGTATGGTACTTTCTTTCCGGGTAAGGAGCCCTGGGGGCCTGGTCCTGTCGAGGGACCGGAGGGGCCTGCCGAGGGGGCGGCGCCTAGTTGTCTCGCCTAGGTGGCGGCGGCGCATTGCGCGGGGGAACCTGTCAGTTCTGAGGCGGTCGCTGCTGGGCAGGAGCCTGTGCTTGAGGTGGAGGACCTCTGCGGGGTTGCGGGGGTGGTGCCGCCGGTAGCAATTCCAGCTGCCTCGGGGCTTCTATTTGAGCCACTGCGGCGGGTTCAGCCCTAGAGGCCCTCCTGGCTGGGATCATAGGGGGCAGCAAACGTGCCTGACTAGCCTGTTGCAGGGCCTCCTCGAGACGCTGGGCCTTATCCGAGAAATCTCTGAACCCTCCAGGGTAGTTCTGGGTAATCAAGGAGGGTACCAGCTCTGTCTTTACGTTCCCCACACACATCGTCAGTAATTGCTCCTGAGTCAGTGGCATATCAAGGGAATACGTAAGTCCTTTCCACCGGGCGATGAAGTCTGCAACCCGCTCATCGGGCCTCTGTTTGCACTTGAAGAGGTCCGCGATGCTGGTCTTTCGCGTGGTGGAGCTGAACTGGTACAAGAACTGCCGGCGAAGATCCTCCCAACCGGTCACTGATCCGATGGGGAGCTGGCTGTACCAGACGAATGCCGGACCTTCCAACGTCTGTACAAAACATCAGAGCTTAGCGGCTTCTTGCTGATCTGGGGTCCCCAGCATGGGGCCACACCTGGAAGAGAAATGAGCCAAGTGCTGGGGTGGGTCCCCTGTCCCGTTAAAAGGCGAGAAAGTGGGGTTCCCAAAACCCGGAGGCGCGGGAATATCATCCAACCACGCGGGATAAGGCTTGCCATCCGGTGGGACCACCACCTGCCGTGTCTCCAACGCCTCGAGGCGGGCTGTGAGTGCCGCAATAAGGTCCTCCGGGTGGGGGTCCCTGTCTTGACGGGGATCCCTAACCACAAGCGCATTGTCGGGCTCTTCAACACGGTAGACGGCTTCGGCTGCTCGCAGGTCGACTGGCTGGACGACCTGTTGGGCGACTGGGGGGACCCGGGTTGGGTTCTTCAGATTGCCCCGTCGCTCAGGGGGGTTTGGCGAGACGTATCGCGCCCTCTTGCCGTATGTTCTGGCTTCCGCCCTGTCCGCGACAGTAGCATGATCAGGGTTGCCCGGAGGCATCTCACCGGGGGGAAATTGTTCCTGCCCCTGCTGCCCCGGCCTGGGATTACCATAGTCGGGTCGTCGCTCTGCGGCGCGTTCAGCCAAGAGTTCGTCGACCAGCCTCTTCTGCTCAGCAAGCTGCTGGCGCAACGTGGTCTTCTCAGGATCTTCGTCCATTTTCTGCACAGAGGCGGACGGGTCGGAGTGCTTGACTACTCCGACATGCTCCTTACCCTTGCCAGTGCTCCGACCGAGTGTCAGTGACTCGGTGGGTACAGGGAGGCCTAACAGGTTCCTCTGATGACGGGTAACTCTCCCTGACGGGTCAAGAAGTGGCGGTACGCCCTCGGATGGTAAGTCCCCATCAAGGAACTCAAGCTCATCTTCCTTATCCACAACGTCGGCCATGTGGACTGTGACCCCTCTTGAGGGCATATCCTCAATGTCGCATAACGAATCGGGCTGTCGTCGGATAGGGTCGAAGAGGAGAGCGGCATAGCGTCCCCAACCACGGACTTGCACATGGGGGGTGGCTTCCCTGACGATCTTGCGGAGTGCCTTGAAACTCTGAACGCATTTTCGTTGGAGGGCACTCTGGTGACCGGGTGACTCGGGGTGCTGGGCCACAAGGAGCGCCGCTGCATCAATCAGGCGGCACCGTTTGCCAATCTCCTCGAAGTGCTCTCGACTCCTGGGGTACACTACCCGTTCACAACGGAGGCGGAAGTGCGTCGCCCACAGGGTTCGACAAAAGCATCCCACTTCTTCAGGGGTAAGTGACTCGGGTACGCGGAAATTCAGTGCCGCCGTGGGCCATAACTTCTCTGGGAAGTAGTCCGCTGCAAGAATACTCCAGAAGCTCCTGGGTTCGTCCTCAGGGTTTGGCCCTACATTTCCCCACTCATCGACTGGGGGTGGCTGAGGGACCGGTAGCGGTGCCGAGGCGGACCTCTGGGATAGCAAACTCGGTGGTGGAGAATACGGAAAGCGAGCAGACTGGCCACCGTACTCTGGGCCTTCCTCTGAAGAGCGAGGTGACCTGACCACAATGTCACGATAGGACGGGCTAACAGCCACTACTTCGGGTACGGGAATCGCCGTTACCGGTGTCCGGTCATGTCGTGGCTCTACCACCGTTGACCCCCAAAACAGCTCCTCGTGATCCCAAGTAGAGGTAGAGGGCGCTTCGGGTGACGGTGGCGGTGACTGCGCGGTCGAAACCTGTAGAATTCCCAGGATTTCTTCCTCCTGGATGTACCTGCGGAGAGAGACGGGAATCCGGTGGACCTCAAATTCCGGGAGAACAAGGCTGACGCGTCTGGTTCCTGCCCCAGTCCTTGATACGGAGGAGCTGGGAGAAGGTTCCATCACTGAATCGCATTCCGCTTCCAAATCGGAGAAGCGGGCAGGTTTGATCTCCCCCTGGGCCTTCCCAGGATTCTTCTTGTGGCGGCGACGACCCGCTCTTCTGCCCCTGGGTGGCTCTTCGGGACAGGGTTGACCTCTATCAGGCAGCCCTGGGGCGGCACTGGCGCCATGGCGGAGAGGGCCCCCACTCGAGACAGCCGGGGTGCGAGGGGCACTAGGGCAAATATCAAAGGGTACATGGGGAGGACCTCCATGAACAGTACCCACGTGGGCGGGGCCTCTGTTGGAACTGGCAGGAGCATGGGGAAGGCCTCCATGGTCGATGCGAGTGGAGCGAGGCTGACCTTCACTCCTTGAGTTGCTGGGGCGAGGAGGACCTTCGCCAGTCGCAGAGAGGACGTAGGGGGGACCCCCACGTCGAAGGACCGGGCGGACGGTTCCTTCAGAAGGATGGACTTCATACCCTGTACAACGGGCGCGGGAAATGTCTCCGCGCTGAGCATCACTGCCACGGGGCAGGTCTTCCTGCAGGATGGGGGCAGCACGAGGCATGCCTCCATGACGAACCTCGGAGCGGGGAAGGCCCACGCTCTGTGGAGTAGTGGTACGGGGAGGACCTCCGTACGGGGTGGCATCACCGCGGGTTAGCTCGCGGCGATCACCACTTGGGCCTACAACCCAGAGAGTCAACCCAGCCTGCCCATGGGGCGGTTGGGGTCTCAATCTTGGTTGGGCGAAGGGGTGCCCCTGCTCAATGTACGCGGGGGCTTCATAATGTACGTCGGCAGTGGCTCGGTCCACTGTAACTGTCGACGTGGACGCGCCTAGGTGAGCGTCCTCAGCCCGGGCCCGGCGCTGACGTCGGGTCAGGCGGGCTGGTGCAGGTGGTGAAGGGACGTAGTCTACCTGTTCTTCCTGCGGGGCCGGACGGCGGCGTTGACGTGGCCGGACGGGATCTCTCGCCTGGGGGCCCCGGGTCGGGGCCCTGAGCGGACTGAGCCGGACAACACCTGCCTCTTCAGCGTAAGGCGAAGAGTCGTCAAGGCGTTCCGGGGATAGGCTCCCGAAACGATTGAATGTCTGGGTAGGGAGCAGGGGCTCCCTGCGCGGCCTGTTAGGGCGGCGTTGACGGCGGGGCCTGGAAGCCTCCAGGTCCAAACGGGCCATATCTCTGGTCGGGATGACCCCTTGTTCCTCATACCTGCGCATGAGGCTATTGATCACCCTTCGTTGGATGACCTCTGATGGGTAAAGGGGACGTGGAAGCCCCGCATCCCGTGACGTGGCAGCCGTCGTGGCGGTAGTGGCGCCATGTGGAGTGGCCGTAGTGGTGTTGCCCCTGCCCCTGCGCGGGCGAGGAGCGGATGGTGACCGCATCTCTGAAATAGCAACCTGGTTCCTGGAAAACGAAGGGATCAACTCATCAGTACTGAGAGGAAAAGGATTGACAGCCAGTGCCCCAGCGTTCTTCCATCCTCCATGTCTGTGAGAAGGATCCACGCCAACACGCTGTAGAGCGGAGTGCCCCACGTTCTACTACCCCGACTTCCGGTGAGTTCCACGACAGGCCCGCTATTTGCTTGGCGGGACCAGGCACCAGATATCTGGATCCGGTGACACGTCAATCTACTGGTGTCTCGAACGCTACTAATCCCCATGCTGAGGAGAAGACTTTCACGTCGGGTTCACCATTTCTGTTTCCGACGCTTTTGCCGGGGCGCGCGCGCATCCGTCCGCGGAGGAGGGGGACGCGCGGCTTTGTTGCCCCGCATTCCCGCTTTCCAAAGGCGGGCGGAATTCGTTCCTTATTCAGGTACGTCTTCTCCTTGATCGAAACGGGATGATGGGATGTCGGTTCTTCCTCCTGTGGATTCCTCCTCAGAACTTGTCACCTAGTCCGGGTCTCCCTTATAGATTTAATACGTAGTTCGTGAAACTCTTCCCAGTGCCATGTTTCCATGGACGCTGGTTAATTACACTGCTTCTGTCGGGACATTCCAAAGGATCCAGTCAGGGCAGCAACCTTCGGTCAGGGGAGTAATCACGTTTGAGGCATCAGTAGCGTGTCTGGATGCTGGGGTACCTGGCATGTCTGTCTGTTATCCTTGATCACAAGGCTTCTCGAGGGCGTGGAAGCCCGAGGCATCCCACATCCAGTGCGGGGAATTACATGTCATAGACACGTATCTGAGGTTTTCCTCAGCTTCCCATGTTCAACACAGGGTATGCCGCGAGTTTAACGTCTTGCGGAGACGGTTACGCCAAAGGCGTTCCATCCGAGGTTTTCCTCAGGCATCTCATGTTTATCACGAGGTAGGCCGCGAGTTTAACGTCTTGCGGAGACGGATGAGAATGAAACGAGACCATCGCAGGGGGGCGACAGTGAAGTTGGGCTTGAGCCTTGAAGAGGCTTCCTACGTATCCCCGTGGCAGGGAATCAAAGTCCGCGTAGTTCAGGATGGTGCCGGTAAACCGACGTGAATCTGGACCTTGGTCCGAGGGGAGTTGGGCTTGAACCTCTGGGAGGATTCCTACGTACCATGCCTTGACATGGATCAAAGTCCTCGTAGTTTAAATAATACAGTTTAACGTCATGCGGGACGATAATGAACCCTGACGTGAATAAACGACGGGTGGTGGGTGTCGGCGAGCTGACGTAAGTGAGGGACCTTGGTCCACTATTGGTGGGATTGAACCTCGTGGAGGCTTCCTACGTACCATGCCTTGACATGGATCAAAGGCCTCGTAGTTCAGGGGTCACAACGACTTACCGCTGGACTGGAATTGCAATTTAGCGTCCTGCTGGACGTGAGTGTGCAGTTTAACGTCATGCTGGACGGGGTGAAACCCGACGTGAAAGACGGGTGGGCTTGAACCTCGTAGAGGCTTCCTACGTACCATGCCTTGACATGGATCAAAGACCTCGTAGTTCAAATGGGTTTGTGTCGGTGAACCGACGTGAAAGTAGACCTTGGTCCACTATTGGTGGGCTTGAACCTCATAAAGGCTTCCTACGTACCATGCCTTGACATGGATCAAAGACCTCGTAGTTCAAATGGGGCTGGGTCGCAATGGCTTACCACTGGACTAGAATGTAGTTTAACGTCATGCTGGACGTAGGTAGAACACGACGTGAATTGGGTGATGGGTGGGCTTGAACCTCGTGGAGGCTTCCTACGTACCATGCCTTGACATGGATCAAAGACCTCGTAGTTCAGAAGGGAATGATCTCAATGGATTACCACTGGACCAGGATGGGACCCGACGTGAAAGGACGGGTGGGTGTGTCGGTGAACCGACGTGAAAGTAGACCTTGGTCCACTAATGGTGGGCTTGAACCTCATAAAGGCTTCCTACGTACCATGCCTTGACATGGATCAAAGACCTCGTAGTTCAAATGGGGGGTTTGTCGGTAAACCGACGTGAAAGCAGACCTTGGTCCACTAATGGTGGGCTTGAACCTCATGGAGGCTTCCTACGTACCATTCCTTGACACGGATCAAAGACCTCGTAGTTCAGGTGGGTTGGGTCGCAATGGCTTACCACTGGACCGGAATTGCAGTTTTAGCGTCGTGCTGGACGTAGGTGTGCAGTTTAACGTCATGCTGGACGAGGGTGAAACCCGACGTGAAAGACGGGTGGGCTTGAACCTCGTAGAGGCTTCCTACGTACCATGCCTTGACATTGATCAAAGACCTCGTAGTTCGGATGGGTTTGTCAGGGTCGGTGCTCACTCTAAGCCCACGTGAGTCATGATCGGTGTGAGAAACAAGAGGTTGCAAGGACCTGACGATCACGTCACGAAGGGTGCGTCCGTGAGAAGCGAAGAGGGGCTTACGCGTTGAGTGGCCCATGGTGTTGGGACTTACTCCAGGATGGAGGCCCATAGGGGGTGCCTCGTTCCCTATCACGTCCTCCACTGACCTTGGTAGTGGGGAAGTACAGAGATGCACGGGTGCAATCATCCGTACCGAAGGTTAGGGGCTTACGCTCTGAGGAAGCCCTTCCCCTGCGAACATACACCACTCCGACAAGGAGGATCTCATTCCATGTGCGGAAGAGTTCCATTCTCGTGGAGACGAGTGGTGTAATGAATGTTCGAGCTGGGGGGACCCTTCGTGAGGGAGACGAGGTTGGGTCACAGTTTAACGTCATGTGTTGAGGACGTGGTGCTTGGCAGTTTAACGTCCTGCAGATCGGACGAGGTGGGTTCACTCTACACCCCTAGGACTTACATAATCGGTACCCTCTGGTCCTTGGGGAAGGGAAGGTACCGGTAAGGCCATGGTAAAGGGGGGTAGTGGGCGGAACCATCGAGGGGTCCACGTTAGCGTGGCTATGCGAAGAAGCAATAGCTGTTAGCGTGCCTATGCGAAGAAGCATTAGGCGAAGCAACGCTACGGGAGGTGCTGTCCATGGGACTTTGAAATCACATCGTGCAAACCTGGAGGGTCGCACGGAAAGAGGAATCGCTAAGAAGAGGAGTGTGCTTTGCGAAGTGGGGTGCCTTGGCCTTAGCATGGGGCATAGGTGGGAGTGGGTGGTGCTTCACGAAGTGGAACAGTGTTCGCGGAGCACTGCCTCGTGAAGAAGGAATGGTTCGCGAAGCAAGGTCATGCCAAGCAATGTACTTCGCGGAGTGGAGCGACCCTGCCTTAGCATAGGGATTACTCGTATGGGTTGGGTGTTTCGCGAAGCACAAGTGCTCCGCGGCTGCCCGGGTTCCCTTGGGAATCCCCTTCCTTTGCGAACGCCCTTGGGATTCGCGAAGGGCATCCCTCTCGGAAGAGGGGCTCAAAACGAAACAAATCAGAGTCATCTCGCGAAGTAGAAATACCTCGCGGAGCTCATGATTCCCGGGTCAAAGCGTGCTTCGCGATTCGGGAGAGGAGAAGCCGAAAGGTCGGATTGTCCGTCCTCGGGACTCAGGGGGAGTCGAGTATTTATAGGGAAGGGGCGCCGCGAAGCAGGGCTCGCGCGCCGCCTTCGGGGCTTCGCGGCGGCTCGCGAACGTCAAACGGGCTCGCGGAGGATCACCGCCTCTGGAGCTTCGTGGCGTCGCCAGGGTTGGGGCGCTTCGCGGCGAGGCTTCGCGGCTGCGCTTCGCGGCTGTGCTTCGCGAGGCAGCGCGCCGGCTGTCTTTTTCGTTCCTTCCTTTCGGGCCACATTTTTGGCGCCAACACATGCCTTTCGGTCTAACAAATACACCAACAATATTTATGGAATTGATGAATCGAATATTTCAACAATATCTGGATTATTTTGTTGTGGTATTTGTGGATGACATTTTGATCTATTCAAATACATGGGCTGATCATGAGGTGCACCTGGAAATAGTGTTACAAATCTTGAGAGATCATCGCTTGTATGCCAAATTATCAAAGTGTGATTTTTGGATACAGGAAGTACGTTTCCATGGCCTTGTCATTTCTGATAAAGGCGTTTCTGTTGATCCTGAAAAGATAGAAGCCGTTATCTCTTGGCAACCACCAAAGAATGTGTTCGAGATACAAAGTTTTCTTGGTCTAGCTAGTTACTACCAACTCTTTGTGCATGATTTATAACGACTAGCTGCACCAATTACAGCTCTGACAAAGAATAATTCTCCATTCTTATGGACAAAAGAATTTCAGGAGTTCTTCCAGGAACTGAATGTTCGGCTTACATCATCACCTATATTTATTTTACTAGAATTAGGATAGGGGCATGTGGTGTATTTTGATGCTTCGGGATCAGGGTTGGTTGTGTTCTCATGCAAGGAGACCATGTAGTTGCTTATGGTTCAAGGCAGTTGAGGGTGCATGAGAAGAATTACCCAACACATGATTTAGAGTTAGATGCATTCGTCCATGCTTTGAAATCATGGAGGCACTATCTCTTTGTTGAGAAATGTATTGTGTTTACGGATCAAAAAATATTAAAACACATTTTCTCATAGCGAGATTTGAATCTGAGGCAAAGGAAGTGGATGTAGTATCTCCAAATGTTTGACTTTGACTTGATGTACACATCGAGGAAAGGAAATTCGGTGGTAGATTCATTGAGTAAAAAGTCATATGCTCAGTTAGTGAAAGAAGCTTTAGATGAATGGCAGTTGATGTCAGTCTTAGCCGACATGCATGTGGAATGTGAAGATAGAGGTGATGTTGCTATTTTCTTTTCTATTATGCTTGTTCCTGATTTAGTATTGCTGATCAAAGAAGCATAAAAATATGATGCAGAATGTCTAGTTGTAAGTTCAAAACTCAATGGTGGGGAGACCATTGATGGCTGGAAACTTGATGGGGGTTCAGTTTTGTGTTTCAGATATCAGATGGTTGTTCCTATAGTTTTTCAGGAACAACTCCTTCATGCTTACCACCATTCAAGATGGTATGTACATCCAGGTATACAGAAGACGTAAAAGGTGTTGAAGGCACAGTTTTGGTGGAGCGACATGAAAAGGAAGGTGGCCGAGTTTGTCTTGTGGTGCTTTACTTGTCTGCAGGTTAAAGTAGAGCATCAGAGACCAGGTGGAATGTTACAATCATTGTCCATCCCAGTGTGGAAATGGGATTAGACAACATTGGATTTTGTTACAGGTCTTCCAATAATGTTATGGAAACACGATTCCATTTGGGTGATATTGGATCATCTAACCAAGTCGGTCCATTTCATCCCTATTTGTGAAACTCATATGGTGGAGGATCTTTCAAAAATATATATCCAAGAAGTGGTAAATAGGCATGGTGTACCAGTGTCTATAGTATCAGATAGAGATACATGGTTCACATATCATTTCTGGAAATCATTACAACAAGCCCTTGGAACTCAGTTGACTATGAGCACGACATATCATCCTCAGAAAGATGGGCAATCCGAGCGGATGATACAAACATTGGAAGACATGTTGCGGGCTTGTGTAATAGATTTAGGTGGATCATGGGAGGAGAATATATCTTTAGTAGAGTTCTCATACAATAACAGCTATCAAGCCTCAATACGCATGGCTCCGTTTGAAGCATTGTATGGGCGTCCTTGTCATTCTCTACTATGATGGGTGGAAATAGGTGAAACTTCAATAGTCAGTCCAAGCCTTTTCTAAGAAACAACATAGAAGATCCAGTTGATTAGAAAAAGGATGGAGACAGCTCAGAGCCATCATAAATCTTATGCAGATCATTGTCGAAGACTATTGTCATTTATTGTGTGTGATCATGTCTTCTTGAGGATCTCTCCAAGGCTTGGACATCGTTATTTTTGGAAGCAGGGAAAGTTATGTCGTAGATACATTAGCCCTTTTGAGATACTGTAACGGGTTTGGAGAGGTGGAATATTGGTTAGAATTACCACCACGGTTCAGTTTGGTGCATAATGTGTTCCGTGTATCTCAGTTGAAAAAGTATCAGACTGATCCTGACCATGTGATTAGATGGGATCACATTGACCTAGAGTCAGATGATTCATTGATACATATCCCGGCACAGATTTTAGATAGGTAATAGAAATTCTTGGTTGGAAAAAGCAACAGTCTAGTGTGGGTTTTATGGCAGCATGGTCAGATTCTGGAAGAGACTTGGGAACGTGAAAAGGAAATGAAAGAGTAGTGTCCGAAACTCCTTCAGTTGGGTGAAGGTTTTATACTTTACGAGGATGGAAAGACCAATGGTGGGGAGAATTTAGTACCCCTGGTTTCCAGTATATAACCATTACTTGATGATTTTCAAGGTTTTAAAGTTAATGATGATGAATGGGGGAGTCGGGAGAACTTTGAATGATGTTTTGAGGCAAAGGGGAATTCGCACGGATAACACACAGTTTGTCTAAACCGTGTGGCAAAACCGTGCATAGTTGGTCTTGGAGCTAGTAGCTTCCGTATAGGTGGTGCATGATTTGTCTAACTGTGCGTCAAACTGTGTGTGGAGGGTCTTCCGAGGCGGTGTCTAACGCACGGTTAGTGCACAGTTTGTCTAACCGTGCTAGAAAACCATGAGACCACTTAAACAAGATCCTATAAAGGTGGATCTCACACGTTTTGCCTCTAAGTGGCTTGTTTTTCCTCATAAGTGGACCTAACTCGGGATTTTTCTTCTCCTAAGGTCAAAGAGGGTTCTCCCATCGTTTCAGAGGCGATCTGAAGGCTTCTCTTGGTGAATCAATGCCGGATTCTTAAGGTCTATGATCGTTCTTCATCGTTCTTGTTCGGTTTCTTATATCTACTTAGATGTTCTTCTCCTCTTCTCTCGGTTTATTATATATAAGCCCGTTATGGGTAGATCTAAGTTTTTGGATGCCAAATATGATTATATTGGGTCTTTTTATTACAAGGAGAAGAGATCTAAGGCGGGTTTTTGAAGAAGCAACCCGGTTTTCTTGTGCGTTCTTCATTTGTTGTGGTTTTCATAAAAACCCTTAAGGTAGGAGGATTCACTCTCAAATCCTCTTGCTAGAATTGATTGGATTAGTTTCAAATTGGGTTATTTGAATGGAAATTATTGTGAAATGAATAGAATAAATATTCTTTAGTGATGATTTATGGTTTTAGTGGAATTGTGAAAAATTGGTGAATTGTTGTGCAAGTGATTTGGCTTCTTGAATTTAAAAGGTTGATTTTAATTTATGGATTTGATGAAATTGTAAATGGTTTGATGAAAAATGGGGTTTCAATAAAACATGCATTTTATTGAAATGGTTTGTGATTGAAATGATCTTGATGGAATTGGTTTTCAATAAAAAGGGAGTTTTATTGAAATGGTTTATAATTGAAATGGTTTGGCATTGAAATGGTTTTGATGGAAATGAATTTCAATAAAAAGGTGTTTTTATCGAAAGGGTTTTTTTGGCATGATTGATGGGAATATGTGGTGTGTGTTCCTGTTACATGTATGAGGCTTGATTGAAATATGACCTTGTACTCGGTGCCAAAGGAGTAATGGCACATGGTAACTATATGTATGGGGCTTGGATGAAATATGACCTTGTTCTCAGTTCCAAATGTTTAATGGCACAATGGTAACTATATGTACGAGGATTGGTTGAAATATGACCTTGTGCTTGGTTCCAGAGGTGTAATGGAACATGGGAAACAAATACCTTGTTACGAATTGGTAGATCGACGAGAAACCACTCATGAGTATGGAACTGTCATAATGAAGCATGCATGGTTGGTTACACGGGTTGGGAAATAGTGGGGTATTCCAAAATGGGATGTTTGTAAAATGGTTCTAAATCTTGTTTAGTTATTTTTCTTGAAAAAAATAACTCACTGGAAAATTGGTTTCTTTTGAATTGAATGCTTTTGGTTATAAGTGGTTTTGGGAAACTTGTTTATATTTAGTTATAAACTACTTTCTGGAAAATGTTTTATATAAACTGTTTTTATATAAAATTTTCTAACTCTTCTATCCTAGTGGCATGAGTAGGGAAGTCATTGGGGAATCCTACTAAGTTTTATACTCACCCCTGCGTTGTCACTTTGGTGCTTTTGCAGATGTCGTGTTCCAAGATACAAGTAAAGGTAAAGCATATTATTATTAGTGGCTCGTGGTGATGCTTGGGAGATGTTGTGGAGCTTGGAGCATGTGGATCACAGATTCACGGTGTCTTTTGAGAGACTTCAGTTGTTTATCCACTGTGTACTTTGATGCTTGGTTTGGTCTTCCAATGTTGTGTACTTGATGTGGTTTGACATAAATTAAGTTGTCTAGTTTGTTCATGCATCATATAGTGAATGTTTGGTTATGATTGGTTGGTTTATGGGTTATTTCTTAAATGGTAAATCTTTCCCAACTTGTTTTTCAAACCCCTCGACATTTATTGTCATCCTTTGGCGTATTGGGGATGTCTCTTAAGGCCTAGTAATGACTTGTTGTACTCTCATGATAATGAGAATTGGAATGTCATTACACATATCCATATCAACCAAAGTCATCAGTGAAATTTATGAAGTAAGAGTATCCACCTATAGCTTTAACTTGAAAAGGTCAACGGAAAACTATATGAAGAAATTTAAGAAGATTAGTTTCCCTTATACCCTTTCCAAAAAATTGTGGGTTGGCCATTTTAACTTGAAAAACTCATTTCACATACCAACATGTTTTTCTTCAAAATAATCTAAATTACCATATTGATATAGATTTTTCAAGTGCTCCTCATTTACATGAACAAGCTAGTGATGTCACAACAGGGTGTAAAATTTGTCAGATAAGCTTAATTTGTCATCAATTTATAATACTTTATTTTTATATTATAGTACATAAAGACCATTACTAGGATGTATCATGCCAAAAATAATTCTATAATTATAAAATTAGTATCTTTAATTCCAAAACATTAATTCAAATCCATCTATAACTAAACTGAACATGGATATAATGTTTTTTCTAACAGATGGACTTAAATCCTTCCCATCGAAAAAGAAAGGTGGTAGTCTCCTATAGCTAGTGCAACCAGAATTTCTTAGTTGGAAGCTCAAATATACACTTAAACTTTTACAAAATTTCTTATTTTTTCCATATATGTTGATAAAAATGTGAGCACCACAAGTTATATGTAATTCCCATATGACAGATATGGAAAGGATAAATTAGATAAAAAATGATTATGAATCTTTCCTTTGCTTCCTTAATATGGTGTAGTTTTTCTTCTTATAGACCTTATTGATACATGAAAAATGTTTTCCATATCATTCCCTTACCCACCTCTAGAGCTTCTTCCACCTGTTATGGTGATACAAAGAAGACTTAGACATATAAGTAATCTTAAATCCATTTAACTTGGCCTTCCTTTTATTCACCACATGGAATCCAATTTTTTCACACTAATTTTCTTATCTTCTTAGTTAATTGAGGTAAGAATATCTGATATAAACTTCTCAATATTATTTATATTATAATTCAAAATAAAATGAGATAATCTATAAGGAAGTGATCAATGTACACAATCGATACACAACTCATCGGGTATATTAAAACCTAATATTTACAAAAACTTAATATAACTAATCATTTTGACCACATGAGTTATAGTTGGGGATCCTTTTCCAAGATTTCACACAATGAGTTCCTTATAGATCTCCTACTGCTCTTGTCCAGCCTTCTCTTAATATAAAACATAAAGGTTAGACAACATGGTGAATAAATCTATGTTTTCATGCATCTTCTAAAGAAAAATATTCATGGATGATAACCTCAAACACTATACGCATAGCATACCATCCAATTTTCTAAGGTAGATATAGATATCTTACCCACTCACCTCTTAGAGGTCTCATTATGATCATAGGACCCCGGTACGTATGAATTTTGTTTTTGGAATAGTATAATGTGTAATCATCTACACCACTTTTGGAAGCTACTTCCACTATGGAAATTATCTTCCTCCAATATTGATCACAAAAATAATATTGAGGTCAAATTTAATACCATTTTACCCTAAAAAATAAAATCGTATTTAACTAATTTACCCTTATTACCAAAATATAATGTAATAATTTTTGTTTATTAGTATCTCATTATTTTATCAAATCCCAATATCTCTCATCATTTGATTCAAAATATCATGTCGCATGGATATTCTACTATAAAGGATCCATATTTCATCTCTCATAACCAAGATGAGGGCCTAATATAAATTACTCAATGGTATTTTGGTAGGTGGGTATTTAAAATTGCATTAACATGCAACTCATTTATCCATTTAGTGGACTCCTCAATCCAAAAATTTTGGAATCATATTTTCCCAACATTTTTCTCCAAGTTATAACACGTCTTGTGAGGGAAACTAATCTTGATTTGAACATGGTTAAGTCAACTCAAAACGTTTAGTATAAATCCCAAATAAATGGAAGTGTCCTAAAGATGGCCAAACCAACTCTTCAATCTATGGTTTCATCCTAAATCAAGAAATTGAATGTGATGTATGACTTAATATTTTATTTGAGGGATTTTTATATTTTGTGTAATTTTTTATTTTATCCTTTTAATGTTTATTAATATTATATATATTTTACATAATTAATTAACCATGTCTTGATAAAAAAATTACACATAATCTATTTATTTTATTCCATTACTCATGCTTATTGATTTATTTATTTTAATTGATCACATTTATCGATTGAATAATAAAAAATAAATAACCATAACTAGAAAAAAATAAAATAAATTTATGAGGTATTATAATGAGAATTTCAATTGTTCTATTTATTGAGTAGATGATAAACTAACCCTTGAATATAGGGGAATAAATCCTTAATCCAAGCTTGGTTTGAGGTGCATCATTCCACCTCTTCTTCTATGTTTCTCCTTGGTTGGTTTCACCATAACCATATCAAGAACCATATCAACTCACCTGTGAGCTCCATACTTTACATATTTTTACTCCCAAGTAGGTGAGGTGAACCAAGGGTATGGGGTTACATAAAAGCATCCATTGACATGAACGCCCATAAATAATATAGCAAATGATATGATTCATTGATCATAATTTTAATTTAATAATAATTATCACAAAAACATATATAATAATAATTAAACTAAAATAAATATGACACGTATATAGTCCATTCATGATCATGATAATCCATGTAATAAATAACTACATATTTAAAACTAGCTAGCATTTAGTTCAATTCCTTCTTCATTAAGATAAAATTATTTATTTAATAAATGAATTATTTTATTAATTAATTAAATATTTTATCTTAATTGTCTATTCAAATAGTCTGAAAGATACCCATCTATTATAAATTTAATTAAATTAAATAATTTAATTTAATTTAAAATTACTATATACCTGACATATACCGATATAGGACATGGTGTTTATCCTTCTAGTCAGTCTTCAAATCCATCTAGAATATAAAACGACATGTACTAGAGGTAACATGAAATATACCCATTTACACAAAATGTATTCTTAGTGGTAAGGATCATGACTACGATTTTTATGGCAATTTTCATGTACTGTATACTTACTCAACATGTAGAGTACACGGTGCATTAGGATATTACATGGCGTGTAGTTCTGTGAGTCAAAATGAGCAGTAAAAATAGATTTTGTGACACATGGAACACCCTTAATATACATAACATGTATAATTGGTGTTTCTTGAGAAGTATATGCTGTGTATGATGACAATATATTAATTGTAGATCTAAAATAACATGAAAAATAATTAATTATACATTAAATACTCTGAAAACCCTACTACATGGATGTACACTAGTTACATGCCATGTAGGTTGGTTTAATGCTCTAATTAATTTTCCATTATGTGTAATTAATTTACATGATCATAGATTATCTTGAAATATATTTCGTTTGAATGGGTATGAGTTAAAAATTATAAATAATTGGTTTCTTGTTGTGTACATCATTTTGTGGTTATCCACATCAAAAACCTAGGGGATCGATGCATATTCCATATGAAAATTTGTGTGTTAAATGATGTGCATACCAACATCATGCCATGTAATCACATATTTCCTGTATTTTTTGAATGGTATTCATTAATCGGTTTTATTAATTACATTCCACATACTATAACCACATATATTCTGTGATTCCCATGGGTCTAAACTATGTGGGATTAGATGGCATGCACACCGGCTGGATTCTATGTAACCCTTTGAATTGTGTGTCATTTTTTTGGTCAATACACAATGTGTAATGATATCACAAACTATTCTCCATCATTAAATGTTGTTATTTTCACAACTCATCCTAGTGTTGTGAACTTGGGTACTATACGTATACTTTTTAGTTACAAGCCATGTATTTATGTTCTTCAAATAGAATCCATGACACCTTTGAATGGGATCTTTGAGATTTATTTATCTATTATTGGTATGATCTTAGTCATATAAAATAGAACGATCAAATTATCTCAATCCTCATATTAAGAATGATTAAAATAGAAATGAAAAACTAAAAACAAACATGTAATTTGATAAATGATCAATAAATAATTATAAATTAATACGTTCCCTCTCTAATATAACTCAAAGGTTCTAGGGTGAAGTAGAAGTGCGTTAGGCCACCACCTGATGATGGATTTCATTGGTTTAATTGGATAAATCCTCATAACATGATGATAGAAACCCCTGTAGATTCAAAGAGAGGATCATTTCATATATAACATGTAATTAATTTATATAAATAAGAATTACCTTACTCTTTCAATTCATTATTATTTAAAAAATTAGTTGACTACTATTGTAATACCGTCATCATGATGAATTATTCAAGGATATAATCTCTCTATTAGTAATCTACATGTGCTCCATGAACCTTGAAATGTCGTTGTAGAATCACTAAGTTCTAGTGGAAATGATCCTCACTACTTGCATCATTCTCCATCGATCACAAAAATAATCCCTTTAGAGCACAAAGGATTCTTATACTTCCCTTGATGATTTGAGAGGGAGGAGGAGGATCAATAATTTTTTTTCTTGAAATAATTCTAGATATTTTTCTCATTGGGATTAAGAGAATTATTTAGATACTTAGGTCAGAGAATAATTATCGCAAAAACGACCTTAACCATTATATTAATTCTAAGTGAACTGGATGTTGAATAATAATAATAATAACAATAATAATAAAATAATAATAATAATAATAATTAATTGAGATGAAAAAACACTTGGATAATTTTTATGTCATTTTAAAAAAAATAAATTAATATTTATTTAAATGAAATTAAATATATCATTCCTTCTGGACCCATAACTATTTTTTTCAATCCTCAAACACATTTATTGATCCTTGAATGAATTTAAATAAATTAATATTAAAATATTATTCTTTCAATAAATAAATAAATATTATAACTCAACAATAAATATTTATTTATTATTTAACTAACATATATATTCTCTAGAATAACCGATGAGTGAATATATTTGATCAACATAACACAAACAATTATTATTCCTCATAATTATAAAATAATATTTATTATAATATAAAATTCATAAATAATTTGACTATGGTTTTTGATACACATAGTGTGTATAGCATCCCGCCTTTTTATCACATAATCTTTCATTACATTATACAAAACTGAGGATCTTTAAGGTTTAGTGTCTTGGAAACCAGGAGCTTAATACATGAAACAAAAAAAAACATTCTTCTTAAACACTTGAAAGGTTTCTCCTTATGTTCATCCTAGTTTTATTACTACATCTCACAACCTGGGTACATACATCAAAAGAAAGGGTGAGCAGAAGGCCCAGTAAGGGAAACAAGTGAAACATTTTACATATGAACTTGAGATACATCAATAAAGTCATGAAAAGAACTTTAAGGCATGAGAATGAAATCATGAGACATATAATAATAAAAATAACATTTTTAATAACTTGAAGATGTGGCTACAACATTTAATATTGACAATTATTTCGTTTCACCAAGGTCCATCCCCAAGGTGTCATTAAAAATTACCAAGGTTATTCACCAAGGTATCAGTCTAAAAAGTTATCTCTAGAGATTAAGTCTTTACCCAATGCATTGGAGCGCTATCTGGGCGCACCCTTGACATGTCTTTATTATCATGTGATCCACATATATCATCATCAATAATTTCATAAACAACCCATATAGCATAAAAGAAATGGGTTTCATTTCATAATCATAACGTTTCAAAAACTGCTTTAAAGACAAGATCTTTACGTCACTTTAAACCCACAGAAGGGGAGAGCGGGTCTCATGTATGTAAATCCCAGAATTTAAATTAAAAATTTTGTTATATATGTGAATACCCCTTTTGAAGAAATATCTATGAGTATTCACTTAATAAAATAAAAGTACTTTATAAAAATAGAGAAACATTTTGAGATGGAAATTCTGCAGCATAACGGCTATGTTTCGGGGTTTTAGAAAATATTGAAAAGAGAGGGGACATGGGTCAACACTCATAAATGACCCATAAAATAGTAGAGGGACAGAATATAAAGGATTTGAGAACATGGTAATGAAATTTGAATGATATACCATATGAAATGAAGAACATGAAAGGAAGACAAAAATAAGATTTCTCTTATGAAAATTCGGCAGCCCAACGACGTCACTTAAAATCCAACAAAAATGGATTGAAGAGATCAAATAGGGTCTCTATTCATATGAAAATAAATGATAAGTATGATAGATATAGATATCATACCCCAAAATAATAAAAAGGAACTTGAAAGACTTGACATGAAAGTAGATCTTGAAAACGAGAAGGGTGAAAGAACCCCTTAGAAATTCGGCAGCCTAACGGCGCCACTTAAACTTCAAAAAAATGAATTGATGAGATCAAATAGGGTATCTCACCATATGAACATAAATGATCAGTATGATATATTTAGAGATCATACCCCAACATAATAAAAATGAAATTGCAAGACTTGACATGGAATTAGAACTTTGAAAAAGGAGAAAGGTGAAAGAACCACTTAAAAATTCGGCAGCCTAACGACGCCACTTAAAACTTCAAAATACTGAATTGAAGAGATCAAATGGGGTCTCTCATCATATGAAAATAAAAGATCAGTATGATAAATTTAGAGATCATACCCCAACATAATAAAAAGGAACTTGAAATACTTTACATGAAAATAGATCTTGAAAAATGAGAAGGGAGAAGGAATCCGTTACAAAATTTTTTGCAGCCTAACGGCGCCACTTAAACTTCAACAAAAATGAATTGATGAGATCAAATAGGGTATCTCATCATATGAAAATAAATGATCAGTATGATATATTTAGAGATCATACCCCAACATAATAAAAAGTAACTTGCAAGACTTGACATGGAATTAGAACTTTGAAAAAGGAGAAAGGTGAAAGAACCACTTAAAAATTCGGCAGCCTAACGGCGCCACTTAAAACTTCAAAATACTAAATTGAAGAGATAAAATGGGGTCTCTCATCATATGATCATAAAATATCATTATGATAAATTTAGAGATCATACCCCAACATAATAAAAAGGAACTTGAAATACTTTACATGAAAATAGATCTTGAAAAATGAGAAGGGAGAAGGAATCCGTTACAAAAATTTCGAAAGCCTAACGGCGCCACTTAAAACTTCATAAAAAGAAATAATGAGAGTAAGAGGGGATCTATCATTATATGAACATGAAAAGGGAAGTAAGAGGATTATAAAATAACACCCTTTAACATAAGAACGTGGAGCATAAAAGAAATTACATAAAAGATATTTCTTGAAAAGAAAGAGAAAGATCAGATCCCTTACCTTAAAATGTAACTCTTAAAACTCAAAGGTTTGGACCTTGAGGGCTTGGGGGAACCATGGGAGGACTCCTTGGGCGTTAAGGAGACCAGAACTTCGTTGAGGATGGTTTTAGAGTCGAAAGGATGAGAGGAGGGCTTGATATTTATAGGGAAAGTGAGGGGACAAGGCATTAATGGCCAAGGGACACCTCACATGTGCTTTTCTCAAAACCATGTGCTCTCCCATGATATTTCCTATTAAGTTTTGCCACATGGGGCCCCCAATACAAATATACAACACCTTAGGTCGGAAAACCCTTAAAATATATCATGAAATCACCATGACATAGTTATGATGTCATTAAACATACCGAAACCCTAAAACTGTATTTTTACTATTCACTAAAAATTCAACTTTCTCAGAAAAATCCCAAAATTTCACATTAACCAAATATCAATGCTCATGAACTCCATTTTATAAAAATAATTTTGTAAATATTTTTAAATTTTATTTTTAAATAAATACACTATTCACTGAAAATTCATTTTTTCCAGAAAAAACCCCAAAAATTACCTTAACAGAATATCGATGCTCTGAGTTCAAAAATGAAATCCATTTTATACGAATAATTTTCTAAATATTTTTAATTTAATTTTTAATTAAAAAACACTATTCACCCAAAAAACTAATACTAGGATAATAATTTATGAAACCCTTATTTAACCATTTTATTGAATGACATTATTTAATCAAGGTGCCTAGATTATTTTTAAAACTTTCTTTAAGTGAGATTACTAATCCATTTGGTCACATTACTAATCCAAAGCGTAAAATCACTATTCAAAATTTACTATTCATCAAAAATCAATTTGATCTTATTAGACTCTAAATTTCGTATTGAACATAATTGTAGAAGACCATATTTTGAAAATCATTACACATTTTTAATTATTTAAGGTTTACATAAACATTTTTTTAAAATATCCTTTCTCTAAAATTCACCAAAAATATGCATACTATATTTATCCGGACATTTGAAAATTCATAAACTTCATAAGAATAAATCCCTATTTTTATTTAAAACAATGGATTACACAAGGCAGTTATGGTCTCCTTACATAGCCCCTTATCACATCAGCATAGGACCTAAGTGTAAGGTGTGCTAAGGTGAGAGAATCTGAGGGAGGCTCGGCCAACATCGCACGAGTAGTAATTTCTATTAGTTTGAACTTCTCGCAAAGGCGATTCCATTCTAGTTTCACACGATGAAGTTTGGATTGGGTTTAGTCTAGAGCAAAGCCCAGTGGTGCTACCTCTTTCCCAAGTTCTGTTAGATGGGCTTCGATCGGTCCAAGACTACTGGGTGAGGCCATCGAATCTTCTTTCTATAACAATTAACCAAGATTACTTGTATTTAGAGACAACAATCGAAACGTTTAGTTTCCAGCAGTCATATTGACCAATGGTCATATAATAGTCAAAACCCAATGGTCTCATTTTAATTATAATCATGTTATCAAATGAAACATTTTTGTTGAGTATAAAAAAATAAAATAAAATGACACATAAAATTAGGAAATAAGATTTATTCAAAATTTCGGGTCGTTACAATCTTCCCCCTTAAGAAATTACGTCCTCGCAATTTTTAAAACTGGGTTTTGAAATTTCATTGAAAGTCCCACACCGGAAAAGGACTTAGTAAAACTATTACTTTAAAAGAAATAAAGGGAAGTAAAAAGGTCACCTGAGTTAACCCATACTAGGATTCCATGTAGGAAAACATGGACATGGAAGAAAAAACAAAGGGTCAAGTTCTGGGGGAGAGTGATAGAAAACATGATTAGGATAAAGTTAACAATAAGAAAATCAAAAACTTATGATGTGTGTAAATGGTCTTTGATTACCTAGTAGGAAACGTAAACCAACAATGTTTTTGTTTTATGTTCCTTTTCATAATTTTAAGGAATTCATTTACTACATAGAACCAAGCATAAGAAAATATACCTACCTTCATGTAAAGTTTCATCCTTTAATAAGTTTCTACCAAAACTAATGTTTTATCCAAACGATGAGCATTCAAAACTACTTGGTCTCATCAAAAGCACAAGAATCATCTTCTAGAGAATCACATAATCCACAAAATATTAACTATCTATTTCTTCTATCTTTAAACATTATCCAAAAAACAGAAAGGGTAAGGTAAAAAAAATCTTCAAGAAGAAAGAATCCCACAGGAATGGAAACTACTTTTAAATCTTCAAAGTTCCATGGTACTACCCAAAGTTTATCATAGACCATTCCATAAATAACGGTCCTTAAGATTCCTCAAAATAAACCAAACTAAGATTGAAACCCAAATACAAGAAGGATTTGATAACATAGTCTTCCAAAATAAACTTCATTGTTCATCTCCAAACAACATCAACCACTCCTAACATCTTATAACAAAAGTATCTAACCTAAAAATATTTTACCCAAGATAGGTTAATCATTCTTTAAATTACTATAAGTCCACCTTAAATTCATCGATTCTTCAAAATATAAGTCAACCTTACTCCTCAATGAAAATACCGTAGTAACCTATTTACCTCGATCATATAGGGTCCCCAAAATAGTGGACGTCTTCCAAAATAATAATCATCTTTTAATCCCCTAATCATCTCTGTCATATTAATATGGAAATCGTCACATTTCCTATCACATTGGTTGTTGGGACATGTTCTTCCATTTCCCGCCATTAACTCCGAAAAGAAAGTACAATTAGGGGCTTGAATACTTAGACAATAATCATGAAAAAGAACTTAAAACATATAAGGATAACTTGTAGAAGGAAAGTTTACCCTAACTTCTAATCCCCTAGGTTCCCATCTAGGTTATCCATGATCATATATTCTTATTTGAATCTTTATTTTATTTTATCTGTGTTCCTTTAACAATGGTTCATACTAAGCTTATGAATTTACCAAAGCATATCCCCCATGAGTGTCGTAACCAAGAGTGCAGCAAGGCCCGTTGTAGTGTACCAGTTCCCGTTTGAGTCTAGCTCAAAGCGGTGTTTTTGGGTTTTACCCCTATGTACATTTGTGCCAGAGCCACCTCTACCTGCTCGTATCCAGACAGGGATGTATTTTCTTGGAAACCCCTTACTCAATACTCACCAAAATACCAGGAAGATTTCCTATATTTAAACTTTTCTATAGGTTTCTTCCTAAAGTTTTCATATCCTAATTTCCAAAAATAACTAAACCATCCTTTGATACCAACTATAGCATCCCTCCTTTTTATCACATAATCTTTCATTACATTATACAAAACTGAGGATCTTTAAGGTTTAGTGTCTTGGAAACCAGGAGCTTAATACATGAAACAAAAAAAGCATTCTTCTTAAACACTTGAAAGGCTTCTCCTTATGTTCATCCTAGTTTCATTACAGCATCTCACAACCTGGGTACATACATCAAAAGAAAGGGTGAGCAGAATGCCCAGTAAGGGAAACAAGCGAAACATTTTACATATGAACTTGAGATACATCAATAAAGTCATGAAAAGAACTTTAAGGCATGAGAATGAAATCATGAGGCATATCATAATAAAAATAACATTTTTCATAACTTGAAGATGTGTCTACAAAATTTAATATTGACAATCATTTCGTTTCACCAAGGTCCATCCCCAAGGTTTCATTAAAAATTACCAAGGTTATTCACCAAGGTATCAGTCTAAAAAGTCATCTCTAGAGATTAAGTCTTTACCCAATGCATTGGAGCGCTATCTGGGCGCACCCTTGACATGTCTTTATTATCATGTGAGCCACATATATCATCATCAATCATTTCATAAACAACCCATATAGCATAAAATAAATGGGTTTCATTTCATAATCATAACGTTTCAAAAACTGCTTTAAAGACAAGATCTTTACGTCACTTTAAACCCACGGAAGGGGAGAGAGGGTCTCATGTATGTAAATCCCAGAATTTAAATTAAAACATTTTGGTATATATGTGAATACCCCTTTTGAAGAAATATCTATGAGTATTAACTTAATAAAATAAAATTACTTTAGAAAAAGAGAGAGAAATTTTGAGACGGAAATTCTGCAGCATAACGGCTATGTTTCAGGGTTTTAGAAAACATTGAAAAGAGAGGGGACATGGGTAAACACTCATAAATGACCCATAAAACAGTAGAGGGACAAAATATAAAGGATTTGAGAACATCGTAATGAAATTTGAAAGATATACCATATGAAATGAAGAACATTAAAGGAAGACAAAAATAAGATTTCTCTTATGAAAATTCGGCAGCCCAACGGCGTCACTTAAACTCCAAAAAAAATGGATTGACGAGATCAAATAGGGTCTCTCCTCATATAAAAATAAATGATCAGTATGATAGATATAGATATAATACCCCAACATAATAAAAAGTAACTTGAAAGACTTGACATGAAAGTAGATCTTGAAAACGAGAAGGGTGAAAGAACCCCTTAGAAATTCGGCAGCCTAACAGCGCCACTTAAACTTCAACAAAAACGAATTGATGAGATCAAATAGAGTCACTCATCATATGAACATAAATGATCAGTATGATAGATTTAGAGATAATAACCCAACATAATAAAAAGTAACTTGCAAGACTTGACATGGAATTAGAACTTTGAAAAAGGAGAAAGGTGAAAGAACCACTTAAAAATTCGGCAGCCTAACGGCGCCACTTAAAACTTCAAAATACTGAATTGAAGAGATCAAATGGGGTCTCTCATTATATGATGATAAAAGATCAGTATGATAAATTTATAGATCATACCCCAACATAATAAAAAGGAACTTGAAATACTTTACATGAAAATAGATCTTGAAAAATGAGAAGGGAGAAGGAATCCGTTACAAAAATTTCGGCAGCCTAACGGCGCCACTTAAACTTCAACAAAAATGAATTGATGAGGTCAAATAGGGTCTCTCATCATGTGAAAATAAATGATCAGTATGATAGATTTAGAGATCATACCCCAACATAATAAAAAGGAACTTGCAAGACTTGACATGGAATTAGAACTTTGAAAAAGGAGAAAGGTGAAAGAACCACTTAAAAATTCGGCAGCCTAACGACGCCAATTAAAACTTAAAAATACTAAATTGAAGATATAAAATGGGTTATTTCATAATATGATCATAAAATATCAGTATGATAAATTTAGAGATCATACCCAAACATAATAAAAAGGAACTTGAAATACTTTACATGAAAATAGATCTTGAAAAATGAGAAGGGAGAAGGAATCCGTTACAAAAATTTCAACAGCCTAACGGCGCTACTTAAAACTTCATAAAACGAAATAATGAGAGTAATAGGGGATCTATAATTATATTAACATTAAAAGGGCAGTAATAAGAGTATAAAATAACACCCTTTAACATAATAACGTGGATCATAAAAGAAATTACATAAAAGAGATTTCTTGAAAAGAAAGAGAAAGATCAGATCCCTTACCTTAAAATGTAACTCTTAAAACTCAAAGGTTTGGACCTTGAGGGCTTGGGGGAACCTTGGGAGGACTCCTTGGGAGGTAAGGAGACTAGAACTTCGTTGATTATGGTTTTGGAGTCGAAATGATGAGAGGAGGGCTTGGTATTTATAGGGAAAGTGAGGGGACAAGGCATTAATGGCCAAGGGACACCTCACATGTGCTTTTCTCAAAACCATGTGCTCTCCCATGATATTTCCCATTAAGTTTGGCCACATGGGGCCCCCAATAAAAATATCCAACACCTTAGTTCGGCCAACCCTTAAAATATCTCATGACATCACCATGACACAGTTATGATGTCAATAAACATACCGAAACCCTAAAACTGTATTTTTACTATTCACTGAAAATTCAACTTTCTCAGAAAAATCTCAAAATTTCACATTAACCAAATATCAATTTTCTGATTTCAAAAATGAACTCCATTTTATAAAAATAATTTTCTAAATATTTTTAAATTTTATTTTTAAATAAATACACTATTCACCGAAAATTCATTTTTTCCAGAAAAAACCCCAAAAATTACCTTAACATAATATCGATGCTCTGAGTTCAAAAATGAAATCCATTTTATACGAATAATTTTCTAAATATTTTTAATTTAATTTTTAATTAAAAAACACTATTCACCCAAAAAAACTAATACTAGGATAATAATTTATGAAACCTTTATTTAACCATTTTATTGAATCACATTGTTTAATCAAGGTGCCTAGATTATTTTTAAAACTTTCTTTAAGTGAGATTACTAATCCATTTGGTCACATTACTAATACTAAGCATAAAATCACTATTCATAATTTACTATTCATCAAAAATCAAGTTGATCTTATTAGACTCTAAATTTCATACTGAACATAATTTTAGAAGACCATTTTTTGAAAATCATTACACATTTTTAATTATTTAAGGTTTATATAAACATTTTTTTTTAAATATCCTTTCTCTAAAATTCACCAAATATATGCATACTATATTTATCCGAACATTTGAAAATTCATAAACTTCATAAGAATAAATCCCTATTTTTATTTAAAACAATGGACTACACAAGGAAGTTATGGTCTCCTTACATAGCCCCTTATCACACCAGCATAGGAACTAAGTATAAGGTGTGCTATGGTGAGAGAATATGATGGAGGCTCGGCCAACATCGCACGAGTAGTAATTTCTATTAGTTTGAACTTCTCGCAAAGGCGATTCCGTTCTAGTTTTACATGATGAAGTTCGGCTTGGGTTTGGTCCAGAGAAAAGCCCAGTGGTGCTACCTCTTTCCCAAGTTCTGTTAGATGGTCTTCGATCGGTCCAAGACTACTGGGTGAGGCCATCAAATCTTCTTTCTATAACAATTAACCAAGATTACTTGTATTTAGAGACAAGAATCGAAACGTTTAGTTTCCAGCGGTCATATTGACCAATGGTCATATAACAGTCAAAACCCAACGGTCTCATTTTAATTATAATCATGTTATCAAATGAAACATTTTTGGTGAGTATAAAAAAATAAAATAAAATGACACATAAAATTAGGAAATAAGATTTATTCAAAATTTTGGGTTGTTACAGTGTGTAACCATCTAGGCCTCTTTCTCAGTGACATTTGGATAACTCACCCAATGTCCAAGATCTATATCTAGTAACACATTAAGGCACCTATAGAGAATGACATTAATTTCATATCACCCATGAAACACCCAACATAATCTACCTCAACATGATCATACACTATAATAATTTTCATCAATATATCTAAGTGTATAACTCATGATATGCATTAAAAATAATTTCCAGTCTATAGAACAATACATAGGTCTGTAGATATGAAAATATAATGAAACACATAAATTTTAGAATTATTATGGGTGGTTCTATTCTAGTATCCTCCACTCATAGAAATTACCAAGTAAAAATTTCATGAGAATATGTCTCAATGTGTTGTGAGCCCCTAAACCTGATAACATGTATCATTTGTGACTCATTAGATGATTTAATTCGACTATGGAACATATATTTAAGAATATCATCATTTAATATCAAGGTTATCATCATAAAAAAGAACTAATATAACCTTTCTATATAAAATATACAATATAGAAATTATTTTAATGATATGTGCTCTCTAGGTCTACTACTTTTCTAGTTTTGAGCATTAGAGGTTTTTGGGGGTGGTTACAGGAGTTTTTGGTGGAAGATGGAGGTGCAGCAGGGCTACTGTATGAAATACATGTCCTGTAAACATTACTTGATGTGAAAGTTGGTTTCACGACTTATCCAGGGCTAGTTCACAATGTATGTATTTTTAAATAATGAAAAGATGACATGCTTTTCAGTGAAACCGAAACCTGAGGATTACACAATGTGAAAGGGGATTACATTTCGTGTAAATCCCTCATGTATTTTAGTTTTAAAAGTTATTTTATCGATAAATATTCATTCATCTAGTTGTGGATTCTTCTTCCTCTCTTTTTGGGTGAACCTTAGTTACCCTGATGAGTTCTTCAAGACCACTTCCTCTATCATTTATATTTTGGTCTTGATGCTTATTCATTGGCAATTCATTGTAATCCCTTCCTTCTTTTTGGATGTTTTTATCCCATTCTTCTTTGGGTTTTATCTACAGTGGTGAAGTTTGGTTTGGGGTGGGTGTTTGGGATGTTTTTGATGGCCTTTGGGTGTGGTGTAGATTGATACGTGGTTTCTTGTGGTGCGGTTTTGGTTGCATGATCTTCTTCTTTGCCCTATGGTGCCTAGTGAGTCGAAAAAACTTATTTAAGGTAGGGACTAACTCATTTCTCTTTATTACCTATTATGTGGGAGAGTTTTTCTTTAGTTTATATATGAGTTATGGTCATTATGGATTAATAAAAGATAAATAATTAGTTAAATTGAAATTTAAATGGGTAAACATTCTTTGATTTTCATGATTTTACATCTTTGATATTATTTATGATATTGTGGATTGTACGGGCTTATGGCCCCGCTAAAAATTGTGGTCGTTGGGTGTATTTGTTTGTGTTAGATGATATGAACTGTGATTGTTATGCCTGTTTTGATTGTTGTGATATCACCCTAAATTATAAATTGATTAACCACTTATAGTTTTCTAATGAAAGGGTTTCCCCAAGATTATGGATTGTGTGATAACAACCCTAAAAAATTAAAATGTGCTAAAAGACCTTTTTAAATCTGTAAAATGATCTTTATGTGTTGTGATGTTTGGTCATAATTTTGGGGAGGTGAGGTGGTTTGTGGGACCTAATTTTGGGGTGGCTAAGTGGTTTTTGGGCCATGATTTTTATGAGAGAAGGTGTTTTTTCGGACGTTCTTTTGGGGAGGCGAGGTGGTTTGTGGATCGTGATTTTGAGGTGGTGAGGTGGTTTGTGGTCGTTCTTTTGGGACTATAAGGTGGTTTGTGGGGCCATGATTTTAGGGTGGTGAGGTGGTTCCTGGGACGTGGTTTTAGGGTGTCGAGGTGGTTTTTTGTCCATGCTTTTGGGGTGGTTAGGTGGTGGTTACTTTGTGCTAAATGCATGAGTAGTGATGGAATAATTGATTAATAATGATTGAAATGATATGGATAGGTTTGATTAATGGGACAAAAATGGTTAAAGAATAATTAAATGGTGATTTTCATGGTTAAATGTGTTTGATGATAGAAAATAAAAAGAATGAGATGATTAAATGAAATTGGTTAGAGACATGACTGTGGCTCATGGCTAGTTGTGTGGTGTTATGCATTTAGAGGTGGCAAAAAAAGTGACGGTGTTGTGAGTTGGTTGGTTTGTTTTTGAACCCATGGTTGGTATTGAGTGTTTGATATTATATATATATACATATATATTCTTGTGATTTCTATATGAACCCCACCCGTGTTGATCACTATGTACAAACACACACATAGTCATGTAGGGGGTGTTTTTCCCGAAATTTGGTGAGGACGGATGGATAGGTACCCACTCTTTCCCACACTCTCTTCTAGGTGAGGTATGTATTTCATAGAATATGATGGTTTTAGGTCTTTTAGTGAATTATATGGTTATTGTGATATCCTAGGTGTTTTTGGGTGAGATATGACCATTCTTTAAGGGTGGCTTCTATTGGGGGTCGTGCATGGTATAAGGAGGGAAATAGGTTGATATCCTACATGTTCATGATACCCTACTACTCTAATTTTGGCATTGGTTATGTTGTGGACTAGGTGTTTTCAAGAAATATTTATTGTGGACTTTCTTGTGGGTCGGTGAGCCCGAGTGTCTTCAGACAAGGTGTGTTGCGACCTTGCTTGTGGGGTGGAGTGTTATATGAATGGGATGTGAGTGTCAGGACATACACCATTGGGGTTTGAGAGTATAATACTGGTGGGAAAGTGGTATAGGGTACCCTTATTGATGTTATTCTTTTTATATTATATTAATTGTCTTGTATTATTTGGTGAGCGTGCCTTGGTGAGATTGATATGGTTATTATACCTTTATATGTGTTGTTTGGTTCTGTTGTTTTCTCTTAGGTGCATTATTATTCTTCTTTAACTTGTGCATGATAGACTTTAGTTTTATTATTGGGTATACTTGTATTCTCAACCTACATATATAAAACTATTTTCAGGTTTCCAGGAGGATTACATGGACCATGTTGGACATTACTAGATTAGATTTTTGAAATTTACTATTTTATTACTTTACCTTTACTTTTGGGTATTTACTTTGGAGAACTTAATCTATATCAGTTCTATTTATACATGCATGTGTGATGGTTTCGACATTATTTTACATTATATATTGAAGTTTATTGTGGATGATTCATGTTATCTCTTGATCCTATACTATTATTTAGGGTAGGGCCGACCATATCATGAGATTTATATATCCTCATTGCTAGTCCCCAATCTGGGGCCGACTGGAGGAGGGACTTAGGGGGTCACCATCTCTATCCCCTCATTATGTTATCTTTGGAGGGAGGGGGTTTTGACATAGTGGTATAAAAGGATCGGTTGAGAGATAGTATGGAGTTTAGAGTTTGTCATAGTGAGGTTTTCACGGTTTGGTATGTAAATAGTGCCAATTGACCTTAATGCATGACATAAATCAGGGAGACTGGCTAGGACACATGATTCTATCTCCCCACCCCTGTGATCCATTATATAGAATCTGGGCTTAATGAATGGTCAAGTGAGATGGAACTTCTTGTAGGGTAGAGACCTAGGAAAGGTATATGCATCGTGATGAGTTGTGTTCTTATTTTAATTAGGTTTTTTTGATGGTTAAAATGAATAAAGTGAATTAAAATTAATCTAAATAAAAAAATTCCATAATATGGGGCTTATTAAGTTCTTTTTTTCCTTACATATATGGATCATGTTCATCGTACACATGTGGATCAGGACGTTCTGGTTTAGTAGGTTGATCCAGTTGATCACTGCAGGGTTGATTCGACAGAGGAGGATAAAGCTTAGAAGAGGGCATTGCATGCTTTCCAATGAAAAGTTTTGGGGAAGTATGAGGGGAATTCTTCAGATGTGGAGATAGAGAATTGGCTAGAAAGGATTGATATCACATTTAGTTTGATCTGATCCTTAGTGGAGTATTGGGTTCTTTTGGTAGTCAGTCCGATTTAGGGAGCTGACCATTAGTGGTGGACACTGTATCTAGGAGATTGGAAAGAGAAAACATTTTTGGGACGAATTCCAAAAGGAATTTGGGATAGAGTTACTTTCAACGACTATGAAGGAAGTGAAGATATAGGAGATTATTTATCTTCAGTAGGGGAGCCTATCCGTGTGAGATTTGGGAATCTTGTTCAAGGACCTTCATTTTCCCCAGATCTTCTTCTCGATGAGGATTCTCGTGCAAGTAATTTTGAGTAGGCACTCCTCCCTTCGATCCAGTATGAAATTACTCCATTTACACTTCCAACGTATCTGGAGTCTTATAAGAAGGTAGATGTGATCGAGCAGATGCACTCACAGGAAGGTTTTCTGCAGGAGGTGAACCAGTTGGGTTACTTGAGTAGTAGAGTAATCATTAGTAGGTCTCAGGCACCAGGACCTTCAAGGTTTTGACAATAGGGAGATGGCCTCAACAACTTCCTTTTTAGCTTTATGGGGATAATATTTTTCACACGTTTACCTGTAGATTTATGATAGTGTGTTTTGGTTGAGGGGTTTTTGGCCATCTCCAGAACCAGTGCCCAATGATTCCCCGAGATTAGTTTGGTGGAGGAAGGGAGGTTTAACACCAACCCCAATTGCAGTTTCCAGTGAGGTCATTTCTACAGTAGGGGTAACTTGTTTTTTCTCCACCAAGGGGAGATTGAGCAGGTATAGGCCGACCTTCGGATGTTTCTCACATTCAAGGAACGCAACCTAAGTGTGTCGATGGAGGTGGTCTTCAATAGATAAGTATAGGATCTAGGTGTGGTTAGTTGCATATAGGGGGGGCAGTAGTTCCATAGAGGATAGAGATCATAAGTGGTATGATCAGTTTGTTTAGTACCCTTGTATGTGCCTTGTTTGATTCAGAAGCTTCACACTCCTTTGTTACACCCAATCTATCCTATGCTCTAAGACTTTACACAGAGAGGATTCCCAATCCCTTGGTGTAAACTACACTAGTTTAAGTCTAGACCAGCTTGTTTGATTTGTGCTAGGGATGTAGACTGATGGTGGGGCCACATCAGTCCTATGGGGATTTCTCTTGTTACAGATTCATCCACACAATGTTATAATCATCATCGACTGGTTGTATTCTATTTGTTTTGATATTGTATTCTTTTATAGGAGACTCATGTTTTCATATTTGGATGACCAACATGTGGCTTTCATTGGTGATTATGGTTTTTAGGTTGGCATTCAGTATGTGGATCCTTTTCTTTCCTTGTTTGCTGAGTTGTTAGTGAAATCAGTGGTTACTAGGATGGTTGAGGTTCTCAATGTCATTGGAGAGTTACTGTATGTTTTTACAAAGTAGGTTGTGATTCTAACCCCTCAACATGATCTTGTGCTCGGGATAGAGTTGAAGCCCGATGCTTATCAAATTTCGATGGATCCTTATCGAATGACACATTCTGAATTATGGGAGTTGAGGACTCATATAAATGATCTGATGCAGAAGGGTTTTATACAGCCTAGTGTGTCACTGTGGGCTACTCTAGTGTTGTTCAAAAAGAAGTAATATGGTAATGTAAGGTTGTGCATAGACTACTGAAGTTTGAATTAGGTGATATTCAAAAATAGATACCCTCTTCAGAGAATAAATGATCATTTTGAACAACTAATATGGGTGAGTTGGTTTTATAATATTGATCTATGGTATGGATATCACCAGTTGAGGGTAAAGGAGGAAAATATCCTAAATACTTACTTTAGATGCAAGTATGGGAACTTTGAGTTTGTAATCATGTCATTCGGTGTTATGAACACACCATTTGTGTTCATGGGAATTATGAACTTCATTTTCTACAAGTTCCTAGATCATTTTTTCATCCTATTCATTAATGATATCTTAATCTACTTGAAGTCAGAGGAGGATCACACTGAGAATCTTAGAACTATCTTGCAGGTTCTTCAATGCCACTAGCTCTATGGAAATTTTTCCAAGTGAATGTTTTGGACACAAGAGGTGCATTTCCCCAGTCATGTGGTATCTCAACAGGATGTGGCAGTAAACCCATGGTTGGTTGAAGTAGTTGCTTCTAGGGAAGCAGCCAGGAATGTGGCAGAGGTTCACAGGTTCCTTGGTCTCACATGCTATTATCAGAGGTTTATACCAAATTTCTCTCAAGTTCCAGCCCCGCTGATAGCTTTGACTAGGAAGGACCAGACATTTGTGTAGACTGATTAGTGACAAGCAGTGTTCTATTACCTAAATGGGATGTTGGTTAGTGGTCAAGTACTTCGGTTACCTGATGAGGGGGTGATGTTTGAGGTGTTTTATTATGATTCCCATATGGTCTTGGGACATGTGCTGATGCAACAACGAGGAATGATATCTTATGAGTCCAGTAAGCTACATCCCCATGAAAGTAACTATGCCACCCATGATCTAGATCTAATATCTATTTTGTTAGTGCTAAAGATATTTTATAATTACCTCATTGAGGAGTGCCTTGTGGTCTTCACAGATCATAAGAGTTTGAGGTATATTTTTCCCAACAATGATTTATACTTGTGTTAGCGGAGTTGGATGGATTTTCTTTAGGATTATGACTTTGAGGCATCCTATACCTCAGAAAAATGGAATTTTTTGGATGAATCTTAGAGTAGTAAGTCATGGAAAGGTATTGTTCAAGAATCTAGGGATTCTTGGATAGAAATGGAAGAGTTGGCAGCCTTGAACTTAGATAAAAATGTGGATGATGATAGAGGATGTTTTTTTAAATGACGGTATAGTATTCCTTGATGCATTTGGTAGAGGAGTCTCAATGGGTAGACTCTGAGGTGGTGGTGATGCATGATCGTTTTATCCATGGTGATGCTCTATAGGAATGCTTAGAGGATGGTTAGAACCAGATGTTGTTTCATGGGAGGTTGTTCGTTCTAGTAGAAATGCATGGGGGATTCCTCAGTGAGTTTCATAAATCACATTTGGAGGTACAACCAGAAGTTTCCAAGATGTACCATGTCTTGAAGATTCCATTTTGGTGGCTCAGTATGAAATAGGAAGTGGAGAAGTTTGTGGTAAGGTGGTTGGTTTTCCAATAGAAAAAGGCTGAACATTGTGTTCATGATGGTTTGTTGCAGCTGTTGGATGTTCTTGAGTAGAAATGAGATGACATATAGATTGATTTCATCATAGGTTTGCCCAGATCTCTCAGAGGCTGTGATTCTATCTAGGTGGCCATGGATCTGTTGAACAAATAGGCCCTCTTCTTAGAGATCAAGGAGTCGGGAACAATGAATTATTTGACCAAGAGGTATGTGGATGAGGTGTTGTAGTTTCAAGGAGTTATAATGTCCATTTCATCAGATTGTGATGAACATTTTACCTTACAAGTCCGAAGGGGATCACAACATGATTTTGGAACTTAGTTATTCCTCAGTTCTTCCTTCCTCTCTCATACAGATGGGTATATTGAATGGACTATCTAGACATTAGAGGATATTTTGTGGGAATGCATATTAGACTTTTGTGGATCTCGTGTACGACACCTGCCTTTGGTAGAGTTTTCTTATAATAATATCTATCACTCTTCCATTGACATGGATCCATTTGAGGCTTTATATGGGACACCATTTTGTTCACCATTGTGCCATATGGAGGTTGGGGAGACAACTGTTATTGGTCCTGATGTGATGTAGAGAATTATAGAGAAATTTCATATTGTTCATGAGAGGATTAAGGAAGAACATGATGGAAAAAAGTCTTATGATGACTGTAGAAGGAGGCTCTTGGTATTCAAGGTTAGGGACCATGCATTCTGGAGGGTTTCCCATTGACATGGGTAGAAGATGTTTGGTAGATGGAGTAATATTTATCCCATGTTTGTTGGGACCTTTTAGGTGTTGGGGAGAGTGGGAGAGGTGGCGTATCGGTTGGCATTGCCACCATAGTTGGAGAGTATCCACAATGTCTTCCATGTCTCTCAGCTTCTTCAGAATCTTACTGATGACTACCATGTCATTGAATGAGGAGAGTTGGATATAGAGGACGAAACACTGTTCATGGAGTGACCTATAGAGATTTAGTATCATTAGGATAAGACACTACATGGACGAACCATTTTTTGGTTCATGTGTTGTGGAGGCATGATGTCCTGGATGAGAGTACTTGGGAGTGAGAGAAACAGATGTGCTTCCAGTACCAGAATTTGCTTTGAGTTTTTCTTTTCTTTTTCTTTATTTGTGATGTGATGTTTTAGATCTCATTGTTTTATTTGATGAGATGTTTTCCTTTTTTTTGTGATGTGTGTGGTGTGATGTGTGATAAATTTCTGACATATGAAAAGGGTAGGAATAGATTCCTAATCAATATGAATTAACTATGATGTTATTAAACCCATGTGGGTGAGTCAGTGCCACCCTAAGTGGATTGAATCTTGACATGGTGTATGGGATTCCCCGATTCGTGTGTTTGGAACAATGCATTTTGTTGGCTGTAGTGGTTATTGGTTTTGGGCTGCGTGGTGGTTAAGATGGCTATACAATGATTGTGTGGCAATATATTTTTTTGATAAGAGGAATACTGTAGTTTTAGTGATATGGTTGTGTACTGTGTTTTGTGATTGATTGGGTTGGCGTGTTTTGATGGTGGTAGTGTTTTATATATGAAGATATCCTTGAGAGGTATCTCACGGGGTGGTTGTTCGGACCCCTTTCATTATGGGATTTGTTTTGGATTCTTGAGGGAGAGAATCATTTGAGAGGAATATTATGTAATTTCATGTTCTCTATCAATCTGTTACTTTTCCATTTTTGAGAATTAAAGGTGTTTGGTGTATGTTCTGGGAGTTTTTGGTGGAGGCTGGAGGTGTCGTAGGGATGCTGTAAGAAATACACATCGTTTAAATTTACACAACATGAGTGTTGGTTTCACATCTTGTCCAGGGCTAGTTCATGATGTGTAAATTTTTGGGCTTAAATAATGAGAAGGAGATGTGTTTTTCGATGAATCCAAACCCCTGGGATTACATGACATGAAAGGGGATTACACGTCATGTTAATTCCCACTGTAGTGAAGTTTTAAAAGTTATTTTTGGGATAAATTTTAATTAATTTGGCCATGGATTATTCTACCTATAATTTTTGGAAAAACTTAGGTGGCCTAAGGAGTTCTTCAATACCACTTCCTCCCTCTTCGTTATGTTGGTCCTGATGGTTGTTTTTTGGGAATTCATGGTAAGTCCTTCATTCTTCTTGGATGGTTTTATTTTGTTCTTCTTCAAGGTTTCACTATGGTGGTGTAGTTTGGTTTGGTTTGGGTGTTTAGAATGTATTTTTATGGAATTTGGGTGTAGTTTAGGTTCATTAGTGTCTTCTTTTGTTGTGGTAGTGGCTGTGGGCACTTCTTCTTCTCCCCTTGGTGTGTAGTCAGTCGGTAAAGCTTCTTCGAAGTAGGGACTCCCTCATCTCTCTTTATTGTGTATCATACATGATTGGTTTGACTTTTTTTATCTATGGGTTATGGTTTTTAGGGGTTAATAAAAGATAAATAATTGATTAAATTGATATTTAAAGGGGAAAATGGGGTTTTATTTGCATGCTTTTACAGCTTTGATATTATTTGTGTTATTTTGGATTATATGGGCTTGTGGCCTCACTGTAAATTGTGGCTGTTGGGGGATTTTTATGTACTAGATGATATGTGTTGCGAATTTGGTGCCTGTTGTTATTGCTGTGACATAACAATAAGATTAAAATTGATTAACCAATTATATTTGGCTAATCAAATGGTTTCCCCGTGATTATTGATTGTGTGAAAACACCTCCAAGATAAAGTGAAATGTGAAACAAGCCCCTTTTTAAACCTGTAAAATGATCTTGATGTGTTCTGTTGTTTGGTTGTGCTTTTGTGGTGGTGAGGTGGTTTTTGGGCCGTGATTTTGGGGAGGTGAGGTGGTTCATGGGAAATGTTTTTGGGGAGGCGAGGTGGTTTGTGGGTTGTAGTTTTGGGGCGATGAGGTGGTTTGGGGGACATGCTTTTGGGGTGATGAGGTGGTTTGTGGGTAGTACTTTTGGGGTGGTGAGGGGGTTTGTGGGATGTGCTTTTGGGTTGGTGAGGTGGTTCTTGGGACATGATTCTTGGGTGGTGAGGTGGTTTGTTGGTCTTTCTTTTGGGGCGGTGAGGTGGTGGTTTCTTTATCCTAGATTCCAAAGTAGTGATTAAATAAATGATTAAAATGACATGGGTTGGTTTGGTTAATGGGATGAAAATGGTTAATGAATAATTATATGGTGGGTTGTGTGGTTAAATGTGGTTGATGATAAATAATGAAAATAATGAGATGATTAAATGAAATTAATTGGAGACATGAATGTGGCTCGTGGATTGTTGTGTGGTGTTATGCATTTAGAGGTGGAAGAAAAAGTGACAGTGTTGTGAGTTGGTTTGTTTGTTTGTAAACCTATATTGGTATATGGTATTATTGTTCATCTAACTATATTATTATATTTTTTGTAATTGAGTAGACATTTTCATGCATACATCTAATTATCCATTAGTTACTCGAGACATGCTTGTGGTGTCTTATGGAATATGGAAATTCTCACACCCTATATAGAAACCCCAATTGTTATGAAGATCTTAGTGTGTTTTTTAATGAACCTTATTAGTTTTGGTAGATAAATAGGTCTTCTTGTCTTGGGTATCATATGAATCAAACTGTAGTGGAGTCTGAAGTGCAAGTGGAGTCTCTTAGAGTAATTCTCGGTCTTATAGATTGGATGCAATGGGGTTTTCCATAATTTTTCTTATATAGTTTCCATAAATGGAACCTATAATTCCTTGATTTAAATTACCCATATTATACCCTAGATAAATCACCACAAAACCTCAGGTGTGACTCTCCATACACTAGATTTTTCCGACTAGTGGAAAGAGTCATTGACAAACATGGGGTGACTATAATATTAGAACCATCATGACAATAATAGATTAATAAAAAAATATCATATACCCCTAGAGTAAATGCATAGAATTAATTTTAAGATGAAACTAGTAGTAAATGGTGAACATTAACATGTTATAATAATAATTATACCCATGAACAATATATATCAATAGAAAAAAGGGTTTCCCACTAGGATAAACAATAAAAAATAAACATAAAAAATAGGGGATACTCAACTATAAAACCGAAGTCCCTCCTTAGGATAGTTTCCCACAATCTATCAAGCTAATTCTGTCAAACAACACATACTAATTGTCCCCTAAAAGTGAAGCAAAAGTTATGCATGTACACTGGGGTTCTCGTAGAGGGAGTTATCATAAAACTCAGCAGGTTCTCACCAAGTTACCCTCATTTATGACATAATATACAATGTATTCATATATGGAAAATATATCTTGAAATAATATAAAATAAACAAGCATTAATGTTAGGTCAGTGGGTGGTAACTAAGAAACCATGACACCTAAAATCACCTACCTTACCTAATACTAATAGAGAAGTCATCTCAAACATAACCCTAAATCCATACAATATCCTTTAGGATAGGGTCCTATATTTGATTCTCAACCTCCTCTCTCCTATTCATGTTAACATCCTACCCTAAGTACCAATTTTGTATCTATTAGAATACTACCGCCCTATCACTTAAGGCGAGGTCTAGTACCATTACCAGACTGCTACCCTCTCACTCAGGGTAGGGTCTGATATTTTATCCTGACCACTACCCTACACTTAAGGAACATTCATGTACCACATCCTACCCACTTCCTTCTCACTCATGGTAAGGCCCTATATCACATCCTAACCACTACCCTCTCACTCAGGGTAAGGTCATGTATCACCTTGTGACCACTAACCTCTCAATTATTGTATGGTCCTATATCACATTATGATCACTTCCATCTAACTCAAGGTAATTTCATGTATCAAATTATAACTATTACCATATCACTTAGGTTGGGTCCCTATAACACCTCTTCTGTCATGTCACATACCTATATCTTCTCAATTAGGGCGGGGGATCATAACTTATAAACAACATGATAAATTAATCAATAATATAAAAATAAGAAAATGGTAAATAATCGTATAGAATAGTCTTTAGCAAGCCACACCCTCATTCCAACCTAGCTCTATTCTAGAGGGTAGCACATACAACTCATCATCACCACCTTAACTGGAAATATCATCAAAATCCATCCACTTTATTTTTTTCTAAACAATACTCAAAATTTTCCAATCCCCTAGGCAATACCCAAATAAAAATCCCAACCTACAGGTCACACATAGCCGTAATGAAATAGTATATCTCCAACTCAATCCATTCACTATCCCATAGATGCTAAAGGAAACACCAATACTTATATACTCTACCATAAGCATAGGGATAGTAACCTATCACACCAATAGGTATCTCATTAGATATTCGATCCTCCTAATACTTCTATGCACCAAGTTCACAGACAAAGCACCCACAATCCCACTCATTTAACCCACAAAACACCCACTTTAACATTAGTCAAGCCTCAAATGACTTCTAACTAGTTACCCATGCCCATATCATATTCTCACTCTTCTTACTCTGGAGAAACTCACTAGAGAGATCCCATGTACCCTCATTAAGATCGCGAATTCAAATTACCACTAAGAACACCTAAATAGAGTGATTACTCTCTTCCACAACCTAATGTCACTTAAATCACATGCCCAATAGTTTACTATTCCCACTAGAATCATTCACGTAATTCCACTCCTCTCAATCAAGGGTTTATTATGTACCATATCCATTCTCCTAACCTTTTTACATAATACCTAATACTCATCCATTATTGGTCTATTTCTCAAAAGATATCCACTTGAAAGGCCCTAAACATGAATATTAAGGCGTATCCATCCCCCTTTGCGAAATCCCAGAACCAATATATGGGAACATGAATCCAAGAACACAAAAACACATATGGTTAAGTATTAAAGGGACCACATATAAAAAAATGGAGTTATCATCCTCATACTATGCTCATAATTTCTATCCAAGATCTAGACAAGTACCTACATGCTCCTGATCCATTATCTCAATCCACAAAGCCAAAAATATTAAGTATAATCATTTATAAATTATTATAAAATTTAATTTAGTAGAGTATAATCAATGAATCCTTAATGAGAATCCTCCCATAGCTATAACCATGATAAATAACATGCTAATAACCCATGACATTATTTCAATACTCTTAAAAAATTACCGATCATACAACATGAAATTAGTCACCAATTCCTTGATAATTTAGTAGAAACCCAGGGAAAATATATTAGGTTATGTATATATAATGAAGTGTTGAGAAACATTTGACATATATTCTATTTAGATATCCTCAATCCACTAAAAAATGAATCCTCAACATTTCTGTATTATTTTGTTTATGCTCTGATGTAATCACCATCAAAACTCTATAAGAAACGACACGAAATTAAAGAAAATTAATGAAGTGGAAGAGAGGAGAGGAGACAATAGTTTACCTATCTCCGATTTAATAAAATGAGTCTCAATAAACCATGAATAATGGGTAGTTCTAGGGGATTCCATGTAGGAAAACAAGAGGGAGAGGGATTCTCAAATTCCTTCTCTTGAGTTGAACTAGGGAAGAAGAAATGGGACCCAACCCTAAAATAATGGGTCTGAAACTTCTAAAAAAATAGACCTAGGAATATATTTACATGTAACCCCTTAGGTTATAGTGAAATTATCAATCTTTAGGATTGAATGGTGGCATGGACTCAAGGGTCAGGTCTTAACTCACTTCTTCAAAATTGCTTCAAAATCATATAGTCCCCCCCTTGAAATGTGACTTAGTTTATTATAATGAAACCCACCCATTGGAAAACCTTAATATCAAAGTACCTTATATAGTGATACAACACACCCCTTCAGGTAATGAATTATGGAATAAATAATGGTTCATGTTGCAATTCCCTATTCTAAGGAAAACTTGGGAACTATTAAAAATAATTTCAACATGACTGGGGGATTCATGATACAACTTTTATCTATACAAAACCATCATGGTTCAACCCCTACTAGTTATGGCATGACAAGATGTAGGATCCCTACCTTTTTAGATATCTTGGGCTCATTTACAGGTACTATTTTTCTTTTCTTTGAGTACTATTTGTTTGGGTTATTTTCTTGGTTAGTTTTTGGGTGAATTTTTCAAAAAATTGTAAGGATAAAGGGTAGTGCATGATTGGTGTACGGTTTTCCCAAACTATGCACCCTGGCCCAGTAAACCATGAAACTCTTCACAGAGAGGGATTTCATGGCTAGCGCATGGTTTTTCAAACCATGCGCCCTTTTCGGATAAACTGTGAACCCCCTATAATATGTGCATAGTTAAGGCATAGGGTTTGGAAAACCATGTTCCTCTACCTAGTAAACCGTGTGTGAGTTTTTAATTAACTCAATTTTTTTAAACCTAAACCCCCCATATTGACCCCTAATCAGCCCTATCTTGACCCTAAACATTATCTCTTGTTTTGGAGGCTCCTGGATGAATTCTAAAGGCTTATGAACTCTATTCTTCATGCTTCAATGGCTGAATTATCAAATTCTAGCCTCTCAAGGTATGTATTTTATTCTAGTTTATATCTTTCTATCTATATACTCTTCCCAGATAAAAGATGGATTTTTATCCACTGTTGGTTTTAGATCTAGATCTATTTTTTTAAATCTTGATTCATTTGGTCTTGGATCTAGGTTTCAGATCTTGATCATGTTCTTCGTCATGGGTTTGACCTATCTGTTTCAAACTAGGAATTTACATTGAGTGATTGCTCATCAATAATTTTAGGTAGGTGGTCTGTTATTTGAATCCCAAAGTCTTGATTTCAATTACATTTATATAATTATAGAATTGATATGGCATGTTTAGTAATTGAATTTATTTAATTAAATTAATTAATTTGGTGAAATAATTAATTAAAGGATCTTGAAATTGGATTAATTTATTACTGAATTAATTAACGAGATATTGATATTGTGAAATTTATTTGATTAATTAATTGTTGAATTAATTAATTTGATATTGAGTTTGTGAAATTGATTTGATTAATTAATTGTTGAATTAATTATTGTGATTTTGAGATTGTGAATTTGATTTGGTTATATAATTATTGAATTAATTAATGTGATGTTGAGATTATGAAATTTATTAAAATAATTAATTTTTGAATTAATTATGGGGATATAGGGATTGTGAATTGGATTAATTAATTGTTGAATTAATTAATGGGAATTGTTGTGATTATTCAATTGATTGAGTTGGAATAATTATTTATTGAATTAATTAAGTGATGCTTCAATTGTGAAATGTGATAAGAAGATTAAATATGATTAACCATGATTGATATGATATATGTGATATATTTTTAATTTTAATAAACATGTATGGGGCGTGGTCTGCTACTTCCAAATCCCATAGTGATAAATTGATTGATAAAAATATGTGAGACGCGGTCTTCTGCTTCCAAATCCCATTGGGATAATTTGATTGATAAACATGTTTGGGATATGGTATATTGCTTCAAAAGTCCAAAGTGATAAATTGTTTGATAAATGAGTGTTGGACATGGACTACTGCTTCAAATTCCCATGAGTTACTAAGCATAGTGATTTGGACCCAAACTATTGGCATTGAACTATGGTTCCAATTGGACATATTATGAATTTAAATGAAATCGATAATGAAAGGCCATTTGTTATAATTAATTTTGAATAGAATATGTGGTATGGTTCAGGCTTTGACATGGGTCATAACAGGTATTGAGATCCAGGTGTCCATGAGAACCTGATGGGTTATGTTGTTAAATAAAGAGTAATTGAATAGATGTAAAATGTTTACTTTATTGATTTTATTTATTCTTTATACAATTGTAGACACTATTTTGACTGGATATTTTTTAGTTGCTGTTTGTGGTGACATGATGAGTTTTACTCACACCATACTCAGGCTGCCAGATTGGCACTTGAATAGATTTCATTGTTATAGGACATGATAAGGGGAAGATCCATATGATAAATGGACGTGTTAGGATGAAATATGATGTAGGTACCAGACGTGGTTCAGGACCCTCCTTGGAGTTGTCAGTTTCTTTATTTGTTTTGGGTTTTACATATTGACACTTGACATGTATTGACATGACAGTCTACTATTTAGTTTTGAATATTGTATTTCCTGCTTTGGTATCATTTTTGTTATTGTTATATCATTTGGTTATTCTTATTTATTTCCACTATTGAGATGATTTGATAAAGAGGGTATAGTCTCCCCATGATCTATATTGACCCTAACTACTAGATGACTGCCTCTAGCATACGGGAGGCACACCTGAGGTCATGTAGCGAACCAGATCAGGGCACCAGTGTGTTCCCCCTAGGTCGGGATGTTACAAAGTTGTATTAGAGGAGATTTATTTTCTTTTTTCTTTTTTTTATATTGCCATTTTGTAAAGGTATATAGGAGAATAAAATTAGTCGGGAATTTGTTAGGATCTCATGCATGGGAATAGAAAACCCATGTACGAGGGTAAAAGACAAGTACCAAGGGTGGGATTATTGTTATTGATGTATATTGTTATAATTGATTCTATTTCACCTTGAGTGATGCACTTGTTGTGTGATGTGATTATTCTTTCTGAGTTTTCTGATATTAAACCCATGGCTTGGTATAGAATGATAGTTGATTATGCATGCATCGTTCTAGGAAATCGACATTATTTTTTGTTATGCATCATCTTAGGAACACACGAGAAAATAGTTTTTGGGTAAGTGATGAATATTGTAATGCTTTTCTTTACTTATGTGATTGAACTAAAAAAGGTTCCTAATGTGAAATATAAATTGAAAACAATAATAAAAAATGTTAATAAATGGGTTTATAATTTAAAATTTGAATAATGAGATGAGTTTACCCTTTGTTAACCATGAACTAGATGTAGTATGGTTAAGGGTAGTGATAGTGCCTCAGTGTTGACAGTGTGGTGGGAAAAAAGGGGAATGAATTATTATGGCCTTGTGTGAATCCCTCTTACTTAAATGTGTTAATGCTGAGTTATGTGTTATAAGATGTGTTCTTTTCATTATAGATATATAACTCAATGATGAAGCTTGTTGAGAGGACGACTTGAGGACATGGCTAGATATTATCCACTAGTAGTAGAACCTATGGCTCTAGCAGTCCAGGGTGAGGAAGTTAGAAAGAAGTCCCAAGAGAAATTTTCTCAATTTATACAATTCATGGAAAGAGACCCAGGATAGGTTTTCAAAATCATTTTTGATCTATCATAGGAGTTCTAATTACAGCACCCTATGACGTTTACTGTAGAGGGTCGACCTGAGGTAGTTGAGTTCTGGATAGAGACCATCTAGACTATAATTGAACACTGGGAGACTCATTCTAGAAAGTGAGTCAAATTGGATGAATAAATGTTGTATGATAAAGAAAAGAATTTTTGGGATATCTAGGCTTGGGATGGGAAGATTTTTGATATGTTATGGAATGAATTTCAGGAAAAGTTCTTGGAGAACTTTTACCTTGATATACTCAGATAGGATAGAGCAGCTGAGTTAATGAGACTAACTTAGGGGATCATGTCCGTGATGGACTATGATGGCCATTTTATATATTTTCAGCGCTTTTTTCTATAATTGGTAGGAGATGAGGTTACTGTGGAAAAGAGGTTTCAGGATGGGATTAGATGTGAATGTAGGATCAAAATAGTGTATGTAGATGCTCAATTAAATGGGGGGGGGGGGTTAATTATAAGTTTAAAAACATTAGTTTTTAAACATAAGTAAAACTATGTTTAAAAAAGTTATACAAAGTAGATTTATAAAACCTCTTTTAGTTCTATGATACAGAATTTATTAGAGTCTAAAAATATTAATCAGAAAAAGAAATTTAAGAAAAATTTTCTTAAAGAAAGATTCTACATTAAAGCATATAGAATCTTATTTATCAGAGTATGTAAAGTAAAAGAAAGTATAATAAAGTAATACTTTATTTATCAAAATAAAACCGAAATAAAACTTGAAACAAACAATTAAAAAGTAGGAAATATTTTAACCCAAAGAGTAGGGTATCCAACAACCTTGAATAAAGGTGTCTTGATTTATACTTTCAAGAATGTTTATTTTTCTCACACAACGGTAAGTTCTTGATAATAATATCGGAGTCTATCTTGCTATCCCCACAAGCCCTCAAACTTTAAGGTAGTCTGTACATCTTTCTTCATATCCTCAGAAGCCCTCAATTGTACTCAGCAACAATCAGACTTGCACGAAGCATGCTGAAAAAGATGTTCACAGCCGAACAAGATGTTCATGAAATGAACAAGGCATGAGAGAATTTCTCTCTCTAGAAATCACTTCACAGTATGTAACACCATCAATCTCATTGCTTCTAAGCTCATTCAAAAGATCACTTATTTATAGAAAAAACTTAAATGGTCATATCTCTCCTCCAATGGTCATATTTTTCATTAAATATTGGAGGGACCTGTACACATGTCACTCAACCAAAGTTTAGTTAAAAACCAATTCTATGACATCGTTTCATAATAAAAACATGTGTAAGGAAAATTAAGTAGATTAACCAAATATGAAAATCTGGAAGCTAGAGAAAAATAGAATCTGAAATCTAAATGTATAAAAAATCAGATTCTAGAAAACATAGATAATCAGATTCTATTTTATAAAGAATTCAGAGTCTGAATTCTATAGATTTCGGATTCTGAATTTTGAGGAATTCAGAGTTTGAATTCTATGGAATTTAGAGTATGAATTTTGAGGAATTCAGAGTCAGAATTATGAGGAATTCAAAGTCTAAATTCTGAGAAATTATGAGTCTGAATTATGTGGAGTTTAGATTCAGAATTCTGAGGAATCCAGTGTCTGAATTTCTAAGAATTTGGAGTCTGAATTTCAATGAATTAAGAGTCTGAATTTCAGAGAATTTAGAGTCTAAATTTTAGAGAATTCAGAGTCTGAATTTTAGATAATTCATTTTCTAAAAACAGAAGAGTCTATATCCAAGTACAGATAAGATTCTGAGGTTTTAGATAAGGATCCTAATTTTTGACTTAGTAATAAAATGAGTTTGGTTTTGAGAGGTTATAAAATGAGACAATGAACACTAGGGTAAGGAAAAAAAATTTCATTAGAGAAATAAAATTTTACTTATGAAAATAATCCTTAGGGAAAGATAATTTTCCTTAATATATGGTGTTTGTGATTTTTAAAATATAGAATAATGAAAAATTCACAAGGAAACCTTATTGACTTAACAGTGAAATTAAGTCCCTAGTTAATATTTTCAGGCTGACGAGGTTTTCAGAAGTGGTGAGTCAGTATCTCATATCTGAGGGGAACAAAAAGGAGGATTTCGGTGGAGGATGGGTGGATCCTACATGATTTTTAGGAGGTATGAATTCTGAAAAAGGGAAGTTTATCTATGAGAATTTTAGCGAGGGTGATATCAAGAAGAGTATCTAGGGGAAGGGTTCAGTCACAAATGACCTTGATCATGTGATTTGTCACTAATGTGGTTGGTCAAGAAACTTATAAATACACTACCCTCGACCACTGGTAGAGTGTCGAGGCTGTGATAGGATGAGATATCTATAGAGGTTTTGTAGGATCCCATGATAAACGAGTAGTAATGAAGTAGTTTAAAAGATCTAGAGTGTAGGAAGGGGATCTTATACACCTTATCAGCGTGGGAGTTGGAGTTCTACTAGCTGTAGTGGTAGAGGCAGTAGATGTGGAGCTTCTAGGAAGGATCACCTATATTAGCAGAGTGATCCAACTTAGAGGACATAGACAGTATCATAGGGAATAGGGGTAGGACAATTACATGCCATTCAGTCTACTCTTGTGGATAGCGAGGCAGGACCATTAATGGTAAGAGGTACTATTTTTATAGCTTTTACACTTTTTAGTACATTATTTGATACTTTTTCCACTCATTACTTTATTTCTTCACAACTTGTGAATGGTTTGATCCTGGCGGTGGAGTTCATGAGAGAGGTGTTGATGATAGATACACCTTTGGGAGTATGATCGAGAGATATTTGTTTGTACAAAGGGAGTTCTCTTGAGGTTGGGGAGTATCTTTTTCTATGGGATATTTATATTATTGAAATGTTAGGCTTTGATCAAATTTTAGGTATGGAATAGTTAGTATCATACTGATCCAACATATATTTTTACTATATTATAGTGACTTTTACATCTTCTAAGAGTGAAAACTATATTCACCATGGAGAGTGGGATGTCAAGCAAGGCCATGTAAGGCCAGTTCATTAGCAACTGGGGGTGATCACCACCCAGACTACCAATATTTTTTTGAATGAAGGAGGTGTAAATAAGGATGTCTTTACACCTATAGTGGACTAGTTTTAGGATGTAGTTCCAGATGAATTATCAGGGATACCACCTTAGAGAGATGTGGAGTTTACTATTGATATCATTCCTAGTATGATCCAGTTTATATTAAAACTTATAGAATGGAACCAACAAAGCTTCAAGAACTCAAGAGTAAGCTAGAAGAGTTTATGGATAAGGGGTTTATCCATATGAGTATGTCACCTTAGGGATATCCATTTTTTTCAAAGAAAGTTAAAAGAATTATTCACTTGTTTTTGGATTATTATAAGTTGAACCAGATGACTTTGAAGAACTGATATCCTATTCTGTTTATAGACGATCTCTATGAAAAATTGAGGGGATCCTACATCTTATCAAAGATTTATTTGAGATCAGGGAATCATCAGTTGAGTTTTTGACCTTATCATATACCAAGTACTAATTTTAGGAGTAGGTATAGACTATATGAGTTTATTGGGATGCCATTTGGTTTGACAAATGTACTAGCAGTGTTTATCACCTTGATGAAAAAAATATTCCACCCATACCTGGATTAGTTTGTTGTAGTGTTTATGGATAATATCTTGGTATACTCCATGACTCGTGATGATCGTTCACAATATCTTGAAATCTTCCTAATTACATTTAGATAACACCATCTATTTGAAAAGATATCAAATTGTCAATTTTGGATTGATCAGGTACACATCTTAGGTCACATCATCTCATAGGAAGGTGTTTCAATGGACCCAAGGAAATTTTAGGCAGTGGAATCTTGGATGAATCCCAAGAACATTTTCTGCATTCATAGCTTTCTAGGGTTAGCGAGATATTATAAGAGATTCATCCAATAATTTTCACTTTTGTAAGCACCGCTTTGGAGCTTGACCAAGAAGGGGATAAATTTTGATTGGTCTGGAGTATGTGAGAAATATTTCTGGTATTTGATAAATAACTTGAAATAAGAACTAATAATGATACTACTTGAGCTAGGTGAGGAGTATACAGTGTTCTGTGATGCTTCTAGAGTCGGTCTTGGAGTAGGTTTGATGCAAGTTGATCAAGTTGTGGCATATGGGTCTTAGCAGTTGAGAACACATAAATAAAACTACCCTACACATAATGAAGAGTTAGTTGTAGTGGTTTATGATTTGATGTTTTGGAAGCATTATATGCTGGGTTAGAAGTTTATTGTGTATACAGATCACAAAATCTTGAAGTATATATTTTCCCAAAGATTTGAATCTCCGACAGTAGATATGGGTTGAGTATATGAAGTCATTTGATTTTAAGCCAGTAGATAATACCCAGAAGGGAGACAATGTTATTGATTATTTAAGAAGGAAACTCGAAATCATGCAGTTCATAAGTCTAGTGTTGAGTGGAAGATGATGGCCTTACTGGCTGAGATGCATGTTGTGGATCAGGAGAGTCCAGAATAGATGACTCTCATATCAGTTTCAGTGAAGTCTATACTTTTGTGTCAGATCAGTGACAAGAAGTTTGATGATCCAAAATGTTTTTCCTTGAGAAAAATCCTTGAAGGTGGGGAGACACCTTCATATTGTAGGATTGATGAGGATGATATCATCTATGTTAGGAATAGGGTTTTTGTGCCTATGAGTATGCAGGAGGAGCTGATGCATTAATTTCATGCCTCTAAGTGGGTGGTACATCCATGTGTAACCAAAATGAACTGTGATCATCATTGATAGTTTTGGTGTATGGGCATGAAAAAGGAGATAATAGGGTTAATGTCATGATAAAACCCCTATAAATAGGTGAAGGATTAATATCAATAACTTGATGGTTTTCTAGAACCATTTCCCATTCCAAAATGGAAGTGGGGCGATGTTACCATGTATTTTTTAATGGGTATCCCAAGGATTCCTCAGAAAAATGATGCTATTTGGGTGATTATGGAATATTTGAAAAAGTTAGTACATTTATTTCCTATATGAGATACCTTCTCAGTGGAGCAGTTGGGAGATTTGTATGTTTGAGAGATTATCCATCTACATGGGGTGCCAAAGACTATTATTTAGGACCATGAATCATGGTTTAATTAACACTTCTGATAGGGATTACAGAAGGAGCTTGGTACATAGGTTTTACTAAGTATTTCTACCCACAGACAGATGGGTAGTTAGAGCGTACAATACAGGTTATAGAGGATATTCTTTGGGAGTGTGTCCTAGACTTTTGTGGGTCTTGGGAGAAGCACCTAGCTTTGTTGGAGTTCACCTATAACAATAGATATGAGGAAACTATACAGATGACACCATATGAAGCTCTTTATGGTAGTCCATGTTGATCACCTCTATACTGGATAGAGGTAGGTGAGTCAGAACTACTGGGAATGAGTCTCATGCAGGAGATGTTGGAGTAGGTTTAGTTGATTTAGAATCATATGGATACACATTAGAGTGGATATACATTGATGACCCATAGAGTTTATAGATGGTGATCATTTATTCCTTTGGGTATCTCATAGATTGGGTCACCACAAGATATAGAGATAGGGAAAGTTGGGGCCTAGGTTTTTTGGACCGTTTGAGGTTATAGAGAGAATCCGAATGGTGGTGTAATGATTGGCTCTTCCACAGAGATAAAGTGTAATGAATGAAATTTTCCATGTGTCATAACTTTAGAGGTATCACCCCAACCCTTCTCATGTGATCTATGTGGATGATGTTGAGATTGAGATAGATGTGTCATTTGAGGAGTGTCTAATACGTGTGTTGGATAACAGTGAAAAAGTGTTGTTTGGGAAATACTATACTGATAGTTCATGTATTGTAAAAACATGTCCATGTTTAGGAGGAAACGTGGGAGTGATAAGAATATATGAGGGATCAGTGTCCCGGTCTTTTTTAATTGTAATCTTAGATGTTCATGAGGGTACAACTTGAGGATGAGCTATTATAAGGTTGAGATATTGTATGATCCTGACTTTTTTTGAGATATCTTGGGCTCATTTTCAGGTACTATTTTTCCTTGATTTGATTAGTTTTTTGGGGGGTTTTTGTTGGGGAGTTTTGGGAGAATTTTGAGAAAATTGTAAGGATAAAGGGTAGTGCATGGTTGATGTATGTATTTCCCAAACCATGCTCCATGTCCTAGTAAATCATTAAACCCCTCATAGAGAGGGATTTCACAGATGACACACAATTTTTCCAACCCTGCGCTCTCTTAGGAGAAACTGGGAGCCCCCATAGAAGAGGCACATAATTAAGGTTCATGGTTTAGAAAACTGTGAGCCCCTACCCAGGAAACTGTGAAAATGTTTTTAATTAACTTGATTTTTTTTTAAAATTCTCTAACCCTCCATATTAACCCCTAATTATCCCTAAATCCACCTTAAACATTCTCTCACATTTTTTGTATGCTCCTAGATAAATTCCCAAGGCTTCTGACCTACATTCTTCATGATTCAAAAACCTTATTGTCAAATATGAACCTCTTTAGGTATATATTTTCTTCATGTTTTGATCTCTCAATCCCACTCCCCTTCTTAGATAAAATAGGGTTTTTTTATGTTGGTTATAGATCTAGATCTAGGTTTACTATATCTTGATTTTTTGGTCTTAGATCTAGGTTTTGGATGTAGATCATGTTATTCATCATGGGTTTGACCTATCCATCTAAAATTGGGGATTTCCTTTAGGCGACCACTCATCAACATTTTGAGATAGGTGGTCCATTATTAAAATCTCAATGTCTTTATTTCAATTACATGTATATAATTGTATAATTTCTATGGTATGTTTAGAAATTGAATTTCTTTCATTGAATCAATTAATTTGGTGAAATAAGTAATTCAAGGATTGTAGTATTTGAATAATTGATTGTTGAATTAATTAATGAGATATTGTGATTTTGAAATTGATTTGATTAATTAATTTATAAATTAATTAATGTGATATTGATATTGAGAAATTGATTTGGTTAATTAATTTTGGAATTAATTATTTTTTTGTTGAGATTGTGAAATTGATTTGATTAACTAATTTTTGAATTAATTAATGTGATGTTGAGATTTTGAAATTTATTGAACTAATTAATTGTTGAATTAATTATGGGGATATAGGGATTAGGAATGGAAGTAATTAATTTTTGAATTAATTAATATGATTTTTTGTGATTATGGAATTGATTCAATTAGATTAATAAATTGTCAAATTAATTAATTGATTCTTTAATTGTGAAATGTAATAATAAGGTTAATATTGATTAAACTTGATTGATATGATATATTTTTAATTGTGATAAACATTTGTGGGACATGTTCTACTACTTCCAAATCCCATTGTGATAAATTTATTGATAAACCTGTGTTGGACATGGTTTTCTGCTTCCAAAGACCATAGTGCTAAATTTATTGATAAACATGTGTGGGACATGGTCCACTGATTCCAAATCCCATAGTGATAAATTGATTGATAAACATGTGAGGGACATGGTCAACTGATTCAAAATTCCATAGTGATAAATTATTTGATAAATGAGTGTGGGACATGGAATGCTGCTTTAAAATCCCACGAGGTCCTAAGCATGGTGATCTAGACCGAAATTGTTGGAATTGGACTATGGTTCCAATTGGAAATATTATGAATCAAAATCAAATGGACAATGTGTTGACGCTCCTTTCGTCACAGAATCTAAAAATCGGAAAAGGGGAATATCTGAGCTCAAAGTGATTCAACCTTTGAAGAAAATATCAAAAATCGACAAAGGCATGAACAAAGGATCAAAAGCAACTTCACCGCGTAAGTTATATCACTGTCGCGCAAGTCCACTTGCGCGACACCCTTGGTCGCGCAAGTCACTTGCGCGACACCCTTGGTCGCGCAAGTCACTTGCGCGACCTAAGTGGTAACCGCCCGGTAACCGCCCAGGGTCTTCTCCTGCCTATAAATAGACCTTGTGGGCCCCCTATTCGAGAGGATCGTTTTACAGAAACTCGGATTGAAGCTCCCGACGCCCAAGTCTCTTCTCGAAGCTTCCGGAACACTTCTAAGGTAATTTCTTACCTAGAACGGAAGATCCAAAGAGAGGGAGGAAGGCCTAAGTGTTGAAACTCATCAACACTTGCGCGCCTGAGTGGCCAGCCCTTAAGGGAAGTAGTCACACTTGCGCGCCACCTTACTCCTTCGATAGAACTTGCGCGTCCCTTTCCTGGAAGAACCTCAAGAGGATTCTAAAGGCTTTAATAAAGAGTCGCTCAAGTATTTCAATGCTGGTTGACCATCGCGCAAGTACAACCTATGTCGCGCAGGTATACCTGCGTGACCAATACTTGCGCGCCTCCGTAATACTTGCGCGCCTTCCAAGACTTGCGCGCCCCTTCCTTTTTGGGTGCCTTTATTTCCCATTTCACCCCTCTTAAATCACTACACCTTTCCTTTTCAAGATTCAGTCTTCAAGACACTCTTCAAATCCATTTATGGCATGATTTCTTGATTTGACTTCCTTATCTGAAAGGAATTCAGTGAAATATCTCTAAAAAACTAGTGATTTAAATATCTTTTTGTCACTAAATATGGAGAGTTCATTCATTCAACCTCATCCTTTAAGATGAGAGAAATCCTTAACCTGGGTCTCCTTTTCAGGAATAAGTCCCAGTCATAAATATGGGCATCCTTCTTAGGAGTAAGCCCCAATCTCAAAAATAGGCATCCTTCTCAGGAGTAAGCCCCAAGTCCTCTAATTTTGGGCATCCTTCTTAGGAGTAAGCCCCAAGTCCCTTAAATTTTTGGCATCCTTCTTAGGAGTAAGCCCCAAGTCCCTTAATTTGGGCATCCTTCTTAGGAGTAAGCCCCAATCTCAAATATGGGCATCCTCTTCAGGAGTAAGCCCCAAACCTTAATCCTTAACCTGGGCTTCCTTTTCAGGAATAAGTCCCAGTCATAAATCTTGGGCTTCCTTTTCAGGAGTAAGCCCCAAGTCCCTTAAATTATCTTTAACCAGTCCTAATTTACATTTAATCTGGGATTCCTTCTCAGGAGTAAAACCCAATCATAAATCCTCTCCTAATTTGGGTTTCCTTTTCAGGAATAAGTCCCAAGTTAGAGTGTTCAAATATCCATAAAGCACATATACCTTTATGGACCCTGTTCCTGGATTTTCTCCCTAAAGTAAATCCTCTAGGCAGTCATACATACATAAGCCCCAAACCATTTCTTATGATTGCATCTTTCATGGCACAATTGTCTAATTTTTACCAATACCTCTTGTTTCTCACACCGAGCATGACTCACGTGAGATTAGAGTGTAAAAGTAATTGTGACATCCTTCTTTGAGCCATCAATCATAAACATCATACTCCTTTACTTGAACTACGTGGGTTCTGATTCCTCTTCCAAAACAAAGGATACGTAGGTAGCCCATCTATGGGTTCGATCCCAACTCTGAAATAATTCATGTCCTTCTGAATGACAATAAACTTTAAGTGCCCCACTGAGTGGCTTTAAAACCAGCCTGGTCATCATAATGACCAAGAGACTTTTTTATATAAATGTTTTGAAGGATACCATTGACCAAGAATCTCTAAATAGATATAGATGATTCTCTATTGATGAAGAACCTCGAATACATATAAAAGATTCTCTAAATTTCTTACATATTTAATCATTGATTGTCAAAACTAAAGGAAAAGCTCATTTTATACTTGGTAATGTAATAAGGATTCACGAACATAACTTAAATATATAAAGAGAGTCCCGGAATAGATAATAATTCCCCTCAAAAAGGTGTGATGAGTCCGACCTCCCATCCTCTCGACCAATGCAAATTACTAAGCCTCATTAGTCCACAAGCTAATGAGCTCCTACCTTTGGAATGTAGGTCCAAATGGATGTGGAATCATTGGATGTTTCCGGTTCTACGAACAAACCCACTAGAAACTGATTGGAACGTTTGAATCTCCCATCCAGGAGGTCATCCCTGAATTCTGAGGGAAACACAATGAAAGACCATTTTATATAATGAATTGTAAATTGAATATGTGGTATGGTTCATACTCCTACACTGGTCGAACCAGGTATTGATATTCAGGTGTCCTCAGGAACCTAGTGGGTTATGTGGTTAAATAAATATTATTTTAATAAATGTAAACTCTTTAGTTTATTGATTTTATACTCCAAAAGCCCAGGACCCAGTAGAAACCGGTCCTAAGAGAATTTATTAAATAAAAATAGAAATGAGTCAGACAAACAGGGGATCATTACAAAACCGAGAGTGCACGACACCCATCATATCCGCCTTAACCATTTGAGAACAAAAATCGGGGGCCGTAAAGGACAACATCATATCCATCTCCAAAATCTCCTGCTTGGACAAAGCATCCGCCACCGCATTGGCTTCCCTATAAGCATGTGAGACCACCACTTGCAAATTAGAAACCTTGTGGAGACATTCAACCTAGTGAGGTAACACTCTCCATGGGACATTTCGCGTCTTTGATGCCAAGGCATGAACCGTAAGCTGAGAGTCTGAATCAGTCCATAACATGTTCCAGCTATATCGGACAGCATACCTAACCACATGAATTATCGCCCATAATTCAGCCTCGTATGCAACCCCAATATCTGTAAAGTGGTAGAAGAACCCCTTGACAAACACACGGTATGTTCAAAAGATGCCACCGCATCCTGATAGTCCTGGAGCACCAGAAGCGGAACCATCCACGTTGATCTTGATCCATGGGATGATTGGAGGTATCCATCATATGTATTTAAGAACCCGAGGCTTTCGAGGCTGGCCGGAGACTCCAAGAAGTCTAAAAATTTGTAATTCAGAAAAACAATTATGCATTGTACCTGTTTGAATCCGTGAGGCAGCATGGACCTCTGAATGTATCGCGGCCATGCCACATTGAATAGGGACAAACATGCCATTAAAGATAAGAGTGTTGCGAGCAGCCCTGTGGCCATGATTACAACTGCAGTGGCCACATGTATGAGATTCCCAAGTTGTGCGCTACAACGCACCTTGGACATCCCATGTAACAGATCATGTAGCAGCAGATTTTAGTAAATTGCAAGTCCAAAAAGAGTTCCAAAGTAATCCCATAGCCTCCCAACATAGCTGCAATCCAAAAAAAGATGATGGGTAGTCTCCTCAGCATCCATGCAAAGATGGCAGGCCGACAAAAATTGAAAACCATCCCATTTGATCCGGTCATGAGTAGGCAGACAATTCTTCCATAATCTCCATATTAAAACAAATCTAGAAGGCTGGATAAAGTTATTCAGAAATTTTAAGAGCTAGGAAGGTGCACAGATGGACCCTCCACAAATCATATGATAAAAGTCATTGCTCATGAACTTACCATTGTGGTTGTGCTTATATATCACCATATCATGGTCTATGAAAGTGTAATTTTGAATTTCCATCTCCACCTGCTATGGAAAAATATTGGGAGAACATTGAAAATATGAAAGAAAATCACATATAGAAAAATGACCTGCATCCGGGTGAACATCCAGACTTTCTTGCAAAGGCCTATCAAGCCATGTTGTGCTCCAGCAATTGAGGTGAGAGTCCCTACAAACCATCCATTTAATGTCATGACTGAGTTGTATAAAATATTTCATGAGGGATTCCCAAATAGGTGATGCAATATAGTGCTTATATCCATTAAGCATCCTTCCTATGAATCTATTTACAAGAAAATAATTTGATCAATATTTATATATCATACCCAATGCGAACTTCCCAATAAGACCATCGTTGAATGTCCTAAGATCTTTGACTCCAAGGCCTCCCAACTCAACCGACTTGATACACTCTTTCCAGGCAACAATGACAATTTTCCTCTCATGAACTGATCCTGTCCAAATAAAGTTCTGTATCATACCTTGTAATTCCTTGACTGGATATTATGTTAAATCCATTTTTGGTGGCCTACTAAGTTGAACTCACATCATACTAGGGATTCGTGATCAGTACTCAAATAGATTTCATGGTTGCAATTGAAGATAAGGGTAATAACTGTATGTTAGATGGCTGAGTTGGGATGGTACATGATAAGGGAAAAAAAGTGGTTCGAGACCTACTTAGGAGTTGTCAGTGTCATTATTTATTTCTGCCTTTTCATATTGAAACTTGGACATGTATTAGCATGACATATATATTTTTTAGTTTTGGATATTTTAATTCATACTTTGGTTCCATTGTAGTTATTATTACATCATTTGGTTATTATAATATATGTATACTATTTTTCTACTTTGATAAAGAGGGTATAGTCTCCCCATGATTGATATTGACCCTCAATACTAGTCTTTAGCCTCTGATGTTAGGAAGGTACACCTGAGGTCATGTAGAGAACCCACTTGGGGAATTAGTGTGTGGCACTCGAGTTAGGATATTGCACGAGCTACCTGTAGAAATATTTATACTACAAATCGAGGAGCACTCCTCTAACTTCCTCCCAAACACTTTGAAAACCTCCAAAAACCAAAAAAAATTTAAAAAAATCTATTAGATATTCCCCAACTCCCAAAATCTCAATTCTAAAAATTCATCTACTCCGAAGATCAAAAATTCAAATATCCACTAAATGTCAAAATCTATTACAATAGGGATAATTATAAACCCCCTAAGATAAGTCTTATCATATCAGAAAATAATATGATCCCCCAATCCTTGAATCGACCATCAGAATATAATGCCACTACCTTTTATCAATTTTAATTGGCCATAACTCCTCTACATTGATGCATAACCTAGTGCCATGTGTTTTCTCAAAAAACACCTAGACCAATATCACACTCACATCCATCATCATCTGAATAATGTATCAAATTCCAAATGCTATTTTCCAAACTGAATCACATGATAAAATTCTCACCAGCTCCTCCACACACCAATTTTATAAAAATATATAATCATCCCACTATGGTTCTAACCTTTAGTCCACAACTCGACAACTCCACCTAGGAAATTTCATGATTGACACAAGAACCACATAGATATTTCACTAAAACATATCCCTCATCAGTCGTCGAACACACTGATGGTAAATTCCATTATAAATGAACCACCAAAACTAGGAAAAATCTAGAACCATATATTCTTATGCACATTTCTATCCAAATTACCACCGAATTCATCATCCAAACAGCTATAATCGGCTTTTCAAAATTCATGACATTTATTACCACCTACCGAATACATGGTTTAAACACCAAAGATTGGTAGGATTCTCCCCATTATAGGATTGTCCATACCATATCCCCAATTATAAAACCATATGAAAACATTAACATATCATCAAGATTTCCCACATGAGAGCCTTTATTTACAATACATGGAAACCTTAACCCATGATCCCTACATTTGAGTTTGGTAACATACAATTTCCCTCAAATAATCTAAACAAACCTTGGTCAACAAAAAAAACCAATGACACATGTCAACCCCAAAGGGAATGTCAACCCATCCACTGAACTTAACTGATTACATCATAATATTGCACAATCACTTTCATATAATTTCTAAGAACTCTTGGTGTTATACCATATTCATCCTACATAGGTCCTAAAAACCCCTAACATCATGCCAGCTTTCCCTAATTGAGTCTCCCCCCTAATCCATCATCAACTAACGGTACCTTTCCATATAAAATCCATATTCCAATTAAGGAACCATAATTACAACCACGACCTCTCTATTAAACAAATCCATCTAGCCATGGATTCAACCACCAACAACCATATACATCCCAAATTACTATATTAAGTTGATATGGTTTATATTGGAACCCAAATGATAAACCAAAATCTCTCTCTTTGTGAACTAACCACTAAGAGTTTTTAAAATTCACAACACACCCACTCCCTGGGTGGTATTTCTTATGAACTACCCATTTAAGATGTTCCCTAACCTCACTTGACATTCTAGGAGTAACTTCCTACCAAGAATTTCTCATGATTTCTAAGATTATCACTTGATGGTCATTCTATATAACCTATCCATATATCCTCAGTCCAATATCTACTCAATATTCCATGGTTTCTTTAAATATCCTAGATAAAATTGATGAGTGTTATAAAAAATTCCTCCCCAAGAACATTGCATCATACAACTACTTAAAACCACCATTTCTTGCATGGATTTCATTAGCCTAATGAAAAACCATGGATTCAATCCATAACCAAACTGAACTACAGGTTCCCAACTAAAACCATGATCCAACTGAAATCTACCCAATTCTATAAGGCCAACTTTTTCCTTATAAATCACTCATGGTTCCCTTATTCCCAAAATATATAAGGAAATCCCAAAACAAAATTGAACACACATTCTTCCATCTATCAAGAATTGATATAACACTCGAACCATTTAACCATGGATATTTAGACATAGGCCGCATCCTCCCATACATCTAGTAAAACACACACGAATCTCTCAGTTTCCCATTAAAAAATGAGGATCAACCAACCCATAAAATCCAAACATAACCCACCATCCTGACATGTATTATAACCAAATAACTCAGAGACCCATTAATTCACTATAGAGAGATCCATATAATTATCCCAGACCAACATCACCACGACTATATCAACCAATTAAATGGACTATAATCAACCCAAACCTCTCATATCAGAACTATGTACTCTTATTTAGAGTCCCACACAAGACATATCATATTTTGAACTACCCAAGAGAGGGTTGTCAAATACCATGAACACAAAAACAATCACATAAAAATAACACATGAAAATAAACTAAAACCATCAAAATTAATTAATGTTTCACTAATAATTTATTTAGGAAAACACCTAATAAAATATTATTACCACTTTAATCAATCGACATCTATTCCATCCAATTATCAAATCATTTCACTTCTTAATAGTTTTATAAAACCATTTCCTCTTTGAAAACCATTTCTCACCCACAAGTAGTCATGAACATATCTAGGTATACCTACATGCCTATTATAATGCATAAACCCTCACTCACTTTCCACACCAAGAAAAGAGTAAAAAAATAAATAACAACTCACACATAACATCATACTTGAATTAGTATCTCAATTATAATAATGAAAAAAATCAATAATAATCATGTTCCCCTTATAGTATAGACTTACATTATACAGAGGATATGTATATCCAAGTATAAGGTCTATTATAATCTTTAAAAATATCCTACCTATAAATACCTATCCCAAATAGTAAATCAGGAAATCAATGCTCCAATTCCACTTAGTGACACTCCCACTAAAATCAACCACATAACAATCCAGAAAGAGCACCACATGACCTAAGGATGCCTACCAATATTATAGAGATATTCAACTGGAAAATAGAGTCTATTACGAACATGGGGATATAATACTCTTTGTATATCATGATAATAATATCTAAATAATTTTAATATCACATATCATTAGAGAAAACACATAGAATTATAATTAATATCCAATAAAAAATAACAGGTTAACATCAAAATGATATAGTTATAATGGATCTGATTTTTCCATGCATTACTTTATAATATTATTTGGAATATTTTTGGAGCCAGGAACCGAGCCAACATGAGATTCCAAGGCCTGGTGATCCTAGAATTTATATTTGAGAAATATTAAAACAATTAATACCATGATATCAGAGTTTTCCCGAGAAATTGGAATAACTTCTGAATGAGGGCTCATATAAAAAATATTGGGCCAAGTACACAGAAATGGTTAGAGTACACGGGAAGATCCATGTACTCGACATGGCCAGATGTACACAGATTGGTACATGGTCATGATTAGAAGTACAAAGGAATTCATATAATCCATGGATAGTGTGCCAATAGACATATACTCTCTATGTATCCTTACTTACAAACCATGTATATAGAGATCCACATGTTGTGTGATAAGAAAGTACATAGACATACTAGGGGTTGGCTAGGCACACCGTGTACCCTCAGAACATGCCACGTAACCCTTTTCAGAGTGTTTGGAGCCCTTTATTTCTTTAATTTGGACCAATATCATTTTAGAATGTTCCCTTGGTCCATCCCCTTAAGGTTAAATTATGAAATTTCATCCATAGATATGGATTGTGATCACATATAGCAGATGATTCTCAGATATAATTTGTGGTGTCCCTTCATGAGACCAAAGTTTGACCCTCTATCATTCCTTCTTATACCCTATGTTGAATTTTTGGAATCTATGTGAACTACATACATGAAGAATTGATCCTCCATATAACATTATATTTCAATAGGGTTCACAGTATCATTATCATAGGATCCCCGGCATAGTGGGTTGATATAGATTGGGTATATGGTGTCCCCTAGTGTTCTTGGGTGTGGTCCCCTATCTGAGTATCAAGGTATTCAAAGACTAGTTAGTTTTATTGGGAGGGGAACAATGATCATGAAAACATGGATGAGTGTATCCAGTGATAGTTTCACTCATGGAGAAGGTTCTCCCAGAATGAGCATTGCCTAGAAGGTTTAAGAAGAATCCTGTGTCTGGAAGATTGGTTGAGACTGCCTGGAGGAGCAGGGTCCTTCTTGAGTATATATAGGGTTTTCTTTGATTTATATATCCTAGTTATGAGATTAATACTCTTTATTCTTTGTGTTTAGTGTTCTTAGGGTGCCCTACTAGGTATTTTTATACACATCCCTTCATGGGATCTTCCCACACATGTTATGTATTATATAGATAATGACCCTTCTGAAAGTGTCTTAGTAGGACAGGGAGTATTTAGAGAATATTTTGGGCTAGAAAGACTTATTTATTTTCTAGGTGGTTTTAATTTAATAGTAGTAACCTTCTTATGAGGTGCATGAACTCTCTACAGTTATTGGTCATGTTTGTATTTTTCCACCTTTTCTCTTTTAATACATTTTTGATGTACTCAGATTGTGGGATTATAGATGTATAGATGCATTGGTTTCAGTTGTTTTATATTTTAGCATTTTATGGGCTGGTATGTGTGTGAATGTGTATAGGTACATTAGGATAATACCACCCATGTGTGGGATATGACTACTCTGCGCTGGTCACATGCCCTTGTCCTATTTAAGGTGAGCTTGGTGTAGTTGTGGCTCGGGCCCCAAAGGGTTGGGTCAGGATAAAGTGGTATCAGACAAGTTAGTTTTACCTTCGTCATGGAGTCTATATGGTTTCTTTGGGATTTTTGGAAATAATATTAATGTGTTTTAATTTTATATTTCTATCCAGGGACCCTGGTGTTGCTACGGTGGCAGACATACCCATTTACTAGGGCTCTGAAAACCTTATGGTTGACTCAGTACATTTAGACACTAGTTACAAGGAAAAGATTTGGTACATGAATCGTATATGAATGGGTTGTGGTTTCAATCATCTTCTTCAGTCATCTAACCAGATATACTCTTTGAATATGGTACAACTTTTTTATTTTAGGACATCTCTATAAGGACAACTGGCTAGGATTCCACTACATGATCCTGTGGATGATCCTTCGAGTGATAAGGTATCAGTATATGGGCATGTATCGAAGATAGTACGTATGGGTGATTTACCATCTATACCACAACCTGTTGAGTAATAGTTAGTGGTGGATGTACTGAATGAGGATGCATGAAATTTGAGTGAACTACATGAGTTCCAGAGGCAATGAACTCCCAAGTTTTAGGGTGATCCAAACCACAGGTGGATTAGGACTTGCTAGAGGAAGTTACTCAAGTTTTCCTCCTTATGAGGATTCCATAAGATCATATTGAGGTCCTAAAAATGAGTCTTCTTTAGGTATATTATGAGTGATAGTGGATTCCAGTGACTCAATTACATGATGAGACTTCTCTCTCTGAGCCAGACTTCGAGCATCTATTTGGGGAGGAGTTTTATCCGTCCATATTTTGAACAGTGCACATACCTGAGATTCTACACCAATATTAAGGAATTATGATCATGTTTGAATATTCGATGAGTTTTACTGATCTCTCTTGGTACTCCAAAGATATGGTGCAAGATCTATTATTTATATCACATAACATAGATTAGGTCTTACACCATGATATCAGGGCTTCAATGAGATCACTTTTCATTAGCTTCTATGCTGGAGCACTTGGGCATGCCTTAATTGTAGAGAGCTTCCCAGAAGTGGAGACACTGATTATGGGTGATGGAAGTGGGAACCCAGGAGATGGGATCTTAGCAAAAGGTGTCCGATGGTAGTAAAAAGGATCCAATAATGTTAGAGGATTTAAGAGATGATCCCATGATATAGGATCAACAATGAATGGCTTTCAGGAAAGCTTGAGTCATCTGAGGGAGATGTGGCGTTTCTCTTATTATAGTTGGGGACATCATGCATGGAATTTTCTTACCAACTATACAACTGATCAAGTGATGGTTGAGGGACTTCCCATGTATATATATAGGCAGGATCAAGAATTTTCTTATGTAATAATATGTAGAAGAGGGTTTGATAGAGAAGTAGGAGGTGGTCAAAGGTTTGACCTATTAATACCACCACCACCAGGTAGTCCACACTAGACTGAGGGTGTTGGTGGTTGGGTATAGGGACAACTATATCCTATTTAGGTCTATGAATCTAAGTCTCCATGGATGATATGATATTTAAACTTTGAAATTTCTACATTAGATATAGTAATGATAGAAATATGTGTGTTTTGTTACTTTATTTCCACTTATCTAGTTTGATACTTAGAGATTCAAGTTGAACCTTTAGCTCCTCCCATACATTAGGAGATTCCAACAGGTGGTGACTCAATGATTGAAAATATCTTCTGATAGTGTGATCAGATGCTTGGAGTCAAAATATTTTTATGGTATCTCTTTGTATCAGTGATGAGGCATTATGATGTCATCTTTGGTATGTATTATTTATATATATTTCATGCATATATTGACTATTTTAGGTGGATGATGTGGTTTTTCCATGGTAACAGGGTGTGGTTATTATTTAGGGGTGAAAAGGAATCCCTTGTGGATCAAAAAGAGATCAGGTATAGTTTAGTGTAAAATATTCTCACCAGTTGGTTAGAATGACTCTTAGAGTAGTAGATTCTATGAGATACCAATTTCCTAATGTTATCATAGAGTATGAGGATGTATTTCCTAAGGAATTATAGGATTACATACACACTAAGAGTTAGACTTCTGTATTTACTTACTCCCTAGGATGACCTCTATAATTTCATCAGTATATTAGATATCTCCCATAAAGCATCATGAGATGAGGGTGTAGTTAGAGGACTTACATAAGAAGAGACTTGTGAGACCCAGTGTTTCCCATGGATGTCCCCTTTATTGTTCTCCTGAAAGGAATATGGGATCTTGAGGATATGTTTGGATTACAGATGTTTGAACCATGCAGTTGTGAATAATAAATATCCACTACCACGGATAGATGAACTCTTTGATCAATTGAGAGGGTCACAATGGTTATTAGAGATTAACCTCAGATCAGGCTATCATGAGCTACGAGTATGGGATTAGGATATAATGAAGACATCATTCAGATGTCACTATAGTCACTATGGGTACTTGGTGATGATTTTTGGCCTGAAACATTTCCCAAAAGTGTTCATGGGACTCATGAACCACATCTTTAATAATTTCATGTGGATGAAAAAGTGCCAACGATGTTTTTATAAGTTTAGTCATAAATTGAAAATAACCCCCTATATTATGATTTCCAGCAAAGGTTATCAGGTACGTAGTGTTCTGTGATGTCTTAGGTACCAGACTTGGTTATGTTCTGATAAAGAGGTAGGTAATGATTTCCTCTAGGTTCAGGAAGTTGAGGTTGTATGAGTAGAACTATGCGACCCATGATCTTGAGCTTACAACAATAGTTTTTGACTAGAAGACAAGAATACACTTCCTTATGGGTGAGTAGTTTATCATTTACTTGGACCATATAAGTCTTAAGTATATGTTTTCTAAGAATGATCTTGACTTGATAGAGAGGCGACAAAAAGAGTTCCTCTAGGACTATGACATCGAGTTTGTCTATACTCATGGGAAGGGAAATGTGGTATAAAAATATCTCACCAAAAGATCTTATTCTATTTTCTTGGATAAGGTGTCATAAAAGTTATCCATGATACATTTTTCATTAGTAGAAAAGTATGGTTACTCATATAATTAGTAGATGGTTGTTACCCCGACACTCCTATAGAGTATTAGAGAATCTCGACATGTAGAAACTAATTGTGAGAACTTATATACTCAGAAATCCACTAGACATGATCCTTATGGATTTTATAAACATGGGGATCACATTTCCCTTTTTAGAGGATAGAAAATGGTACTAGCAATGTTATGATAGGTGGTTATAAGAAATTTTCATACATCCCCTTTAGTGGAGAATCTATGTGAGGTGAATATATACCAAGAAATTCAATGTTAGTTTTGGTGTCCAAGTGTGAAGTGATTTTTTGTAGATATTATCACTTGAATATTAGTTTTGGTTCCCAAGCATGAACTGATTTATTGTAGATATTATCACTTGATGTCACACTTTTCATCTGGTGGAGGTTGAGGACCATGTTCCAGAGGGTTTATATCAACCCCTAGAGGTTCTAGAGTGGAAGTGGGGTGGGATATACATTGAATTCATGATGGTATTACCACATACATCAAAAGGAAATGATGCCATATGAGTGATTGTAGACTAACTCACCAAGTCGACCCGCATCCTATCTATTTGAGAGACGATTTTGGTAGAGATATTGTGACACTTGTACAAGAAGGATGTATTCCAAATCCTTTTATTTCTCTAAATTGATATTTTCAAACCATGATGCTCACTTCACATAATGATTATGGAGAGGATTTCAGGTGTCCTTTTGGGACTCAATTATGTTTGAGTATGACCTTTCACCCCCATAATGATGGAAAGATAGAGAAAACCATTTATGTTTTGGAGGACATGATGTGAGCCTTCACATTGAATTTTGGTCTCAGTTGGGAGGAACATCTACCCTTGGTGGATTTTGAGTACAAAAATATCTACCATTTCCATCATTAGTATGACACTATTCAAAGCCCTCTATGGGAGAATCTGTAGGTCACCACTTTGTTGGAATGATCCAGGTACGTTAACACTCATGGGAATAGAGTTAGTGAGAGATACCATAGAAAATGTGCATATAATCTTTGAGCAGATGAGGACTTCATAGAGTCATCAAAAGTCCTATGTGGACTGACGATAGAGGCCTTTGGAGTTCATGTATGAAGACTATATATTCTTGATGGTCTCACCTCAATGTGTATTATAGTGATTTGGAAGAGGTATTAAACTATATCCATGATTAATTACCCTTTATAGATACTGTGTAGAGTTGGTGAGGTGGTAAAAGACTTAGCTCTATTACCATAGTTAGAATGGGTAGATGACGTCTTTCATGTATCAAATCATAGGAGGTATTTTCACAACTTGTTTCATGTTATTGACTATAAAAAGCTGGAAAACAAGGATGGGATAACCTTTTCTAAGTACCCAATGGATATTGAAAATTGTAAGGATATGATCTTTCATTGGAAATCAATACCCCTAGTGTGTGTTTGGTGTCAACATAGTAATCTTCTGGAGAGATACTGGGAGTTGGAGATCCAAGTTTGAGCTCAACACCATCATCATTTTGAGTAGGTTTTTCACTTTTTGGGATGAAAATACCTAAGGTGGTGATAATGTAATGACTCTAAATTTTTTATAAATTACTTCATAATATTATATGGAATATTTTCAGATCCATTCTCTAAGATAATGTGAGATTCTGATGCCCAGTGAGCCCAAAATTTAAATATGAAAAATATTAATATCAAGTATGACTAGTTTGCATGAAAAAGTAGAATAAAACATAAATATAGGATTGCATCCAATATCTAAGGCCTCCGTTGATCTCAGAGAATGGAATTTACCCTAAGTGTGACATAATATTTTCGATATCAGGTGTTTTGGTAAAGTGAAATCACAGGCACAAATAATAAAATAAAATAAATAAATAATTTATTTATAAATTTCAATGTAGTGACCTGGAATCCCATATTTAAACATGAAAATGCCTAATCCCTAGGGATAGTCTCATTACATAGGTATTGAGGGTATATTTTGGAGAGGATCCATTAGAGGATCATTGGAAAATGACATCATATTGAGATTAGATCAAGGATCATGCAAGAATAGAGTTCATTGATCTCACCATCAATGGAAATGTAGAACCATTCTTCATCAGAAATCAATCCAAACACTAGGTAGGATATTTTATTTATGTGATTCAAACCCTTTATTTTATCCCAATAGAATGAAAATCAATTCTATGAACAATAATTTATTTAGAAATCAAAAATTGATTTATTAATGATAGATTTATTTGTCCATTGATTATTGTGTCTTCGTTCATCTAATTCTTTGACAAATGATCAAGTTTGAAACAAAAAAAGTCCAAGGTCCATTCCTCATGCTTATGGTTTATGGATTTATCCCCTGTTTCATTGTAAGTTCATCGTAGACAATTTATTTTGCTTTCAGTTCGATGAATACCTAGTATTCGATCATTTCATGACCATTATTCAGTGCAACAAATCATTACCATGTGTATGGAATGTGATTGAGGTTTCGATTTCATGATCGATGATGACACTGGGTGATTCAAGGAAGAAAAATACTTGATCAAAGGTTCCTGATTTTTCAAAGAGGCCTATGGTGACAATGTGGTGATAGAGCTGGTTTCCTGATCTAAATTAGTGGCCTAAATTCAAAAAGAAATCAACAGAGGGATGCAGTTGGACCAGATTCAAGATCCTTGGGTGTGATTGGTGTTGGAGGTAGAAAAACCAAGAAATGTGTCAAATAGTTTATAATTTCTGGGAAATGAGAAACTACATGTCATTTATTCTAATGAACACACGTCATGTAGTTATTTTTCTATGGTGCTAGGGTTTATGCAAAGAGGAAAAGTTCAGACGCAGCATGACACCTGTTACATGCCGTGTTACCCATGCTAGAATCTTGACATATATCATAGAAGATACATGGTCACGGGAAGGATAAGATACATGGACACGACCAGAGTACATAGGTAGAGCCATGTACTTGGACATGGCTAGGTGTACATGAGCACGATCAGGTGTACATGGGTTGGTACATGGGCATAGCCATAAGTACACATGCATGGAAAGAACTCATATATAGGGTTCTAGCAGACCTCTACATTCTATGTATCCTTACTTACATGATTTTTATATTGAAATATACATTATATGGGAGATGGAAGCATGTGAGAAAGCCAGTGATTGGATAGACATGTCTTTCACCCCTAGTACACACTATTCACCCTCTTTGAGGGTGTTTTTATGCCTTCATTTCTTCAGTTTGGACTTGTATCTTTTGAGTGGATTCCGTTTGTCCATCCCCTAAAGGGTAAAGTGCAATATTGCATCCACAACTGTAGATTTTGATCACCCATAGAGGATGAGTCTCATATAGAGTTTTTGGTATCCCTCAATGAGACCAGAGTGTTATCCTCTATCATTCATTCTTATACCACAGGTGGGGTTCATTGAGTTAGTGTGATCTCCACGTATGGGGCATTGATCCTTCATCATTTAGGACATTTTAGTATGGTTTTTGGTTGTTGGAATTGGTGTCCTAGAACCAACTACTTTGTACTTTATTCATTAATAAATACCTTATCACATCTTGATTTTTATTCTGCGTGACAATGCTTGTGATAATGTCCAAAGGACAGCTGTTGCATTAAAGGGTCATAGCGGATACCTGCTATGATGAGAACCTAGAAGTGCTATAAAATTGTTCTTTAATATATGTTTTATGGGTGGATTATGTTATTTGAGGGACACAAATAATACAGGCCATTAGGGGTGAGGACTCATAAAACTTTGAGGCACCTTCTCATGGTGTGCGCCCTTGGTAATATCCAGGAGGATATTATGAGAACGAGACCCGCCAGTAGGAAATCCAAATTTCAGAGTGTCATTGGATGTTACTATCTACGGACGTGTGTATAGGTACTTAGACTTTAAGATTATTATTAATGGGTGTTAAAACTAGCGCACTTAGATGTATTGACGGAAACTGTGACAACACACTGCTCGCAGTGAGGTAGGATACGTTGGGTGCATCACGAGTAATACAACATTAATAGGTAATGCGAGAATGGATTTGTCCCTTCTGTTCCATAACGGAAGTAGATATCTCATTCCCTTTTATGGAATTTATATTTCCTAAATAAATCCATGTCCATAGTAAGGTATGGGTGAGTTCAATTCCAGAAAGTCAAAGAAAGAATAATCGAGCACATGGGTTGATGACACTAGCATGAAACCCACATGATTTGAGATATTGTGACAAAGGGATTATATTACATGGTAAATGTTCATAAGAGGTGAGACGTCGTTCCGACATTAACTTTTGGGGATATGCATTACAAACTGTAGCATACACATTAAACCGAGTACCAACTAAGGCAAAAAATGGAATTCCATTTGAGTTATGGAATGTAAAGAAACCCATTTGGTCGCACACACGTGTATGGGGATGTGAGGAATTTGTTAAGGCCTTCTCAGGAAACAAACTAGCACCCCAGGGCACGAAGTGTATCTTTATAAGATATCCCATGGAAACGAAAGGATATTACCTATATAACCCTTCAGACAATAATGTGACTGTCACCAGACAAGCCATCTTTCTCGAGAGGGATCACACCCTCAAAAAGGATAGTGGGAGAAAGATTGACTTCGAGGAAGTTGATGCTCAAGATACACAGGAGTTGGAAAAGGAACAAGTTCCACAGGTCCCTGTGGAAGAGGTTCCAGAAACACAAGTACTGCGTAGGAGCTCAAGAGAGGTAAGGGAACTAGAGAGATTTGGTTTCCTAGTCACTGAGGATGGTGAATCATTATTGTTGGACAATGATGAAACTCTCTCCTACAAGGAATTAGTAGAAAGATTAGAAGCTGCAAGATGGCTAGAAGCAATGAATTCTGAGATGGATTCCATGTATCAGAACCAAGTCTGGGTTCTGGTCGATGAGCCAGTTGATGTAAAACCTATTGGATGCAAATGGGTATTCAAGAGAAAAATGGACATGGAAGGTCAAGTTAGCACCTATAAAGTAAGGCTAGTGGCTAAAGGATTCAGACAGCGTCAAAGAATTGACTATGATGAAACCTTTTCGCCAGTTTCCATGTTTAAATCCATAAGAATCATACTTTCCATAGCAGCTTACCATAACTACAAGATTTGGAAAATGGATGTCAAAATAGAATTCCTTAACGGGAACCTTCAGGAAGATGTGTATATGACACAACCAAAATGGTTTGTGACACCAGGTGAAGCCAAACGGGTTTGTATGTTGTAGAAATCCATTTACGGATTAAAGTAAGCATCCAGGTCATGGAAAATTCCATTTGATGAAGCCATAATAGAATTTGGGTTCATTAAGAATGAATGTGATCCATGTGTTTATAAGCGGTTTAATGGGAATGCGATCGTTATCCTAGTAGAATATGTTGACGACATTTTGCTTATTGGAAACGATGTACCAGTCTTATTGTCAGTTAAGGACTAGTTGAACAAGTGTTTCTCCATGACAGACTTGGGGTAAGCAGCCTACATTCTAGCGATCAAGATCATTCGTGATAGATCCAAAAGGCTGCTTGGACTAAGTTAGGGTACATACATTGACCAGATACTAAAGAGATTTAGTATGGAACAATCCAAGAGGGAATTAGTTCCACTGTCACATAGCCTACATCTTTCTAAGAAAATGTGTCCATGAACACAACAAGATAAAGATAGAATGAGTAAGATACCATACACTTCAACTATAGGATCCATTATATATGTCATGTTATGTACCAGGCTTGATGTTTCCTATGCACTGATCATGGTAGGAAGATATCAAGAAGATCCAGGAGAACAACATTGGACTGCTGTTAAGACTATACTTAAGTATCTAAGAAGAACTAAGGATATGTTCCTGGTGTATAGAGGAGACGAGGAGCTTTTCATCAGAGGGTTTGCTGATGCTGGTTTTCAGATAGATCAGAACGATCTAAAGTTGCAATCTGGATATGTTTTCTGTCTCAATGGGGGAGCTTTGAGCTGGAAGAGTTCAAAGCAGCCAGTTGTCGCCGATTCTACAGCAGAGTCTGAATATATAGTATCTTCTGATGCAGCCAAGGAAGCAGTATAGATTCAGAACATTGTCTAGGAGCTTGATGTGGTGCCTATCATTAAAGAACCTATCACATTGTATTGTGATAATACTGCAGCGGTGGCTCTTGCAAAAGAACCAAGGTCACATCAACGAAAAAATCACATACTCTGGAATTATCACCAATTGAGGGATTTAAATCAAAGGGGTGAAGTTGCAGTGAGCAGAGTGTCCACATAAGAGAAGGTGGTGGACCCCATGACCAAAGGCCTATCTCATCAGAAGCATGAATATCATGTGAGAGCTATAGGGTTAAAGGTTATTAGTAGTTGGCTCTAGTCCAAGTGGGAGTCTGTTGGAGTTGGTTTCCTAGAACAAACTACTTTTTACTTTATTCATTAATAAATACCTTATCATATCTTGACTGTTCTTCTACATGAAAATGCATGTGATAATGTCCTAAGGACAACTGTTTCATTAAAGGGTCATAGTGGATCCCTATTATGATGAGAACCCGGAAGTGCCATAACACAGTTCTTGAATATATGTTCTATAGACGGATGATTGTATTTAAGGGGCACAAATAATACAGGCCATTAGGGGTGAGGACTCATAAAAATTTAGGCACCTTCTCATGGTGTGTGCCCTTGGTAATATCCAGGAGGATATTATGAGAATGAGACCAGCCAGTAGGAAATCCACATTTCATAGTGTCATTGGATGTTCCTATCTACAGACGTGTGTATTGGTCCTTAGACTTTAAGATTATTATTAATGTATATTACAACTCGTTCACTTAGATTTATTGACAAAAACTGTGACGACACACTATTCGCAGCGAGGTAGGATACGTTTGGAGCATCACGAGTAATACTGCATTAATAGATAATGCGAGAAAAGATTTTCCCCTTTTGTTCCACAATGTAAGTAGATATCTCATGCCCTTTGATGGAATTGATATAGCCTAAATAAATTCATGTCCATGGTAAGGTATGGGCGAGTTAAATTCCAGAAATTTAAAGAATAAATAATCGAGCACATGGGTTGATGACACTAGCATGACACCCGATTGATTCGAGATATCGTGACAAAGGGATTATATTACACGGTAAATATTCATAGAAGGTGACACGTCGTTGCGGTGTTAACTTCTTTCTCTATGGGTTCCTTGGCGTGTTTCTAGGCGCTAACCTTGGACTTTAGGCAGGCTCCACCTAATGCCACTGAGAAAGGGGCCTAGAGGGTCACACACTAAGTGTGTTTGTGTATCTCAGTTAAATATTAATTTAACAAGTTAAATAAATATTATTCACGACTGTGGTTTAATAATTATTTAAGAATTCCTAGTTGAATTTATTTTGACACTAGTTATTCGAGATAATATATTGTGGGAGAAATAATATATATTTATTAGCGAGTAATGCAGTTACATTTATTTAACAAATGAATAGCCATTACTCAAGGACTAATAAATGTGGTGGAGGAAATAATGGAAAATTGAAAATAAAAGTACAAGCCGTGCAGTTTTTCCAGTTGGTATTTTGAAGATGTAATATTGTTTTATTAAATGATATTTATTATAATTAGCGTGGGCACATGTTAAGGAATTAATAAATTGACATGGGGGTTTTCAATGATAGTTAATGAAATAAATAAAACACGTAATGCGTTTATTTATTGTCATAACTCTATAACCTCAAACCTGATTATAAATATCCTCACAACCGCATCACTTTTCCCCATTCATTGTGCACAACAATTCTAGAGAATTCTTTCAAGGTCGAAAGAACTACCTTCTCCAAGAACTCTCTCGAGACTGAAAGAGATCCTCCTACATCGGATCAAGGCGATCCAAGGCGGAAATCACAAGAAAAGGTTCTTCCATGCTAGCACCTAGAGATCCCTTCAGTGACATCCAGAGATATGTGGAGAACGTGTGGATCACCACTAGAGGAATCCTACACTTGGATTATACGACGCAACGACTGATCACATCACATCATGACTGGAGACATCAACGAAGTAAGAATTATAGAAAGTTAATTCTTGTGAATGAATTAAATTAATTATAACCGACATGTGATGATCCTATCTCTATGGTTCTAGGACTCCCTATTTTGTTTTTAATTCTTCGTTCTATTCTGAAGATCTGGTGTTTTATATCATGACAGATCTTGGTTTGAACATTGTTTAATGGTAAAATCAAAGTTGGGGACTCCCACCAACGCACTTCCACTGCACCCAGAACCTATAGTTGTATCATTGGAATAAAAACATTACATAGTGTGTTGATCCATATTAGGTTTTTGTTGTCCCATAGAGGTCTTATCTTTGATACCAAATCTGAGTATAAAGATATTCATAAACCAGTGATTATTTTTGGGTGGGGCCAAAATATCATGGCCTCTTAAATGAGTGTCTCTGGTGATAGAGTTGATCATGGAGTGGGTTCTCCTAGAATGATAATTTCCTTGAAGATTCAAGTATAATCATGTGTCTAGAAGTTTGGTTGAGACCTCATGGAGGCGTGATAACCTTATTGAGTATATCTGTGTTTTCTTTTGATTGAAATATCATTGTTATGAGTTGAATAATCTTGATTATTTGTGTTTATTGTTTTCAAGGTTTCCTACCAGGTATTCTTATATTCACCCCAACATAGTATGTAACTAAATGTGTAATGTCTTATGTAGATGATAACCCTTTTGATGGTGTCCTAGGAGGACATTGGGAAGGTAGAGCATAGTCTGGGCAAGAAAATCCGATGTGTTTTTAGGTAGTTTCATTTTATAGTGGTCCCTTGGTTCTGTGTAGGTTTCACTCTATATAGTTTTTTTATGGTTTTGTATTTGTCTCCTTTATTGATTTTAGTTAATTATTTATATACTCTGATTATGGGATTATAGATGTATGCATGCATTAGTTACAGTTTTTACATTTTTATAGTTTATGGTCATGGAGATGTGTGCATGGGTATAATCACATTAGGTTAATTCCCCCCCACATGTGGGATATACCTACTTAGTGCTGGTTGCCAGCCCCTGGCCTATTCGAGGTGGGATTGCAGTAGTAATGGATCGGGACCCTATAATCCAGGTAATGAATATAATAATAATGATACCCTAGAATGTAATACAAAAATAAAATAAGGTTCATACACCATGATGAATAGTACAACATAAATTTTAAAAAAAAGGGGAGAATCAATTATAAAACATGGGTCCCTCATCAGACCAGTCTCCCAAAATCCATTCAAATTCTCTAGACAAATCCACCATATTACCTATCACCTGAAAGTGAAATAAAAGGTTTTCATGAATGCTGAAGTGCTTGGGTAGGGATTGAGAATAAAACTAAATAGGATCTCAATAATTTCCCCCAATAGAAACCATCATATAAAATGTATGCATGTATTAAAAAAATTCATGCAGTAATATACAACACATAAGAAATTGTTCTTGGACATAAACTGCTAACCAAGACACCCTAACTGTAAGAACCTGGGTTTTTGGAACGGGTCAAAATCTCGACCCTATTTAAATTTTTGACAGGTTATTGAGGAAACTGGATTTAATGGGAAGTTTCTGGAAATTTCCAGACTACACGCCGTGTACTTTAAGTACACACCGTGTACGTGTAGGCGAGTGACCAGCCATGTGCTCGCCGAGTACATGCCGTGTGATGACCATGTAGTAGTTTCTTACTACACGACATGTAGTTTTGAACACGCCATGTAGACCCCTGACCGTGTGAAGCCATACATGGCGTGTAGGCCTTTGGCCGGGTAAGAACCAGGGACACGCCATGTTCCCTTTGGACACGCCGTGTAGTCTAGCCGTGTATGAGGGTTATACATGGCGTGTGGGTATGTCGGCGAGGAAGGGAAGAGGAACCCAGTACACGCCGTGTACCCCTAGGTACACGCCGTGTACTCATGTCGGCAGGCTCGGAATGTAAGTCGGCAGGACCTTTCTGTCTTTTGAACAGTTAAATGAAATATACACGGTGTGTAGTCCTAAAGTACACACCGTGTACTTTCTTTTTTTTCCGCTTAAATCGGGAAGTAGCCTCGTTTTTTAGGCAGAACACCTCTCCTCCACCCGGATACACAAACCAGGCCGGCCGAACCCCTTTCCTCTTCCCGATCGTCCGTCCGAGACCCGTTTCGAGCTCTGATTAGTGCGTTGGAACCCCTCGGTAAGGCCTTGATTCCTCTTTGACCGTTTTGTCTGATTTTCGTTATAGAACGAGTTATATCCCTTTGAGCAGTTTTGAATCTTTTGTAGATTTACCGCGTTCTAGACCGAATTGGCGGGTGTTACCAGAGAAGTAGCATCGTGTGAGTCTCAGGTAGGTGGTGCATACCTCATTTTGTGTTTTCATGGTTGTTTGGGTGATGCGGCTTCGGTGCGTTTTCGGGTATTTTTGAGCGGGACCCGTTTTATCTGCTTTTTTATACTGTATTGTTTATGGGACCTCTGGGATGCCTTTGGGTATGCCCGGTTACCAGTTTGTGTGAGCGAGGCCGGGTGAGGGGCAGTGGCTCATCGGGGCATTTTGGCCGGGGAACGCCAAAATGGTTTTATTTTCAATATTATTGTGTTAAACTGTTAGTTTAAATTATTTCAGCCTGTTATAATTGTTGGAGGCTTTTAAGACCTCTGTGATGGTATGGGACAACACCTGGTATAGTGCAATTCGACTGTTTAGTTGGTTTTGCCTGGTTATGTTTTCTGTGTAAATATGTTATATATGCAATTGTTGAATTGCATCTGCTGGACCCTTTTGGGTTGTGTTGGGATTGTCCCAGTTATGTCTGAGTGATGCTGATCACAGGTTGGGGCTTTGCCCGGGTTAGTTTGGGTGGTTTTGACCACATGATTGGGTGTCATGGACGTCGGCTTGAGACAATATGATTGTCAGGTTGGGCGTGGCCCGGGATACTAGGGTGGCGATGCCATCGGACTTGAGCGACACGGTTGTAGAGACACGAGGTGTCAGATGTTTTAGTGGCTTAGGACTATTTGGGTGATTACCGCTCACCGGGACTTGAGTAGTGTGCACACAGAGATACTCCGTGATGAGGTGGTTTTGACTACTCGTGTGAGTAGAGGCCCCTATAGTTGCGGTTAGGTATTTTGGTTGGGGGTGCTTGCCGTAGAAAGCCATGTGGGAGGTGAGGAGCCTTCAGGAAATGGGCGTGCCTTCGGGACGTCGGTACTTGAGACACGAGGTGTCAGGAGGCACATGGTGCCGGGTTACTATTTGTGGGCGTGCCTTCGGGACGTCGGTACTTGAGACACGAGGTGTCAGGAGGCACATGGTGCCGGGTTACTATTTGTGGGCGTGCCTGCGGGACGTCGGTACTTGAGACACGAGGTGTTAGGTGGCATACAGTGCCAGGTTACACGACAGAGATTCCGGCGTTGGATGAAGCAGGTGACACTCCATGGTGGCTGTTGAGCACCAGCGGAGTTTGTATTTATTTTTGCATTGTACTGATTACTGCTTTCCTGGTAAATGCATGACTGCTTAAACACCTATATTTGGTATGCACCGTTGGGTGGTATCCTACTAGGATTTGTCTCACACCCTACACGGGCCCTTTAGGATGTGTGTAGACTTTATGGACTTACGTGAAGGAAAAATGCCAGCTTCCAGAGTTGGGCTATGTTAGTTATTTCATGGATATGGTATGGATCTTGAGGTCATGCCTAGCTGGGTTTACTTTGTTTTGTTTACCTTCTGTATTGGCATGCTTATTGTAGCCACTGTTGGTTAGCCATTGGCACCCTGTTTATATTCAGTTGTGTATGACCTGCTCTGGATGCATGTTTTACTGTTCAGTTGTAGTTACATGTTCTTAGCATGTTGTTGTGTTTATTTCCGCTACTGTTGTGTCATTTACTGCTTCCACTATTTATCTATATTGATTATGCTTCCGCTCTTTGGGTCTGGTTCGAGTCTGCTGAGTCTTTCTTTCCACTGCATCTTTACTGTTATACTTGGACCAGTACCCTTATTATGATCCTCCGATAGGGTATAGCCTCCCCACTATACCTAACAGACCCTCGCTGCTAGTCGGCAGCCTTTGGCGTTCGGGGAGGTGCGCCTAAGGTAGTAACACCCGACCCATTCAGCACTGTTCGGGTGGCTGGCCGGGTCCGGGACGTTACAAAGTGGTATCAGAGGAGTTCTTGACAGGGATTTAGTAGCAGCGTTTTACTGGCTACTAATGAGTTTGAGGCTTCTTGTTTCTTTCTGCTGGTTTTACTATTTGGGATATGGTAGACTGGAGATAAGTTGTTGTAACTAGAACTGGATTTCTAGCTTGTGCTTGGGTGCCTGCAGCCCCAGGTACGAGGGAAGGACAAAGTTGCCATGGGTGGGAACTGCTGTTTGCTTTTTCTCAGATTACAGTTTATATGATTTCCACCTCGGTGCCTCACTTGATGTGTAATGTTGTTGATTTTGATATTTGACCCATGACCCGGTGTGGTAAGGGAGAATTGGACCTTGGCCCGGTATGGAAAGGCTTGGTTGCTTGGCTTTTTATAGGCACATTTTAGGGTATTTCAATTTCATAATTGCATGTATGCTTTATGAAGTGATAATGCCATGTGAATGAAAAATCAAATGTCATGCTTAATATACTTTAAAAATGTGAGTTGGTGAAATTCCTGATAGAACTGCTAGTTGTGTAAATGAGTATGCCATGCTTTATATTTTTTAGAATTGCATGCTGCAGGATAATTGGGTCTGACTCTTATGAGAGCAGGCAGGTACTATGGGTGAGGTAGTGTAACTGTCAGGATTGGGTGACTCGGTCGTCGGTTTGAGGCAACGTGAGTTGTCGGGACGGGCATGACCCTGGTCCAGCGGCACTGTATTCATCGGGTTACTCTTTCACGGCTCGATGGAGCGTCTGGACGAAGATGATACAGTGCCGCTGGACCAGGGTCAGACTTCGGTACAGGCTGAGCACGAGCCGCAGGTACAGGCTCAGGGATAAGATCAGGTTCAGGATCCAGTGCAGGCAGGACAGCAGCCGGGTTTGGCATCGTTCGGGCCGTGGCTTGACGAGCAGCTCCGATCTAGCCTGGTACGTGTCTTGCAGGGGATTGACAGAGGCACGCAGAGTACAGAGCCTTCTATGGCGTATCTGATGCGGGAGTTCCAGTCGCAACACCCACCACTTTTTCAGGGAGAGGGTGGTCTGTAGGCAGCTGAGAACTGGATAGAGAGTATGCAGATGATTTTCGAGCAGCTCGAGACGCCTCCCGGGCGGAGGGTCAAGCTGGCGACGTACATGCTGAGAGGACCGGCGAAGCGTTGGTGGGATGTATAGGTATAGGCTTGTAGGAACAAGGGACTGGCTTGGAAAGACTTTGAGGGCAGGTTCTTTGAGCACTTCTACCCAGAGACGTTGAGGGCAGAGAGAGCTCGGGAGTTCTTGAGTCTTCAATAGGGAGATATGTCCGTCATGGACTTCGCAGCTACCTTCACAGAGTTGTCCCGTTTTGCACCGGGTATGGTGAGTGATGACGCAGCTAGGGTGAGGCGCTTCAAGGATGGCTTACGACACTCCATTCGGGTCCAGGTGAACATCTTCAGGCTGGGTTCTTTCTCTGAAGCGGTGAATCAGGCACTCATAGCCGAGGGAAATGAAAGGGAGAAGTCTCACTTGGGCAGGGCGAAAAATTCAGGTGATGGTTCAGACATTAGGAAGCGAGGTCAAGATGAGTTCCAGCAGGGCAGTCATGCCGGGGATTCAGCTAGACCACCTCATGGGAGTTCTTAGGTGATTTGTTTCCAGTGTGGACAGCCGGGACATGTTTGGGACAGTGCGACAGGCCACCGAAGGAGTGTCGGGCATGTGGACAGGACGGGCATTTGGAAAGGTTTTGCAGGCAAACTTCTCAGATAGCCGGTAGGCAGGGATCAGGACAGACTATGGCATCTGAAGTTGGTTCAGGTTTGGTACCCGGAGATGGTAGTCGAGGTTCAGCTGTGCGCGGAGGTCGTGACAGAGACGGTGGGACCCAGCTGAGGGGTCAGTGGCCAGTGACTGGAGCAGCATCGGGAGGTCAGGCGTTAGGCAGTCGTGTTTCAGGGCATGTGCACGCCGTGGAGCTGCCAGAGGCTGAGCAGGCCGGTGAGCCGATGACAGTTAGAGGTACACCGCGGTGTGACCATGATCTCCATGTTTCCTTTTCGGCATGACCTGTAGAGGTATGTCTGTTTTGAGTGCACAAGGTGCACAAGATCTTTGTGGACTGACTAGATGCTAGTCAGTGGGTTGTCACCATATCGGGTGCGTGATATATATATATATATATATATATATATATATATATATGAGGTGTCATGGGCATCGGGGCATCGTGGATGCGGGTTACTTGAGGTTCTGTGGGTATCGGGGCATCGTGGATGCGGGTTACTTGAGGTGCCGTGGGCATCAGGGCATCTTGGATACGGGTTACTTGAGGTGTCGTGGGCATCGGGGCATCGTGGATGCGGGTTACTTGAGGTGTTGTGGGCATCAGGGCATCGTGGATGTGGGTTACTTGAGGTGCTCAACACCAGGACCTCGTGGAGGCGGACACCGATGCGGTGCGAGTTACGTTGGGTGTCGGTAGCGATACAAGAGCACCAACAAGGTGCAGGGGTGACGATGCGTCAGAGGAGGATTTTGCGTCCGGAAAACAGGTTAGTAAAACCCTATTTGGTTTACGTTTTGTTGGTTGAGACCGAGTAGGCTATTCCTAAGGTGGGGAGCCCCTTGGGGAATTTAGCCAGAACCTTGGGACCGGGGTAGTCCAGGTTTTTTAACTGGGATGGGCGTGTTCGGTGCCATCTCTAGGTTTTGTTTGGTAGCTCGGGGATGAGCTACGTTAAGGTGGGGAGTTTGTAAGAACCCGGGTTTTTGGAACTGGTCAAAATCCCGACCCTATTTAAATTTTTGACAGGTTTCTGAGGAAACTGGATTTAATGGGAAGTTTCTGGAAATTTTCAGACTACACGCCATGTACTTTAAGTACACGCCGTGTATGTGTAGGCGAGTGACCAGCCATGTGATCGCCGAGTACATGCCGTGTGATGACCGTGTAGTAGTTTCTTACTACACGACGTGTAGTTTTGAACACGCCGTGTAGACCCCTGACCGTGTGAAGCCATACATGGCGTGTAGGCCGTTGGCCGGGTAAGAACCAGGGACACGCCGTGTTCCCTTTGGACACGCCGTGTAGTCCATCCGTGTATGAGGGTTATACATGGTGTGTGGGTATGTCGGCGAGGAAGGGAAGAGGAACCTAGTACACGCCGTGTACCCCTAGGTACACGCCGTGTACTCATGTCGGCAGGCTCGGAAAGTAAGTCGGCGGGACCTTTCCATCTTTTGAACAGTTAAATGAAATATACACGGCGTGTAGTCCTAAATTACACGCCGTGTACTTTCTTTTTTTTCGCATAAATCAGGCAGTAGCCTCGTTTTTTAGCCAGAACACCTCTCCTCCGCCCGGATACGCGAACCAGGCTGGCCGAACCCCTTACCTCTTCCCGATCGTCCGTCCGAGACCCATTTCGAGCTCTAATTAGTGCGTTGGAACCCCCTCGTTAAGGCCTTGATTCCTCTTTGGACGTTTTGTCTGATTTTCGTTATAGAATGAGTTATAAACCTTTGAGCGGTTTTGAATCTTTTGTAGATTTACCGCGTTCTAAACCGAATTGGCGGGTGTTACCGGAGGAGTAGCATCGTGCGAGTCTCAGGTAGATGGTTCATACCTCATTTTGTGTTTTTGTGGTTGTTTGGGTGACGCGGCTTCAGTGCGTTTTTGGGTATTTTTGAGCGGGACCCGTTTTATCTTCATTTTCATAATGTATTGTTTATGAGACCTCTGGGATGCCTTTGGGTATGCCCGGTTACTAGTTTGTGTGAGCGAGGCCGGGTGAGGGGCAGTGGCTCATCGGGGCATTTCGGCCAGGGAATGCCAAAATGGTTTTATTTTCTATATTATTGTGTTAAACTGTTAGTTTAAATTATTTCAGCCTGTTATAATTGTTGGAGGCTTTTAAGACCTCTGTGCTGGTATGGGACAACACCTGGTATAGTGCAATTCGACTGTTTAGTTGGTTTTTCCTGGTTATGTTTTCTGTTTAAATATGTTATATATGCAATTGTTGAATTGCATCTGCTGGACCCTTTTGGGTTGTGTTGGGCTTGGCCCGGTTACGTCTGAGTGATGCTGATCAAAGGTTGGGGCTTTTCCAGGGTTACTTTGGGTGGTTTTGACCACAAGATTGGGCGTCATGGACATCGGCTTGAGACAGTACGACTATCAGGTTGGGCATGGCCCGTGATACTAGGGTGGCGATGCCATTGGACTTGAGCGACATGGTCGCAGGGACACGAGGTGTCAGATGTTTTGGTGTCTTAGGACTATTTTGGTGATTACCGCTCACTGGGACTTGAGTAGTGTGCACATAGAGATACTCCGTGATGAGGTGGTTTTGACCACTCGTGTGTGTAGAGGCCCCCGTAGTTGCGGTTAGGTATTTTGGTTGGGGGTGCTTGCCGTAAAAAGCCACGTGGGAGGTGAGGAGCCTTCAGGAAATGGGTGTGCCTTTGGGACGTCGGTACTTGAGACACGAGGTGTCAGGAGGCACATGGTGCCGGGTTACTATTTGTGGGCGTGCCTTAGGGACATCGGTACTTGAGACACGAGGTGTCAGGAGGCACATGGTGCTGGGTTACTATTTGTGGGCGTGCCTATGGGACGTCGGTACTTGAGACACGAGGTGTCAGGTGGAACACGGTGCTGCGTTACACAACAGAGATTCTGGCGTTGGCTGAAGAAGGTGACACTCCATGGTGGCTGTTGAGCACTAGTGGAGTTTGTATTTATTTTTGCATTGTACTGATTACTACTTTCCTGGTAAATGCATGACTGCTTAAACACCTATATTTGGTACGCACCGTTGGGTGGTATCCTACTGGGATTTGTCTCACACCCTACACGGGCCCTTCGGGACGCGTGTAGACTTTATGGATTTACGTGCAGGAAAGAGGCCAGCTTCAGGAGCTGGGCTGCGTTAGTTATTGCTTGGAGATGGTATGGACATTGAGGTCATGCCTAGCTGGGTTTACTTTGTTTTGTTTACCTTCTGTATTGGCATGATTATTGTTGCTACTGTTGGTTATCCATTGGCGCCCTGTTTATATTCAGTTGTGTATGACCTTCTCTGGATGCATGTTTTACTGTTCAGTTGTAGTTACATGTTCTTAGCATGCTGTTGTGTTTATTTCTACTGTTATTGTGTCATTTACTGCTTCCACTGTTTATGTATATTGATTATGCTTCCATTCTGTGGGTCTGGTTCGAGTCTGCTGAGTCTTTCTTTCCACTGCATCTTTACTGTAATACTTGGACCAGTACCCTTATTATGATCCTCCGAGAGGGTATAGCCTCCCCACTATACCTAACAGACCCTTGCTGCTAGTCGGCAGCCTTTGGCGTTCGGGGAGGTGCGCCTAAGGTAGTAACACCTGACCCATTCGGCACTGTTCGGGTGGCTGGACGGGTCCAGGATGTTACACTAACACATGAACAAACCTACCTTATCCAGTGATAATAGAGAATTCATCTCTAACAGAACTCTATACCCATAACTTATCCCTAAGGGTAGGTTATCTATACCATCTCACTCAGGGTGGGGTCGTGTACCAAGTCCTGATCTTTTATCTAGTCACATTCCTCCACCCTATCACTTAGTTTGAGGTCTTATACATTTACCTAATTTCTAAGCTCTCACTTAGGGAAGTTTTCTACATCATATCCTGACTACACACCTTTAGATCAGGGTATGTTCTTGTTCCATATCCTGACCACTACCCTCTCACTCAGGGAAAGATCCTATATCACATCCTGACCACTACCCTCTCACTTAAGGTAAGGTTCTGTATCACATTGTGATCACCACCCTATTACTTATGGTAAGGTCCTATATTACATCCTAACCAGTACCCTCTCACTTAGGGTAAGGTCCCCTATCACATATTTCCCACTACTCACTCACTCATGGCAGGGCCTTATACTAGGTCTCATGTCATCTCACATACCTTCACCCAATCACTTTGGGTAACATGTCATCACTACTAAAATGAATTTCCTTACCATATATAATAATAAAATAAGAACATTGTAGAAAATCCAATAAACCATCCTTCAACTATCCACACTGCCTCCCACCAAGAAACATTTTAGAGGGTAGAACATACAACTCAACATTTCTGCCCAAACCTTCCTCATCATCCATAACCATTCAATTTATCTAAAACTAAACAATACTTACAATGCTCTCAGGCCCCTAGGAGATACCCAACTCACAAGACTGACACATACCTTACACATATCCTTATTGAAACACTAATAATTTAACTTGGTCTATGAACTACCCTATATAGTCTTAAGAACACACTAATAAATCTTTACTCAAACCTTATCACATAGTTGATACCCAACTACACAATGAATTGTATAATTGGACACTTGATCCTTATTTCTAAAAAAACCCCTCTCTAAGTCCACTCATTGAATACACAAAATCCCACTTGGTTCACCCACAACAAACCCTCTTTAACCCTAGTAAATCCTCACATGACTTACCACTAGTTATTCATGCCCATCTCACTTTCTCACCCTTCTCCCTCAAGAGACACCCATAAAATAGATTCCATTTACACTCTTTGCGATCATTGAGTGCCATAATTTAGCACCTAATGATAGTGATTACCCTCCTACACAACTCTATGACACATAATTCCTAAGCCTAATCGCTTACCATGACTACTAGACTCATGCCCATAATTCCAGTCCTCTCACTCAAGGAGTTTTTAGGACCCATAACTTTACCCCTATGATTTATATATAATCCATATTCCATGTTAATAATCATTCTATTTATCAATGGATAGACACTTGGAAGACCCTTAACTATCTCACTAAGTATCAACTGGTCCCCTTTACAAAATCCTTAAATCATTCTCAAGGAAAACACATGAAATCACACCCATGAACACATATTATTAATTATTAAAGGGAGAAATGACCACAAAAAGGAATTTAAATATTATTAATAAGTTCTCAATTGTTATCCAAGCACATACCCGAACCCACCATGCTCTTGATCCCCTATCTCAAGATATAAATCCCAAAAAATTAATCATTATTTGTTATTACTAATTATAAAATTTAATTCAATGAGGCATAGTAATAAAAATTTCACAAAGTGACCTCCCATGGATGGATACTTGTGAAAAAACATGATAATGATATATAAAATTATTATTTAACTCCTATAAGAAAAAGGTCCCATCATTTAACATTTAATCAATCTCTTATTACAATCCAATTAAGTGGAAATCCTATGAAAACCAATTGGGTGATGGAACTCTAATGAAGTTATGAGTAATGGGTGACATATCACCTCTAAGATGTCCTAAATCCATTACAAAAATACTCCCCATCATATCATAATGATTACATTATGATATTGTGGAATTTTCATTAATAACCTATAAAAAATCACACAAAATTAGAGGGGATCCAAGAAGTGGAAGAGAGAATGGAAGAATATATTTTACCTAGATTTGACATTCTGAATTGATCCTTGGTAAACCATGAATAAAGGGGACATCAATTGGATTCCATAGGGGCGAAAAAAGTGGGAGGGCTACCCAAATTCTACCACATAAATAGAAAATAGGTGAAAAAATAGGTGAGGGATGATCCCAAAATTATGAGACTTACCCTCCTAAAAAATTGACTTGGAAATCCACTGTAGTGTGACTCCTTAGGTCATGGTTTAATGACCCCATTTAAAGATTTAATTGTCATGCATCCTAGAAGGTCACCATGCAACTAACCTCCTAGAAAATGAACCAAATTCCTACACCCACCCACTTGTAGTGCAACCCAATACCTCACAACACAACCCTCCCCCTGATCATCCTTCATGCCATAGTGACTGAATTAAGAAAAAAAATCTAATTCAAGGAACAAATTATGGCATGAAAAATGATTCATGATATAATTCCATCTAGGGAAGATCCAAGAACTCTCAATCATGAATTATCTCATTACCAAGGTATTCATGGAGCGGTAAAACCCTTTGCAGAACCTTTATGACACAATCCCCACTCATTACGGTGTAATGGGAAACCAAAAAAAATTATACCTTACATTGGGTACAAAAATATAAATTCCTCTAGATTCCTTAAAAAATAAACAAACACCAAAATGATGCATAAAAACATCTCATAAAGATATCATAACTCCCAAAATTCTATACCAAATCTCGATTTTTAAAATTCCCCTACCATGAAGCTCATATATTAAAATTTACACTAAATTTCCTAACTTGTAATGATAAAATTCATTAAAAAATATCCCTTACTATCAAAGGATGTGTAATAGACTATTTCCATATTATTATATAATTTGTGTGTGATTATGGTCTAGTTTTATATACATACTTGCACCATCCAGTAATAGCATCTAGTTGTTTTCCATGTGGCTTAACAAACAGGTATATCAATAAAATATGATGGTGTTTTGGTCCCTAAGTTCATCAACTCTTATGGTAATTTTTGGATTTTTAGTAGTCCATATATTTGTTTTATCTTATATTTTGAGGGGTGAAAACTACCTCCCACTTATGTTTTATTGAATCCCTAGTGTCTAGGATGGAATCTGAAGATTAAGAGGTATATATGAGGTGGTGTGAGAATGTGATCTAGGTACATACTAGGCCTCTATTTCATGAACATCACATCCTATATATCATAATTTTTTTTATAAAAAAACTTATTCATTTTTTTCAATCTATATCTAAAATTTTTCCTATAGAGTAACTATTTTTTTAAAAGTTTGGGTCTGAAGCCTCATTTATTATTAAAGCAAAGAAAAGACCTCTTTAACTGTGTAGAGGGAGACCCATTACATAGCCCGAAGGCCCAGTGGGAATTTATCTCATTACATGGCCCGTATGCCCATTTTTTTGGCCCAAGACCCATTTTGTGAATAGTACTGCTACAGTACCTGCGCAGCTACAGTACTGCACAGCACCCGCCACTGCTGCAGTACCCTGCCGCCGCTATAGTTCCCCATCGTTGCTACAGTGCTACCACTGCTACAGTACCTGTGCCCAATGGGTTTTGAATCCCCATTTTTCATGTAGAATTAAGGGGTTCTTACCACTAAGCCAAACCCCAACTACATCCTATAGAGTGACCACATTTTTTAGAAATATTAGTAAATGTTATAAAATACTTATGACCATCACTTTATTATAAATCATTAAACAATATATAACAGTATATAACTGGTTTAATAGATCAATATTTTTTTCTATTTCATCTTAATCGATATTTATTCATTTCTCATAATAAACCATACTCACTTGTATCCAATTAATCGAAATGAAAAAATTTGAAAAACTAATACTTAAAAAGTATTCATATGAATTATCCATTAATATATTTAAGGTTAGCATGATAATAATATTTAAATATAATGAAATTAAACATAAAATGTTTATTTTATATGATATAGTTTTTTAGTTTTAACATATATAAATGCATACATAATTTATTAAGTTAACTATAACATAAGAAATATTATTCATAATATGACTTATAAATTATTTTTTTATTAAATTTTACATTAAGGTACTGATTCAATAAATTATAAAAGAATACAAGAAATTAAAAAACAAAAAAACCAAAACAAAAAAATAATATAAATAAGAACAAAACAAGAGAATTATTGTGAAAAAAATGATTCCAATGGGTGATACAACTATTTATTAGTAAACAAAGAAATACAACCCAATTTAAACTTTTAATTGGTTGGGAGGGTTTTAAATCTATCCAAAGATGAATGAAAATATTCATTCTCATCCAATTTAATCTTCTTTAATTTTTTTTCTTCCCGGAATCCTATGATAATGGATATTCTTCCTTGAAATCAAGAAGAAAATAAAACATCTAATGAAGTATTCTAGGGAAAATAGGTCCAAAAACATATCTCCCTTATTAGATATCTCATGGTTTGATATTTAATTGAAAGATAATTAAAACATTTTGAAAGTATTACACTATAATAGAATAATATATTATATCTTCTGAATATCAATTAACATCATTATAAAAACACCATTTAATAAAAATGTATAAAATTTCCTTAATAAAAGTTTAAAACATATTTAAAAAAAAGAGAAGTAATTATATATTTTTTTTATTTATACCACTCATATTGATTTTTTTATTTAAAGTCATTATCATTTTATATAATATTGACAAAATTTTTGTACCTCTAATGAAAAACAGTTTGCTTCATTATTGACAGAAAGATATAGTTCATCATTTATCAACGATATTTTATTTATGAGTTAATTTATATTTACATAACTGTGTGATGCATGATTATACATGAATAAAAGTTTAAATTTATATAAGATAAGTACTTAATATATAGCCTCTACATTTCTCCTTGAGCTCATTGTGTTGTTACTAGTAGTTACACGTCTGATTAACTAACTTATTTTAATAAATTAATTAACATTCATTTGAAATAATCCTTTAGGTTTATATAAAAAGGATATGACCTTGAAATATTTAACGAGTTTAATATTTTCTTATATATTTTTGTTTTACCTTTTTGTCATTGTATCATTAAAATAGTGGTTTGGTGAGAACCTATTAGATCTTACTCCTTTATCATTAATACATTTAAGAGATTATCTAACAAGTTTTTATTTTTTAAGTGTTATAATTATCAAATAAATATTTTTAAATACAAATTAAAATATTATTTTATAAATTTAGAATATGAATCAAGACTGGATGGATATTCAAAGCTCTTTAAGTTAGTCATCTACCCAATTATAATAATTTTGAGTTTAGAGATGGAAATTCTCTGGAATCAAAATAGAACATTAGATACCTCATATTTCTTATTTCTTTCAACTATTTCAAACTTTTAATTAGGTATTCATTAATATTCAATGCATTTATTAAATATTTTAAAATTTTGTGGATAAGAATTTATTAAGGTCAATATTTCAGTAGATATATCAATATAATCCTCTATAAAATCATTTTAGGAATTTTTATTATCTTGAGATACATCGAGGTATATTTCCTGTTCAATAATTGATTTATCCTAAAACTATACAATCTTATATTATTTAAGGATACTTTATAATAATGAAACAATCATATGATTTTATTCCCTTATAATATTCTATGTGGATAGTCGATATCACACACTAATTTAAGAACTTATTTTGCATGATTTTTATCAAAAATACTTTATTTCAAGGGGGTATAGAGATTAAATATATATTGGATATGTAATTTTATTTAATATCATACAATTAAATTAAAAAAACCTCATAATTTTAATTATTTATTGGGTTATTATCCAAATTTTACCACGATATAAGTAGAATTTTTTTTATTATATATACATAATTAATTGTGTTACAATTTCATGAAAGTTATATCAATTGCAACTTTTGAATAGTTTTATGGAAAATATTGTGCACTAGTTAAACTAACGATTAATTATAACTTCATTCATGATAGAAAAAATTCTTATTAGGGTCACCTAAAATATTCCACCCAATTGCAAATAATATTTTTTATACATGTCACACATCATATCTATGGGTTCCCTAGTTTGGCCAAAACTACTAAGTTAGTTGATTGAGTCCACGACGAGTCTAAATATTTATTTTAATTTAACATAATAATTATTTATAAAATAATAATAATTAACTCATTATTTATCATTAATGTTCATCTCATGCATAATATAATTTATCCCATGAAACAATTATATGTATGCCTACTTCAAGTGATTCAATTTATGTTTTTTATGCACATTAAACTAAGTGAATTTTTTTCCAAAACACAATTTTATACAACCCTTTCATAATAAATAATTTATTTTACTTACTTTAAAAAATTATTTATCTTTAATATTCAATAACATAATAAAATTCATTAAATGAAAATGGAAATTGAACAATATTTCATAAGTATGTTGATATAATTGTCCAATTTCTACACTTAATGATTGATCCTATGCTACTAAAAATTTGAAAATTCAGACCAAAAGGACTAGTATACTTACTCATTAATCAATAATGAAAAGTGTTTCAAATAATATATATATATATATATATATATATATATTTGTGTGTGTGTATGTAAATAAAACCAAAATCCACATTAAAATAATAAAAAACATAATTACTAATTTCAATTGAATTAAATTGAAACATATAAAACAACTAGAATTAATCAATTTAAATATATTATATATAAATATTAATTAAGAATAAAAAATTTTACATTCTATAAATGTGAACAACACAATATATATAAAATATTCAATTCTTGATAAATATAATATCTTTATATCCCAAATCCAAATTTGTAGGATTATTTCATAATTCATGATATGAATGTTTTAAATCATTTAAATCATTAAATATTTTAGAGAAATACATATAGTGTATCTATTATATATTTTAATATAATATTAATAATTTTGTTGTATGGTTAATGTTATGATATAAAATCAACATTTTTTTTAAATTATGAAATATGATAAATTTCTCTGAGTTATATAATACAATTCAAGTGATTCATATTAAATGAATTTTAATGTAACGTAAAAATAAATAAGAGTTTTTTAAAGATCAAATTTATCCCATAGAATATGACAAGTTTAAAATAATATTCTATAAATAAAATAAAATATATAGTTTTATCTCCTATTCATGTGGGACATCTTTTATGATTGGAAATCAAAGAATAAAACTAATTAATGTCATGAACTATTATTAATTTATATTTTTCAATAATATATCATAGGATATAACTCATGAAACACTCTATGGTTCATGAAAAATAAAAATAACATACTTACACATCTTGACAATATAATATGATTCCCTTGAAAATACATTATGAATATTTATGTTCTTTATTTTATTTCACATTCATATCAAAACCCATTGATCATGGAATAATTATGACACAAATATTTAGTTTTGTATTAATATAACATATCTTAAAATTAATGGATTAAAATAAAACTTCTCACCAAATATCACTAGCTAGGGAATCAGGTTATTGAAATAAAACAATAACTATAACTCAAAAAAATATTATTGGGTAAGATTTCTATTATGTGTTTTATATAGTACAAATGTAAAAAATAGGTTATTAATTATGGATATTCACTAGAATAGGATGAATAATATTATAAGATTCATTCATATCATAACCCATGATATACATGAGATTCATATCATAAGAAGTGATATAGATATGTCACTTATGGAAAGATATTCCAATATTGTGTTTTATGATATATGCTATAGCCTGTGATATGAGATATAAAGTTAAATAGTGTTTCCACATTTTCCAAATAGATTATCTTTGGTTATAATTCATCGATACAGATCATTTACGACATGAAGATAATAATAATAATTTTTAAAATGTTCAAAAACTGTTAATAAAAAATTGGTTTAAATTATGAAAAGAAAATGGCCACTATAAAATTTTGGTAGTCAATGCATGATATACTTCATTGAATAAAAAATATCTATATAAAGGATACAATCCTTCCCCTTTTTGTGTATAGTTTTTTATAAAACAGATTAGAATATCTCTTTCCCACTTTTATCTATTTTTCTTTGAGCATCAAGTGCTAGTACACCTTTAGATTTTGAGGGTTTCCCATGTAGAATATATGTATTTCAGCGGTCAGTTTACTATATATAGAGGAAAGATTCTGGGAGCTACTTCAAAGTGATTTTACTCAAGAATACTCTGTAACATCCTAGGTAAATAAAGAAATAATACATTTTAATTTTTATTAATATTTGTAAATTAAATATTAATTTTACTTTAAATGGGTTGTTATGTTCGATGGCGTACCCAAAATGCAAAAACTGGTTTCTTTGAAATCTTACATTGCACAATAATAATATAATAATATTATTTTAAATGGAAGTTAATGCCTAGCCGTTGTATTGGTGAGAATGAACTGAACTAACTACAATATGATTGTACATGTTTGTTAAATGTTTTTACATTTATCCAATAAAATTTAGAGGCTTAAAATGTCAATGAATCTAATTTTAAGCATAATTTACTTTAAAAGGTTGATTTACCGCCTTTTAATGGAGAACCCTATTTAAATCTAGTTTTGGTCACTTTTATATGTTCTATTTGACCAAATAAAATTATTCTTTATAATTGGGACATCAAAATTTACTTTGGGTAGATTTTTACTATTTTTATGATAAAATTCAATTTTTAATGAAATGTGAAAATGCGGTATTTTAATTCAAAACTACCTATTAATATAATTTTTTATATGGCTATGTTATCTTTTTAATTGGTTTTAAATTGTAATTATATTATATTTTTACTATTTAAAAGAATTTTGGTTGTTGTAATTAATTTCACTTTGAAATTGTACATAAAGAAGTGTCAATCTTTTGATAGTTATTATTTCTTAAAAACATGCCTTTTATTTTGAAAGTGGGAATTAATTTTGAATTAAATTATTCCACTTCTATGATTCGAATTTGAAAAAATGGATTCCATATTTGGAATCATGAGGTCCAAATTGTGTAAATAGGTAACTTCAATTTTTATACATTATGAATATTTACTTCAGTAAATATTTTTTTTACCATGGTTAAAGGGTAAATCTGGAAAATTTGGGTATATAAATATTACTATAATAATGTAAAATTACCCTAACAGGTCTCCTAATACTATTTGTTGACACAAATCTGACCATTATCATCCTTGGGTAGATTTTGGGACCCCATGGGGCCACTTGGGAGTGATAATGACACTTTATTTTAATTAACGTAAAGTAAAGGCAAAAATGACATAGACAAATATCTTTTTGTAAATTAATTTTTACATGGGGTTATATAGGTAACATATTCAACTGTAAATATTAATTGGAAAGATAAAAATATTTCCTACATCATCGTAATTTTTTTATAACTTTTATACATCATATAAATTAAATTATTTATGACACAATAATGATGCAGTATTTACCTCATTAATAAATGATTTAAATAAATCAGATTATAAATATTAAAAAAATATAAAAAACCTATCCAATTCATATTGGATGATTTTATTTCTACCATTAGTCATATTATATTCTAATTTAATTAGTTTTGGACCTTTATAAACATAATATCATTATATAATAAAACAATATTTTTCACACTTTCTTAAAGAGCCCCTCCTCCCCCTTATAAAAATCCCTCACTTCTAACTCATTTCTCACACCTCTCAAGCCCCTTGTATAATCCTAACCCTACAAAAATAATCTCTCAAGATTCATATCTTCCACATAGAAGACTTAACTTAGGTAGAAGTCACTTCAAGAAGTCCTTTTAGTTCAAACCAAAGGGAGTTGCCCAAATTAAAGGTAACAGTTTCTCTTAACTTCTTTAATTTTATTTTACTTCTCCAACCCATAAACTCTTTTTATTCCTTTATTTTATAACAAAAAAAGTATCCTAAATATATTATAATGTTTTTATGAGAAGTATTGGAACTACACTTATACACACCTTCATCTAAAATGTGAAGAATATACTATTTCTGTTGATGGAAAACTAACGCCTCACGAAACAATGATTGTTAGATTATCTCATACTGCCTCTCATGGTGGCCATTAATATGGCACTATATTTATATATGATATATATTATGTTTATGTTTTCTTTATTCTTTTTTGTTTTACATTTATAGCATATCTTTATGGTTTCCATAATGGGTAAATGTGATAATTTCATTTGAGGAAGTGCGGACTACCACCCCCTCAAAGTGATATGAATCGTTAATTCCATATGTAGGATGTATAAAGAATAGAGTTTAAGATATTATATATGATATTATACTGTAATTATAATATACCTATGTATCATTATGTTTTAATTCCATTAAAATATGAAATAGAAATGAAAGTAGCGTTCATGCGTACTTACAGCTTACCGTATCCATGAACAGTGCATTTCATTTATTATATACAAATGATATGTACTATTATAAATACATATATATAATAGATATATATTATATATATGATATCTAAATAATGAATATCATTCTGGAGATAATGTAATATTGACCACATAGACAACTTGTAAATATAAGGTGTTCATTTTGGACTCAAGTACCTAATATCGACAATACGACCATTATTAACTTAAATAATTGCATAATGTTCATAAGATGGTAATATGTGATATAAAAGGAATAATAAAATTGAAAAAGGTTATTAAGCAAGTATAAATTAACTTTAATTTATCATTCAGGAGATTGAAGGACAAACGGGTCAAGTCGGACATGAGGTAAGGGATTTTGTCTCAATCTCCTTTCATTGAGGCATATTTTGTTTTATACACAACTTTATTTTATACGGTGTATAAACACATTTTACTTTTCATTTCATTCAAATTGAATCTTTTTCTATGATGCGTTTTACTAAACGACAGAAAAGAATGTTTCTTTTAGTGTAAGTAGTGACAACGCCCTTTCTGCCACTGCGAGTATTATTTGATCTTTGGATTCCTTAACAAGCCGTAATGTTTTTAGAAGGAAAATAAATACCATATAATCTTTTACATAGTTTGGTATTGATAATGGTGTTGATAATGGATTTGTTTTGTCAATATATTTAAATGATATATTGTAATTGAAATAGGGAAATGTTATCTTTCCTATATATTTTTTTTCATATGTTATGAATATGTTATAGTTCTTGGGCACTGTTTACATATACGGGTGGTTCTGTGATAAACCTAGGGCGGGTGAGCCCGAGATAGCTCTCCAATTCCTTGGGTAACGTGACAGAGGTAAATGTGAATGTTTCTCCTATGAGATTTAGGGAATATACTGTGATGTGTATTCCAAATGTGACTCCCTACGTAGCTACGAAAGATAAAACGTAAGTATGTTATGGATTCCGCAAGTTACCTTTATGATTTGTGATTACTATGTGTTATTCATAAATCTTATGTTTTCATGAGGTATGTAAAAGAGTTTATGTTATATATGTATTGATGTACTAATGATTTATTTCTTTATTTTATAACCCTTATTATGGTCATCCCAAGTTTTGAAATGTTTTTCACAAGACTTAAAGATGAATAGGGGCAAGGATGTGATCAATGAAAAGTCATGCTATATAAAACGTGGAACTAGACATGACACTTTTTTTCAAAGAGTTTTTATTTTGTGAAAAAATGGAAATTGAGTAGAAGTGTCTACTTTGTATTTTTAGGATGCAATATAATAGTTATGGCCTAATTCTCTAAAACTATAAACCTGAAAAGATCCTCAATGTGAATTATTTATTTAATTCAATATTATGTAATGTTTAAGGTCGAGTCCTTATAGTTGGTATCAATGGTAGGTTTAGACCACTTATTAGTTAGAATATATTTAAATTAATATCCATAAATTATTTTTAGTTTAAGTTATGATTGAAATGATATAGCATTTACAGATTACCATGTTGCTTCACCTAAGATATTTCTATGTTCAGAATGGTTTTTCGCAAAGGAAACAGGGAAGCTATGTTGGGACGACATCAAGAGGAAGACAACCTTCCAAATCAGCAACCTGAGATGGTCGAAATCGAAACTAAATAGTTTGTTATAGTGATGGCACAATTGACTTAGGCTATAAATGGTGGTGGTATCCATGCACGAGATCTGCCAGATTAACCACAGAGGAACATGTTAGTAGTAGAGCATTTCATGATCCAACATCCCCCATCATTTAGAGGATTATCTGACCCTGTGCTAGTAGATGGGTGGATTAAAGCACTGGAGAATTTTTTTGATGTCATGGGGTGTTCAGAACATCAAAAGGTTAGTCTTGCTGTTTACTATTTTGAAGGTGAACTGATCAGTGGTGGTCGATGGTGAAAAAAATTAGGGATAATGAGGAGATTGATGCACTTTATTGGGATGAATTCAAAGGTATGTTTCCTAAGAAATATTTTCCTAAGGCGGTTCATCTTAGGATGAAAAAACAATTCCAGGAATTGAGGCAGGAGGATGACTCAGTGGCTGCTTATGAAGCAATATTCACTCGAATGGCAAGGTATGCTCCAAATTTCATATGAGATCTTGATAGTAAAATCAACTATTTTTACTAAGGATTAAAGACAAAGTATCGAAGGGATTTAGCTTCTCGTGAGTTCAAAAGTTATGAAAAACTTGTTCGTTGTGCGGAGAAGGTGGAAATGTAGTTTTTCGATGTTCAAGTGTTCATTGACAAATAACAGAATAATCGGTCGAGGTGGAAATCAAAAGGGAACAACTCTTCCAAAAAGTCTGATGGTAAGAAACTTAATTTTTCAGTTTGTGAAAATTGTGGTAAAAAACATGCTGGAGAATGTCTTTTAAATTTTGGTAAGTGCTATCGATGTGGTAAAATGGGACATAATTCTCATAATTTCACTGAAAAAGATTAAGGTAATGGTAAGACAAAATATGATTTATAGTCAGTAATTTATTTTAAGTGCAATGAAATGGGTCATTATGAAAATGAGTGTCCAAAGAAGAACTCAACTGAGGAAAAGCATCCAGACTACAAGCAGAAAGGGGTGGTGAAATCCTTTGCAACTACCTCAGCAGATGTTAATCCATCGAATAAAGTAGTATCAGCTCCAGGGAGCTCAGTATTTTATAGAGATTGACTTGAGGTCGGGGTACCATTAGTTGAAAGTAAAGGAAGAAGATATTTCAAAGACAAAATTTCATACTAGATATGACCATTATGAATTTTTAGTTATGCCTTTTGGGTTAATCATTTCACCTACTGTATTCATGGATCTTATGAATAAAATTTTTCATGAGTTATTGGATATGTTTGTGGTTGTGTTCATTGATGATATTTTGGTTTTTTCTAAAAGTAAAGAGGAGAATGAAAGCAATTTAATGGGTTTCTTACAAAACATAAAAGAAAATAAATTGTATGGAAAATTCAGCATGTGTGAGTTCTGGTTACAACAAATTTCTTTCCTGGGTCACATTGTTTCAAAAAATGGAATAACTGTTGATCCTTCCAAAACAAAAGTTGTTGAAGAATGGCCAAGACCGACAAATATAACCGAGATCTCTAGTTTTATTGGGTTTTCAGGTTATTACCGAAGGTTTGTTGAAAATTTTTCACGATTATCTATCCCATTAACTAAGTTAAGTCAAACAGGTGTTATGTTCATTTGGACAAGAGAATGTGATGATTGTTTTCAAGAATTGAAAAGAATATTAATGAATGTTCCAGTTTTGGAACTGCCTTTTATAAATGGTGACTTTGTTATCTATAGTGATTCTTATTTGAAAGGACTTGGATGTTTCCTTATGCAGAATGATCAGGTAATTGATTATGCTTCATGTCAGTTGAAACCTCATGAGTTAAATCACCCTACACATGATTTGGAATTAGATGATGTTGTTTTTTCTTTAAAAATTTGGAGGCATCATTTGTATGGAGTAAAATGTGAAATATATACTGACAAATTTTTTTTAAGTATATATTCACTCATAAAGAATTGAACATGAGATAGAGGAGATCGATGGAATTAATCAAGGATTATGATTTCACAGTCCTTTACTATCTGGGAAAAGCAAATAAAGTGTATGATGCATTGAGTCGGAAAAGTAATGCTACATTAACCATGTTACATTTGGAATAAGATCCTTTGGATTTTGATTTGATGAAATTTGGAATAGTAGTTGTTGGTACAGGAAATTATTCTATTTTGATTTTGGTGTCAGTGAAATCATCTCTATCAGACAGAATTAAACAAGCACAGAAGGAAGATAGTGAGTTACAGAAAAAGGTAGAGTTGGTTCAGAAGGGAAAGTTGCCTGATTTTAATATTGATAATGATTGTGTTTTGAGGTTTGGTAAATGATTATGTATGCCTTGTGATTCCCTGTTAAAGAATTATTTGTTATGTGAAGCTCATAGTTCCCCATTTTTAGTTTATCCTAGAAGTACTAATATGTACAGAGATCTTTAGGAGTATTACTAGTGGGATAGAATGAAAAGAGATATTGCTAATTTTACTGTGAAGTGTTTAACTTGTCAGTAGGTCAAAGCAGAGCAACAGTTACCAAAAGGGATGCTTAATTATTTACAAGTGCCAGAGTATAAATAGTAAAATATATCCATGGACTTCATTGTGGGATTACCGAAGACATCATGAGGTAATAATGAAATCTGGGTTATTGTTTATCGATTGACTAAATCTTCTCATTTCCTTCCTATTCAAGATAATTTGTCTCTAGATCAAATTCCTCAATTGTATGTTAAAGAGATAGTTTGGTTTCAGGGAGTTCCCCTCTAAATTGTATCTGATCATGATCCCAAGTTTACATCTAACTTCTGGAAATGCATTCAGAAGTCTTTGTGTACTGAATTAAATTTTAGTACAAATTTTCATCCTCAATCAGATGGGCAGTCAGAATGAACAATTCAGACCTTGGAAGATATGCTACTTGATTTTTCACTGGATTACAAAGAATGTTGGGACCAACATCTTTCTTTGGTTGAATTTTCATATAATAACAGTTTTTATTCCAGTATACAGATGGCTCCATTTGAAGAATTATATGGAAAGCGTTGTCAAACTCCAGTTTTTTGGGATGAAGTAGGTGAAAGGAAGCTGATGGGACCATAATTGGTAGAAGAGATGGAAGAAAAGGTTAAGTTGATTCAAAAGAACATGAGAACAACTCAGTGTAGTTAGAAAATTTATGCAGATAACCGGAGGAAGGATCTCTATTTTGAGGTAGGTGATTATGTCTTTCTCAATGCTTCTCCATGGAAAAATGTGATGCGTTTTGGTAATAAGGGAAATTTGAGTCCGAGGTTCATTAAACCTTATGAAATCCTAGAGAAAATTGGATCAGTTACATACGGAGTGGCTTTACCTACATGTTTATCCCATGTAGACAATGTTTTTCATGTTTCGATTTTGAGAAATTACATGCCAGATCCATCTCATGTTTTGAGCCTAGAGGTAGTTCAGATGGAAGATAATATCTCTTATGAGAAACAACCAGTCCATATTATTGACCGTAGAGAGCAAGTGTTTTGGAATAAGGTAATTCACCAGGTAAAGGATTTGTGGAAAAACTATATGGTAGAAGAGGCAACATGGGAATTTGAAAATGAAATGAGGGATAAATACCCCCATTTATTTGATAAGTGAATAAAATAGCAATGATGAAATTTTCAAAAGGGGGGAAGGATGTTACATCCCAGGTAAATAAAGAAATAATAAATTTTCATTTTTATTAATATTTGTAAATTAAATATTAATTTTACTTTAAATGAGTTTCTATGTTCGATGGCATACCCGATACGCAACAACGGGTTTCTTTGAAATCTTATATAGCACAATAATAATATAATATTATTATTTTAAATGGTAGTTAACACAAAGGATTGTATGGGAAAGAATGAACTGAACTAACTATAGTATGATTATACATGTTTGTTAATTTTTTTTACATTTATCCAATAAAATTTAGAGGCTAAAAACGATAATGAATCAAATTTTAAGCATAATTTACTTTAAAAGGTTGATTTACCACCTTTTAATGGAGAACCCTCATTAAATCTACTTTTGGTCAATTTTATATGTTCTATTTGATCAAATAAAATTTTCTTTAGAATCAGGACATCAAAATTTACTTTGGGTAAATTTTTAGTATTTTTATGATAAAATTCAATTTTTAATTGAAAGTGAAAAATGTTGAATTTTAATTCAAAATTACCTTTTAATAAAGTTTCTTTATATGGTTAGCTTATCTTTTTAATTGGTTTTATAGTGTAATTATATTAAAGTTTTACCATTTAATTGAATTTTGGTTATTGGAAATAATTTCACTTTGAAATTGGATATAAACAAGTGATAATCTTTTGATAGTTATTATTTCTTAAAAACACGCCTTTTATTTTGAAAGTGGGAATTAATTTTAAATTTATTTCTTCCATTTCTGTGATTTGAATTTGGAAAAATGGATTCCATATTTTTAATCAGGAGGTTCAAATTATGTAAATAGGTAACTTTAATTTTTAGACATTATGACTATTTACTTGAGTAAATATTTTATTTACCCTGGTTAAAGGGTAAATCTGGTAAATAAGGGTAAAAAAATATTACTATAATAATATAAAATTACCCTAACAGGTGTCCTAATACTATTGGTTGATACACATCCAACCATAAGAATCCTTGGGTCTTTTTTGGGACCCCATGGGGCCATATGGGAGTGATAATGACACTTTATTTTAATTAAATTAAAGTAAAAGCAAAAAAGACATAGACAAATATCTTTTTGTAAATTAATTTTTGAATGGATTTATATAAGTCATATTTTTGACTATAAATATTTATTGGAAAGATAAAACTATTTCCCACATTATGGTATTTTTTTTATAATTTTTATACATCAAATAAATTAAATTATTTAGGACACAATAATGATGCAGTATTTACCACATTAATAAATGACTTAAATAAATAATATTATATCTATTAAAACAATATCAAAAACCTATAAAATATATATTTGATGATTTTATTTTTACCATTAGTCGTCGTATCTTAGACATTAATTAGTTTTGGACCTATAGAAACTAAATATCATTATATAATAATATAATATTTTTACACTTTCCTAAAGAGCCCCTCCCCCCTTATAAAAAGCCCTAACTTATAACTCATTCCTAACAAATCTCAAGCCTATTGGATCATCCAAAACCTACCCAAATAATCTCTCATGATCCATATATTCCACCTAGAAAACATATCGTAGGCATAAGTCACTTCAAGAAGTCCTTTTGGTTCAAACCAAACTGAGTTACCCAAATTAAAGGTAACAGTTTCTCTTAACTTATTTTATTTTATTTTACTTCTCTAACCCATAAACTCTTTTTATTCTTTTATTTTATAACATAAATAGTATCCTCAATATACTAGGATGTTGTTACGAGAATTATTAGAAATACTCTTACAAACACCTCCATCTAATGGGTGAAGAACATACTGTTTTTGTGGATGGAAAACTAACACCTCACGAAACAATGATTGTTCGATTATCTCTTACCACCTCTGATGGTGGCCATTAAGATGGTACTATATTTATATATGATATATATATATATATATATATATTTTTATTCTTCTATGTTTTACATCTATATCCTACCTTTATGGTTTCCATAATGGGTAAACATGATAATTTCATTTGAGGAAGTGCGGACTACCGCCCCCTCAAAGTGATATGACTCATTAATGCCATATATGGGACATATAAAGAATGGATTTAATGATATTATATATGATATTATACTGGAATTATAATATACCTATTTATCATTATGTTTTCATTCCATTAAAATATGAAATGGAAATGAAAGTAGCGTTCATGCGTACGTACGACTTACCATCTCCATGAACGGTGCATTTCATTTCTTATCTCCAAATGATATGTAACATTATAAATACATATATATATATATATGTGATATATATGATATCCAAATAATAAATATCATTATGGAGATAGTGGACTGTTGACCACATGGAAAACTTGTAAATATAAGGTGTTCATTTTTGACACAAGTACCAAATATCAACAAAACGACCGTTATTAACTTAAATGATTGAATAATGTTTATAACATGGTAATAAGTGATATAAATGGAATAATAAACTTTAAAAAGGTTCTTAATAAATTATAAATTAACTTTAGTTTATTATTCAGGAGATGAAAGGACAAATGGGTCAAGTCAGACACATGGTAAGGGACTTCATCTCAATCTCCTTACATTGAGGCATATTTTGTTTTATAAATGACTTTCATTTAAATGGTGTATAAACAACTTTTAATTTTCATTTCATTCAAATGGAATCTTTTTCTATGAGGTGTTTTACTAAACAATAAAAAAGAGTGTTTCTTTTAACGTAAGCGGTGACAACGACCTTTCTGCCGCCGTGAGTATTATTTGATCTTTGGCTTCCTTAACAAGCTGTAATGTTTTTAAAAGGAAAATAAATACCATATACTCTTTTACGTATTTTGGTATTGAAAATGGTTTTGATAATGGATTTTTTATGTCAATATATTTAAATGATATATTATGATTGAAATTTGGAAATTCTATCTTTTCTTTATGTTTATTTCATATGTTATGAATATGTTATGGTTATTGGGCATTGTTTACGTATACGGGTGGTTCTATGATAAACCTAGGGTGGGTGATCCCGAGATAGATCTCCAATGCATTGAGTAATGTGACGCAGGTAAACGTGAATGTTTCTCCTAAGAGATTTAGGGAATATACTGAGATGTGTATTCCAAATGTGACTCCCTACGTAGCTATGAAAGCTACAACGTAAATATGTTATGGATGCCAGAAGTTACCTTTATGATTTGTGATTACAATGTGTTATTCATAAATCTTATGTTTTCATGAGGTATGTAAAAGAGTTTATGTTATGTATGTATTGATGGACTAATGATTTCTTTCTTTATTTTATAACCCTTACTGAGATTTTTTATGCTCATACCATGTTTTGAAATGTCTTTCACAGGAATTAAAGATGAATAGGGTAATGGATGTGATCAAGTAAAAGTCATGCTATATAAAATGTGGAACTAGACATGACAATTTTTTTCAGACATTTTATTTTGTGAAAAAATGGACACTGAATAGAAGTGTCTACTTTGTATTTTTGAGATGTAATGTAATAATTATGGCATAATTCTCTAAAACTATAAACCTGAAAAGATTATCAATGTGAATTATTCATTAAATTCAATATTATTTAATGTTTAAGGCTGGGTCCTTATATACTCCATCAAGATAGAGCACACTGATCTTGTGGTAAACATGTTATATTTAAAATATTTATTTATATATTGATTTATTGATGATAAACCCTAATAAATAATGTTTTTGTTTTTATATTTATGATCTTAGTAGGTTTAATAAAATAATAATAAATGGTATCAGATCCACCTTTATCACAGAATCAAAATATTTTCATAGTGATTTTATAAAGAACATGTATGTCATTAGTTGCCTATTGTGATATAGTAAGGTACAATATGAAATTTATAAGTATTAGTTGCTGAATCTTTAAACCATTACATATGATATAGGTTATCCTAAGGTGTGATTTTGTGTTTTTATTTTTCAAGGGATATTGATATATAAATATTATTATATGATTTATATAACAACATTGTTTTACATTTTTACATAAGTTATGATAAGAGTTATCATAGGATATGACTGATAATATGGGTTTTTTAAAATAGTGTTTTGTATTATAACAATGATGTACATGATATTAATGATTATTATTTAGTTTATCAAATAAAAAATTCAAAACAATAGTGTATATCATCAAAAACATCCATTCATCCATGATAACACTTAACATAATCATCAATTGAATCATAGAGTATGCTAAATATTATCTACCTTAAAATACAATTTAGGACAAAATATGAAAGTTAATATTTTATAAAATATTCTTATAGTTTATAAATTGTTTATGAAAGATAAATGTTAATAATTATAAATGGAATATTTTTTATGCTTGAATGAAATATGAAATGTTCATATTAATATCTCATGTTTGGTAAAAAAGATATTCTATTTTTTTATTTATTCATATTTAAATATTCACAGACACTCACATATATAATTTTTTATGATACAAATATAATGCATTATTTAATTTATGTGATAAATTTAATCTTACAAAATATTTATACCATGCATTACATGCATAGTACAAAAACATAAGATTTATTTTTCGTTTACCTTGAATGTAGTTTGTCATGATGTTATGATCATGAATTTAGAGGTTAAGCATAATTTATACATATTTAGTGTTAGATTTATGATGTAAATGAGATCTATCCTAAGTAATGAACCAGGGATATAGTGACTTTAATGTTGGATTCCACTATCCTGGAGGCTTATGTATTTTCCAAAAAAATGGTGGTTGGATACTAGTTTCTCTATGCTTACTCTTGTGGTGATTCTTGGTTTTATATAAATCTAATACTTCACGTGAAAGTGATTATATTATACATTGGGTGTCCGAGAGATGGGAGAGGTGAATCAAGGTGGAAAAATTTTCTTTTTAGTTAAATGGACCTGGTCCCCATGTTGGTAGGAACTCATTAATCCCATATGATTGTAATGCATACTCTTAAAACACCAAAATAAAAAAATAAAACAAAACATGGTAATTTTCACATGGTTCATCACTAAGGGATAGTCCAAGGAGAATAAGACAATGTTGTTCTAGCCATACCAGAATCCTCTAGGTTTCACTATAATTTATAGATTACAATTTTTAATCCACGGTCACTATGTTCTAGGCACACTACCTTTATAATTAGTTCAGGGATATTACATTACCTCCCTTAGATAATTTCTATTTAATTATCCTTCCAAACTACTATATATGAATCCAAATTTAGTATATTGATTTGGAGGTCACTTCCATATTGTAAATATTTTAAGATTTTATTTCTTCATAAAATCATGAATTTGATGCTCCAATGTACTTTATGGTCCCCAAATAACCAGTTGATAATTTCTTGAGAAAATACTTATCCGAAACTTCCTTGCATGAAATAACCACACATAACATTTTTCACCACATAAAATACTTTTAGATAGTGTAATAAAATTATTATAATACATTTTATGCTTCGTCGAGATCCCTCATGAACTTCCTTTATAGACCATTCCTCAAAAACCAACTTTGTGAACTTCTCTTTACAGACTAACTTTGAGAACTGACCCCCTTGAACTCACTAAAAAGATCCTACTTCATGTATGATTATTTACTTTTAGGATTTTTAGAATAATATATGAATCTTCTTTAACCTTTTATCAATTATTAATGAAAGTATTGAATGGGTATTTATAGGTAAAATTCTTTGAGAAACTCAATAGCCACCAGAATTACTATGCACCTCTTTTGTTAAATACGCTTTATATACTCTGTTCATGGTGTTCAGACCATAAAAATACTTCATAGTCATCACATTTTATCTATGTAATTAATTAATGGTCATCCAAATATCTCCATTTTGATACTGTGATCTTCCCATTAAAACCACATACTACCTTTGTGATCGATAGAATCAATGTGTAGTCAAGCAAACTGCATACTCACCTCGCGGTCATGTGAGGAATTTTCAAAACAAACAAGAATGTGACATGAACTTAATAAATATGCCATGTAATCCCTACATGAGAAAATTTCATTTACCCTAAAACCTTTATGATACTTCTTGAAACGATCTAATTTTTTACACCAAAAAAATTGGTAAATACTCAAAAATAACTCTATTGAAAAAACATCTCCAACACCTCAACCAGAGTTCCATTTATTTACAAACAATCATACTTATTCATTAATATCCTTTAATCAACCCATAAATTAATTTTCAACTAACACAATACCAACACCAAACACTATCTATGAACACCTTGGTCTTGACAGTTCCATATAACTTTTTTATAGGATGCATTTAGATATATTTAGATATATTTTTTATGTTTTTTGGTGAGAATCATAAAATGTGATTTATGTAAAGAGTTTAAAATTAATATAGTTTGAACATAATAATTTAGTGGATGTAATTTTTATTCTAAAACTAAATCATTAAAAGAATTTATACAACTAGGAATAAAATTATAAATAATTATGACTACAAGGGATTCAATTGTTATGGATCTAATTTTCATGTGATGTATTTTAAATTGGTGAGACTAATAAAACCACTCAATTACTAAGTGTGACATACCATAAAATGAAAAAAAACTTCAAGACCTTGATCATTTAAATGGAAATAATCAACTAAAGGAGGGTTCCTAAGGATTATCTTATATAAGGCATGGTGGAAATGGTGAAAATCATAGATTTCTTCTATACCGATAGACCATGGACCTATATAAGGGTCGTAATTATATGGTGGAGGTTGTATGGATAATGGGGATATATTCCCTAAAGCCTCATATATATATATATGATATATATATATTATAGATTACATGAAAATTTTGATTTTCTTACCTAATGGGTTATATATTATTCTATACTTCCTATGATGGCAGTATTAGCTAGACACTTAATCAACTCACATCCTATGCTATCATTTATTAGTATGTTTCAAGATATATATTGTGAAGTGATATTTCTTCTTTCCAATATACAATGTAAGAATGGTTTTTCATTAACTCATGAATTATAAAAACATGAGTTAAATATTTTACTATTGTGGAGTGTCATCATGGAATTCATAATGCCTTTAGTCATATGATGGTGGGGTATGATTATTTCTTGGAAAACCCCCTAATACCCAAACCAAATTTCTTTTTCCTTCTATGCATATGATATGCTAAGACATCATGAATGTAAGAATAATATCATTTTAATGTCAGATGATTCATCAAAACCCATGGATATTATAGACACAATGAAATGTGTTCCATGAACTTTTCCATGGATATAAAGATGTGAACCTCACTTAGACAAAAAATGATAAGTTTGAGTAAAATACATATTTATAGAGGATGAATAGAAGATCATATTTCCATTTTCAGCAACCCAAAAAGGCATTAACCAGGATCAAGAAGTTCATGGTACGACTTTCTATTTTTTAAGGGTGTTACTGATGGTAGCGAAGGAATCATCCAAAAGGACCAGGACTGAAGCTTGACACTAATACCAAGTAGGGGTGCAGTGGCGCAACCCATGTGGTATGGAGTAGTATGTTTTCCTAGGTGGTTTGACAAGACCCCTATGCAAAACACCTACACATATCACATACGCATCAAGAGACAATCACATGTCCTACTTGTACAACCTAATGGCACAACCCCTACATCGATGACCTATGCTGAGGACCTACATAGGGGACTTATGCGATAATGTAATTTTTTTCACCCTTGCACAGGGGATCTACATATAGGAGATACATCCATGGACTATGCAGAAAACCTCCCTTCAACCATTTCCCATCCTTTCCTATAAATAAAACCCTTGGGCTCACCATTTCAACAACTGAAAAAGTCGAAAGAACTATCAAAGATCTCAATGCGTAGATCCTTCTCCCAGGTCCCCTGAATTTTCTCAAGTAGCTCTCTAAAAAATGGGAGAAGAGATAATTAAAAGGGACAAATAAGATGAAATTCATTTTAGGGTCTAAAATACAAGATACTTGTTTGAGGAACCTCCTTCCATAAGAAGAAGTCAACTATTCAAGGTCCTTTCTTATGTCAAAACCGGTGCAAGATTCTTATAAGGGAATCATGGGACACCCAGGGTGCTTAAGTTAAAACCTCAACCATGTGTTGTTATGATGATATTCCATTGGAAAATGTATATCAAGATTTCACAGGCTTATCCTTCATGTGTTAATCATTTTTTCAGTTCCTCCTAGGACCTGCACAATATACCTACATAGAATACCCACGCGATACACTTGCACGGACCCCATACACAAGCTATCCTTTAAGCCCTCTTTTAAACCAATCATTGAAGTGTATCTCCTTCCTTGGATCCCTTGCGTGAAAGGGATAGTGTTGAAACCTCCCCAAAGACCTCATGATCTAACAAACCTTTGGGAAAGGAATATCACTGTGTCTCCCAGCTAGGTTTATATTTATATAGTCAGAGGTTTTTCTAATTTGTCTTATAAGGAAGTCCGGATCCTTAGTATGTTTGTAGGTTTACATATCTATGGTCACATGGAACCTTAACCCAAGGAAAGTGTTGGGGATTTCCTAGTCTCAGATTCTAAAGATATGAATCTATCCTCCCCTCCTCGTATCGAAGACCTAGATCCTCTAGTCCCAGTAGGAAGTGTGATGATCACACTTGCTTTCCCATTCCATAGGGAGTGAGATCCTCTTTCCTCACTACAAGACCCATTGTTAGGGAATCCATCCTAGAATAATTCCTTATCCTTTTGGGCCATAACTAATGAATTTCACCATCATTTTACATTAAAATGTTTATTTCTCTGCGCCCTCGTCCTCCATCACCCCATATTTTTTCGCCATAGGCCCGACCTCATCCACTTTCAGGGGAGGAAAAGTGTGTGGTTTGTTGAATATTTCAAATCCTCTTGTTTCTAACACCGTGCATGACTCATGTGGGATTATAGGTTTTTAATGATTACAAAATCCACATAATCCACATGAAATAATGAACTACAAAAACTCCGATTCCCACTATAACTGGGATACATAAGAAGCCTTCACCAAGGGCCTGAGCTCATAGATACCCTCCTCAGGAATCCAACCTTAATTCCCTTAATCCGGGAATCCTATTTAGTATTAATCCCTGAATTAAGTATCCCTTAAATATCAATGATTTAATACATATCTCATAGACCCTGTTATAAGGGAATCCTCTATAAGATTAAGACCCAACCTATTTCTCTCAAAGGGCCATCTTCCCATGCAAGACTTACCAAACTATGTGGGCTTTGATTACCATCTAAACAGGATATGTAGGAATCCTCCTTGAGGTTGAAACCCAATACACCGAAATCAACCCTATTATCTCTAGGCCACATTCCTAATAGGGTCTTATCTAACTTGTAAACTGATATCCTTTCCAGGTTCCTTTGGATTCTTTAGTATAATCCCCACCTTAATCTTTGACTAGGAACCTTCCACCTAGGTTTCCTTGCCACATGGAATTAAAATAAGTTGTTGGGTCCTTGTTACATGAACATAAAAGGTATGATGTTTCCCATTAAGCGGTACAAAAATACATGGGTTCTGATTACTTTCAAAAGGATACGTAGGAATCTCATTTATGGGTTTGATCCCAACATCAAAACAACATTCATCTCCCTGGATGACAATAAATTCAAGAGTTCCCCACTGAGTGGCTTAAAAAATCATTATAATGAGAAAAGAATCTATAAGTAGTATATGAGAGGATACCATTTATGGGGAACCTCAAATACATATAGATATCTCTATTGATGAAGAACCTCAAATACATACAGATGATTCTTATTTCTATAAATGCTAATAATTTATTTCAATTTTCTAGGTAAACCTACCTTATGCTTGGTAAATTAATAAGGATTCATGAACATATATTAAATATATAAGAGAGTCCCAGAGTAGGCAATAATTTCCCTCAAAAGGGTGCGATGAGCCAAAAATCCCATCCTCTCAACCAATGTGAGTTCTAATGCATTTTGGGTGAAAATCCTTAATGAGCACCTAAATTTGGAAAGTAGGTTTCTTTGGATACAGAACCCTTGGGTGTTTCTGGTAACATAAAAAAACACGTTGGAAACCTTTTGAAAAAATTGATTCCTAAACAAAACGCACATTCAGAGGGAAACATATATGCTAATGAGGTGGGATTTCATTTGGCTTCAATTAGTGACCCTTCTCATACCCACCTGAGGAAATTTAATGATGATGTATTAGATTATTTGATGTAATATAAGAATTTAGGTATCATTATTATTCATTTCTATTTATATACAATATTCAAATTATCTATCATAGTTATCCTTGGATATGGGTTTAAATTTATTCTTCTTGATCTGATAATTTTTATTAGATTCATTTAACACCCTTTAGTGGTATGAAATGGAGTATAAACTTATGTTTTTTTTGAAAAAATGTGTGGGAAATGAACAAAATAACGAATGGGGTAGTGTTTTTGAATTCTAGAAATATAGTTGTCAAACTGTTTACCCTTAAACAACTGGGATACATAAAGGTAATTGATGTTTTACCTTTATACAGATGGGTTTTGTAAAGTTAACCAATGAATTACCTATATGATAGAGTATATGAATTTTTTTTCCAGGTTTTCTTAATGTTTCTTAAAAGTAACCATGGAATTACCTTTTTGTGAATGAGTTTATGTAAAGGAAATTCCATGTTTTAATGGATTATGTTGGTCAGAGTAGAATACTCAAGTGGGGGGTGAATTGAGTTCCTATAAAAATTTCTATCCAAAAACTTCATTTAAATTTTATTTAATATTCCCCTAATTTAAAATAAAATGGCCTAGTTAACCAAAGGAATAGATTTATAAAATTATTTTTTGTTCAAAAGATTTCTCAAATATTGATTAGTTCTTAGTTAAAACACTATAATTTATTATTTAATCTTTTGAGATCAGTTTACTAAAAAAAATTCTTATATAAACACTATATAAGATTAACTATCAGTGTGAAATTAAGTTTTATGAAATAATTATAAGAAAATAGAAAAAAACTTGAAAGTATAGAATAAAAGTAAACAAGAGGTTTGGTCTCAAGTCGAGACCTAATCCTCTTTACTTAGGGACCATCTACCACCAAGTAGTTTATATTAAACAAACATGATCCAAACCCTTTATCTGGGTAATAATAGTATAAAAACTATCTGTTCAACTAGAACTCTTCCATATTTTTTATGGGAGTGAAAAAAATATACCACATAGGGACCTTTTCCACCGTTATCTGTGTGAGTGTAAATGTGAAGGTTTCTGATGATATATAAGTAACTTCCAGTTTGGATCAGAAGTTAGTATGTATTTATAAAAAAGAGAAACACACTTCTCAACATGTAAATAAAGTACACATGTAGAGAAAAATGATAAATTGTCTTTATAATTATCTCTGTGATGTTATATGAAGCTTATAGACTCCTTCAGGATGGTATAAGTGAAGCTGGAGTCATCTTCTAGAAATAGACAGTAGAACAGAGATTTGTTTTTACCTATTTCTTCTGTTCCCAGGGAGGTAGACGTTTCCTTAAAGTGTTCTTGTATTCTAAGTTGTTATTGTAGATATTTGTAAACTTTTGGTTCTCATAAATGTTTCTTGATAATCACAACTGGTTGGTAGAGCTTGTTTCATAGTCATGTAGCTTTGTGTTCGCCAACCTCTATTTTCTTTTTCTCCCAGGTGCTTACTTTATACATTGCAGGGCCGATAAGAAGCATAATACTAACCATGTAGGGTTCCTCATACCATGTACCATGCACAGATAATTACATTAATATTTTATGTAAAATATCATTAACAAAATCGGTACCGTTAAATATACTAAATATGACTATTAGTAATAAGTTAAAATTTAAGAGACGGATCATCGGTGACTTAGTCTTTCAACAGATTAGACTATCAGTGACTCATGTTGTTGGTGAGTCATTCTATCAGTAGATCATTTCTATCGGCATGTCATTTTTTTCGGTATGTTAGACTATCGGTGGATCACTCGGTCGATAGGTCAAATTTGCATCGGTAACATTGAATTGGTCAGTTGAGATATTGGTAGGTGATATGTTGGTAGCTCATATATTGGTAACTCAATCTATCAGTGAGTCAAGCTATCAGTCAATCATACTTAGAAAAAATTATGAGTTGCTCTATCATTTGGTCACTCTATCAGTAGCTCAGACATCTATCGGTGAATCATCTTATTGATGGCTTATGTCATCGATAACTCGTGTATCAGTGAGACAAGTATTAGTGACTTGTCTATCAGTAGGTCAAGTATTAGTAGCTCATACTTATCAGTGTCTTACAATTAACTAAAATCTATAATTTTATCTTATGATTTAGACACTAGCACAAGAGGTTAAAATTATAATTGAACATGATTAAACAAAATGTATCAAAATAAATCATAATTATCATAGTTAAGCATGAATTATGAGCATTAAAACTAGAGGAGGAAAATAATCTTCCCATTTTTGATGATCAAAAATCCTGAAATTATATACCAAAATAATTTATTTATGATGACCAGAGAAAAAATATACTTAATATATTACATAGAATATTGATATGAAATTTTAAAATGAACACCAGTACATATTACTTGTTCAATGGTATTTTTAAGCTTAATCATAAGCTCCCCTTGATAGAGATGCGATATTATTTCTCCCACTTTTGGGATTATCAAAAAATAAACACCGAATGAAAAATAAATAACAAATAAGGGAATAAAAATGAGATGAAATCACAGACGGTATTCCATTAATCAAGTAGTACAAGGGATGTTAAAAATAGTTCAAAAAAAAGAGAACATCAAATCTCTATCAAAAAGTTATCCAAATACTTCTGGGTCACACCTGAGTCTATCAATTCATCCCCCTTATCAAAAGTATAGGAGGGAAGTGCAGAAGGTGTATAGGTACTAGTGATGGAAGGGGAAAAGCCAATAGTGAGGGAAGATGCACTCCTTGAAAACCAGATGGAGCAAGGATCAATATGAAAGAGGATGCCGGACCTGTGAATTCCTGTTGGATGATAGGTCTAATATGGTTGAGAGATTTAGTAGGGGTCATGTTCAAAGGTGATAAAAGAGTATAAGAAGAGGTAGAAGTAGGAATGAATGGTTTGATAGGAGAAATAACTGGAGCAACAATGGTAGTATTTGTGATGATGTAGGTTGGGCTTCAACATATTGATGAATTCATTGATGATCTCACCACCATATTACATATCCTTTTTGAAATCTTCCTTATTCTCCATAAATTTCTCAAGAGTATGAGTAAATTCCTTAAGATTCTCAACCTGTTTTTTGAAGGATTGAGTGACTGGAGGTAGCTTCAAATTTTCCACAAAATACTTTAAATGACTGGTCAGCTGATTCTTGTTGTAAATCCTCTTAAAATAGAAGTCTACCTTCATTTTTATTTATTATTGACTAGTAGTTGCTTCTTTTGAGTATAATATCACCATGTCATGCAGATGGTTACAATTCTTTATGATCATTCTAAGGCTCTCCATATCAGTGACAACCATCACAACATGAAGTTCCTCTCGAATCACAGATCTAATCATCTCAAAATCTGGAGAATGAACAATAGGAGAAGCTAAAGAGGAGGAAGCTTACACTATATCTGGGATATCTAATCTCAACTAGTATACATCAAGATTAAGAGGTTGTGGTTGATCATTAGAACTCCTAGAATTTTAATCCTCAAAAGTTTCCATCTCTTTATCAAGGGATGTTCTATAATCAATAGTGAGAGTGTTTATGGCCGAAACCATTGCAGTCAACTCATTCCTTATCTTCTGATTGTCAGAGACAACAACTTCCACAAGAGAGATCAGACTTTTTTCAACCTAATATACAAATATCTCTATAATTAAATAAGTACATCTTTCACTAATTCTTGGAATAGTCATAGGCTGACTGGGAGGAACATATCAGACTGCAGCTAATAGTTCTCCTTTAAAGGTATTAAGATCATACTTTGTCACATACTCTGGAGCATCCAAAGTAATGGGAGCAGGATTAGTTGACCTATTATATGAATCAAGATAATCTAGAATAAAGGTCACATATCATTGATCTATCCCCATACATGTACAATAACTTCATGAAAAGTAGAAAATACATCGACCAATGCTCTCTTAGATGGTATCTCCCCCTTAGTAGGTGTCCTTTTCTTGGAATAGACTAATTGTCTTACTAGAGTCACTAATACTTCCCTTATAATAGAAAATTCTTCATAAACAGGAGCATCAGGAGCCCTCTACTCAACCATAGATGGTTCAGCATTAGCATGCAGAGCTACATGTGGTTCAACAATCGGTTCATGTTCCACTATGGAATGAACAACAAGTTCTGCATTAGGGCCTTGATCATCACCTGGACGATCAAATTCACTATCTGAACCATCGGTGACCTCATATTCTCTATCACTTATAGCTTTTATATCACTTCTATTAGATTTATCAATATATTCCCCAACTCCATCATCATCCTCAACTTCTTATTATTCACTACCATTTCCTTCTTCATTAACAAATTCTTCCTCACTACTTGATCTACTGACATAATAATCATCCTTAGACTCTTCATTCTCTTCATTATCATTCTTAGGTATAAGTGGTTCTTTAGATGGTAGAGGTCTAGGTGGTCTTGTAAGACCATAAGTAATCCTTGTTGTAATATCATCAATGTCAAGATCACTCCTATGATCTATTAGAGATTTATCTCTTTAAACTTCCTTAGGCACATCCTCATTAGAATTCACACCCACTTCATCAGGTCCTAGACCAAGGTCTATCATATTCCTTAGCCTTGAGGGATTCTTGTCATGATAGAAATATTCATACAAATTATCATTATACTCAACCCACATTTTCTTCCAAGGGTTCTAATTAATCCTCATCCTCTTGAAAATAACTTTTTTCAGACAAAAACCATCACAAGATGAAATGGTCTCTTCACCTTCATTCACTATACCCTTAGCCTTCAACATAGCATACATAAGTCTAGAATAAAACAAATAATTTGTCTTATAAAAGGGTTTAATCATCTAAATTTTATAAACCATAAAATATATACACAAATTTACATTATGAACTTTCTTCAATAGATAGAGAAAGTAAACATCCTGATACTTAAGAGATGAAAAATCTCCTTTCCTGGGACATAATTGATGCTGGATGAATTCGAATAAAACCTACTCTCACCATCGAGATCTGTTGAAATAATCATCCTATAAACTCCATTGCCTATCAACTCATCCAAAACTACCTCATAACTTAAGAGGTTACATGTTGGAGGAGCACTTACCTGATGGTCATCACAAACACCCTCATGGGGAACCTTTATACATTCTAACTAGATCTTAGATGAAAATGAAACTCTCCTTCCACCCACTATCGACTTTATCCAAAATTCTTCAGATCCTTCCAACAGAAACTCAACATATAGGTAATACTCATGTACCAGCCTCAGATAGTACGTCTTCTCATTATTGGAGAACCAATCCAACCACCCTTGGGTTTGAGATACATTCAGCAGAAGAGACTTACTCGAAAACATCAATTCCAAATGTGCTTCCTTATCAGGGGTCAGAACACAATTCAAGAGTTCCTGACAAATAGGTGGCAGTTTCAGTTGTCTAGCTTCACCTCTCTGCCTCTTAGACTGATCTGAATCATCCTCTAATCTTTCCAGGATACAATTGACATGATCTATTGAAGGGGTTTGAAGGGTTCAGTTCAAACAAGAAAGACAACTGCTCAGGAGAGAAGGGTTCGGGGGAAAGAATTCTGAGGGTCAGATTGTGAGAGTAAGAAGAAGTATTGGATTGACCCAAGTTTTTATAATTTAAAGATTCAAAGAAATAATAAATGTGGGTTAAGATTAAGTAAAACAAATAAAACAACGTTGTCTAAAATTCCAAACCGAGAAATAGATAAGTATTAGTCGGTGAGACACATCGGTGAGACCTGTCAATGAGTCACCATCGGTAGGTTCTATCGTTGAGTCATCATCGGTAGGTCCTATCGGTGAGTAATAAATAGTAGGTCCTCAAAAATTGATCATTCCCAACTCATGTATTATTTAACCCATCCTCTCAGAATTTAAAGGCTTAATAAAAATATTAGTAAGCTGATGTTTTGTGCTAATGAATTCCAGAGTTATATCACCTTTTTGATAGTGATATCTCAAAAAGTGACATCTCACATCAATATATTGTGTTCTAGAGTGAGAAATTGGATTCTAAGAAATATTAATAACACTTATATTATCACAGTTTATAGGGAAATTCCTAAAATGATATCTATAATCTAGTAATATGTGTTTCATCAACAAAATTTGAGCAGAACAACTACCAACAACTTTGTATTCATCTTCATCTGTAGATAATGCTACATAATTTTTCTTTTTTACTACAACATGATACTAGAGAATTTTACAAAAACTGAAATATTATAGAGGTGTTTTTTCTATATAACTTACAACCACCAAAACCAGTATCAGAATAACTAACTAAATCAAAAGTTTTTCCTCTATGATAGAACAATCCTAAGTTGGTAGTATACTTGAGGTATTGAAAAATTATTTAAAAAATAGTTAAATGAGATTCTTTATGGTTTTCATGAAAACTTTCACACATAAACACACTAAACATAATGTTAGGCTAGCTAGCAGTCAATTAGAGAAGACTTCCAATCATCTCTCTATAATTTGTTTGATTACGGTATTTTCCATTTTCATCAAGATCTAATTTACATGTGGTACTCATTGGAGTATCACTACTTTTTTTATTATCAAAGAAAAAATATTTCGAAAAATATTTAGTGTAATTACTTTGATATAAAATAATACATTCTTTATGTTGAAAATTTTTAAATCCAAGAAAGAATTTGAGTTCACCCATTAAACTCATTTTAAATTCTTATTTCATAATTTTTGAAAAATCAATACATAAATATTTTTTTGAAGATCCAAAAATAATGTCATCAACATATATTTTAATAAATAAAAAATCTTTAGAAATTATTTTTATAAATAGATTAGGATCATCTATACCTTTTTAGAACCTTTAGAAATAATAAATGTGTTTAACCTATCATACCAAGATCTTTGAGCCTATTTTAAACCATACAATGATTTTGAAACTTTAAAGACATGATTTGGAAAATGGGGTTTTTTAAAAACAGAGGATTGTTTAACAAAAACATCCTCAACTATATAGCCATTTAGGAATGCAATTTTAACATCCATTTTATATAGATTGAAATTGAGATGTGTTGCATATGCTAGTAGAATTATAATGGCTTTAAGTCTATCAACTGGTGAAAAGGTTTCTTCATAGTCAATTCCTTCTTTTTGACTATATCCTTATGAAAATAGTCTAGCCTTATTTATCACTATGGTAATAGATTCATCCAATTTATTTCTAAAAACCCGCTTAGGGCCTATATTCAATGTGTCTTTGGTTCTATCAACAAGTTTCCAGAATTTATTTCTTTCAAAATGATTCAACTCTTCTTGCATATCCATTACCCAAAATTTGTCATTGATTTCACCATTAATGTTCTTAGGTTCAAGATATGACAAAAAGTCTTGATGTTCAACCTGATTCCTAAGAGAATCTATAGTATGTGCCCCTTTATCCAAGTCTCCAACTACAACATCTAAGTAATGTTTCTTAAGGTTACTAACAGATCTAGAAAAAAGGGCTAGTTATTTCAGGTTCTTATACATGTTCAAGTTCACTACGATCAGAGTATGGATATTTTCTAGAACTATAGTATTTTTCTACTTAATTTACAGTAGATTCAGATGTTTTATCATTTATTTCTAGATTGGATAGACCATACTTAATATTTTCTAAGGAGGTTTTAGGTTCTTGTGGACCTATTTCATCAAATTTTATTTTTACAGATTCTTTCACACACTTTGTTATTTTATTAAAAACCATATAGGCTTTTCTAGAGGTTGCATAACCAAGGAAAATTACTTCATTAATTTTGGAGAAAAATTATCAAGATTATCTTTTGTAATAAGGATATAGACTTTGGAACCAAAAACATTAAAGTAATTAACCTTAGGATTCCAATTGTTCCATAACTCATAGGGAATTTTATTAAGGATGGGTCTAATTAAAAATCTATTAATTATATAACAATATGTATTCATAGATTCATCCCAAAAGTAAATAGGTAACTGATACTCATTAATCATAGTTTGGGAAATTTATTGTAAGGTTTTATTCCTTATTTCTACAACTCCATTCTATTGTGGTTTCCTAAGAGCAGAAAAATTATGACTATATCCACTCTATAAGAAAAAAGATTCAAACTCTTGGTTTTCAAACTCATGTCCATGGTCACGTCTTAAGTTTTTAATTCTAATTTCACTTAAGTTATCCACATTTCAAGCATACTTTCTGAAGTTGGAACAAGTTTCACTCTTGTGAGCTAAAAATAATGTTCAAGTATATCTAGAAAATTCATCTACTAGAACATAGACACAATGATTCCAATTTAAACTAGAAACTCTAGATGGTCCAAACATATCCATGTGAACCAACTCAAGAAGTGAGAAGTTGAAACTTCTTTCTTTGATTTGAAAGACATTTAAAGTTGTTTTCCCTTTTGACAAGGATTGCTGACTTTGTCATTTTGAAACTCAAGTTTAGGTAGATCCTTGATTATTATTTTCCTAGAAATATTTATAATTGAGTGACTATTATAGTGGAATAATATTTTCATATCCAAGAGTCTTTGTGAAAGACACTCAATCAATAAACATTTTGATAAACTGAGGAGTCTAAATTCACAACATAAACATTTTCATTTCTAAAAGCATTAAATACTAAATCATTCTTATAATTGAAAAAATTAGATGAAAAATTTTCAAATATAAAATTAAAACCATTATCACATAACTATGAGATTATAAGAATATTATACTTAATACCATTAAAAAAATTAACTTTAGAAATTAAAATTTAATCAGTGTTATCGATTTGTCCAAGGAAAATACGTTTTCCTTTTGCATTGTCACCAAAGGTAAAATATACACCAACAATATTGATAAGGTTCTTGAAGCTCAAATATTACCCAGTAATATGTCTTGAACACCCACTGTCCAAGTACCATAAGCTCTTATTATAACTCTTCAAACAACATTCCTACAAAAATAGATCAAAAAGGGAAATATTTTGGTACCCATACATGCTTGGGTCCAGTAATGTTCCTAATTAAGGCTTTGGGAACCCAAATTTTCATTATGGGTTTCCTATAAGAAACTTTTAAATTTATAGAAAAATAAACTCTATTTAGTATGAAAAAACTAGAGGTAGTAAAATATTTTCCAGTGATGGAATTTTTAGTAGATTTTTCAAACTTGTGCACAAAACCAAATTTTCCACATACTGAAGAAAAAATTTTTTCAACAAAATTGATTTTTTCAAGTTGATAACCAATACCAGTAGTATATTTGGGATCAAACTATTTTCCAATAATTTGAACTAAGGTATATTTACCAGTTGTGAACCTCTCTAAATATTTCTTTAACTGCTCATTAGACAATTTATGTTCATTTTTCTCATGGAGCAGTTGAGCATTCTTCTCTTTTTCAATAATAAGTTTAGATTTAATAGGAACTGTAAGAGAATGTTGTTTCATGAGAGATTTATACTTATAATTTAGTTCATTTCATGTATCCTCAATAAATTTATAATATTCAAAAATTTCTTTATTTGACATATTTTCCTAATCATATTCATCTCCAAAATAATAAGAATTTTATGATAAATATTTTAGAGTTACCTTAGATGTATTTGTCTTGAAACACATATTGTCTTTGTTAGCCTTCTCATCATGTGATGATTTAGATTCAATAGAGCTATCCTCAGAGGCACTCCATGTGGCCTTTATTGCTTTTTCATACTTTTTATATTTTTACTCATATTTACTTTGGAACTTTAACTTAGGACAATTAGATTTCATATGTCCTATGCTCTTGCACTCATAAAAAAAACAATTTCATTAGTATTTTCATTTCTCTTCAAAATACTTTCGCCAGTTTCCTTTACTTTAATACTTCCCTTTGTAGCTAGGTTTTCTGTAGAACTTATTCTATAAAAAATTTTATATTTCCTCGCTACCTGATCCATTTCCTCATCACTGTCACTATATGATTCTTCATTGCTGGAACTTTCAGCATGAACATCCACATTTTCTTTTTGTTTAGAGGAAGTGGTTTTGAAAGACACTAACATTCTCTTTGGTTCATCATATTCTTCTCTATTAACCTTCAATTACTCTTATTAAATCATAGACTTACCTATAATCTCATTAACTAGAAACTTATTGATATCATAGGATTCTCTAACTAACATCGAGGTTCCTCTCCACTTATCTAGTTGAAATCTTAGTAGCTGCATGATTTGTTCATTGGCATGCACTAGCTTTCCCTGAGTACTCATTGTATTTAAAATATCATTAAACCAGAGATATATATCAGAATTGGGTTCATCAGGCTTCATTATAAAGTTATCATATTTAATAGTATTTGTATTAAGTCTCATTTATTTAACACACGTGGTTTATTCATGTGAAACAACTAATGTATCCAAATTTTCTTGGGCTGTTTTACATAAATAAATCCTATTAAATTCTTAATCTCCTAAAGATAAGTAGAAGGCATTCATATATTTACAGTTATTATTGTATTCTGCCTTAGTGGAATCATCCCAAGTGTTTCTAGCAGTAGCAGGAATCTTATATTCATCTATAATTGAATACTAGATTTCAAAACCCATAATTTCCAAATTCATTTTCATTTTAATATTCAATTGTTCATTGTTTTTTCCACTTAAATAGGGAGGTATTTTGGTAGAAGAACATTCCAGTCTATTTTTGATTTAAAATAGATTTTTAAGATTTTAAAGAACAATAAATTTTTAATAGAAAAAAATTTAGAGATCTGAAAAAAAAACTAAAATCTCTATTTGAAAAAGATTTGAACATTTTAAGCCTTTGAAAATAGAAGATTAAAAATTCCTTTGATACAATATTTTGTTCGGAGTAGGACACTCAAGAGGGGGGGTGGGGTGAATTGAGTTCCTATAAAAATTTCTTTCAAATACCCTTATTTAAAAGTTATTTAAAAGTTACTCAATTTAAAACAAAACATACCAGTTAACCAAAGTAGAAAATTTATAAAAGGTTTTATTATTCAAAATATTCCTCAAAGATTGATTAGTTCTTAGTTAAAACACTATACATTATTATTTTAACTTTCAAAATTAGTATATTAAAACAAATTCTAATATAAACACTATATAAGATAAACTATCAGAGTGAAGTTATGTTTTCTGAAATAATTATAAGAACATCAAAAAAACATGAAAGTACATAGTAGATGTAAACCGGAGGTTCAATCTCAAGCCAAGACCTAATCCTATCCATTTGATGATCACCTAACACCAAGCAATTTATATTCAAAAAATTGATCCGCACCATGAATTGGGGTAAAAATAGTATATACACTGTTCAAGTAAACTAGTTCTCTTCCACAGTTTTCATGGGAGTGTAAAAAAAATAGTCCACACAGGGACCTCTTCCACTATTATCTGTGGGAGTGTAAATGTGAAGGTTTATAAAGATATCTAAGCATATTCCAGTTTGTATCAGGAGTTAGTGGGTGTTTATAAAACAAAGACACACATTAGTCAACATGTAAATAAAATACACAGGTAGAAAAAAATGATAAGAAGAGTTTATAATGCTCTATGTGATGTTCTATGAAGCTTCTGAACTCTTTCAGGATGGTAGAAGTGAATATGGAGTCATATTCCAGAAATTGACATCAAAATAGAGAGTCATTTTTACTTATTTCTTCTATTCCCAGTGAGGTAGAAGATTCCTCAAAGTGTTCTTGAATTCTAAGTTGCTTCTACAGAGATTTGTGAACTTTTGGTTCTCAGAATTTTCTCTTGGTATACATAGCTAGTTGGTAAATCTAATTTTACAGTCAGGCAACATTGTATTCATCAAAATCTCTTTTATTTTTCTCCCACGTGCTTACTTTATACACTACAGGGCCGACAAGGATCATGATCCAAACCATGTGGGGTTCCTATTACCTCATACTATGCACTAACAATGTCAATAATATTGTATGAAAAATACCATTAATAAAATTGGTATGATTTAATAACCAAAATATGGCCATTAGTAATAAGTAAAAATTTAAGAGATAGATCATCGGTTACTCTATCTAGAGACATGTTATACAATCGGTGAATCATAATGTCGGTGAGTCATGCTATCGATGAGTTGGTCTGTCGATAGCTCATTCTATCGGTATAACATTTTTGTTGGTAGATCATTTCTGTAGGAAGATCATTTCTATCGGTAGATCAGACTATCAGTGGATCACTATGTTAGAAGGTCAAACTTGCGTCAATAACTCAGAATAAGATAGTCGAGATGTCGGTAGGTGATGCATCAGTAGCTTATCTATTGATTACTCAATCTGTCAGTGAGTCAAGCTGTCGGTGACTCATACTTAGTGAAAATTCTGAGTCACTCTATCGGTTATTTGCTATATTGGTAGCTTAGGCATATGTTGGTGACTTAGATTATCAGTTTCTTATGTCATCGGTAGCTCATGTATCACTGAGTCAGGAATCTGTGACTTGTTTATTAGTAGGTCAAGTATTGATATCTCATACTTATCAATGTATTACACTTAACCAAAATCAATAATTCTATCTTATGATGTAAATACTAACACCAAAGGTTAAAACCATAATTGAACATGATTAAACATAATATATCATAATAAATCATAATTAGCATAGTTAAGTATGATTTATGAGCATTAAAACAAGAGGAGTCCAACAGATTGCATAATGGATGTTACATGTTACCTTGAAACTATTAATCATTTTCATATTTAAGTAAAGGTATTTCATTTTAAATGGTTTATATAAAAGTGGTTTGATTCTTACCCTTACGTGAACATTTCACATAAAGGAAAATTGTGTCATACCTTTAACTATTAGGATTTAGGTATGGTTAAGACTAGGTGTTCCTTTATATAGAATATGTTCTGTAAATGTCACATAAGTCAACCTTTTTATAAATAGTCTATATAAGGGTAGTGGGAGGTCACCCTTACACACAATGTGGATTTTGCATAAGGGTAAGAAAAAATGTTCTAATTTTTTTTATCATATTTACATTTTTAAATGGCTTATAAATTTTTATAAATAATTGTAAAAGGTATTTTTTTAGATATTTTATTTATAGTTAATTAATTAATTATTTATTTATAAATGGTTTATAATTATTTAATTAAATATTTATAAACATTTTATATTCCAAAATACAAAATGTTAATATTTGAAATTCATTTTAGCGAAATTATATGGAATGTATTATAATAAATAAATAAAAGTGTTTATTTATAAATCATAATTCATAATTTATAAAGGGTTATAAATTATTAAATGAGGTCAAAATATAAAGGTTTTATATTTAAATTATGAATAGTCCATAATTAATTAATTTGAATTCTTCAAATTAAAGGGGATTTATCTGGAACATTATTTAAACCACATCAAAATGGTTTTGATGATTGATTTTATAATAGTTAAAATATTGATTAAATATATGATATTAGATTATTTAAACAGTTTACAACTTAGAAAATTGGATTATAATTTAAAAATATCATGAATTTAAAATAATATTCCATATAATGAAGAATATGAAAGAGTTTATATTGGTATGACTATAAAATGTTTATATTTATAATTATAGAAACCCTATAATGTTAATTATGAAATTATAAAAAGTTTTATAATTATATTTAACATATGAATTGTTTATAAATTATTATCTCATGTTTAAATATTTGAATTATTATTTTATTTAAAGATTATTCCCTATTTTATTCATAATTATCAACTTTTTATATGATGAATGATGTGAAATTTAGTTTAAATATTAAACTGTTTCTTGATAGAGACTTGCGTTACATGATAGACATGATAATAAATTTAGATTTTCATTTACCTAGACATCATCTTGTAATTAATGTTACAAACATTAATTTAGTTTTTGAATATTATTTTTCATATTAGATTATAAATTTACAATGAAATGAATTCTATCTTGAGTAAAATATCCCTAGTAAGAGGGTCTTGGGGTCAAAATACCAACCTACCTAATGTCTTGTGCCTTATCTAGGCTTGTGAATGGGATTGTCTATTTGTCTATTTGAGATTATTCATGTGGTGATTTTCAATTTCATATAACTCTATGACTTTATATGAAGTGTTCATATATCTTATTCATATGATGCATTTGGATTTGTATGAATATGTTTGTTTTTTGTTTTTTGTTAACAACACAAACCTATGGGATGGGTAAATATTTACACATCAATATGGTTTGAACAAATTAGTTTAGTGGAGATAATAGGATTCCAAACTAAATTAATAGAATCATGCATACATAAATGGAATAAAATGAGATAATATGGTGATATTAAAATCCACTTAAAATAATAAGTGTAATATTTCTTCCATATAAATACTTATTAATACCTCAATCATCCAACCAGGTAGGTCATGCCAAATCTGGGTGACCTTGGATTATCGTGTGTAAGGAAACAAGGATAGATGAAACTAGAAAATTCTATGATTGGAACACCAAATCTGGTTGCCTATAGAGTGTCATTTTTTAGGTAGTTTTTAGTGTTTTCTTTTGGTTAAACAAGCTGGGAGACCATTACAAGATTAAGTTACTGGAGGAATAGAGTTGATTTTTTCCATATGATGGGTCATTCAATGATTTTTTTACTAGAATATCCAAGATTAATATATGATATTATTGGGATGATGTTGTACCTAAATAGCTAAGTGGTCAGAGGAAAAGAAAAGTAGACTATTTAAATATTAAAACATGGATATTGGCCCACAAATAAGTATGATGAATATTAAAAGGTGTCATAATGTTATTGGTATCCCATTTAATAAATTTCCTTATTAAAATATTAATAATACATGATACTCGTCTAATAAAATCTTCTGTTGTAGATAATATCCTCATTATCATCAAGCTAAACCTTATAATCAATCTATGATAAGGATAATGTTAATTATAGTAACCCAAGAATCTCATACATAGATATTAAATCATTTTAGAAGAATATTTAATACATTATACAAACACCTACTTAAAGTCCATAATAGTTTAGTGTATTTGGAGACTAGGTACATAATATTCGAATTGGTGAAAGATAATCAACATATACCATTAAGACCCCCCTTTAGTACTATTAACAAAAATACCATACTTAAAACCTTTCTTCATAACCTGGGGAAAGGAAACAAAAGAAAGGATGAGCTTAGATGCTTAGTAAGGGTAAAAAAGGTGATACATAAGCATAACGTGAACATAATTGTATGAAAAAATGAGAATAAAATTTGAAAACCATACCCTATATATAAAATATCACAATATTGAGTCATGGCCTACAGATGGGAAGTTTATAAGACATGAATTATAAGGGAATCAAGTAACATGATCCATGAGAGCATAACATTGGAATAATACAAATATTTTTTTGAATACATATCAGTTTATAAAATTTTGAACATGTATAAATAGAGACAGGTTCACTCATTAATTTGAGGACATGAAATATGACCCTCTAATAAACTTATGGATATGAAATCAGGTCCATGCATAACATTATGCATATAAAGGATAGGTCCATTCATAACACTATGAACTTGTAATCAAGTTAACACATAACATTGTGAAGATGAAATTAGGTTCATGCATAATATTATGAACATTTAATAAAGTTCATGCATAAAGTTGTGAACATATAACCAGGTCTACACATAAAATATTTACTCATGAGTTATCCAACGTTTACCAATGCATTGGATATAGATATAGGTCCCACCCATTATATAAACAAAATCATATGTATGTGTGCAACAAGGTCATAAAACATTATTCATATAATAACCCAAGAATTTAAATGGGTTTTATAAACATTTAATCATATTATAACCTTTAGTAAAGAGAGAGTTTTAATAATATTTTCATCATTTCATCATAGCTTAACCCATGTAAAATAAAGTGGAATTCATAAAAATTTTATCACGGTGTAACCTATGGAAGAGAAATGAGTTTCATAAGAATATTTTTCATCATAAAAAATTCAAATAAATAATATGAATAGAATCTATGGTTCATATCCCAATCAAAGAATAAATTATATAAAACATTTCATCTAAGATGAAAAATATTTTTGAAATATCACTTGAAGCATTTCATGGGGGAAATGAATTTTATTTGAAAATAAAATTTTAAAACTAAAAAATCATAAAAAAATTTAAGAATACTTTTCTTTTAAAATAACCTTCAAAACATATAAACGGATATTTAAAAATAATATTAAATTTTTATTGAGGAAATTTTCTTTTTAAATTTAAAAAAAACATTCTAAAACATACAAAAATAAAAAAATGTTTTTATTTTAAAATAATAATGAATGCTTATGAAAAAATATTTAATTTTTTTTTGATGGCATGATCGAGGAAAATTCTATACATTCCATACACGTTAAAACAAAGAATCCTTTCATATTTTTGGTAAAACCAAAAAGTCATTATTTGTAAAATGTCAAGAAGATTCATTTTGGAACATTTTATAAAAAATAAAACATGCGTAATTTTTTTGTAATAAATCATTTTTATAATTTTAAAAAAATTAAACATTTTTATAAAAACATAGTTTTAGAGGAAAATTGGTTTTTGATCAAATTGATAAATAAAGATTCTTTTTTCTGAAACATGTTTCCCAATTATTCTATGTTTCAATGATTAGGATATTTGTAATATTTCATGGAAATGACATGAATAACCATAGGATAACTAAATATATGAGTTTCTTTAGTAAATGATCATATTATTTTATCATCTAAAACATAACCAAAAACAATCTCGATAAATAATTGGATTGTAACATAAAATATTTATCACTTTGGTAACTTCGAATTGTAAGATCCTTGGAGGAGTAACATTAAATGTAACATAAATTATCTTGAGAATAAATAAATTCATTATATTACATGTCAAATGGGATGTATATACTCTTTATAAAATAATATAGGTTCATAACATAAAATATGTCTCAAGTAAGGAAAATTGAGACAAAAATCCTTAACACTTCAGTAAAATTTAAACCGTGACCCCATGATAGAGAGATCCTAAAATGGATATGTAAATACCCATAATTTTAATGAAAATAATCATAAAAAGAATTCATGTGTAGTATATACACCAAATCAATGAAATACATGGTGAATATGTCTTGTGTCTCAATTAAAATAAATGTGAGAGAGAAATCCATTACCACTTTTCAAATCTTTTGAATCGTAAGCCCCAATAAAGAATAAAATCAAATAAAACTCTAAATATAATTAAAATTATGGTACTACTGATATAACATGTAAATGTTGTAGTATATACACCACACAAATGAAATTAGTGGTGAATTTTCATATGTCTTCTAGAAATAAAAGAGTGAATAAAAATCCCTTACCACTTGAATCTTGAATTCATTCAAACATGTTGGAACCTACAATATATTAAAAATAGGTTTGTTATAAATATAATTTAGAATCATGAAGATAATTATAATACCATTTATTATCCCTTTATAATTTGTCATCACCCATTTATTAAGAATTTGTTTATAAAATAGATATTTCTGGGTGTTAACTATGTCATTTTTTCATGAGAGTTTTGGTTCAACAGTTTTGGATTTTCTATTTTGATCACAATTCCATAATATAAATAATGTTAAATGTGAAGTTAGTATCATATATTTTCATCATAAATGTGTTTATATTCATTCACAAATTTTAGAGAGAGAAATATGAAATGCACCATTCATAGAGACAATTGACCGTATGTATGCATGAAAGATGTTTCCATATTTTGACAAACTGAATGAAAGAAGAGTAACTAATTATGAAACATTAAATAATAATTATGATTTCATATAAATAAATTATTCTTATTAATATTATTATTATTACCTTCAATGTAAATTGTTAGTGAGAATGAATCAAATGTCTTTGTGAGGCGGTAGTCCTCCGTACTCATGAGAGACGGTAGTGTATCCCCCAAGTAATGGAAAGTAGAAATGGAACATGTGATATGATATTTATATAAGATAAATTATGTTAAAAATATCATATAAAGACAATAAATAAATAATTACACCCAACCGTGAGAGGTGGTTATAGAAAACAAATTATGTTGGTTTGCGAGGCGGTAGTTCGCCGTACACAGGATCACCAGTTTCATTTCCCATTTTATGGAAGTGGATATGGATATAGTTTATTAAATTAAAATAATAACATATTAGTATATAGTAGATACTGGTGTTATTATATTACAATTTTAAAGAAATAATTTATTTTTGAAAAGGAATAAATGAAAAGAAAGAGCTTAGTGAATAAAATTATCTTCACTAAGAAGCACCTCCTTTGAATCTGTTATTAAGGACCCTAGTGTTGGTATTTTAGGAAGACTAGAAACTCTAGAACATTTATAAGGATTTTTGGGATGTATTTTTTTAGGTATTTTCTAAAATATATGTCTCGATATGTGTGAAAAATTGTAGGGTGGTGGTGGATTTTATAATTTGGGGAAAAGAACCCACTTGGAAACTACTTGGAAACTTCCCAAATGAACCCAAAATAAAAAGGTCATTACCATGAAAAAATATTATAAAGGACCATATATTTAAAATTTCAAAGAATAATATTTAAATATTTTCATACGATAGGAATTTTAAAAGTTTTATATCCATTTAAACCCTTATCTTCTTAGTTCAACCCCTAAAAAATCCATTTTTTACCTTAACCACGATAAATAATTTTTACTATTTATTATGGTAAAAAATTAAATTGAACATATTATATAATATAAATTATTATGATTATAATTATGGAATCCATTTTTCAAATTCTATTCACCTAATTAAAAAATTAAATTTAAAAATAATCCCACAGATGTGATGAGAAAGATGGTTTTCAAAGAGAAAATGATCAAAAGTTTACAAGGTTTTTATATCTAAATTCAATATGAAAATGATTAAAATGAAATAAAATGGGTTAATATATATATATATATAATTGAACTAATTGTAATTTTAAATAAATTTAAAATATAATTTATATTTATAAATAATAAAAATGAAAATAACTTTTTCAATTAATTTTTTGTATTTTAACGATTCATAAAAAATAGACTTTTCATAAAATTCAAAAAAAAAACCCTATTATATTTTTTATAATATTATTTCAAAAAATAAATTTATTTTTTATTTTTTTTTTAATTTTAAAAAGTTATTTTAAAAAACATGTGCAAAAAGGTGACAAAACTTCTTTTTAGAAAAAGATATTTTTAAGCATAAAATTGGATTTATTATTATCTCTTGTCTAGAAAATACATGATATGCATGATAAAAATTTTATTGAACATATAATAAATTCATTTAATTAATATCATTCACCAAAAGTATTTTGTTTAACCTATTATTGTAAAATGTGTTTTTTTCATAAGAAATTTTTTTTCAGAAAATATTTCCTTTATTTTTAAATAGTTTTTATTTCCATATTTAATTAATTAGTCACCAAAGAATTCATTTTATATACATTTTTAAAATATATATTTTCATAATATATTTAATTTTATACATACCCTCAATTTTAATGGCTATGTGATAACAATCATATAAAAATAATAATATTTTAATATTATGTTATGTTTCATTTATACTCAGTGTAACAAGTATCGCAAGTTAGACTCGGTGTAGGGAGTAACTCAAGAAAAACATAGTTTTGTGTGCAATATAAGATAAAATTTGTGTTGCGTGAAACATAAAATATGTAAAAAATTAAATTTATTTTTTAAAAAATATTTCATAAAACCTTGTCTTGTTACATTATACCACCCTTAAGATGAATTTATCCATCAAAATTCATCACTTTGGTACCAATAAATGAGGATACTTCTGCATCATTGCATCCAAATTTGGACACATATCTTCTTCAATCAGGTAGGTTTTCCACAAAACATTGACTAGTAAAGTGGTTTTCTTTCATCGAGCCTTCTCTATTCGATCAAGAATATGTACTAGTTGTTCTGTATAAGGAATATCATGATTAGTGGTAAGGCCTTTGAGTTAATTACTTGTTCTGGATTAGGTATGTACTTCCACAAGATTGATACATGGAACACATCTTGAACCCTAGATAGGTTCTATAAAAGCACAAAATGATAAGGAACTATCCCAATATGATTATGTATTTCAAAGGGAATGATATAAATATGGATTAGTTTTACTTTGTATCATAAGAAAATTTTTATCCTTTGATTTTGATTTGATTAATTAACACTTCATCTCTTACTCTAAGAAATGAAAATGATTTTTTAATTCCTAAAGCACTAAAGGATCACAAGATCCATAAAATAAAGACATGTCATTCCTTCTATCTTCAGTGAAAAACCGTTAGCACTGGTTATCCAATATAGATAAATAATAATATGGTGAAGTAATACATTAATATCTAAAACCTCATAAATTGTTCAAATTAAACCATTCCATAAATAGTTAAATATATTACCATTAAAAAATTCATAATTTATAAATAAGGTCACTAAATTTCTCAAAATCAACTTAACATTAATCCCCCATATATCATAAAGTGTCTCCTAATTGTCACATACCAAACATGTGTATATCTCTATCATGTATTCTCTTGAAACATGGTAATAACCTAAATAACCATAAAACCTTATTGAAAACATAAATTATTCCTCATTCCTTATATAAAACATGTATTGTTGGATATATTCGTTAAATCCAAAAATGATGTAAACACCATCAATGATAACATAATCCACTTTGTCAAAAAATCATTAATTAGTTCCAAGTTAATTAGTACTATCTAATTTACTTATTCATATCCAACATCTATTTATCCTAACATCATTATCGTAATATCTGGAACATATTAAGTGTCATCTTCGATTAATAAAAATATCACCTTTCCTTTCAATCACTTTTCTAGTGCATCAATACCATCTGACATATTCTTGTAAATCATTAATAAAAATATCATACAAAATAATCCATTTATATTTCATAAATATTGAATTATAATGAATAAACACATCAATAATTATACTTCATTCTTAAACAATTAATTATGCTTCATCATCTTATTCCTTAAAACCTCTTTCCATTCATATGTCATTTGTAGTTTCTTCATCATCAAAAGAAAAACCATGACAACCCTACTTTTATTACAAACTCAAACATTATTTATTACATAAAACATCAATTGATACAACAAATAAGATCGATAGGTTTAGAGTCTTTGGGTATTAGGATCATTACATAAAAACTTAAAACATGAAGTACAACATATTTTTTGAAAACTTCCTTTACATGACCACTACATTCCCTCGTACTTAGCATTGCATGGGATAACCTGAGGACATGCCAAAGAAAAGGGTGATCTATAAAGCCCAGTAAGGGAGTACACATGGAATAACATGAGGAGTAAAATACATTTTAGACAATAGTAATATCAATAGAGCATAAGAGAAACATGAACATAAAGGAATGATAAAGAATGATAATCATAACATGGAAATGTGGTAACAACACTTAACATGGAATTAGCATGAGCCAAGGCCCATTGCACATGAAGCATGAGTAAATCCTCATTGCACATGAAGAATGGGTAAATCATCGTTGCACTTGAATTAGAATGATTCAAAACTCATTTCACATGACGTATCATGATACTATACTTTACCCAACACATTGGAGCGCTATAAGGGCGCACCCTTCGTAAACATTTCATTTCATGCATAAGTGTGCCACATGGATCATAAAACATGGATTCATAAAACATAATCATTTATTCCATGATAACGGAATGTGTAATTCATACATGAAACTTTATAATCAATAAGTAAATGTGCATAAAGGTTAATACCCTTGATGGAGAAATGGGCATGGTATTCACTACACAATGGCATTGGCTTAGAAAATCGGTGCGATTTCAGCAGCGTAACGACGTGACATAAGAATTAATAAAAATGGTTGATGTGAGAGAAAGGGGTGTCTCATCATATTTACATAAAATTGATAGTAAGGTGTTCATATAGATACATTTCCAAACAATTTTAATGGAATTTAGATTCGTGATAAAAAAGTATTTCTTGAATGTAAAAGAAGAGAGAGAGGTTCCTTTCCGAATTTTGGAAAAGTAACATGTGTACATGGGAGGCATTTAATGAGAGATAAATGGGTCTCCCATCATTAAAACAATAAAATGGAAGTATTAGTGAGGTGAGAAACCATACCCCAACATTAATAATTTAAATTAAAAGGGTAAAACAACTTAAAGAAAATTGGACAAAAATGAGAAAGGAAGAAAAAATCCTTACTTAGAAGTGTGTTTCCAAAGGCTTGAGAGAGGCTTGAGAGAGGCTTATTGGGAGCTCGGGGCACCTTGGGAGGATTATAGAGAGGGTAGGACAGAGGTTGGACGAACTCTAAAGGCTTTGAGTGTGGAGGAAGTGGGAGATTTGGTGGGATTATATAGGAATGGTGAGGGAATTCTTTATTATTTAGGTTTTGGACCCCATATATTAAATTAATCAAAACCACAAACCATCCCATGGTTTTTGCCAATGGTTTTTGGAAAAGGGAATAGGAAAACAATATTTTATTATGCCAAAGTACAAACTTCTTAAAATAATGGGGTTGCTTATGTGGAGGTGAGTCACACTCCCATGAAAAATAATTTAAAAAGACTAGATGTTTAATAAGTTATGAGGGGTCCATTAATGCTTTGTAAAATAAGTCATACAAACCCAAAATCACATTATTTTAATGGTAAAACATATATTGGCCGAACATAAATCTTATATTATTTTATTACATCACTATTGGGTCATTATGATGTCATAAAACACATTATATATTTAAACGGTATTTAATTTTTACCCAAAACAGTGACTATCTCAGAAAATTATGAAAAATTCACCGTTGGATAATTTCAACATCCTGATTCCATAAATAACATTTATTTTATCTAAATAATTTTCTATATATGTTAATTTTCACTTTCAAAATAAAAACTGACATTTATCGAAAATTCACGGGTTTTGACAAAAATTGATTTCAAACCTTAATAAAAATTACAATTGCATTCATAAAATTATAAGATCATTTGTATTTAATAAAAATTAATTTAATTATAATAATAATATTGTATTAAAATATTATTTAATTCAAAAATCCTATAATTTAATAAAATAAAATTCTTAATTAAATAATAACTAAAAACACTATTTGTACTTTAAAAACTATTTACAATGTATCAATAATGACAAGAAAGTATATTCATCATTATATACAAAAAAATAATGTACATGAGCATAGTACGAGAAATTTGTTACAAAACCCCTTAAAACAGCTGCATAAGACCTAAGGGTAAGGTGTGCGATGGTGACAAACTATTGGGATGGCTCAGATAACATCGCTCGAGTGGTAATCTCTATCAAATTCCACTTTTCCCATAGACGGTCCCATTCGAGCATGACATGATGAAGCTTGGCTTGGGATTGGTCAAGAGCGAAGCCTAAGGATGCCACCTCTTTTCCGAGCTCTGACAAATGGGCTTCATATGGAGCAATTCTACTGGATGAGGCCATCACTTCCTTTGTCTGAGTAAATTGGATTTGTTAAGGCCCTATATTTATACTAATCACGTGATCACTGTTCAACAGCTATAAAAGCAACCATCACAACTCTTAACATAAAACCGAAGAAGTTGAAATTTTATAAAAACATTTTACATAAAGATACATTTAATTAGATCAAGAGGGATTTTCATTAATGAAACTTTGGGTCGTTACAATATTCCCCCCTTTAGAAATTCCGCCCTCCAAATTTCCTTTTCCCACACTAAAACAGATGTGGGTAACTCAGCTTCATCATTTTATCCGATTCCTAAGTCGTTTCTTCAAACTTGTGGATTCACCACAACACCTTGACGAGGGGCATTGTCTTATTTCATAGAACTTTTTCTCTATTATCTAAGATCTTCACTGGTTGCTCCTCATAATAAAGGTCATCCTCCAACTGTACCACCTCAGAAGAGAGTACATGTAAAGGGTATGATATGTACTTCTTTAAGAGGGATACATGAAAGACATCATGTACTTTGGCCATGGTAGGTGGAAGTGCTAGTCGATAGGCCACAACCCCGACACGATCAAGAATCTCGAAGGGGCCGATGTACCTTGGACTTAACTTCCCTTTCTTTCCAAACCTCATAACCTTATTCCATGGAGATATTGGTAGAAAAACAATGTCTCCAACTTCAAACTCAAGGTCCCGTCGACGACTATCTGCATAACTCTTCTGTCAACTCTGGGATGCCTCGATATGCTGTTGAATGGTTTTCACCTTCTTCACCATTTCCTCAATCATTTCTGGTCCAAGAATCATACGTTCACCGACCTCATCCCAACATGCCGGTGTTCTGCACCTTTTCTCATACAGGGATTCATATGGTTCCATTTGGATGCTCGAGTGGAAACTGTTATTATAAGAGAACTCAACCAGAAAAAGATGTTGATCCCATCCTCCTTTAAAGTCCATTGAGCATGCTCTCAACATTTACTCAAGTGTTTGGATAGTCCGCTCGGATTGTCCATCAGTTTGAGGATGATAGGCCATACTAAAGTTCAGTTCAGTATTCAGAGCATGTTGAAGACTCTTCCAAAACATAGAGGTGGATCTTGGATCTCGGTCAGACACAATAGATAGTGGTACTCCATGCAGCCTTACCACTTCCCTGATATATATCCATGCTAGTTGATCCAATGAGAAATCATCTCGAATTTCAATGAAGTGTGCAGTCTTTGTAAGAAGATCCACAACAACCCAGATTGCATTGTTGCCTTTGGATGTCCTTGGAAGTCCGATGAAAAAGTCCATGGTGATGTTCTCCCATTTCCATTCCGGTATGGGAAATGTTTGTATCATCCCCTTAGACTTCTTCCTCTCTGCCTTCACTTGCTGACACACCAGGCACTTTGATGTATATTCAGCGATCTCCTTCTTCATATTATCCCACCAAAAGTTTTCTCAGAGATCTCGATACATCTTTGTGCTCCCTGGGTGAATAGAGAAATTTGAACTATGTGAATCATCCAAAAGTTCCTTCCTCAGCTCCAGACTTTATGAAACACATAGTCTTTTCCCAAACCGCACAATTCCTTCTTCATTAACATTAAACATTGAGTATTTCCCTTTTTCGATAGCTTCCACTTTTCCCTGAATTCCCACATCATCCTTTTGATCATCCTTTAAACTTTCCAAAAGAGACAATTGAGAAATCATTTGTGAAAGGATTGATGATATTCCCTTATTTATGATTCCCATGTCCATCTTCATCAAGTCTATGAATATTGGATCCTTCTCAATTCTCATCATTGAAAGAACTGCTGGGTCCTTTCTACTTAGGGAATCTGCCACCTTGTTCACTTTCCCATGGTGGTAATGTATTGAACAGTCATACTCCTTGATGATATCTATCCATATTCTCTGGAGAATATTAATATCTTTCTATGTGAATGTATATTTAAGACTCTTGTGGTCAGTATATATCTCACATTTCTCCCTATAGAGATAATGATCCCAGATTTTCAAGGTAAAGATCACCACCTCCAACTCCAGATCATGCATTGGATAGTTTTGCTCATGGATTTTCAACTGAATTGAGGCATAGGATATCACATTATCATTCTGCATCAGCACACAGCCTAATACCTTCTTCGAAGCATCACTGAATACCACAAAAGGTTCCCCACTTGTGGGTAAAGTGAGCATGGGCGCAGTGATAAGCCTCCTTTTCAACTCCTTGAATCTCTCTTCGCATTCATCACTCCAAGAAAACTTTACTCCCTTTTGAGTTAGCTTGGTAAGATGGTTGGACAATCGTGAGAAATTTCTCACAAATCTTCAATAATATCCAACTAACCCCAAGAAGCTATAGATATCCGTTACCGATGTTGGCCTCAGCCATCCCTCAATTGCATCTGTTTTGGAGGGGTCCATAGATATCCCATTTCTTGTGATGATATGGCCCAATAATGAGACCTCCTTCAACCAGAACTCACACTTGTTGTACTTTTCATAGAGCTTCTCCTTGCGCAAAGTCTCTAGTACAAATCTTAAATGCTCCTCATGTTCCTTCTTGGTTTTAGAGTATATTAGAATATCATCTATAAAGACTAACAAAAATTTGTCTAGGTAATCTCTAAAGAAACTATTAATCAAGTCCATTAATATTGCTGGATAATTAGTGAGTCCGAAAGGAATTACTATGAATTCATCGTGCCCGTATCTTGTACGAAAAGCAGTCTTGGGGACATCTTCCTTCTTCACCCTTACTTGATAATATCCCGACCACAAATCTACCTTGGAGAAGTATTATGCTCCACGTAGCTGATCAAACAAGTCATTTATCCATGGTAGAGGATACCTATTCTTTATCATGATTTTTTAAGTTCACGATAATCGATGCAAAGCCGCATTGACCCATCCTTCTTCTTGATGAAGAGGACTAGTGCACCCCATGGTGAAGCACTTGGGCATATAAACCCTTTATCCTGATTCTCCTGTAGTTGTTTCTTTAGCTCTTCAAGCTCCATGACATCCATTCTATATGGAGTATTGGATATTTGTAGAGCCCCTGGTATAAGTTCAATTGATAATTCAACATCTCTTGTAGGAGGAAGACCAGGCAGTTCCTCAGGAAACATTTCAGCAAATTCCCTCACAATAGGCATTTATTCAAGGATGGTTTCTTCCTTAGACTCAATCATCTGAGCCAGATACGCGTTCTCATAGGGCAGTAATATCCATGCTTGAGATGATGGAGCTAAACGATATTCATCTTACTCATTACACTTGTAAAGAATCAGGGGTCGATTCTCCATATGGAGTGTGATTTCCCTCTCCCAACAATTTATGTTGGCTCTATATAAGGAAAGCCAATCCATGCCAATAATTGCATCAAATTCCACTAGAGGGTGTAAGACGAGGTTCGCCGAGAAGTTAAATCCACAGATTATAACAGGGAAGGACTTATATTCATTGGATGCAATGATTGACCCAATTTCCATACTCACCAATATCTTCACTTCCATGGTTTGTGGTGGTGCTGGGATTGTTCTAATAAACTTTCGAGATATAAAAGAATGCATAGAACCTAAATCAAAAAGTACATTCACTATTCTTGAATTAATAACTAGCGTACCTATCACCACTTTTTTGTCAGGGTTCACCTCGACAGAAGTGATGGAAAAAGCACTTCCTTGTTTCCTTGGAGGTTGTTGTTTGCCTCTGAAAACCCTTGGATTAGGGCACTAATTTTCAAAATGCCCTGGTTCTTTGCATTTGTAGCAATGAACAATGCGTTGAGGTTCAAACGGAGCGTTCCTCTCCTCTGTCGTAGCCGCGAGTCTTTATTTCCAACAGTTAACAGCTAGGTTCCCTTCTCTTACACACCTAAAGCATTTCCTCGTCCCCTTGAGGCAATTTCTAGGGTGCTTCTTTCCGCACTTTTTGCAAGTGGGGTGCTGGATCTTCTTAGAACCGTTGAATTTATCCATCAGACCGCCAGAATTTAAGTCCACCTTATGCTTCTTATCCCCATGATACCCCTGTGATTCCCCAATCTCTATTTCGACCTTGAGGGAACATCAGACAATTTCCTCATAGCTGTCGAAGTCACGGATCGCTAATGCTTTCCGCAGGCTAGGCTTCAGCCCACCAAAGAAGCGATCAACCTTGCATTCGGGGGTAACGACAAAGCCGGAAGCATATCATGAAATCCTTGTGAATTTTTCCTTGTATGCTCCAACAGATTCTTTATCTTTTTTGCTTTAGGGAAAGGAAGTCCCGTTCCATCTTAAGACGGAGGGTGCATGGAAAATATTTATCGAAAAACATATTCTGGAAATCCTTCCATTTCACGCCTCGATCTCCTCCTCATGATTCGTATATTTGATCAACATCCACTATTGACCAGCTTCACCCTCTATACAATAAGCAGCCAGTATAACCTTCTCTTGTTTATAACATTGAAGGATGGAGAAGATCTTTTCAATGGAGTTGATCTATTGTTCAACGATCGTGGGATCAGATGATCCACTAAAAGTAAGAGGCCTTTGTCTCATGAAGATCTCGATAGCGACTTGTTCTTTCTTAGGGGGGGGGTTGAACGTTCCTCTTGACCCATGTTTATATTCAAAGATTGAGTTAGGTGAGAGAGATGCATGACAAAGTTCGTGATACCCTCTTCCATTGGATTGGGCATCTCATTAGTACAGTAATTACACTGGTCTTCACATAGGTTGTTAGCCCGAGTCCTCATATTTCCAGCCATTGGCTGGAATAAAATTAATGTTAGGGGGTAACACATAAAAGGGTAATCCAAAGACAAAAGTTGATGACTTATAAATAAACATTTATTTCCTTAACTCATGAGTCTATTGGCTTCAATATAGGCTTTTCATGAGCTACTTTCTAACATATATTCTTAGGGGAATTTTTTTAATTCCCATAATAAGGGTTCGTACTAAGCTTGTGAATTTATCAAAACATATCACTGAATGTGTTGTAACCAAGAGTGCAGCAAGGCTCGTTGTCGTGCACCAGTTCCCATTCGAGTCTAGCTCAAAGCGGTGTTTTCAGGTTTTACCCCTAGGATACATCTGTGCCAGAGATGCCCCTACATGTTCGTATCCAGACAGGGATGTATTTGTTTGATAAACCACATACTCAGTACTTACCAAAACATAAGGATGTTTTTATTATACTTATTCTTGTCTCTAAGGCTTTACAAGGGTTTTCTAATCCTAATCCCAAAGATAACTAAACCTATCCTCTGATACCAACTATGACAACCCTGCTTTTATTACAAACTTAAACATGATTTATTACATAAAACTTCACTTGATACAACAAATAAAATAGATAGGTTTAGTGTCTTTGGGGCTTAGGATCATTACATAAAAACTTAAAACATGAAGTACAACATCATTATTGAAAACTTCCTTTACATGACCACTACATTCCCTTGTACTTAGCATTGCATGGGATAACTTGAGGACCTGCATAAGAAAAGGGTGAGCTATAAAGCCCAGTAAGGGAGTACACATGGAATAACATGAGGAGTATAATACATGTTAGATAATAGGCATATCAGTAGAGCATAAGAGAAACATGAACATAAATGCATGATAAAACATGATAATCATAAAATGGAAATGTGGCAACAACACTTAACATGGAATTAGCATGAGCCAAGGCCCATTGCACATGGAGCATGAGTAAATCCTCATTGTACATGAAGCATGAGTAAACCCTTGTTTCAATTGAATTAGAATTATTCAACACTCATTGCACATGATGTATCATGATACTATACTTTACCCAATGCATTGGAGCGCTATAAGGGCACACCCTTCTTAAACATTTCATTTCATGCATAAGTGTGCCACATGGATCATAAAACATGGATTCATAAAACATAATAATTTATTCCATGATAACGGAATGTGGAATTAATACATGAAACTTTATAATAAATAATTAAATATTCATAAAGGTGAAAACCCTTGATGGAGAAATGGGCATGGTATTCACCACACAATGACATTGGCTTAGAAAATCGGTGCGATTTCGGCAGCGTAACAGTGTGACATAAGAATTCATAAAAATGGTTGATGAGAGAGAAATGGGTGTATCATCATATTTAAATTAAATGGATAGTAAGGGGGTTATATAGATACACTTCCAAATAATTGTAATGGAATTTAGATTCATGATACAAAAGTATTGCTTGAATGTAAAAGAAGAGAGAGAGGTTCCTTTCAGAATTTCTACATAGTAACGGGTGTACATGGGAGGAATTTAATGAGATAGAATGGGGTATACCATTATTAAAACAATAATGTGGAAGTATGAGTGAGGTGAGAAACCATACCCCAACATTCATAATTGAAATTAAAAGGGTAAAACAACTTAAAGAAAATTGGACAAAAATGAGAAAGGAAGAAAAAACCCTTATTTGGAAGTGTGTTTCCAAAGGCTTGAGAGAGGCTTCTTGAGAGCTTGGGACACCTTGGTAGGATTATAGAGAGATTAGTGCAGATGTTGGACGAAATCCAAAGGCTTTGAGTTTGGAGGAAGTGGGAGCGCGGGTGGGTTTATATAGGAAAGGTTAGGGAATTCTTTATTATTTAGGTTTGGGACCCCTTACATTAAATTAATCCAAACCAAAAACCATCCCTTGGTTTTGCCCCTGGTTTTTGGAAAAGTGAATAGTAAAAAAAATATTTTATTAGGCCAAAGTCCCAACTTCTTAAAATAATGGGGTTGCTTATGTGGAGGTGAGTCACACTCCCATGGAAAATAATTTAAAAAGACAATATTTTTAATAAGTCTTGAGGGGTCCATTAATGCTTTTTAAAATAAGTCAAACAAACCCAAAATCACATTATTTTAATGGTAAAACATATATTGGCCTAACATAAAGCTTATAGTATTTTATTACATCACTATTGGGTCATTATGACGTGATAAAACACATTATATATTAAAACAGTATTTAATTTTTACCCAAAAATTTGACTGTCTCAGAAAATTATGAAAAATTCACCATTGGATAATTTCGACGTCCTGATTCTAGAAATAACATTTATTTTATCTAAATAATTTTCTAGATATGTTAATTTTCACTTTTAAAATAAAAACTGACATTTATAAAAAATTCACGGGTTTTGACAAAAAATGGCTTTCAAACCTTAATAATAATTACAATTGCATTCATAAAATTATAAGATCATTTATATTTAATAAAAATTAATATAATAATAATAATAATATTTTATTAAAATATTATTTATTTCAAAAATCCCTTAATTTAATAAAATATAATTCTTAATTAAATAATAACTAAAAACACTATTTGTACTTTAAAAACTATTTACAATGTATCAATAATGACAATAAAGTATGTGCATCATTATATACAAAAAAATAATGTACATGAACATAGTACTAGTGATTTGTTACATAACCCCTTAAAACAGCCGCATAAGACCTAAGGGTAAGGTGTGCGATGGTGACAGACTCTTGGGGTGGATTAGATAACATCGCTCGAGTGGTAATCTCTATCAACTTCCACTTTTCCCATAGATGGTCCCGTTCGAGCTTGAAATGATGAAGCTCATCTTGGGCTTGGTCAAGAGCGAATCCCAAGGATTCCACCTCTTTTCCGAGCTCCGACAAATGGGCTTCGTATGGAGCAATTCTACTGGATGAGGCTATCACTTCCTTTGTCTGAGTAAATTGGATTTGTTAAAGCCCTATATTTATACTAATCATGTGATCACTGTTCAACGGCTATAAAAGAAATGGTTACAACTCTTAATATAAAACCAAAGAAGTTGACATTTTATAAAAACATTTTATATAAAGGGACATTTAATTAGATCAAGAGGGATTTCCATTAATGAAATATTGGGTTGTTATAAAAACCATTAATCTTAAAACCATGTTGATTCTATTCATGATATTTCCCATTAAGAAATATATTTTCATAATGTATATACTTTCCACATTTAAAACATTTATCTATTGATAATAACAAAGGGAGAGAAATATCCCCTTCCATTTTAATAACTAATATTTTCATTTTTCCTTTGAAGTTATTTATTTTGTCTCTGTTTTCCACACCCCAAATATCTTATTTCCCCTCTAAGACATTAACATGAGTGAATTTAGCCACATTTTTGACATATAGAAAACTAAATATTCTTTCCTATGTGGTCTCCACTACCAGAACTGAAGCACGCCCAGTTTCAATTAAATAACCCTTAATTTAGTATTTTTAAGTATATAAGGTGTTTGGATGAATTTTTGGAGGGACTGGAAACCTATTGTAATTTTTTGGGTCTTTTATATAAGATTATGATTTGATCATGGTTTGTGGAAACCGTACAACTCCTACAAGAAATTGTTAATAGTGAAACATTGACTACGGGGAAAGTGCACGGGCAGGTGCAAGGTTTTACCAAACCATTCGGCCACCTAGGAGAAACCTTGACAAGTGGGAAAGTGGGATATTGCATGGTTAGTTCATTTTTTTCTTACCATGTGGTCTAATAATGTGAGGTCCTATTTGAGGCAATCGTTAGCTCATGATTAGCACATGATTTTTCCTAATAGTGTGACTAATTATGCACGGTTTAAAAAAATATCCTCAAAACGTGGATCTAGGTCAGGATTACATTTTAACCCTTTTTATTTCTCCAAATCAACCCTAACTAAATATTTTCTGCTCCCAAAGGTTGTATAAGATTTATCCATAAAATTATAAGTGATCCAGAGGCATTTCTTGGTGCATTGAAGCTCAATTCTAACACCAAGTCATCATTTATTATAGTTTTCATGATTTTTCTTAGATCTACCTTCCTCACTCTCACAGTTTCTTAGATCTATTACAATGTGGATATATATAAGGTTTTATCTACCAATCATGGTTTATATTTCCTTTTATATGATAGGGGAAGAGATCTAAGGAGGGTTTTTATTGACTTAAACCAGTTTTGTGGGTGTTTTTGTGCTATTCTTCATTTCCACTATAATTCCTAATGTAAGTGGCTTCAATATCAAATCCTATTCTCAGAAAATTAAGTATTAGTTTCAAATTAGTTAAATTGATCGAAATTTATTATGAAAGTTGTGTAAAAATCATGTTTTAAACCCTCTTTAGTGATGGTTTGAGTATTTTATGGATTTTTGGTGAAATTGTGATATTTTGGAAAGTGGTGTGAAATATTATTTGTTTTATTGATTTTGAAAAGTTGATTTTAAAATATGGATTTGATGGATTTTTGGTAACTTATTTAATTGATATGTTTTCAATAAAAGGATGGTTTTATTGAAATGTATTGAAATAGTTTTTTTTGAAATGTATTAAATAAAAGAACGGTTTTATTGAAATGGTTTGAATTGGTTGGTTTGAAATGGTTTTGGAATACATGGGTTGTGTGAGTTGATGATTTCGATGTGATCCTGGATAAGGGGCGTGTACCATTTGGGTACAAAGGGATGTTACCCATAATAAGGGGAGTGTGTCATTAGGGAACAAAGAGATAGGACACTTTGTGAAGATTTAGTAGATGGATGAGAAACCACTCATGAGTATAAAACTTTCTGAGAACCATGCATGTGTGGGTGTGTGGTGAATCATGGAATGGGTATGAAAAAGAATAATGTGAGATGGTTTAAATATTTGGTTGTTTTCATTCCATAGAGAAATATATTGGTTTGGAAAACTATTTTTCTTAGAAATAGTTATGGCTTAATGATAAACAATTTTAATTTTTTTTATATAAATTGTTTTATATAAATGTACTAATTTGTTCTACCCTAGTGGCGTGAGTAGGAAAGTCATTTGGGGAAAGCCTACGAAGTTTCATTACTCACACCTTCCTTGTAAATTTAGTGGTTTTATTGATATAATTTATTGGGACATAGGAAAAGGTAAAGTATCACTCTTCTTTAGTGGTGCATCATGATACTTGGGCTGTTTTGTTAAGTTGGGGAATTGATCACCTTGAAGTCTTTTAGTTTTGTGGTTTTGTCTTCCACTATTTACTTTGATGTTAGTTGTCTTCCATTGTGGTAATTTATTATAGTTTGGTATTGATATTAATGGTATTACTATGTGATGTTTTACATTTTTATCATGCATTATGTAGTATTATTTTGTTATGGTATGTTTTTTGGAGTTTTTTTTATCTTATAATGTGAAAATCACCACCCATATGTTAATGAAGCCCTTGGAATTTATTTCCATCCTTTGGAACCATGGGGATTTCTCTTATGGATATGTACTTTGCTTACACCTTTTCAAGCCAATGAGGAGGCGTGGGATGTTACAATTGGTATCAGCTTATTAGGTCCTTGACTAATAATTGGTCATCATTTCTGTCATTATTGGAGATGAAATTCATTCTGGTTTATTCCTCGAGTTGGTATGGTAGAAAGGAGTAGGATTATTGGGAACTAAAATTTATATCATAAAAAGATGTAGCTAAAATTTTTATGTTGAAATTCAATTTATCAAGGATTTGGGTACATATTTGTTTTAGAGACATATATAGGAATCAAAATCTCAATGTCATGGGTTTATCCAATGAGACGAGCGTGACTTTCATGATAGAAATGAATTTACACAAGGATTTCATATTTCATTTTGAGTAATGATATTTTATTTGGGAACAAAAGTTATGATTTTTTAGAATTGTTAAATTTGTTTTCAAATGTGGGATTTTGAAAAAGGAATGAAATGGTTATTTTTAAAATGGTTTGGTTTTCAAAAGAATGGTGAAATTTTTAAAAAATGGTTGAATGTGAAAAATCATGATTTTTGGAAAGCTTTTTTTTATAGAGTTTTAAATTGTTAAGCCTTCAATTTCTAGAGAGTGAGACTTATGAAATTTGTTGTATGTATTTAAAATGAAACTTGGTAGGCATCGTTGAAACCAACCGGAGGAAGCTGTTAATAATGTGGTTGCACCTAAGCCACATGTGAACTAAAAAATTGTTCATAATATAGTCTAATCTTTTCAGTCTATGGAAATATGGAATTAGAGAGATAAACCAAGGAAAGAGGATCATTTATTCTAGTTATAGAATCATAATCCACCCCTATTTTAGGGTGATTCATAACTAGAGTAGGTGGAGGTGTGGATGAATAGGACGAATCGTATCTTCGATTTCTTTGGCACACCAGCAGAGATGAAATTCAAGTTAGCAATGTATATGCTGGAGGATCTTGTATGCTAATGGTGGGATTTAGCAGCTCAAGATAAATTTGACCAAGGACTATAATTAGAGGATTTTGAATAATTGTTCAACAAACTATTATATCCTCATATGTTCAGGATTTAAATAATGATGAACTTCTTCAGTTTGAAACCAGATATCCTCATAATGACATATTAAATGACTAAATTTATGAATGTAGTCCTCCTTTCACCCAAAGTTCCTACTAGTTCATCTTTAAAGGAACGCATATTTGAATTAGGACTGAGGTAAGATATTCCCTTGAATATTATTGTGCTCTATATTACATATTATTTTGAGATAGTTAATAGAGATACGGTGGACGAAAGGGACATCTCAGGAGATAAGGGTGGAGGAAGCATATTGATACTTAAAGGAAATGGTGGGAGCTCTATTACTACGAGAAAATAGAAGAGTGACACCTATTTCCAAGGTATGGGGATAAATTTGAAGCAGACATTTCGATCGATGAATCTTCCTCCAAGACCCAAGATAAAATATTGATATTTCAAATGTGGTTCATTTGACCACATGGAGAAAGAGTATACAACACGACCCAGATCATGTCACTATTAAAACTGGATGGGGAATCTCTATTTTTATTAACACAATGAGCTGTTGTATGGTGTTCAAGACTCTTCTCATATGTTGGAAACATTTTATTCTTCGATGAGATGAGGGAATAAGAAAAATACTCTTCATCAGAACTGTGCTAGCCATAGTGATTCTAAGAATACCATGACTCCTTAGGCAATTCAATCTCAATAGGGAAAAAAGAACAAAGTTCCACATGTATATGGAGCTAATCAGGTTATTGTGGATGATCAATCTGGACTATCAATGGTTACTGGTATGATTCTTTATAATTCTACCCTTATGAATGCTTTTTTTGATATAGGTGCATCCCATTCCTTTATTTATTCTCATTCTATTTATTTTCTTGGTTTACATGTTGAGATGATGACTTTTGTGTTAAAACTACAAACTCCTCTGGGTCAAAGAGAATGTTAAGCCTTTATGTGTAGAGCATGTTCTATAATTATTGATGGAGTTGATTTTATATGAGATTTCACAGTTCTTGAGATGGATTCCAATGATATAATAATGGGTATGTATTTGTTGAAAAAAATTCAAGGCTCACATAAACTATTATACTAGATGAGTTAATTTTATGAATGATGATGGCATTGTACATCTATTTAAAGGAGATCAGAATGTAAAGGTAGGTGCAAAGGGCTTATTGGTACTAATAGTTTGAATGATCTCATACCTCTTGGTGGATTTGAATTTTTCATTTATCCAAGAGATCAAGAATTGAAGTTTTCTAGTTGTGGTTGATCTGTTTCTAAACGTTTTCCCAAAAATTTCTCATGGTTTCTATCTATGAGGGAAGTTGAGTTTATGATTGATCTCCTTCTAGGGACCGATTATATTTTCCATCCATATTATCAAATAGAACCAATTTAATTAAGGGAACTAAAAGTGAATTTTTAAGATATGGAAAAAGGGTTCATTTAGCCTAGCACATCTTCATGGGAAACACTGGTCTTGTTTGTCAAGAATGCAGATGTAACTCTTTAGTTTTGTGTAGATTATCATAATATTAAAGAAGTTGCGATAATTAATTAGTATCAACTTCAATGATTTGATGATCTATTCTATCAATTGATGGGAGATAAGTGGTTATATAATATTTAACTGTGATAGGGATATCACTAATGAAGGGTTTGTAAGGAGGATATTCCCAAGATGGTTTTCAGGAGTAGATATTGTCCTTATGAGTATGTGGTTATGAATTTCTATTTTACAAATGCACCAAAAATATTAATGGCATTAATGAATTATATATTTCAAAGGTATTTGGATTCTTTTATAGAGGTGTTTCTGGATGACTTATTAGTGTATTCAAGGTCCATGACTAATCATGAGAAACACTTCCTGACAATGTTGGTAATCTTAATGGATCATCATTTGTATGCTAAATATTCAAAGTGAAATTTTGGAATTCAATAGGTATGTTTCCATGGCCATGAAATCTTTAAAAAATATGTTTTTATGGATCTAAAAAATATAAATTCTTTTATCTCTTGGAAATCCCCAAAAAATGTCTTTGAGATACATAGTTTTCTTAGTCCAGATGGTTATTAACAAATTTTTTTTCATGATCTCTCACACCTAGTATCACCAATGATATCATTGAAAAACAAAGTCCCATTCCAATGGAATGAAGAATTTTAGAAGTCTTTTCAACCTATTAATGTTTTCCTTACATCTGCACTAATCTTGAATTTTTTTTGGAATCAGGACAAGGGTACATGGTGTATTGTGATTCTTTGAGATCAGGGTTGGGGTGTGTTCTCATGCAAGGAGATCATTTTATTTCTTGGGGATAATAATAACTACCGAAAACATGATTTGGATTTATCTTCCATAGTCCATGCTTTGAATACCTGGTGTAATTACCAATTTATTGAGAAATTTACAATGTTTATGGATCATAAGAGTTCGAAACATATTTTATCAGAAATGGATTCAAAAAGGATTTGAAAAGGATTTGAATTTGAGACAAATAATATGGAAAGATTATATCCAATTTTTTTACTTTGACATCATGCATACACCAGGTAAATAAAATATGGTGTTATAATCATTAAGTAGAAATTCATATTCTCTATTGGAAAAGGAAGCTTTAGATCAATGGAAATTTATGTTAGTCATATCCAACATGCACATGGAATTTGAAGACAGAGGTGATTTTGTGGTTTTACTTCTAGTTTCATTAATTCTTGATTTGGTGGAAATGGTTAATGAGGCATAGATGTTCGATTCATAATGTGTTTTAATGAGGTTAAAACTTAATGGCGGGGAGACCATTTAGGGATGAAAGATAGACGGGAATCCAATTTTTTGGTTTGGAAATCAGATGGTCGTACCTATGATTTGTTTGGAACAACTTTTTCATGCTTACCACCATTCTAGATGGGATATTAATCCAAGAATACGAGAGATTTATAATCCATTTAATGCATAGTATTGTTGTGTCAGCATGAAAAGTAAGTTGACTGAGTTATCATCGTGATACTTAACTTGTCATCAGGTTAAGGCATAACATCAGTGAATAAAATGTATTTTTCACTTTTTACCTATTCATGTTTGGAAATGGGAGAAAATATCTATGTATTTTATAATAGTTCACCCAAGAGAGGTTCAAAAACATGATTCCATATGGGTGATAGTTGATTAAGTCACAAAATCATCCCATTTCATCCCTATTAGTGAATCTCAGACGATGGAGGACTTATCAAAAATCTATATTTGAGAAGTGGTAAAGAGGAACGATGTACCAATTTCAATAGTATTAGATAGAGATTCAAGGTTTATGTATTGTTTCTGGAAATTTGTTTAAAAATACATTGGGACTCAGTTGACTATGAGTTTGGCGTATCATACTCAGATAGATGGGAAATCTAAAAGGTTGATACAAACATTGGAAGATATGATGTAAGCTTATGTAATGGATTTTGGTGTGTCATGGAATGATCATATACTATTAGTGGTGTTTTCATATAACAACATTTATCAAGCCTTGAAACATATTGCTCCTTTTGAAGCATTGTAATGTTGTCCTAGTCATTATCTACTATGTTGGGTGGAAATAGGTGATACTTCACTAGTTGGGTTGAGCCATTTCCAAGAGACAACAGATAATATTCAATTGATTAGGAAGATAATGGAGATGGCTTAGAGTCACCGAAAATCATATGTGGATCATCATTGATGACTATTGTCATTCGAGGTGAGTGATCATGTGTTTTTTAGAATCACTTCCAGTCTTGGAAATCAACATTTTGGAAAGCATGAATAGTTATCCACTAGATAAATAAACTCTTTTGAGATACTTAAATAGGTTGGTGAGGTGACATATCAGTTAGAATTATCACCATGGGTTAGTGCAGTGCATAATGTGTTTCATGAATCTTAGATGAAAAAGTTTCATCATGATCCTAAAAATGTGAGTTGATGGGATCACATTGACCTAGATACAGATGATTCATTGGTGCACATGCCAGTGTGGATTGGGGATAGGAAAGATAAAGTATTTCATCGTAAAAGAATTGGTCTAGTGTGGGGTTTGTGAAAAAATGGTCAAATTCAGGAAGAGACTTGGGAACGGGAAAAGGGAATTCTTGAGTAATGACCCCAAATCTTTCGGGACACTAGTGGTTATCTACTTTCCAGGGATGGAAATCCCAATGGTGGGGAGAATGTATCACCCCTAGTTTCAAGTAAGTGTCCATTCATTTATTATTTTTAAGTATATAAGGTGTTTGGGAAGTAACTTCCCAAACCAAATATCCACTAAACTTGTGCCTTGAGGTGGGTCACCAAATGACCTCAAGCACGACTCCCCATTGGCCAGAGGTTGTTGACTAGTAGAGAGGGTGTAAAAGGTCACATGGGGAGACTATACCCTCTTTAACAGAGTAATCCAAAACAAAAAAATAAATATAATATCATTAAAAACAAGTATTAACCAATAAACATGCGTAAACAACTATGTACCAAAAATTTGTACAAATTATAACCAAAAGTAATTAAACCATGTCATGATATCATTGACAAGTGAAAAAAACCGAAAAAATGACAAAAAGTGGAATCCCCCAAATAGTCCTGACTCAAAGTCTAGAACATCATCCATATACATCATAAGATCGACTCAAATCTCAATAACATTGCATTTTCCAATATCTTGACCTTCAAACATGAAATATCCTTGGGTACCCAACGAATATCCAATCAAGGTATAAGTACAAATTAGTTGGCCACCACCAATGGTGTCTAAAAAATATCCAGTCTAAACAGATAGTGCATGAAAGTACCAAATAAATAAAAAGTAAATAAATTTAATGAATCATATTTTTCTCTGATTTATTATATTAAATTAATTGAGAAAATACTGAGACCGCATGCTAAGATAGAATGAGATTCCAAGGCCTGGTGTTCCCAGAATACATTTTTGAATAATGTTCCATTTTTAAATTAAAAATTCTCAATGAATAACTTTTAGTTTTTATAACTCCCAAACAGGTGCCTGAAAAAAAATATGAGGGCACCGTTGTGTCTGGAACATCAGTTTTACATTAGGCAGGGCCTAACATCGTCCAATGCGGGCCAGATGAAAAAGTTAGATTTTGGAAACAACCATCATTAAAAATATTTTAATAAAGAAATTGTTTTGAATAGTAATGTTTATATTTCCATTTTTATTAGACTGAGAGGTAGGGGTCCATGGTTACATTTCTTAACCCTAATATATTTATTTAGAGCTCTGGGGGGAGAAAAGCTTGGGAGGAAATGTTGGAATGAAACGAACCAGGATTTGAGGATCGGGATCGCTCGATGATGGATCGAAAAATGAAGAATGCGAACATTCTTCATCGACCGATCCAACCTAGATGTATATATTTTTTTTATTCAATTTTTATTTCTCTGTTTTTAAATCTCCACAATGAACATGAATCAATTGACGAACGAATTGATTCACGGATTGTGCATACTATTGCTGGATGGGTTTGATTTCGGGATAATCATTGGGAAATTTGATCTATGTTGAACCTATGATTAGTATTGATTTTTGTTTTTCCATTCTTAAACTCTAATGTGTACAAATCATGGCCGACATGAACATGGTCGGATCCTTTCACCTCGAGTGTTCATGTGAATTGGTTCCTCCCCCATTCTTTTGATTTTTGGATCTTCTTCACCACAACAATTCGGAAAGGAATCCAAGATAGCAATGGTAGCCACGATGGCTATTGAGGTGGAAGACAGATGTCGTGGTAGAGGGTCATGGCTCAACGGATGCAATGGAAGAGGAGGCCTGTGGCTTGATGGCTGTAAGGGTGTGGGAGGTGGCGCACATGGTGGCACCAAGCCACAATAGGAGAAGAGGCTCGCATCTATGCTGCGGGTGGTAGACAGGGGCCATCAAAAACAGCAGACAACAGTCTTCAGTGGATTAAACTAGAGACCACGGTCTATCTAGACTACAAATGCAACCTTCATCTAATGTTGTGAGTGGTTTGGAGACATAGAGCCCACCACATCTCGGGTGGAGCAGACTAACCCGCTCCAGCGGGCCGGGTTGAATAGGCGGTTCGGGCCGGTGCAGCAGACTAGACTAGGGCCAACCAGTCTTGGAAGACCAGGTCGGACTTGGGATGGGTCAGCGGACCCTGGGATGGGTAGGGTTGGTCCGACCGGGTTGGACTGGACCCATACCCAACAGGCCCATTTTCATAAAAAAGGCATAACTTTCAAACTATAATTCCGATTGACGAGACGCTTGCGGCGTTAAGACCCTCATGAAAAGGAGGAAATTTTGAGACGTTTTTTTGGGTTGTTATAAATGACTATTATAGGTGAGTATTTCCACCTTTCTTCTTCTTTTGTGGGTTCAGTACGACATTGAATAGAAATCCACTCGAGAGACGAGTCCCAGATAGAGTTGTAAATACTCCATGGGACTAGAGTGATAATATATCACCCCAGATGGAGTTAGTTGGGTATTGAAGTGAAATTTGAGTGTAGGGCGTTAATCCTCCATTTAGTGGGCCGTATCGTATGGTTCATGGTATTCTTCAGAATCCCATATGTTACAAGCCGCGTTGTAGGGTTCGTGGTATTCTCTGAGAATCTCTTAAGGTGTGGTGTAATACAGATTGGGTTTGCGGTATTTTTTAGGATCCCCTATCTGTATACCATGACCAGTGACCAACATTTCCTCTTTGGGAAGGGCCCAGGTTAGTGGAGTCTTATGAATGACATTTGTCTATGACATATCCTTCTATCATGTGGCTGGTATTTTGAGTATATATGGATATCGTTGGTATATGTATGGGAGTATACCTATGTAGAGATGACTGTGAATTCTTTTGTGGGTCTTCCTTAGTGGTTTCAGGGTGTCCAACTGAGTATTGTGTTACTCACCCATGCATAGGATTTTCCCACACATGTAGTGTATTGTTAAGAGGACTGACGTTTTGACGGAGTCCTAGGTGGAGCAGGACCAAGGCCAGGACTAGAAGGTGCCTTGTGAGATCAGACGGGCTGAGGCCTTCCCGAAAGTTTTCTACCATAGCGTCAATACCCTCATTAGAAGGTCAGTCTTTGTAGTTGTATTTTCTATTTTAGGATTGTATTCTAGCCCGGTTTGCAGTACTACACTTTACATTCCAGTTTCACTCTGGTTGTATTACTTCTACGTTTAGTGGTTTGAATTCATGGTTTTTAGTGTTTCCCCTTCCTTTTAGCATTTTGGGCTTAAAGACGCGTTCATGTGTACAGGTACATAGGCTAAGGCCTCCCATTTGGGAGATATGCCCACTTGGTGCTAGTCGTCAACACTTGGCCTATTAGAGGCGGGCTTGGGGTGGTCATGGAATGGGCTCCACCAGGACGACTCATGACAGAGTGGTATTAGAGGGACATGTTTGGTACCACTTTGGGACTGGGAGTTAGTGAGATTGGTTTGGGGAAATAGTGTTAAGTGATTCAAGTTAGACTTTTAGGCTAGGGAATCCAGTGTTGGTGTAATGGCCGATGTATCCATACAACTGGACTATGGGCTCCTATATTGTGACATGGTGCATGAATAAATCTATTTGTAGGGAAATGAATGGAACATGCATCATATAGAAATGAGTTGTGTTTTCCATTTCATTGTTGAGTCAGCTCTCTAGATATACTCTTTTGAACAATGTTCATCTTTAACTATTTCAAGATACCTCCACGCAGACAACCAGCCAGGATCCAGATGCATGATCACGAAGATGATCCACTTAGCGATGAGGCATTAGTGTATAGGCCTATGACAAACATGGAACCCCCTGGTGGCTTTCTTGCTATAGTACCACCTGTTGAGCACCAGTTACTACCAGAGATACTGATAGGGGATTCATGCATGCTCACTTTATTTCATGAGTTCCAGAGCCAGTAAACTCCGAGGTTTAAGGGTGAGACAGACCCATAGGTAGTTGAGGATTGGCTGGAGGCAGTTACATGTGTCTTCCGTCTTGTGAGGAAACTGCCCGATCATATGGAAGTCATAACTGCGAGCCTTCTACAAGGCTCAATAGGATGGTAGTGGAGCACAGTGATCGAAACACATAACGAGGAGAACCTCACTTGGACAGACCTTGAGAACCTCTTTATGTTGGAGTTCTTTCTAGAAATATTAAACTCTATGTGTATACAGGAGCTACTACACCTACACCAGTGTATAATGATAGCAGCGGAGTACTCAACAAGATTCACCAATCTTTCTCACTTCCCAATAGACATGGTGAGAGACCTATTCTTTAGGGCTCATGATTTTGAGAAGGGACTGAGTCAGGAGATCAGGGCATCCATCGTGTCCCTTAGAACCCATATTGAGGCTGGAGTATTGGAGTGATCTCTACTCATGGAGAGATTTATGACAAATAAGACGCCAACAATAGAAGCTACCAGTAGGCACTAGGTAGGTGAGTCTTTAGTGGTGGGAAGAAAACAATAGATAAAGGGTTCTATGTGCGATAGGTCCTTCATGAGATAGCCCCAGGATTTGAGACCAGTGGTGAGAGGCTCCCAGGGGAGAGCAAGATATCCAAACAACAGACTGTGTGTCTCATGTGGTGGTCGTGGGACTGTTGGGGAAGAGATAGAGGTTCGAATAGGGTAGAATACTAGGTGGAGGAAGACATGGAAGGGGTATGGGTAGGGAGGTAGGTGTGGGAAGAGGTTTTATGTACTACAACTACCAACCCTATGTGGTACACCATGAGCACTAGGAGCCGGTGGATAGGGGAGAGGCTAGCTTTAGGTGATAAAGGCTTATGACCTCGGTACTCCAGAGATTATTAGAGGTACGATTTATGTCTTCTCCACCTTAGATGTAGTCATTATAGACACAGGTTATAGTCACTCCTGCTACAGACCTTGTTCAGAGCTTAGAGATTCGAGTGGATTCGTTGGATTGATCCTTAGATTTAGAGACTACTATGGGAGGGGATTCAACGATTACACACTAGTGCCGACAATTTGAGCTAACTCTTGGAGGCGAGAGCTTTTACTTGGATATCCTAGTAGTGGAATTGAGGCCTTAAGACATCATTCAGGGTATGGACTAGTTATCCACAGTCCATACTTAGATTCACTATTTTGGGCGCAGAGTTCAGTGTGTTCACTGGGACGGGACCAGGTTTTCCTTTATCGGTGAAAAGGAAGCACATGCAACACTTGAGGTTCTTTCTCAGAGGAGGGTTCATCTTATCACTGACCAGTTGGCTAACCTCACCTTCAATGTAGTGGAGAAGGTAAGTCCCCAATTTTCTACAGAGGTGGATGATTCTGAGGATGTATTCCTTAATGATGTTCTAGGAGTGCCTCCTCGCAAGGAGGTTGACTTATCCATTGAGTTGTACCCTGGGAAGACAACAATATTTACTTCCACATATCATATGGCACTCACGGATCTTCACGAGTTGAGGGTTTAACTAGAATATATACAAAGGAAGGGATTTTTAAGGCCCAGTGATTAACTCTGGGTGGCCCCAATTTTGTTCTCCTTAACTAGAAACTTATTGATATCACAGGATTCTCTAATTAACACCGAGGTTTCTCTCCACTTCTCTAGTAGACATCTTATTAGCTGCATGATTTTTTCATTGGCATCCACTAGCTTTCCCTGAGTACTCATTGTATTTAAAATATCATTAAACCTAAGATACATATCAGAAATGGGTTCATCAGGCTTCATTATAAAGTTGTCATATTTAATAGTATTTGTATTAAGTCTCATTTCTTTAACACATGTGGTTTCTTCATGTGAAACAACTAATGTATCCAAAATTTATTGGGCTGTTTTACATAAAGAAATCCTATTAAATTATTCATCTCTTAAAGAGAAGTATAAGGAAGTCATAGATTTATAGTTATTATTGTAGTCTTCCTTAGTGGAATCATCCCAAGTGTTTCTAGAAGTAGAAAGAATCTTATATTCATCTATAATTGAATACTAGATTTCAAAACCCATACATTTCAAATGAATTTTCATTTTAATATTCCATTTTTCATAGTTTTTTCCATTGAAATAGGGAGGTATTTTGGTAGAAGAATATTCTAGTCTATTTTCCATTTAAAATAGATTTTAAAGATTTTAAAGAGTAATAAATTTTTAATAGACAAAAATTTAGAGATCTGTAAAAAAACTAAAATCACTGTTTGAAAAAGATTTGAAAATTTTAAAACTTTAAAAATAGAAGATTAAAAATTCCTTTGATACTGAATTTTGGTTGGAGTAGGACACTCAAGAGGGGGGGTGAATTGAGTTCCTATAAAAATTTCTTTCAAAGAACTTTATTTAAAAGTTATTTAAAAGTGCCCCAATATAAAAAAACAGACTAGTTAACCAAAGTATAAAATTTATAAAAGTTTTTTTTGTTCAAAAGATTCCTCAAAGATTGATTAGTTCTTAGTTAAAACACTATACTGTATTATTTTAACTTTCAAAATTAGTCTATTAATACAAATTATAATATAAACACTATATAAGATAAACTATCAGAGTGAAGTTATGTTTTCTGAAATAATTATAAGAATAGAGAAAAAAACTTGAAAGTACTTAGTAGAAGTAAACCATAGGTTCAGTCTCAAGCCGATACCTAATCCTATCCATCTGGTGAACACCTAACACCAAGAAATTTATATTCAAAAAATTGATCTGCACCATGGATCGGGGTAAAAATAGTATATACACTATTCAAGTAAACTTGTCCCCTTCCACAGTTTTCGTGGGAGTGTAAAAAAACAAATAGTCCACATAGGGACCTCTTCCACTCTTATCTATGGGAGTGTAAATGTGAAGGTTTATGAAGATATCTAAGCATTTCCTAGTTTGTCTTATGAGTTAGTTTTTGTTTATAAAACAAAGGCACACATTACTCAACATTTAAATGAAGTACACAGGTAGAGAAAAATGATAAGAAGAGTTCATAATGTTCTATGTGATGTTCTATGAAGCTTATGGACTCCTTCAGGATGGTAGAAGTGAATATGGAGTCATCTTCCAGAAATAGACCTCAAAATAGAGAGTCGTTTTTACTTTTTTCTTCTCTTCCCAGTGAGGTAGAAGATTCCTCAAAGTGTTCTTGAATTTTAAGTTACTGCTGTAGAGATTAGTGAAATTTTGGTTCTCGCCAATTTCTCTTGGTATGTACAGCTAGTTGGTAAATCTTATTTTATAATCAGGTAACTTTGTATTCACCAAACTCTCTTTTCTTTTTCTTCCACGTGCTTACTTTATACATTGCAGGGCCGAGAAGGAGGATGATCCAAACCATGTGGGGTTCCTCTTACCTCATACTATGCACATACAATGTCAATAATATTGTATGAAAAATACCATTAATAAAATCGGTATCATTAAATAACCCAAATATAGACATTAGTAATAAGTAAAAATTTAAGAGATATATCATCATTTACTCTATCTATCGACATGTTAGACTATCGGTGAATAATAATGTCGGTGAGTCATGCTATCGATGAGTCGGTCTGTCGATAGCTTATTCTATCGGTAGAACATCTTTGTTGGTAGATCATTTCTCTAGGTAGATCATTTCTATCGGTAGATCAGACTATCAGTGGATCACTATGTTAGAAGGTCAAACTTGCATCAATAAATCAAAATAGGATAGTCAAGATGTCAGTATGTGATGCATCAATAGCTCATCTATCGATACTCAATCTGTCAGGGAGTCAAGCTGTCAGTGACTCATACATAGTGAAAAATCGGAGTCACTCTGTCAGTTAGTTGCTTTATCGGTAGCTCAGACATATGTCAGTGACTTAGATTATCAGTGGCTTATGTCATCGGTAGCTCATGTATCAGTGAGTCAGGTATCTGTGACTTGTCTATTAGTAGGTCAAGTATCGATAGCTCATACTTATCAATGTCTTACACTTAACCAAAATCTATAATTCTATCTTATGATGTAAATACTAACACCATAGGTTAAAATTATAATTGAACATGATTAAACATAATATATCATAATAAATCATAATTATCATAGTTAATTATGATATATGAGCATTAAAACCCGAGGAGTCCAACAAATTGTGTAATGGATGTTGCATGTTACCTTGAAACTACTAAGAATTTTTATATTTAAGTAAAAGTATTTCATTTTTATTGGGGTATGTAAAAGTGGTTTGATTCTTACCCTTACGTGAACATTTCACATAAAGTTAAATTTTGTCATACCTTTACCTAATAGGATTTATGTATAGGTAAGACTAGGTGTTCCTTTATATATAATATATTGTGTAAATATCAAAAAAATCTACCATTTTATAAATAGTATATATAAGGGTAGTGGGAGGTCACCTTTACACACAATGGGGAATTTTCATAAGGGTATGCAAAGGTGTTCTAATTTATTAATGATATTAACATTTTTAAATGGCTTATAAATTTTTATAAATCATTGTAAAAGGTATTTTTTATATATTTTTATTTATAATTAATGAATGAATCAATTATTTATAAATGGTTTATAATTAATTAAATAAATATTTATAAACATTTTATATTACCAAATAAAAAATTTTAATATTTGAAATTTATTTTAACAAAATTATATGGAATATATTATAGTAAAGAAATAAAAGTGTTTATTTAGAAATCATAATTGATAATTTATCAAGGCTTATAAATTATTAAATAAGGTCAAAATATAAAGGTTTTGGATTTAAATTATTAATAGTTCATAATTAAATAATTTGAATTGTTCCAATTAAAGGGGATTTCTTTGGAACATTATTTAAATCACATCAAAATGGTTTTGGTGATTTATTTGATAATAGTTAAAATTTTGATTAAATATATGATATTAGATTATTTAAATAGTTTACAACATAGAAAATTGGATTATAATTTAAAAATATCACGAATTTAAAATAATATTCCATGTAATGATGAATATGAAAGAGTTCATATTGGAATGACTATAAAATGTTTATATTTATAATTATAGAAACCCTATAATGTTAATGATGAAATTATAAAAGGTTTTATAATTATCATTAATTTATGAATTGTTTATAAATTGTTATCTCATGTTTAAATATTTTAATTATTAATTTATTTAAATATTATTCCCTATTTTATTCATAATTATAAACATTTTATATGATGAATGATGTGCAATTTAGTTTAAATATTAAACTGTTTCTAGATAGAGACTTGCGTTACATGATAGACATGATAATAAATTTATCTTTTCATTTACCTAGACATCATCTTGTAATTAATGTTACAAACATTAATTTAGTTTTTGAATATTATTTTTCATATTAGATTTTAAATTTACAATGAAATGAATTCTCTCTTGAGTAAAATATCCCTAGTAAGAGGGGCTTGGGGTCAAAATACCTACCTACCTAGAGTCTTGTGCCCTATCTTGGCTTGTGAATGGGGTTATCTATTTGTCTCTTTGAGATTACTCATGTGGTGATTTTCAATTTCGTATAACTCTATGACTTTACATGAAGTGTTCATATATCTTAATCATATGATTCATTTGTATTTGTATGAATATGTTTGATTTATGTTTTTTTGTTAACAACACAAACCAATGGGTTGGGTAAAGATTTACACATCAATGTGGTTTGAACAAATTAGTTTAGTGGAGATAATAGAATTCCAAACTAAATTAATAGAATCATGAATACATAAATGGAATAAAATGAGATAATATGGTGATATTAAAATCCACTGAAAATAATAAGTGTAAGATTTATTCCATATAAATACTTATTAAGACCTCAATCATCTAACTAGGTAGGTCATGCCAAAGCTGGGTGACCCTAGATTATCATGTGTAAGGAAGCAAGGATAGATGAAACTAGAACAAATTATGGTTGGAACACCAAATATGGGTTCCCATAGAGTGTCATTTGTTAGCTAATTTTTAGTGTTTTCATGGGGTTAAACTCGCTGGGAGACCATTATAAGGTTAAGTTACTAGAGGAATAGAGTATATTTTTCCATATGATGGGTCAGTCAATGATTTTTCTACTCGAATATATAAGATTCATATATGATATGATTGGGATGATGTTGTACCTAAATAGCTAAGTGGTGAGAGGAAAACCAAAGTAGACTATTTAAATAGTAAAACATGGATATTGGCCCACAAATAAGTATGATGAATATTAAAAGGAGTCATAATTTTATTGGTATCACATTTAATAAAATTCCTTATTAAAAAGTTAATAATAAATGATACTCATCTGATAAAAGCTTCTATTGTAGATAATATCCTCATTATCATCAAGCTAAACTTTATAATCAATCTATGATAAGGATAATGTTAATTATAGGAAACCAAGATTCTCATACATAGATATTAAATCATTTAAGTAGAATATTTAATACACTATGCAAACACCTACTTAATGTCCATAATAGTTTAGTGTATTTGGAGACTAGGTACATAATATTCTAATTGGTTAAAGATAATAAAAATCTACCATTAAGATCCCCCCTTTTGTACTCTTAACAAAAATACCATACTTAAAACCTTACTTCATAACCTGGGGAGAGGAAACAAAAGAAAGGATGAGCTTAGATGCTTAGTAAGGGTAAAAAAGGGTGATACATAAGCATAACGTGAACATAAGTGTATGACAACATGAGAATAAAATTTGAAAACCATACACTATATATAAAATATCACAATATTGAGTCATGTCATAATGATGGAAAGTTTATAAGACATGAATTATAAGGTAATCAAGTAACATGGTCCATGAGAGCATAACATTGGAATAATACAAATATTTGTTGAATACATTTCAGTTTATAACATTGTGAACATGTATAAATAGAGACATGTTCACTCATTAAGTTACGAAATTGAAATATGGCCCTCTCATAAACTTATGGACAAGAAACCAGGTCCACGCATAACATTACGGACATAAAGGATAGCTCCATGCACAACACTATGAAATTGTAATCAAGTTAACACATAACATTGTGAAGATGTAATTAGGTTCATGCATAACATTATGAACATTTAGTAAGGTTAATTCATAACATTGTGAACATCTAACCAGATTTACACATAAAATATTTACTCATGAGTTATGCAACATTTCCCAATGCATTGGATAGAGATATAAGTCCCACCCATTATATATTGAAAATCATATGTATGTGAGGAACAAGGTCATAAAACATTATTCATATAATAACCCAAGAAATTAAATGGGTTTTATAATCATTTAATCATATTATAACCTTTAGGAAAAAGAGAGTTTTCATAATAATTTCATCATTTCATCATAGCTTAACCCATGGAAAATAATGTGGAATTCATAAAATTTTTATCATGGTGTAACCTGTGGAAGAGAAATTAGTTTCATAAGAATATTTTCATCATAAAAAATTCAAATAAATAATATAAATAGTATCTATGGTTCATATCGCAATCAAGGCATAAATTACATCAAATATTTCATCTTAGATGGAAAATATTTTTGAAATATCACTTGCAGCATTTCATCAGGGAAATGAATTTTATTTGAAAATAAAATTTTAAACTAAAAAAATCATAAAATAAATTTCAAAATAAATTTATTTGTAAATAACTTAAAAAACTTATAAAGGGATATTTAAAAATAATATTAAATTTTAATTGAGTAAAATATCCTTTTCAATTTGAATTTTTTATTCTAAAACATAAAAAATAATTTTTTTCTATTTTAAAATAATAATGAATTCTTATAAAAAATATTTAAAATTTTTTGAGGTTAGGATCGAAAAAAATTCCATACATTCCATACACGTTAAGAAAAAGATTATTTTCATAATTTTATTAAAACCAAAAAGTCATTATTTGTAAAATGTCAAGAATATTACTTTTGGAACATTTTATAAAAAATCAAACACGGGTAAAAATATTTTTAATAAATCATTTTTATGATTAAAAAAAACTAAACATTTTTATAAAACATGGTTTTGGAGGAAACATGGTTTTCGATCAAATAGAGAAATAAAGATTCTTTTTTCTGAGACATGTTTCCCAATTATTCTATGTTTCGAAGATTAGGATATTTGTAATATTTCATGGAAATAACATGAATAACCATAAGATAACTAAATATATGACTTTCTTTTGTAATGGATAATATTATTTTATCATCTAAGACATAACTATAAACAATTTTGATAAACAATTGGATTTTAACATAAAATATTTATCACTTTGGTAACTTCGAATTATAAGATCCTTGGAGGAGTAACATTAAATATAACATAAATTATCTTGAGAATAAATAAATTCATTACATTACATGTTAAATGGGATGTATATAATCTTTATAAAATAATATAGGTTCATAACATAAAATATTTTCCAAGGAAGGAAAATTGAGACAAATATCCTTACCACTTCAATAAAATTTAAACTGTAACCCCATGAAAGAGAGATCCAAAAATGGATATGTAAATACCCATAATTTTAATGAAAATAATCATAAAAAGAATTCATGTGTAGTATATACACCACATCAATTAAATACATGGTGAATATGGCTTGTGTCTCACTAAAAATAAAGGTGAGACAGAAATCCATTACCACTTTTGAAATATTTTGAATGGTAAGACACAATAAAGAATAAAATCAAACGAAACATTAAATATAATTAAAATTATGGTATTTCTGATATAACATGTAAATTTTGTAGTATATAAACCACAAAAATGAAATTAGTGGTGAATTTTCATATGTGTCCTAGAAATAAAAGAGTGAATAAAAATCCCTTACCACTTGAATCATGAATTCATTCACACATTTTGGAACCTCTTATATATTAAAAACAGGTTTGTTATAAATATATTTTAGAATCATTATAATAATTATAATATCCTTTATTATCCCTTTATAATTTTTCATCACCCATTTATTAATAATTCTTTTATAAAATTGATATTTTTGGGTGTTAACTATATCATTTTTTTCATGAGAGTTTTGGTTCAGTAGTTATGGTTATTATAATTTGATCACAATTACATTATCTAAATAATGTTAAATGTGAAATTAATATCATATATTTTCATCAAAAATGTGTTTATATTCATTCAAAAAATTTAGAGAGAGAAATATGAAATGCACCACTCATAGAGACAGTTGACCGTATGTATGCATGAAAGATGTTTTCATATTTTGACAAAAAGAATGAAAGAAGAGTAAATAATTATGAAAAAGTAATGAATAATTATTATTTCATATAAATAAATTATTTTTATTAATATTATCTTTATTACCTTCCATGTAAATTGTTAGTGAGAACGAATCAAATGGCTTCGTGAGGTGGTAGTCCTCTGTACTCATGAGTGACGGTAGTGTATCCCCTACGTAATGGAAAGTAGAAATTATACATGTGATATTATATTTATATAAGATAAATTATGTTAAAAATATAATATAAAGACAATAAATCCATAACTACACCCAACCGTGAGAGGTGGTTATGGAAAAAAATTATGTTGGTTCGCGAGGCGGTAGTTCGCCATACACACGATCTGTAGTTTCATTTCCCATTTGATGGAAGTGGATATGGATATAGTTTATTAAATTAAAATAATAAAATATTAGTATATAGTAGATACTAGTGTTATTATATTATATTTTTTAAGATATAATTTATTTTTGAAAAGGAATAAATGAAAAGAAGGAGCTTAGTGAAGAAAATTATATTCACTAAGAAGCACCACCTTTGAATCTCTTATTAAGGACCCTAGTGTTGGTATTTTAGGAAGACCATAACCTCTAGAACATTTATAAGGATTTTTTGGATATATATTTTTAGGGTTTTTCCAAAATATATGTCTCGATATTTGTTACAAATTGTAGGGTGGTGGTGAATTTTATAATTTGGGGAAAATAACCCACTTGGAAACTACTTGGAAATTTCCCAAATGAATCCAAAATAAAATGGTAATTCCCCCAAAAAAAGATTCTAAATTTACATATATTTAAACTTTCAAAGAATAATATTTAAATATTTTCATAAGATATGAATTTTAAAAGTATTATATCCATTTAAACCCTTATCTTCTTAGTGCAACACCTAAAAATCTATATTTTACCTTAACCACGATAAATAATTTTTACTATTTATTAGGGTAAAAAATTAAATTGAACACATTATATAATATAAATTATGATGATTATAATTATGGAATCCATTTTTTTAAATTCTATTCACTTAATTGGAAAAATTAAATTTAAAATTAATCCCACAGATGTGTTGATAAAGCTGGTTTTTAGAGAGAAAATGTTCAAAAGTTTACAAGGTTTTTATATCTAAATTCAATATGAAAATGATTAAAATGAAATAAAATGAATTAATATATATATATATATAATTGAACTAATTTTAATTTAAAATATAATTTATATTTATAAATAATAAAAATGAAAATACATTTTTCAATTAAATTTTAGTATTTTAATGATTCATAAAAAATAGACTTTTCATAAAATTCAAAAAAAATTAACCTAATATAATTTTTATAATATTATTTCAAAACATAAGTTTAATTTTGATTTTTTTTAATTTTAAAATGATATTTTAAAAAAAGTGTGCAAAAAGGTGACAAAACTTCTTTTTATAATAAGATATTTTTTCGTGTAAAATTAGATTTATTATTATCTATTTTCTAGAAAATACATAATACACATGATAAAAATTTGATTGAAAATATACTATATTCATTTCATTAATATCATTCACCCTAAGTATTTTGTTTAACCTATTATGGTAAAATGTGTTTTTTTCATAAAAATATTTTTTCAGAAAATATTTCCTTTATTTTTAAATAGTTTTTATTTCCATTTTTAATTAATTATTCACCAAATATTTCAATTTATATAAATGTTTGAAAAATATATTTTCATAATATATTTAATTTTATACATTCCCTCAATTTTAATGGCTAGGTGATAACAATCATATTAAATAATAATATTTTAATAGTATGTTATGTTTATTTTAAAATCAGTGTAACATGTATCGCAAGTTAAACTCGTTGTAGTGTGTAACTCAAGATAAACATAGTTTTGTGTGCAATATAAGAAAAAATATTTGTTGCGTGAAACATAAAATATTTAAAAAATTAAATTTATTTTTTAAAAATTATTTCGTAAAACCTTATGGTGTTACATTCTACCTCCCTTAAAAATAATTTATCCATAAACATTCATCACTTCAGTACCAATAACTGAGGATATTTCTCCCTCATTACATCCTCATTTTTACACATATCTTCTTCAATCAGGTAGGTTTTCCACAAAATATTGACTAGTAAAGTGGTTTTCTTTCATCGAACCTTCTCTATTTGATCAAGAATCTGTACTAGTTGTTCTGTATAAGGAATATCATGATTTTTGGTAAGTCCTTTTAGTTAATTACTTGTTCTAGATTAAGTATGTACTTCCAAAATATTGATACATGGAACCATCTTGAACCCTAGAGAGGTTCTATAAAAGCACCCAACGATAAAGAACTATCCCAATATGATTAAGTTTTTCAAAGGGAACAATATAAATATGGATTAGTTTTACTTTGTATCATTAGAAATTTTTTATCATTTGGTTTTTATTTGATTAATTAACACTTCATCTCTTACTCTAAGAAATGAAAATGATTTTTTTATTCCTAAAGCACTAACGGACCACAAGATCCATAAAATAATGACATGTCCTTCCTTCTATCTCTAGTGAAAAAATGTTATCACTGATTATCCAATATGGATAAATATTCATATGGTGAAGTAATACATTAATATCTAACACCTCATAAAATTTTCAACTTAAACAATTCCATAAATAGTTAAACATATTACCATTCCAAAATTCCGAATTTATTAAGAAGGTCACTAAATTTCTCAAAATCAACAAAACTTTAATCCCCCATATATCATAAAGTGTTTCCTAATTGTCACATACCAAACATGTTTATATCTCCATCATGTATTCTCTTGAAACATGGTAATAACCTAAATAACCATAAAACCTTATTGAAAACATAAATTATTCCCCATTCTTTATAAAAAACATGTATTATTGGATATATTTGTTAAATCCAAAAATGATGTAAACACTATCAATGATAGCATAAACCACTTTGTCAAAAAAAATCAGTTAAAAGCTAATTAGTACTATCCAATTTACTTATTCATATTCAACATATATTTATCATAACATCATTATCTCAATATCTGGAACATATTAAGTGTCATCATCAATTAATAAAAATATCACCTTTCCTTTCAATCACTTTTCTAGTCCATCAATACCATCTGACATATTCTTGTAAATCCTTGATAAAAATATCATACGGAATAATCCATTTATATTTCATAATTATTTAATTATAATGAATAAACACTTCAATAATTATACATCCTTCTTAAACCATTAATTAGGCTTCATCATCTTATTCTTTTATACCTATTTCCTTTCATATGTCATTTGTAGTTTCTTCATCATCGAAAGAAAAACCATTACTCTTACAACCTTGTTGATTCTATTCATGATATTTCCCCATAGGAAATATATTTTCATAATGTCTATACTTTCCACATTTAAAGTATTTATCTATTTATAATAACAAAGGGAGAGAAATATTCCCTGTAATTTTAGTAACTAATATTTTCATTTTTCCTTTGAAGTTATCTATTTTGTCTCTATTTTACACACCCCAAATATCTTATTTCCCCTATAAGACATTAACTTGAGTGCATCTAGCCACATTTTTGACATATTGAAAACTAAATATTCTTTCCTCTATGGTCTCTACTACCAGAACTGTAGCACCCCCAGTTTCTAGTAAATAACCCTTAATTTAGTATTTTTAAGTATATAAGGTGTTTGGGTGAAGTTTGGGTGGGATTGGAAACCTTTTGTAATTTTTTTGGGTATTTTATAATGGTTCATGATTTGATCATGGTTTTTGGAAATCGTGCAACTCCAACAAGAAATTGTGTATAGTGAAACATGGATTAGGGGGAAGGTGCACGGGCAGGTGCACGGTTCTACCAAACCATTCGGTCACCTAGGAGATACCATGACAAGTGGGAAAGTGTGATATTGCATGGTTGGTTCATGGTTTTTCTAACCATATGGTTTAATAGTGTGAGTTCCTCTTTGAGGAAATTGTTATCTCATGATTAGCACATGATTTTTCGTAATAGTGTGATTAATCATGCACGGTTTAAAAAAAGATCCTCAAAAAGTGGATCTAGGTCGGGATTACGTTTTAACCCTTCTTATTTCTCCAAATCAACCCTAACTAAATATTTTCTCCTCCCAAAGGTTGTATAAGATTTCCCCATTAAATTAGAAGTGATCCAGAGGCATTTATTGGTGCAATGAAGCTCAATTCTAACACCAAGTCATCATTTATGGTAGTTTTCATGATTTTCTTAGATTTACCTTCCTCATTCTCACAGTTTCTTAGATCTAGTACAATGTGGATATATCTAAGGTTTTTCTACCAATAATGGTTATATTTTTCATTCTTGATGATAGGGGAAGATATCTAAGAAGGGTTTTTAGAGACTTAACCCACTTTTGTGGGTGTTTTTGTACTGTGCTTTATTTCCACTATAATTCCCAAGGAAAGTGGCTCTACTATCGAATCCTATTCTTAGAACATTAAGGATAGTTTACAATTGGTTAAATTGATCTAAATTGATTATGAATGTTGTGTAAAAAGCATGGTATAAACCCTCTTTAGTGATGGTTTGTGTATTTTATGGATTTTTGGTGAAATTGTGTAATTTTGGAAAGTGGTTGTGAAATGTTAATTTTTTTCTTGAATTTGAAAAGTTTATTTTAAAATGTGGATTTGATTGATTTTTGGTAACTTATTTAGTTAATATGTTTTCAATAAAAGGATGGTTTTATTGAAATGTATTGAAATAGGTTTTTTGAAAGGTTTTCAATAAAATAATGGTTTTATTGAAATGGTTTGAATTGGTTGGTTTGAAATGGTTTTGGAATACTTGGGTTGTGTGAGTTCATGATTTCTATGTGGCCCTGAATAAGGGGTGTGTACCATTGGGGTACAAAGGGATGTTACCCATAATAAGGGGAGTGTGTCATTAGGGAACAAATAGATAAGACACTTTGTGAAGACTTAGTAGATGGATGAGAAACCACTCATGAGTATAAAACTGTCTGAGAACCATTCATGTGTGGGTGTGTGGAGAATCATGGAATTGGTATGCCAAAGAAGAATGTGATATGATTTAAAGAATTGGTTGTTTTCATTCCATGGATAAATGTATTGGTTTGGAAAACTATTTTTCTTAGAAATAGTTATGGCTTTATGATATTGTTGGCGCCAAAATATTGCACGAAAGGAAGGGACAAAAAAGACGGCCCGCACGCTTCCTCGCGAAGCACCGATGCGAAGCACCGATGCGAAGCACCCCGAGCATCGCAGTCCCACGAAGCTCCAGAGGCGGTACCTCTCCGAGAATGAATTTGACGTTCGTGAGCCCGCCGCGAAGCTCTGGAGGCGGTACCTCTCTGCGAACGAATTTGACGTTCGTGATCCCGCCATGAAGCTCCGGAGGCAGTACCTCTTCACGAACGAATTTGACGTTCGCGAGCCCGCCGCGAAGCACCGGAGGCGGTACCTCTCTAAGAAACGAATTTGATGTTCGCGAGCGCGTCGCGAAGCATCGGAGGTGGCATGGGAGTTCGGCTTCGCGGCGCCCCTTGCCTATAAATATCGAGCTCCCCCTGAGTCCAGGGGACGGACAATTCGAACTTTCGGCTTCTCCTCTCCCGAATCGCGAAGCACCCTTTGCCCCGGGAATAATGAGCTCCGCGAGGTACTTCTACTTCGTGTGACGCCTTCGCTTTGTCTCTTTTTGAGCCCCTCTTCCGAGAGGGATGCCCTTCACAAAGAACAATGGCATTCGCGAAGGAGGGGGATTCCCAAGGGAACCCGGGAAGCTGCGGAGCGTTTATGCTTCACAAAACACCCATCCTGTATTAGTGATCCCCATGCTAAGGCAAGATCGCTGCACATCGTGAAGCACACTACTTCACATCACCCTGCTTCGTGAGGTACCTCCTCTTCGTGAGGCAGTGCTCCGTGAGTACTGTTCTACTTCACGAAGCACCCTACACTCACACCTTTGCCCCATGCTAAGGCCAAGGCACTCCGCTTCGCGAAGCACACTCCTTTGCTTAGAAATTCCCCTTCCCGTGCAACCCTCCAGGTATGCACGATGTGATTTCAAAGTCCCGCGGACAATACCACTCGTAGCGTTGCTTCGCCTAATGCTTATTTTCATAGGCACGCTAACGACTATTTCTTCTTCGCATAGACACGCTAACGTGGACCTCTCGATGGTTCTCTCTACAACCCCCCTTGACCACGGCCTTACTGGTACCTTCCCTCCCCCAAGGAGAAAAGGGTACTGGTTATGTAAGTCCTAGGGGTGTGGAGTGAACCCACCTCGTTCGAGCTGTAGGACGTTAAACTGCCAAGCACCATGTCCTCAACACATGACGTTAAACTGTGACCCGACCTCGTGCCTCGCACGAAGGGTCCCCCCAGCTCGAACATTTTTTACACCACTCGTCTCCACGGGAGTGGAATCACTCCACCCACAAGGGATGATATCCTCCTTATCGGAGTGGCGTATGTTCACAGGAGGAGGGCGATCCTAGTTCCCCCAATGGATGGCTACACCCCTACATCTCCGTACTTCCCCATTACCAAGGTCAGGGGAGGGCGCGGTAGGGAACGAGGCACCTCCCATCATTGGTCCCAAATCCCTCTTTCGCTATGCTTTGCCGCACTTCGGGCCTCCATCCTGGAGTAAGTCCCAGCACCATGGGCCGCCTACCGCATAAGCCCCTCATCGCTTCTCATGGATGCACCCCTCGTGACATGATCGTCAAGTCCTTGCTTCCTCTTGTTTCTCACACCGAGCATGACTCACGTGGGCTTAGAGTAAGCATCAGCCATGGCAATACCCTCGTCCAGCATGACTTTAACCTGTATACCCTCGTCCAGCATGACGTTAAACTGTATACCCTCGTCCAGAATGACGTTAAATTGTATTCCCCCGTCCAACATGACATTAAACTGCACACCCATTTGAACTACGAGGTCTTTGATCCATGTCAAGGCATGGTACGTAGGAAGTCTCTACGAGGTTCAAGCCCACCCGTCATCCAATTCACATCAAGTTCCACTTGCGTCCAACATGACGTTAAACTACATTTCAGTCCGATGGCAAGCCGTTGTGACCACCCGAACTACGAGGAAATTGATCCATGTCAAGGCATGGTACGTAGGAAGCCTCCCTGAGGTTCAAGCCCATCCCCCTTTAGACCAAGGTCCCTCCTTCCTCACGTCGGTTTGCCGACACCCACCATCTGAACTACGAGGACTTTGATCCATGTCAAGGCATGGTACGTAGGAAGCCTTCACGAGGTTTAAGCCCACCACTAGTGGAACCCTGGGTCTACTTTCAGGTCGGTTCACCGATGAAACCATTTTAACTACGAGGTCTTTGATCCATGTCAAGGCATGGTACGTAGGAACCCTCCCCAAGGTTCAAGCCCATCCCTCATTGGACCAAGGTCCACCTTCACGTCGGTTCGCTGATGACTTCCATCATTTGAACTACGAGGTCTTTGATCCATGTCAAGGAATGGTACATAGGAAGCCTTCCTGAGGTTCAATCCCACCCATAATTTATTCACGTCGAGTTCTACCTTCATCCAGCATGACGTTAAACTGAAATTCCAGTCCAACGACAAGCCATTGTGACCAACTCGAACTACGGGGACTTTGATCCATGTCATGGTATGGTACGTAGGAAGCCTCATGAGGTTCAAGCCCATCTCCCATTGAATCAAGGTCTCATATTCATGTCGGTTCTCCGACACCCCCCACAAGTGGACCCACGGGTTGACCTTCACGTCGGTTCGCCGACGAAACCCCTTTGAACTACGTGGTCTTTGATCCATGTCAAGGCATGGTACGTAGGAAGCCTCCATAAGGTTCAATCCCATCACTCAGTCATTCCGACCTCCTTCACGTCGGTTCGTGGACAAAACCCATCGGACCAAGGTCCACCTTCACGTTGGTTCGCTGACGATGCCCATCGGACCAAGGTCCACCTTCACGTCGGTTCGCTGACACATCGGACCAAGGTCCACCTTTATGTTGGTTCACTGATGATATCCATCGGGCCAAGGTCCACCTTCACGTCAGTTCACCGGCACCATCCCGAACTACGCAGACTTTGATTCCCTGCCACGGGGATATGTAGGAGGTCTCTTCGAGGCTCAATCCCAACTTCAATGTCGCCCCTGCGATGGGCCCATTTCATTCCCCCTCCTCTTCATTCATCCATCCATCATCCACCCTGATTCTCACCCGGACCATCATATCTCGGTGAGACCATGTCGGTCCACTCCTCTTCACAGCCACCCATGGGCTGGTCCCGGTATCGGCACCCCTTCATGGGAAATCCCTCAATCCGATCCATTCTAGCTAATGCTCTGATCGGTCTGATCCATCTCCGTTGGACGTTAAAATCGCGACATACCCTGTGTTAAACGCAGGAAGCTGAGGAAAACCTCAGATATATGTCTATGGAATATAATTCCCCACGCTCGATGTGGGATGCCTCAGGCTTCCATGCCGTTGAGAAGCCTCATGACTAGGGATAATAGACAGGCATGCCAGTTCCCCAGCATCCAGACACGCTACTGATGCCTCAACGTGACTACTCACCCGACTGAAGGTTGCTGTCCTGACCGGACCCTTTGGAATGTCCCGACAGAAGCAGTGTAATTAACTGGCGTCCATGGAAACATGGCACTGGGAAGAGTTTCACGAACAACGTATTAAATCTATGAGGGAGACTCGGACTAGGTGACGAGTTCTGAGGAGGAATCCGTAGAAGGAAGAACCGACATCCCATAATCCTGTTTCGATCAAGGAGAAGATGTACCTGAATAAGGAGCGAAGGTCGCCCGCCTTTGGAAAGTGGGACTGCGGGGAAACAATGCAGTGCGTCCTCCTCTGCGGACGGACGGATGCGCGTTCCCCGGCGAAAGCGCCGGAAACAGAAATGGTGAACTCGACGTGAAATTATTCTCCTCAATGTGGATATTAGTAGCGTTTGAGACACCAGTAGATTGACATGTCACCGGATCCAGATATCTGGCGCCTGGCCATGCCAAGAAAATAGCGGGCCTGTCGTGAAACTCACCGGAAGTCAGAGCAGTAGAATGTGGGGCACTCCGTTCTGCAACGTGTTGGCATGGATCCTTCTTATAGACGTGGAGAATGGAAGGATGATGGGGCACTGGTTTTCAATCCTTTTCCTCACAGTGCTGATGAGTTGATCCCTTCATTTCTCCGGAACCAGGTTGCTGTTATGGGGACACGATCACCACCCGCTCGCCTACGCAGGGGCAGGGGAAACACCGGCACAGCCACCCTGCATGGCTCAGCTACCGCCACGACGGCCTCTACATCCGCAAATACGGGGTGCCCACGTCCCCTCTCCCCATGAGAGATCATCCAGCGAAGGGTGATCAACAACCTTGTACGCAGGTTTCGAGGAGGAAGGGGTCATCCCAACTTGGGATATGGCCCACCTGGACCTGGAGGCATCCACGCCCCGCTATCAACGCCGCCCTAATAGGACACGCAGGGAGCCCTTGCTCCCCACCCCAACGTTCAATCGTTTCGGGAGCCTGTCCCCAGAATGCCTCGACGACTCCTCGCCTTATGATGATGAGACGGGTGACGTCCGGCTCGGCCCGCTCAGGGTCCCAACCCAAGGGCTCCAGGAAAGGCCTCCCATTCGGCCACGTCAGTGCCGCCGTACGACTCTACAGGAAGAGCAGGCAGGCCATGCACCTAGACCACCTGCGCCAACTCGTCTGACCTGACGTCAGCGTTGGGCCCGGGCTGAGGACGCTCGCCCAGATACGTCGACGTCAACAACTACCGTGGCCCAAGCCACCGCCTACTCACGTCATGGAGTTTCTGCATACACTGAGCAGGGTCACCCCTTCACCCGACCAGGATCGAGGCCTCATCCGCCCCACGGGCAGGCTGGTTTGACTCTCGGGGTCGCAGGCCCGGGTGATGATTACCGTGAACCAATCCGCAGTAACGTCACTCCATGTGGGGGTCCTCTCTGTACCACCATTTCACAGAGCGTGGGCTTTCCCCACTCCGAAGCTCGTCACGGAGGTATACCTCATGCTACCCCGATCCTGAAGGAAGACCCGCCCCACGGTAGTGACGCTTGGCGCGAAAACCTCTCCCGTGCCCACTATACAGGGTACAGAGTCCATCCTCCTACCCCCGACCGCCGATCTGAAGGCACTGTCCATACGATCCTTCTCCAACGTGGGGGTCCTCCCTACATCCTCTCTACAACTGGCGAAGGTCCTCCTCACCCCAGAAACTTGGGGAGTGAAGGTCAGCCTCGCTCCGCCTGCACCGTCCATGAAGGTCCTCCCCATGTACCCTTAGACATTTTCCCTGGTGCCCCTCGCACCCTGGCCACCTCAAGCGGGGGCCCTCTCCACCACGGCACCATCGCCACCCCAAGACTACCTATTAAGGATCAACCTTGTCTCGAAAAGCCACCCCGGGGTAGAAGAGTGGGTCGTCACCGACACAGGAAGAATCTTGGGGGGAGCGGGTGGAGATCAAACTGGCTCGTTTCTTGGATTTTGAAGTGGAATGCGACTCAGCGATGGAACCTTCTCCCCGCTCCTCCATATCAAAGACTGGGGCAGGAACCAGACGCGTTAGCCTCATTCTCCTGGAATGCGAGGTCCACCGGATTCCCACCTCTCTCCGCAGGTACATCCAGGAGGAAGAAATCGTGGAAATCCCACAGGTCTCGACCATGCAATCACCACCATTGTCACCAAAAGCGCCCTCTACCTCTACCAGAGATCACAGATAGCTATTTTGGGGACCAACGGCAGTAGAGCAACGACATGACCTATCCCCGGAAGCTGTGACTCCTGTGCTGGAAGCTGTGTCTATCATTCTGTCGTATCATGATATCATGGCCAGGTCACCTCACTCTTCCAAGGATGGCCCGGAATTCGGCGGCCAATCAGCTCGTTCGCCGTATTCTCCACCGCCGAGTTTACTATCCTAGAGGTCTGCCTCGGTACTGCTACCGGTCCCTCAGCCGCCCCCGGTTGATGAGTGGGGCAATACAGGGCCAGACCCCGAGTCCGAACCCAGGAGATTCTAGAGAATTCTCGCAGCGGATCACTTCCCGGAGAAGTTCTGGCCGACGGCGGCGCCGAACTTTCACGCACCAGAGTCCCTTACCCCTGAAGAAGTGGGGTGATTTTGTCGAACCCTATGGGAGACACACTTCTACCTTCGTTATGAGCGGGTGATGTACCCCAGAAATCGAGAGCACTTTGAAGAAATCGGCGAGCAATGCCGCCTGATCGATTTGGCCGCACTCCTTGTGGCCCAACACCCTGAGTCACCAGGCCGTCAGAGCGCCCTTCAACGGAAATGTGTTCAGAGTTTCAAAGTACTCCACAGAGTCATCAGGGAAGCTACACCCCATGTACAAGTCTGTGGTTGGGGACACTATGCTGCTCTCCTCTTCGACCATATCTGACGGCATCCCGATTCGTTATGCGAGATTGAGGACATGCCCTCGAGAGGGGTCACGGTCGACATGGCTGACGTAGTGGACAAAGAAGACGAGCTTGAATTTATTGAAGGAGAATTACCCCCCGAGGGCGTACCGCCACTGTTGGACCCATAAGGGAGGGTTACCCGTCAACAGAGGAACCTTCTAGGCCTCCCTGTACCCACCGAGTCGCTGGTACTCGGTCAAAATGTCGGCAAGGGTAAGGAGCACGTCGGAACTGTCAAGCACTCTGACCTGTCTGCCTCTGTGCAGAAAATGGACGAAGATCCTGAGAAGGCCACGTTACGCCAGCAGATTGCTGAGAAGAAGAGGCTGGTTGACGAACTCTTGGCTGAGCGCGCTACAGAGCGGCGACCCGACTATGGTAATCCCAAGCCGGGGCAGCAGGGGCAGGAACAATTCCCCCATGGTGAGATGCCTCCGGGCAACCCTGATCATGCTACTTCCACGGATAGGGCATAATCCGGAACTTACAGCAAGAGGGCGTGATACATCTCGCCAAAACCCCCTGAACGACGGGGCAATCTGAAGAATCCAGTCCGGGTTCCCCCAGTCACCCCACAGGTCATTCCGCCAGTCGATCCACGAGCTGCCAAAGCCATCTACTGGTTTGAAGAACCTGGAAAAGCACTTGTGATTAGGGATCCCCGTCAAGATAGGGACCCCCACTCGAATGATCTTATAGCGGCACTCATAGCCCACCTCGAAGCGTTGGAAACGCGGCAGGTGGCGGTCCCACCGGATGGCAAGCCGTATCCCTCATGGGTGGATGATATGCCCGCACCCCCGAGTTTTGGGAACCCCACTTTCTCGCCCTTCAATGGGACAGGGGACCCGCCGTAGCACTTGGATCATTTTTCTTCCATGTGTGGCCCCATGTTGGGGACCCCGACCTAGCAAGAAGCCGCCAAGCTCTGATGTTTCGTACAGACATTAGAAGGTCCCGCATTCGTCTGGTACAACCATCTCCCTATCGGATTAGTGACCGGTTGGGAGGATCTCCGCCGGAAGTTCCTATACTAGTTTAGCTCCACCACGTGGAAGACCAACATTGCAGACCTCTTCAAGTGCAAGCAAAGGCCTGATGAGCGAGACACAGATTTCATTGCCCGGTGGAAGGGACTTACGTACTCCCTCGATATGCCACTGACTCAGGAGAAATTACTGACGATGTGTATAGGGAACATTAAAACGGAGCTGGTACCCTCCCTGATTACCCAGAACTACCCTGGAGGGTTCTGAGATTTCTCAGATAAGGCTCAGCGCCTTGAGGAGGCTCTGCAACAGGCTAGTCAGGAATGTTCGTTGCCCCCTATGATCCCAGCCAGGAGGACCGCCAGAGATGAACTCGCCGCGGTGGCCCAAATAGAAGCCCCCGGGAAGTTGGAATTACTGCCAGCGGCCCCATCCCCGCAACCCCGCAGAGGTCCTCCACCTCAAGCACATGCTCCTGCCCAGCAACGACCGCCTTAGAATCGACAGGTTCCCCCGTGCAATGTGCCACCTCCACCTAGGTGAGACAATCAGGCACCACCTCCTCGGCAGGCCCCTCTGGCCCCTCGTCAGGGCCAGGACCCCAGGGCCCCCTATCCGGAAAGAAGGCACCAAACTTATTCGTTCAACGAAAATCAGGTCCCTGGCTACTTACGAAGTGCTCTAGAGCAAGGGATTGTGCGCCTACCCAAGTGCCAAAGGCCGGCAGAGGCAAATCTCACCGATCACCCCAACTACTGTCCTTATCATCGGATTTTGGGGCACACCCTCAAACAATGTTGTGTGTTTAAAGACTGGATTCAAGACCAGGTCAACAACAACATAGTCAGGTTGGGCCCGACACCAACAAAAGTGGCAGGTGTCTTTGCAGGGTCAGAGATCGGTAGCGAGAGCGAAGGCGAGTGGTAGCAGGTTCCCAGCCACGAATCCCGAAAATACGACAACTAGATGGATCGAAAAACCATCCTCCGTGCCCATGGTATCATCCGGGCATGCCTGAAGCAGCTGGAACCTTCAGAAGAAGCAGCCAGTACCTCTGCATTGCCTTCACAGTCGACCTCTTCCCAAAAGGGCAAGCAGCGACGACGCAAGAAGAAACAATGTGCTCCACTGGTGCCATCGTCATCCCACAATCTCGGTGACTTTATGCCCCCTGAAATGGGGATTCCTCCCAGAATCCGCCCGGTGGTGGATGACTCGTCGAGCGACAGCCAGGGGTACGCTTCAATTAACACCGTGGAGCTGGTAAAGCCTTATATGACTCCCGACGAAGGGGAACGCCAGGAGAGCCTCCCCAACATCCCCAGCCGATGTCAACTTCAGTGGAACCACAACCATTCTAGTCGTTGAGGCACTTTAGCGGGCACTTTCAGCCAAGTCGTGCACGCTACTGAGACCAGACAGCAGGCTCAGCGCAGAGCTCAGTGCGCGCAACCCCATCTAACGCCCTCAGCTCTACCTCCACCGCCGTTTGTGCTACTAGATCAGGGAGAGCTGCCTCATTCGTATCACAGTCAGTCTTGCCTGGCTACAGGCCAGTCTCCGCTGTCTGATCCTAGTCCGGCGACTACTCTCTAGGCTTCAACTAGTAGGCAGCAGGATGTACCCAGTACTAGCCAACCGCTAGTTCAACCGGCAGGACCCGCTATGCCTCCAACTGTCGAACAACCTCCTGTAATCAGAGGTTCACGTTTGGCATGAAATTATGATATCCTAAAGCACCTGGATGACATTCCGACAAGGCTTTCTATCCTTGAGGCCCTTCGCCTGTCATCTGTAATGCATGAGGCACTTGCCGAGGCCCTAAGGAGCCCCCTCCAGTTTGAGACGGAGGTAGCAGCTGTAGAAGCCTTCCATGCTAAGACAATTGAGAACGCCGAATGTCAAGTGGTTATCTCGTTCTCTGGTGATGATGAGGACCCTCCTATACAGGGGCATATTCGCCCGTTGTACATCACTGGCCACTTCAATAGTGTGGAAGTCTGCCGCTGCCTCGTTGACACGGGTTCCAGAATCAACCAAATTCCGACTTGGAAATTGCGAAAGCTGGGTCTGTCTGAAGGTGATTTAACTCTCTCTGACCTCAGAATCCAGGGGTACAACAGGACCGAGCAAACCCCAGTCGGCAAGATCCTCCTGAAGACTCAGTTCGGTGGCTTAATTTCCAGCACCAAGTTCATGGCCGTCTCTCAGGACACTGCCTACAACGCGTTGATGGGTAGGCCATGGCTCCATCTGCATGCAGCGATCCCTTCTTCATATCACCAGTGCCTCAAATACTCACTCAACGGTCGAGTAGGCGTGATCCAAGGAGATGCGTCTCCTTTTGCCTATTGTGAGGCCCGCTATCTGGATGCTGATTATTACAAGTGTAAGGATAAGAAAATCCTAGTAAGTGAGGATGAACCCGCCCCGGTCACAAGTGATCCCTAGGCAAGCATGGATGACGCATACATCCTCCCGATCCACCGATTGGAGGCCAAGACCCCCGACATGGGGCAGTGTTTTGTTGTTTTGGGTACGCAAGGAAGGCATGTTCCCATGTCCAAGCGATGGCGGAAAATCACCTCGTACTCCTACACCAACTAGGCTCAAGTGATCCCGGAACCTCCTACCCCTGTACGGTACCGGAATTTCAAGCTCATGACAATGGCGGTATGCTATACGTGTATCTTCCGCCAGGCTGGAATCAACCGACTCAGGCCGACATGTCACCACTGCTTTGATGTCATCAAACGTGGCCCCTTAGGCCGGAGGCCAAATGGGATAGGGTCGACTGCCTTCATTGCTATGGTCTCAATGGAGAGTGAGTCTCCTGATATGATGACCACTGCTGCCCAAGCCAGCACCAGCTTCCCCTCAGGTTTTGATAGCCCAGAAGTATCTCCCGTCATGGGAAATCCCTCCACAGGTGGAGAGGAAGACCTGGAGGATGCTCCCCCCGCCTTTGAGGAAGGCGTCTCTACCACAGTTGATGAACTGGTACAGGTGAACCTTAGTAGCGAGGTAGATCCGAAACCCACATTAATCAGTGCAGCCATGTCCCCCGAGGAGCGACAACAGTATGTAGACTTCCTCAAACAACACCATGACGTGTTTGCCTGGAGTTACAATGAGATGACAGAACTAGATTCCTAGGTAGCCGTTCACCGTCTGGGCCTCCCGGATAACCATCGTGGGTTTAAGCACCCTCCCAGGAAGATGCACCCCTCTCATGGTGCTATGGTTGAGGCCGAAGTTGACAATCTTATCAAATCCAACTTCATTAAGGAAGTCCAGTACCCCAAGTGGCTTGCCAATATTGTACCAGTCAGGAAGAAGAATGGGCAGATCAGAGTCTGCATCGAATTCTGCGACCTTAATCACCACTGCCCAAAGGATGACTTCCCACTCCCGGTGACGGAGTTATTGATTGATGACACGACTGAGTTCCAATCTCTCTCTTTCATAGATGGGTATTCCGGGTACAACCAGATCCGGATGGCCCCTGAGGATGAGGAGTCCATTACCTTCAGGGCTCCCCAAGGTACCTTTTGCTACCAGGTTATGCCCTTCGGCTTGAAAAATGCAGGTGCCACTTATCAGAGGGCCATGCATCGCATATTCAAGCCGATTCTCGGGACGCTGGTGGAATGCTACGTAGATGACCTAGTGGTCAAATCATGTCAGCTCCAGGACCATCTCAAAGACCTTGTGAAGGTGTTCGGTTTCCTCCGTTCCCGTCACCTGAAGATGAACCCGTTGAAGTGTGCCTTCGGGGTCACCTTTGGTAAGTTTCTTGGCTTTGTTGTTAGATACCGAGGCATTGAGATCGACCCAGAGAAGATCAAGGCCATCAGCAAAATTCCTCCCCCAAGAAACATTCGGGAACTTCGAGGCCTCCAAGTCCACTTATACTATATACGCCGATTCATCACGAATCTGGCCGGCAAGTGTAAGCCCTTTTCCTGGCTCATGAAGAAGGGCGCCGCCTACGAATGGGATGAGGAGTGTCGGACCGCCTTCGAGGAAATCAAGTAGTATCTGCTCCAACCTTCAGTTTTGATTCCACCCGTCTCCGTAAAGCCGCTGGTCCTTTACGTGACCGCCCTGGAAAGATCCCTTGGTGCACTGCTCGCCCAGAAGAATAATGAGGGTACTGAGAACAGTCTCTACTATCTCAGCTGCATGCTTCTTGATATGGAGGTCAGATACTCCCCTATTTAAAGGAGTTGCCTTGCACTCATCTTCTCCGTATAGAAGTTGCGGCATTACCTGCAGCACCATGAGGTACAATTGGTCTCCCGGGTAGACCCATTGAAGTACATCCTGAACTGCCCCATGCTGACTGGCCGACTAGCATGGTGGGCGGTGATTCTCCCGCAGTTTGATATTAGGTTTTTACCTCAGAAGGCCATTAAGGGACAGGCGTTGACAGACTTTTTAGTTGCCCATCCAACCTCCGCAGATCAATCCTTGGACCTGGACTTTCCTGATGAGACGATCCTCTCAGTCGACCATGCCGTCCCATGTTGGAAAATTCATTTCGACGGTGCCTCCCGGAGCCCCACCGGTAGGAGGCTCAACGATCCTAAGCTCAACAGAGTGGGCATGGGTATTGTCTTCATTACCCCGGTGCAATTCATTTTTCCATACTCGTTCCTGTTTTCAGAAGGCTGTACGAACAACGAGGCGGAGTACCAGGCTCTCATCACCGGCCTCGAGTTGGCCCTTGAGATCGACGTGCCCCATCTACATGTGAAAGGAGATTCCGAGCTGGTAATCAAATAGGTCAATGGAGACTACGTCGTCAGGAAGCCGGAGCTTGTAACGTTGCTGGAGTACACCCTCCGCCTAATGGCCCAGTTCTCTTCTTGACCAGAGATTACCTATGTCCCACGGTCACAGAACGGTCAAGCAGACGCCTTGGCTAGCTTAGCCACGTCGCTCGCAGAACCCGAGCAAGATGACCTGATCATACATGTGGCACACCGTAGAGTCATTTTCCCCATCACCCAAGAGGACAATGATGGCCTGCGGGTAAGTCATCTCACCGCTGGACCCTCTACGTCAGGGGTCCCGGGTTCGTCAGACACAGTGGTTGAAGCCACTCCCGACTGGAGGGCACCTTTTGTCGAGTATCTCCAAAATGGTCGCCTCCCGGACGATCGGGCCGAGCGCGAGCGAATCCGACGCCGCGCGCAGCAATTTACCCTCCAGAGCACCCCTAGTCTTGAACAGATCCTTTATAAGCGGAGCTTCGATGGCATCCTCCTCTGTTGCATTCAAGGAGTAGATATTCCTCAAGTTATGCAAGAGGTTTACGCCGGTTCCTGTGGCGCCCATCAAGCTGGGCCGAAGCTGTCCCATCAAATCCGGAGGTTGGGGTACTTCTGGCCCTCTATGATCCACGATTGTATTGGGTATGCCAAGAGATGCCACGCGTGCCAAGTTCACGCCAACTTCTTTCATTGACCACCGGATCCCCTCCACCCCACCAAGTACTCTTGGCCATTTGCGGTATGAGGACTTGATGTAGTGGGACCATATCCACTGGCAACAGCTCATCAGTGTAGGTTCATCCTGACTTCTATAGATTTCTTTTCCAAGAGGGCAGAGGCAGTTACACTCAAAGAGGTCAAGGCCCGTTCCATCGTCGACTTTGTGAGCTCCAATATTATCCACCGGTTTGGGGTCCCTCACGCCATCCTCACCGATAACGGCACTATTGGCGCAAAAATATTGCACGAAAGGAAGGGACTAAAAAGACGGCTGGCACACTGCCTCACGAAGCACCGACGCGAAGCACCGACATGAAGCACCCCGAGCATCGCGGTCTCGCGAAGCTCTAGAGGCGGTAACTCTCCGCGAACGCATTTGACGTTCGTAAACCCGCCGCGAAGCTCCAGAGGCGGTAACTCTCCGTGAACGCATTTGACGTTCGCGAGCCCGCCGCGAAGCTCCAGAGGCGGTAACTCTCCGCGAATGCATTTGACGTTCGTGACCCTCCGTGAAGCTCCAGAGGCGATAACTATCCGTGAACGCATTTGAAGTTTGAGAGCCCGCTGCGAAGCTCCAGAGGCAGTAACTCTTCACGGACGCCATTGATGTTTGCGAGCGCACTGTGAAGAACCTGAGGCGGCGCGCGAGTTCTGCTTCGCGGCGCCCCTTCCCTATAAATACTGGACTTCCCCTGAGTCCAGGAGGGGGAAAATCCAACCTTTCGGCTTCTCCTCTCCCAAATAGCGAAGCACCCTTTGCCCTCGGGAATCATGAGCTCGGCGAGGTACTTCTACTTCGCGTGACACCTTCGCTTCGAATCGTTTTGAGCCCCTCTTCCAAGAGGGATGCCCTTCGTGAAGCTCAAGGGCATTCGTGAAGGAAGGGGATTCCCAAGGGAACCCGGGCAGCCGCGGAGCGTTTATGCTTCGAAAAACACCCAACCTATACTAGTGATCCCTAGGCTAAGGCAGGATCGCTACACATCGCGAAGCACACTGCTTCGCAGGACCCTACTTCGCGAGGCACCTCTTCTTCGCGAGGCAGTGCTCCGCGAACATTGTTCCACTTCGCGAAGAACCCTCCACTCATACCTATGCCCCATGCGAAGGCCAAGGCACTCCACTTCGTGAAGAACACTCCTTTGCTCGACAATTCCTCTTCCCGTGCGACCCTACAGGTTTTCACGATGTGATTTCAAAGTCCCACGGACAATACCACTCATAGCATTGCTTTGCCTAATGCTTCTTCGCATAGCCACGCTAACGGCTATTCCTTCTTCGCATAGCCACGCTAACGTGGACCCCTCGACGGTTCGCTCCACAACCCCCCTTGACCATGGCCTTGCCAGTACCTTCCCTCCCCCAAGGAACAGAGGGTACCGGTTTTGTAAGTCCTAGGGGTGCGGAGTGAACCCACCTCGTCCGAGCTGCAGGACGTTAAACTGCCAAGCACCATGTCCTCAACACATGACGTTAAACTGTGACCCGACCTCGTGCCTCTCACGAAGGGTCCCCCCAGCTCGAACATTTTTTACGCCACTCGTCTCCATAGGAGTGGAATCACCCATCCACAAGGGATGATATCCTCCTTATTGGAGTGGCGTATGTTCTCAGGAGAAGGGCGACCCTAGTTCCCCAACAGATGGTTGCACCCCTGCATCTACGTACTTCACCACTACCAAGGTCAGTGGAGGGCATGATAGGGAACGAGGCACATCCCATCATTGGTCCCAAATACCTCTTTCGTTGTGCTTTGTCGCACTCCAGGCCTCCATCCTGGAGTAAGTCCCAGCACCATGGGCCGCCTAATGTGTAAGCCCATCTTCGCTTCTCATGGACGCATCCTTCGCGATGTGATCGTCAGGTCCTTGCAATCTCTTGTTTCTCACACCGAGAATGACTCACGTGGGCGTAGAGTGAGCACCGACCCTAACCCCCACTCGCATCGAACTACGAGGACTTTGATCCATGTCAAGGCATGGTACGTAGGAAGCCTCCATGAGGTTCGAGCCACATTACTCGGTCGTTCAATTCACGTCGAGTTTCGCCCTCATCCAGCATGATGTTAAACTTTATGCCCCTCGTCCAACATGACTTTAAACTGCATTCCAGTCTGACGGCAAGCCGTTGTGACCAACCCGAACTACGAGGACTTTGATCCGTGTTAAGGCATGGTACGTAGGAAGCCTCCCCGAGGTTCAGGCCCAACAATCATTGGCCCAGACCATCTCCTTATCGGTGTGCCAAGCCCCCATCTCCCATTGGACCAAGGTCCCTCATTTACATCGGTTCACCGACACCCACCGCCCGTCGTTTATTCACGTCAGGGTTCACTACCATCCCGCATGACGTTAAACTGTATTCCATCAATCCTTTGAACTACGAGGAATTTGATCCATGTCAAGGCATGGTACGTAGGAAACCTTCCCAAGGTTCAAGCCCACCACTAGTGGACCCACGGGTCTACTTTCACGTCGGTTCACCGATGAAACCCTTTGAACTACGAGGTCTTTGATCCATGCCAAGACATGGTACGTAGGAAGCCTCCCTGAGGTTCAAGTCCATCTCTCATCGGACCAAGGTCCACACTCACGTCGGTTCGCTGACGCATCGGACCAAGGTCCACCTTTACGTTGGTTCGCCGACGACATCCATCGGACCAAGGTCCACTTTCACGTCGGTTTTCTGACGAATTCCATAATCCGAACTACGAGGACTTTGATCCATGCCAAGGCATGGTACGTAGGAATCCTTCTAGAGGTTCAAGCCCACCACCCATCGGACCAAGGTCCACTTTCACGTCGGTTCGCCAACGAAGCCACTGTGAACTATGTGGTCTTTGATCCATGTCACGACATGGTACGTAGGAAGCCTCCACGAGGTCCAAGCCCATCACCACTAGGACCCTCCTGGTCCTTCCCATTCACGTTAGTTCGCTGATGATGCCCATCGGACCAAGGTCCACCCTCATGCTGGTTCACCGGCACCATCCTGAACTACACGGACTTTGATTCCCTGCCACAGGGATACATAGGAAGCCCCTTCAAGGCTCAAGCCCAACTTCACCATTGCCCTTACGACAGTTCCTTGCCATTCCCCCCTCCACTTCATTCATCCATCCATCGTCCACCCTAATTCTCGCCCGGATCATCATATCCCGGTGAGACCATGTCGGTACGCTCCTCTTCACAGCCGCCCATGGGCTGGCCCCGGTATCGGCATCCCTTCAAGGGAAATCCCTCAATCCGATCTATTCTAGCTAATGCTCCGATCGGGCCGATCCGTCTCCGCTGGACGTTAAACTCACGGCGTACCTTGTGTTAAACACGGGAAGCTGAGGAAAACCCCAGATATGTGCCTATGGTGTATAATTCCCCGCGCTCGATGTGGGATGCCTCGGGCTTCCACGCCCTCGAGAAGCCCTGTGACCAGGGACAATAGACAGACATGCCAGGTTCCCCAGCATCCAGACATGCTACTGATGCCTCAACGTGACTACTCCCCCGACTGAAGGTTTCTGCCCTGATCGGACCCTTTGGAATGTCCCGATAGAAGTAGTGTAATTAACCGGCGTCCATGGAAACATGGCACTGGGAAGAGTTTCAAGAACAACGTATTGAATCTATGAGGGAGACCCGGACTAGGTGACGAGTTCTGAGGAGGAATCCACAGAAGGAAGAACCGACATCCCATCATCCCGTTTTGATCAAGGAGCAGAATTCCCTGAATAAGGAGTGAATACCGCCCACCTTTGGAAAGCGGGAATGCGAGGAAACAAGCGCAGCGCGTCCTCCTCCGTGGACGGATGGATGCGCGCGCCCCGGCGAAAGCGTCAGAAACAGAAATGGTGAACCCGACGTGAAATTCTTCTCCTCAATATAGAGATTAGTAGCGTTTGAGACACCAGTAGATTGACGTGTCACCAGATCTAGATATCCGATGCCTGGTCCCGCCAAGAAAATAGCGGGCCTGTCGTGAAACTCACCGGAAGTCGGGGCAGTAGAACGTGGGGCACTCCGTTTTGCAGCATGTTGGCGTGGATCCTTCTTATAGACGTGGAGAATGAAAGGACGCTAGGGCACTGGTTGTCAATCCTTTTCCTCTCAGTGCCGATGAGTTGATCCCTTCGTTTCTCAGGAACCGGGTTGCTGTTAAAGAGACAGGATCACCGCCCGCTAGCCTACGCAGGGGCAGGGGCAACATCGCCACAGCCACCCCGCATGGCGCCGCTACCGCCACGATGGTCACCACATCGCTGACCACGGGGCGCCCACATCCCCTTTCCCCATCAGAGGTCATCCAGCGACGGGTGATCAACCACCTCATGCGCAGGTACGAGGAAAAAGGGGTCATCCCAACTCGGGATATGGCCCGCTTGGACCTGGAGGCCTCCAGGCCCCACCGTCCACGCCGCCCTAACAGGCCGCGCAGGGAGCCCCTGCTCCCCACCCCAACGTTCAACCGTTTCGAGAGCCTGTCCCCGGAACGCCTTGACGACTCCTCGCCTTACGCTTAGGAGGCGGGCGTCGTCCGGCTCAACCCGTTCAGGGTCCCGACCCAAGGGCTCCAGAAAAGAGCTCCCGCCCGGCCGCGTCAGCACTGCCGTCCGACTCCGCAGGAAGAGCAGGCAGGCCATGCCCCTGCACCACCTGCGCCAGCTCGCCTGACCCAACGTCAGCATCGGGCCCGGGCTGAGGACGCTTGCCCAGATGCGTCAACGCCAACAGCTACAATGGCCCGTGCCACCACCAACGTGCATCATGAAGTCCCTGCATACACTGAGCAGGGGAACTCCTTTACCCAACCAGGATCAAGATCCCAACCACCCCACGGGAAGGCTGGGTTGACTCTCCGGGTTACAGGCCCGAGTGGTGATCGCCGCGAACTAACCCGCGGTGATGTCACCCCGTACGGAGGCCCTCCCCGTACCACTACTCCACAGAGCATGGGTCTTCCCCACTCCGAAGTTCGTTATGGAGTTATGCCTCGTGCTACCCCCATCTCGAAGGAAGACCTGCCCCGCGGTAGTGACGCTCGGCGCGCAAACCTTTCCCGCGCCCACTATACAAGGTATGGAGTCCATCCTCCTACCCCCGACCGCCGATCTGAAGGCACCATCCATCCAGTCCTTCTCCAACATGGGGGCCCTCCCTACATCCTCTCTGCAACCAGCGAAGGTCCTCCTTGCCCCAGCAACTCGAGGAGTGAAGGTCAGCCTCGCTCCGCCCGCATCGACCATGGAGGTCCTCCCCATGCTCCTGCCGATTCCAACAGAGGCTCCACCCACATGGGTACTATCCATGGAGGTCCTCCCCATGTACCCTTCGACATTTGCCCTGGTTCCCCTCGCACCTCGGCTATCTCGAGTGGGGGACCTCTCCGCCATGGCGCCAGCGCCTACCCGAGATTGCGTGTTAGGGATCAACCCTGTCCCGAAGAGCCACCTCGGGGCAGGAGAGTGGGTCGTCACCGCCACAAGAAGAGTCATGTGAAGGCCCGGGTGGAGATCAAACCTGCCCGCTTCTCCGACTCTGAAGCAGAATGCGACTCAGTGATGGAACCTTCTCCCTGCTCCTCCGTATCAAGGAATGGGGCAGGAACCATACGTGTTAGCCTCATTCTCCTAGAATATGAGGTCCACCAGATTCCCATCTCTCTCCGCAGGTACATCTAGGAGGAAGAAATCTTGGGAATTCCGCAGGTCTCGATCGCGCAATCACCGTCACTGTCACCATAAGCACCCTCTACCTCTACCAGAGACCACAGAGAGCTATTTTGGGGGCCAAAGACGGTAGAGCGACGACATGACCTGTTGCCGGTAGCCACGACACCTATGCCGGAAGGTGTGGCTATCAGACCATCGTATCATGACATCGTGGCCAGGTCACCTCACTCTTCAGAGGATGGCCCAGAATTCCGCGACCAGTCAGCTCGTTCACCATATTCTCCGCCGCCGAGTTTACTATCCCATAGGTCCGCCTCGGTACCGTTACCGGTCCCTCAGCCGCCCCCGGTTGACGAGTGGGGCAATACAGGGCCAGACCCCGAGTCCGAACCCAGGAGCTTCTGGAGTATTCTTGCAGCGGATTACTTCCCAGAGAAGTTCTGGCCAACGGCGGCGCTGAATTTTCGCACACCAGAGTCACTTACCCCTGAAGAAGTGGGGTGCTTTTGTCGAACCCTATGGGCGACACACCTCCGCCTTCATTACGAGTGGGTGGTGTACCCCAGAAGTCGAGAGCACTTCGAAGAAATCGGCGAGCAATGCCGCCTGATCGATTTGGCCGCACTCCTTATGGGCCAGCACCCCGAGTCGCCAGGCCGGCAGAGTGCCCTTCAATGGAAATGTGTTCAGAGTTTCAAAGTACTCCGCAGAATCGTCAGGGAAGCTACCCCGATGTGCAAGTCCGTGGTTGGGGATGCTATGCCGCTCTCCTCTTCGACCCTATTCGACGGCAGCCCGATTCGTTATGCGACATCGAGGACATGCCCTCGAGAGGGGTCGCGGTCCACATGGATGATGTTGTGGACAAGGAAGACGATCTTGAATTAATTTATGGAGACTTACCCCCTGAGGGCGTACCGCCACTACTGGACCCATCAGGGAGGGTTACCCGTCAGAAGAGGAACCTGCTAGGCCTCCCCGTACCCACCAAGTTGCTGGTACTCGGTCGAAAAACTGGCAAGGGTAAGGAGCACGTCGGAACTGTCAAGCACTCCGACCGGTCTGCCTCTGTGCAGAAAACGGAAGAAGATCCTGAGAAGGCCACGTTACGCCAGCAGCTTGCTGAGCAGAAGAGGCTGGTTGACGAGCTCTTGGCTGAGCGCGCCACAGAGCGGCGACCCGACTATGGTAATCCCAGGTCGGGGAAGCAGGGGCAGGAACAATTTCCCCCCGGTGAGATGCCGCAGGGCAACCCTGATCATTCTACTTCCGCAGATAGGGCAGAAGCCGGAACTTATGGCAAGAGGGCGCGATACATCTCGCCAAACCCCCCCGAACGATGGGGCAACCTGAAGAATCTCGTCCGGGTTCCCCCAGTCGCCCCACAGGTCATTCCGCAAGTTGATCCACGAGATGCCGAAGCCATCTACCGTGTTGAAGAACCTGGAAACACACTTGTGGTTAGGGATCCCCATCAAGATAGGGACCCCCACCCGGATGATCTTATAGCGGCACTCACAGCCCGCCTCAAAGCGTTGGAAACGCGGCAGGTGGCGGTCCCACCGGATGGAAAGCCGTATCCCGCGTGGGTGGATGATATGCCCGTGCCCCCAGGTTTTGGGAACCCCACTTTCTCACCCTTCAACGGGATGGTGGACCCGCCGCAACACTTGGCTCATTTTTCTTCCAAGCGTGGCCCCATGCTGGGGACCCCGGCTCAGCAAGAAGCAGCCAAACTCCGGTGTTTCGTACAGACATTGGAAGGTCCAACATTCGTCTGGTACAGCCAGCTCCCTATCGGATCGGTGACCAGTTGGGAGGACCTCCGCCGGCAGTTCCTATACCAGTTCAGCTCCACCACACGGAATACCAGCATTGCAGACCTCTTCAAGTGCAAGTAAAGGCCTGATGAGTGAGTCACGGATTTCATCGCCCGGTGGAAGGGACTTACGTATTCCCTCGATATGCCACTGACTCAGGAGAAATTACTGACGATGTGTGTGGGGAACGTCAAAACGGAGCTAGTACCCTCCCTGATTACCCAGAACTACCCTGGAGGGTTCAGAGATTTCTCAGATAAGGCTCAGCGTCTTGAGGAAGCTCTACAGCATGCTAGTCAGGCACGTTCGTTTCCCCCTATGATCCCAGCCAGGAGGACCGTCAGGGCTTAACCTACCGCGGTGGCCCAAATAGAAGCCCCGAGGCAGCTGGAATTACTACCGGTGGCACCATCCCCGCAGCCCTACAGAGGTCCTCCACCTCAAGAACAGGCTCCTCCCCAGCAACGACCGCCTCAGAATCGACAGGTTCCCCCGCGCAATGCGCCACTGCCACCCAGGCGAGACAATCAGGCGCCGCCTCCTTGGCAGGCCCCTCTGGCCCCTCGTCAAGGCCAGGCCCCCAGGGCCCCCTATCCGGAAAGAAGGAACCAAACTTATTCGTTCAATGAAAATTAGGTCCCTGGCTACTTCCGAAGTGCTTTAGAGCAAGGGATTGTGCGCCTGCCCAAGTGCAGAAGGCCGGTAGAGGCGAATCTCACCGATCACCCCAACTACTGCCCTTATCATCGGATTCTGGGGCACACCCTCAAGCAATGCTATGTGTTTAAAGACTGTCTTCAAGACCAGGTCAACAACAACATAATCAGGCTTGGTCCGGCACCAGCACAAGTGGCGGGTGTCTTTGCAGGGTCAGAGATCGGTAGCGACAGCGAAGGCGAGTGCCAGCAGGTACCCAGCCGCGGATCCCGGAAATACGACAACTGGATGGCTCAAAAAACCGTCGTCCGTGCCCATGGTATCATCAGGGCACACCTGAAGCAGTCAGAACCTTCAGAAGAAGTAGCCGGTACATCTGCATCGTCTTCACAATCGACCTCTTCCCAAAAGGGCAAGCAGCGGCGACGCAAGAAGAATCAACACGCACCACCAGTGTCGTCGTCATCCCGTACTCTCAGTGACTTTATGCCCCCTGAAATGGGGATTCTTCCCAGAATCCGCCCAGTGGTGGATGACTCCTCGAGCGACAGCCTGGGGTACGCTATGGTTAACACCGTGGATCTGGTAAAGCCCTATATGACCCCCGGCGAGGGGGAATGCCAGGCGGACCTCCCCAATGTTTCCAGCTGACGTCAACGTCAGTGGAATCGCAACCGCGCCGGTCATCGAGGTACGTCAGTGGGAACTTTCAGCCAAGTCGTGCACGCTACTGAGACCAGACAGCAGGCTCAGCACAGAGCTCAGCACATGCAACCCCATCTAATGCCCTCAGCTCTACCTCCACCGCCGTTTGTGCTACTAGATCAGGGAGAGCTGCCTCATTCGTATCACAGTCAGTCTTTCCCGGCTATAGGCCAACCTCCACTGTCCAATCCTAGTCCGACGACTACTCTTCAGGCTTCAACCAGTAGGCAGCAGGATGTACCCAGTACTAGCCGATCGCCGGTTCAACCGGCAGGACCCGCTATGCCTCCAAATACCGAACGACCTCCTATAGGCATAGGTTCACGTTTGGCACGAAAGTATGATGTACTGAAGCACCTGGCCGGCATTCTGGAAAGGCTTTCTATCCTTGAGGCCCTTTTCCTATCATCCGAAATGCACGAGGCACTTTCCGAGGCCCTAAAGAGCCCCCTCCAGTTTGAGATGGAGGTAGCAGCTGCAGAAGCCTTCCATACCAAGACGATTGAAAATGCCGAATGTCAGGCGGTTATCTCGTTCTCTGGTGAGGATGAGGACCCTCCTATACAGGGGCACATTCGCCCGCTGTACATCACTGGCCACTTTAATGGCGTGGAAGTCCGCAGATACCTTGTTGACACGGCTTCCGGAATCCACCTAATTCCGACTCGGACGTTGCGAAATTTGGGTCTGTCTGAAGGTGATTTAACTCCCTCTGACCTCAGAATCTAGGGGTATGACAGGACCGAGAAAACCCCAATGGGCAAGATCCACCTGATGACTCAGTTCGGTGGCTTAATTGCCAGCACCGAGTTCATGGTCGTCTCTCAGGACACCGCCTACAACACATTGATGGGTAGGCCATGGATCCATCTACATGCAGCGGTCCCTTCATCGTATCACCAGTGCCTCAAATACTCACTCAATGACCAAGTAGGCGTGCTCCATGGAGATGCATCTCCCTTCGCTTCTTGTGAGGCCCGCTATCTAGATGCTGGTTATTACAAAAGTAAGGATAAGCAAATCCTAGTAAGTGAGGATGAACCCGCCCCGGTCACAAGTGATCCCTGGGCAAGCATGGATGATGCCTACGTCCTCCCGATCCACCGAATGGAGGCCACGACCCCCGACATGGGGCAATGTTTTGTTGTTTCGGGTATACAAGGAAGGCATGTTCCCGTGTCCAAGCGACGGTGCAAAATCACCTCTTACTCCTACATCAACCAGGATCAGGTGATCACAGAACCTCCTACCCCCGTACGGTACCGGAATGTTAAGATTATGACGACAGCGGTACGCCATACATGTCTCTTCTTCCAGTCTGGAATCCACAGACTCAGGCTGACACGTCACCACTGATTTGATATCATCAAACGTGGCCCCTTAGGTCGAAGGGCACATAGGATAGGGTCGACTGCCTTCATTGCTATGGTCTCAATGGCAAGTGAGTCTCCTGATATGATGACCACTGCTGCCCGAGCCGGCACCAGCTGCCCCTCGGGTTTTGATAGCCCAGAAGTATCTCCTGTCGTGGGAAATCCCCCCACGGGTGGGGAGGAAGACCTGGAGGATGCTCCCCCCGCCTTTGAGGAAGGCATCTCCACCATGGTTGATGAACTGGTATAGGTGAACCTTGGTAGCGAGGCAGATCCAAAACCCACATTGATCAGTGCAGCCATGTCCCCCGAGGAGCGGCAGCCATACGTAGATTTCCTCAAACAACATCGTGATGTGTTTTCTTGGAGTTACAACGAGATGCCAGGACTAGATCCCCAAGTAGCCATTCACCGTATGGGCCCCCCGGCAAGACATCGTGGGTTTAAGAAGCCTCCCAGGAAGGTGTAACCTTCTCATGGTGCTCTGCTTGAGGCTGAAGTTGACAAGCTTATCAAAGCCAAATTCGTGAAGGAAGTCCAGTACCCCAAGTGGCTCGCCAACATTGTGCCAGTCAGGAAGAAAAATGGGCAGATCAGAGTTTGCGTCGAATTCCGCGATCTTAATCACCAATGCCCAAAGTATGACTTCCCACTCCCGGTGACAGAGTTATTGATTGATTCCATGACCTGGTTCCAAGCTCTCTCTTTCATGGACGGGTATTCCAGGTACAACTAGATCTGGATGGCCCCCGAAGACGAGGAGTCCACTGCCTTCAGGGCTCCCCAAAGTACCTTTTGCTACTGGGTTATGCCATTCGGTTTGAAAAATGCAGGTTCCACTTATCAGAGGGCCATGCATCGCATATTCAAGCTGATTCTCGGGACATTGGTGGAATGCTACGTAGATGATCTCGTAGTCAAATCATGTCAGTGCCAGGACCATCTCAAAGACCTTGAGAAGGTGTTCGGTTTCCTCTATTCCCGTCGCCTGAAGATAAACCCATTGAAGTGTGCCTTCGGTGTCACCTCTGGGAAGTTTCTGGGCTTTGTTGTCAGATACCGAGGTATCGAGATCGACCCGGAGAAGATCAAGGCCATCAGCCAAATGCCTCCCCCAAGCAACATTCAGAAACTTCGAGGCCTTCAAGGCCACTTAGCCTATATACGCTGATTCATCGTGAATCTGGCCGGCAAGTGTAAGCCCTTTTCCCGGCTCATGAATAAGGGCGCCGCCTACAAATGGGATGAGGAGTGTCGGACCGCCTTCGAGGAAATAAAGAAGTATCTGCTCCAACCTCCGGTCTTGATGCCACTCGTCTCCGGAAAGCCACTGGTCCTTTACGTGACCGCCCTGGAAAGATCCCTCGGTGCGCTGCTCTCCCAGAAGAATAACGAGGGTACTGAGAACAGTCTCTACTATCTCAGCCGCATGCTTCTCGATACGGAGGTCAGATACTCCCCTATCAAAAAGAGCTGACTTGCGCTCGTCTTCACCGTGCAGAAGTTGCGACATTACCTGCAGCACCATGAGGTGCAATTGGTCTCCTGGGTAGAACCACTGAAGTACATCCTGAACTGCCCCATGCTGACTGGCTGACTAGCACGGTGGGTAGTGATTCTCTAGCAGTTTGATATCAGGTTCGTACATCAGAAGGCCATTAAGGGACAGGCATTGGAAGACTTTTTAGCTGCCCATCCAACCTCCGCGGATCAATCCATGGACCTGGATTTTCCTGATGAGACGATCCTCTCAGTCGATCATGTCATCCCGTGTTGGCAAATGCATTTTGACGGCGCCTCCCAGAGCCCCACCGGTAGGAGGCTCAACGATCCCAAGCTCAACAGAGTGGGCCTGGGTATTGTCTTCATTACCCCGGTGCAAGTCGTCCTTCCATACTCGTTCCTGTTGTCAGAAGGCTGTACGAACAACGAGGCAGAGTACCAGGCTCTCATCACCGGCCTCGAGTTGGCCCTTGAGATCCATGTGCCCCATCTACATTTGAAGGGAGATTCCGAGCTGGTAATCAAACAGGTTAATGGAGACTACGTCGTCAGTAAGCCGGAGCTTGAACCATTGCTGGAGTACACCCTCCGCCTAATGGCCCAGTTCTATTCTCGACCAGAGGTTACCCATGTCCCACGGTCACAGAACGGTCAAGCAGACACCTTGGCTGGCTTGGCCGCGTCGCTCGTAGAACCCGAGCAAGATGATTTGATCATACATGTGGCACACCGGAGAGTCATTTCCCCCTTCACCCAAGAGGACAATGATGGACTTAGGGTAAGTCATCTCACCGCCGGACCCTCCACGTCAGGGGTCCCGGGTTCGTCAGACACAGTGGTTGAAGCCACTCCTGACTGGAGGGAACCTTTTGTCGAGTATCTCCAAAATTGTCACCTCCCAGACGACCGGGCCAAGCACGAGCGAATCTGATGCCACGCGCTGCAATTTACCCTCCAGAGTGGCCCCAGTCTTGAACAGATCCTTTATAAGCAGAGTTTTGATGGCATCCTCCTCCGTTGCATTCAAGGAGTAGAGATACCTCAAGTTATGAAAGAGGTTCACACCGGTTCTTGTGGCGCCCATTAGGCTGGGATGAAGCTATCCCATCAAATCCGGAGGTTGGGGTATTTCTGGCCCTCTATGATCCACGATTGTATTGGGTACGCCAAGAGATGCCACATGTGCCAGGTTCACGCCAACTTCCTTCATCGGCCGTCAGAGCCCCTCCACCCCACCAAGTACTCTTGGCCATTTGCGGTATGGGGACTTGATGTAGTGGGACCGTATCCACCGGCAACAGGCCGCCAGTGTAGGTTCATCCTGACTGCTACATATTTCTTCTCCAAGTGGGCAGAGGCAGTTCCACTCAAAGAGGTCAAGGACCGTTCCATCATTGACTTTGTGAGATCCAATATTATCCACCGGTTTGGGGTCCCTCACGCTGTCCTCACCGACAACGTCACCAACTTCCGAGCGACTGAACTAAAGAAATTGTACGCCAAGTACGATATCCGGTCGAACCATACCTCTCGCTACCACGTGCAGGCAAATGGACAGATCGAGGCGTTCAAAAAAACCGTCTCCAACATTCTGCAGAAGATGGTTGGTCAGAACAAGAAAAGTTGGCTGGACAAGCTCCCCAACGCCCTCTGGGCTTACCGAACGACGACTCGCAACTCTACCTAGGTGACCCCATATTCCCTGGTGTATGGAGCTGAGGCCGTCTTACCCATTGAGATCCAGCTGCCATCGTTACACACTGTAGTCTATGATCACCAGACATCAGATGAGGTAGCCGAAATCTGTCTAGCTAAATTAGAAGCACTGGACGAGAACCGGCTTCGTGCCCTGCACAATCTAGAAAGGCATCAGGATAAGATAGCAGGGGCCTTCAACAAGAAGGTTCGTCTCCATTCTTTTCTATAGGGCGACCTAGTACTGGCCCTTCAAGCGCCAATGATTCCCGGTAGGAAACCGCCCAAGTTAGAACCCAAATGGGAAGGGCCTTATATCATCCATAAGGTTTACCCCAATGGAGCATACTCCTTGGTGACCACGGATGGAGAGCGCATAACCCCTCCCACCAATGCCAAGTTCGTCAAGCGATACTTTGCCTAGGGCAAAAGGGTCCTGCACGACCTTAAACTGCATCTACGTCCTACAAGACGATAAACTGTGAAATGGTCCCGCATGACCTTAAACTGCACGTTATGGTCAAACACAACCTCAAACTGTAAAGTCCTGCACGAACTTAAACTGCATCTTCGTCCTGCAAGACGATAAACTGCAAAATGGTCCGAGCTCTATGACCTTAAACTAAGATCTCCCCCCGTCCTTACTGCAAGACATTAAACTGCAAGCTAGTCTGGCCTTCCTGACCGAGGCTCAGCCTCAGGACCCTTGGCCTCCTCGAGACCCCGGCCCCCCTTCCTTACTGCAAGACGTTAAACCACAAGCCAGTCAGGCCTTCCTGACCGAGGCTCAGCCTCAGGCCCCTTGGCCTCCTCGGGCCCCTGGCCCCCCTTCTTCACTGTGAGACGTTAAACCACAAGCCAGTCAGGCCTTCCTGATCGAGGCTCAGCCTCAGGACCCTTGGCCTCCTCGGTCCCCCGGCCCCCCGTCTTCACCGCGAGATGTTAAACCGCAAGCTGGTCAAGTATCCGTCACTGCAGTCCGGCCTCAGGCCCTTGGTTTTCCCGGACTTACCCTCTTGCGGGATTGTATGGTATGATGTGTGACTACGTCCTCATTCACTTCGGATTGCTTTCCATACCTTACATATCCCTAAATGAGATGCTCCTCATCCCGTATAACGTTAAACTGCATCTCAAGAACTACGTGTGGCTTGATTCTCATCTTGATGGGATACGTAGGAACGCTCAGATGCATCGTCTTGAGCCCATCCCCAAGCTTTTCTCTTCCACTATCTCCCCCTGGGAATAGTTTCCTTGGAGTATCTTTGTCTAGTGGGGGGTAGGATTTCTTAGCCCCGCTCATACAACCTCGCTCACACAAGGATTGTAAGGGTTGCACCATGTGCCCACTCCCGTTCTTCTGTCCCCCCACGTCCTCACCGCATGACGCTAAACTGCATGGCCTTCAAGAACTACGTATGGCTTGATTCCCATCCTAATGGGATATGTAGGAACGCCCAGGAATTTCGTCTGTTGGCCCAGCCCAAAATCCAAAATCTTCCCCTCGGGTCAAGACATATGGCAGGGTGCACACTTTTGCCCCAACTCACATCGAGCAAGCCTCGACCCGGCTGCACATCCCCCCTGGAGATGTTTGCCTCTTTCGTGGATGGATACAGCTATGCTTCAACCACTCCTTGACTGGGATTCCATCATGTTTTCACACCAAGAGGGACCCCCAAGAACGGCCTGGATACTATTCCCAAGGTCTCTCCTACCGATACGGGCCAACGCCCCCGAGGGTTTTCAAGCAACAAGCCGATACAAGTCCCGCGTTGCGAATTTGGTCAGCGGTCGACGCTCATTTGTTGCTCCCATATCGGGTCACCATAGGAACGCTGTGTTTTGAACATGGTCAACGATGTCCTGGATCTTCGGGTCCACCCCGAGATGTCCCAAACATCGAGTGCAGTGATTCGTTCTACCCCATCCCGAAGTGAAAAACTTCCCCCCGGGTGGTGCTAGCGATCGGGCCCACGACCCCAATTCCACATAGGGGTGTACGATGTGGTGTAGGACTACATCCTCATTCACGTCGGGATCATGTACCATGCCGTACGCCTTCCCTTACGAGGCCCAGCCTCAGACCCCTTGGCCTTCTCGGGTCCCCGACCCCCGTCCTCATGTAAGACGTTAAACTGCAGACCCATCAGGCCTTCCTGACTGATGCCTGACCTTAGGCCCCTTGGCCTTCTCGGGCCCCTCCGCCCAAACTCTTACCCGGGGTGTACGGTGTGGTGTAGGACTACGCCCTCATTCGCGTCGGGATCATGTACCATGCCGTACACCTTCCCTTACGAGGCCCAGCCTCAGGCCCCTTGGCCTCCTCGGGTCCCCGACTCTCTTCCTCTTTGCAAGACGTTAAACTACAAGAAGGTCAGGCTTTCCTGACCAATGCCTAAGCATCAGGCCCCTTGGCCTTTCTGGGCCCCGGCCTAGGTCCTCTCTTATGGGAGTGTATGGTGTGGCATGAGGTTATTTTCTCATTCACGTCGGTCTCCTAATGACCACGCCATGTACCTCTCCCTCCCGATTTGTTTCGTCGATCCCTTTTCGGTAGTTCACCGATGCGCCTAAGAGTACTCTGGTTTATTACCCGGAATGCCAAACTTTACCCAGACACGTCCGCACCCGCTTTCCAGGATTTGTGTATCCCTGCATCAGGGCTTCCATCATCTTTCACACCCGGAGGGACCCCCAAGAGCAGCCTGGATACTATGCCCAAGGGATCTCCTACCATTAAGGGCCAACGCCCCCAAGGGTTTCAGACAACAAATCGATAAAATCCCGCGTTGCGAATATGGTCAGCGGTCGATGCTCGTTCGTTGTTCCCACCTCAGGCTAACGCAATGTGGACGCTACGTTTCCACCATGGTTAACAGTTTTCCTCTATCGCCACGCCAATCCATTAAGCCCAAAATGTCGGGTGCACAATTCACACCCTTCATCACTTCACAGTGTCCAAGTAGAGTCTCAGAACTCTTGGTACTTTTCCTCCGTGCACGACTGCACGTTGGGGAAACAAGCCGCGTCAAAGGTGTCCTTTGGGGTTCTCTGCCGACTTCCCTATGATGGACGCCCCAAGTATGCGATAAGGATCTCCCCCCTTTTTTTCCACACCGAGTTTAACTCACATGGGCTTAGGGATCGGGTTGACGTCTGCGCTAACTTGGGAGGCTGTTACCATTCATGGTCCGAGCTCTAAGACCATAAACTAAGATCCATCCGGAACTACGTTCAGCTTGATTCCCATCCTCATGGGATACGTAGGACTGCTCGGACACCCTGTCTTCAGGTACAACCCATTTGGGGAGACAATCTCTCCCCCTGTTTCACCTCTTACTTCTATATGGGCCCTTCGGCCTAAGGTCTCCCTCTCCGATTGGCGTACAATGTGATGTGGGATCATGTCTCCATCAATTGTGTTTTATAACACTGCGCACATTCCCCGCCTAGCATCATATCTACTACGTCTGCATTGCATGACGATAAAATGCTTGCTTGGTCCTATTATATGACCCTAAACTGTGATATTATTGTCCTGGCCGCACGAAGAAAAACGACACTGCATTGTGGTGACCTTGTTGTAGAGGACATCACGTTGGGTATTGGTCATGTTCCATGCCATTTGTCAACGCCCATCACAGCTTGATCCTTGTGGCGACACCATGACCTACTACTCTAGGCATGTAGCTTCAAAAAAAAAACCACTCACCTTAAAGAACAAACAAGATTTATCAAATTCCGCTTCTTTTAGTGCAAGGGCCACGACCGCACTCCCCTTTTCCCTTGGCACTGGTACCTTACTGTGCCGCCTTTCAGAACTACGTATGGCTTGATTCTCATCCTTATGAGATACATAATAGCGCTCGGGCACTTCCCCACGGGCCCAGCCTAACCTTTGTGTTCCGTCCCTCGACTCGAGCATTTCCCCAGAGAATGCATGGTAAGTAGGGTTTAGGTCCTCCTTCACGTCGAGTCTTGATGCCATGTGTCCCCAGCTCCTTTTACCCATTCATGGTCTAAGGTCCATCAAGAACTACGTGAGGCTTTATTCTCATCCTTATGAGATATGTAGGAGCGCCCGGGCACTTCCCCCCGGTCCCAGTCTAACTTTCGCTTTCAGTCCCTTGACCAAAAACCTCTCCCAAGGGGGTCGTGCGATGTGATATGGGATTACGTCCTCATTCACGTCAGGTTGTTCATCGCACCGCACACACCCCCTATTCCAATTTAGGCCAGGTGTTTGAGTCACTCCACCATGTGCCTCTTATGTCTCCTCCCATCCATGGTCCGAATTCTACGACCCTAAACTAAGATCTCCCTATGGGAAAGGAATCTTCTACCTCTATCTAATACGTCTCGTTGTCGTATTCAGATGTGTTTTGACAAAGATCCCGAAGTGTTGTATTTTCATAGGGACATCCTCCTCATCCCATGACCATGCTTCGTGTGCTCGCTATTTGGATCCTCATCCTCTCCCACATCCAAAAGGACCCTCAGACGACATGGATACTAGGCTTAAGGGATCTCCATGAATGCTGGACCTAAGGGCCCTCCAATCATTTCGGCCCAACGTCCCTATGGATATCTGACAACATTTGTGACATGGTCCCGTGTTTCGAACAAGGTCAACGGTCAACCCTCATTTGTTTGTCCCCATTCTAGGCTAACACGATATGGATGATGGTTTTCCGCCATGGTCAACAGTTATCCTCCATCGTCACGCCGCCATCATTGTGATCTGAATCTCGAGCGCCATTATTCACGCATTTCCACTTCCTCATGTTCAAGTGGAATTCCATCATACTCGGCTCTTTCTCTTCGCACATCTAGGTGCACTAAATGATCGTGTTAGTGTCATTGGGCCGGTATTCACCGAGCGTCCCTTTGCCCTAACCTGCCCCTTTTTGTTGGGAAATTCCCACCGCTACTGCTTGTTTCCCACATCGAGCACGACTCACGTGGGCTTAGTAGTTTTGGTGGGATGTGTACCAACACGGACAGGCTTCTCATCGTCCCACAAGATGTTAAATTGCACTTTCAGAACTATGTTTAGCTTTATTCCCATCCTCATGGGATACGTAGGAACGCCCTACCACTCTGCTTCGGGCCCAGCCTGATCCTCACTCTTGGTCCCTCGACCTGAAGACTTTCCTCCAGGGGGTACGTGGTGTGATTTGGACTCTAAGCCCTCATTCACGTCGGTTTCATATCTACCGAACCACACGCTCCCTGGGATCTTCCCTTTTATTCCACATCCTATCGTATGACGTTAAACTACAGGAGTTCATGTGTCCTCAACGCATGACACTAAACTGCGGTTCTACCCGGAGAAAGCTCAGGATGCCCCATGTTAATCATGGGATGCACCAGAGCCTCTAACAAAGAGGATTTCACTTTCCATTGTTGGTCTTTGACTGCACTGTGCCTCCAGAACTACGTATGGCTTGATTCCCATCCTCATGGGATACAAAGAGACACCCGGTCATTTCACCAAGGGTCCAGCCTCAGGAATCGCAAAATCCCGTTCCTCCCCATTTCCGGCCCTCTGGCCTGACCCCTCGGGGGGAACTATGTAGCTGTATTTTTTCCCTGAACAAGTTCAGGATGCCCCAAGATCCTATTGGGAAGTGACATACCCCCTCGCCAGAGAGGCCCTTTCTGAAAGAAGGAATGATCCATGATCAAACCAATGCGCCCATATGGTGTACTCCCAGCACGGTGATGTAACTACCTAAGTGTTGGATTCTGTTCGGAAAAACCATCACTCCATATTCCACGCTTTGCGTGCCCCTTATTAGGACCCTCGTCCCCTTTAATGTCTCACGGGACCCCTTAACGGCCTGGTCTCATGCCGCATCGGCTCACCTACCATCCTGGGCAACGTTCCAGAAGACTGGTCATGTTTGGAAGGACCCCCTAACAGTACAGATGTTTGACCTATGGTCCGCCAACTGTCCTGGGTTGATGTCCCGAAAGATTGACCGAAAATATTTGTGACATGGTCCTGTGTTTTGAACATGGTCAACGATTGACCCTCAATTTTTGTCCCCATTACAGGCTAACGCAGTAAGGATACCGCTTCTCCACCATGGTTAATGGTTGTCCTTTATTGTCACGCCATCCCCACAGTGCTCCGAATCTTGGGTATCGTGATTCACACTTCCCATTTTCATCTGTTTAGACCGATTTCAGCACCCCTGGCATTGTGTCGTTTGTGCATAAGAGCACGCTGAAGAAACGGTAATTCGGATATCCTGGAAACTTCCTTCTTCGGTCAAGCCTCTCCCATATTTCGGAAATCCGGACTGGCAATCCGAATCCCAGATGCCCAGAGCATGGTCTCAACTTTTATGTTAGGTGGGACAAGAAGGCAACTATCTCCTGTTTCTCACAACGGGCTCGACCCACGTGGGCTTGGGGAATTGTCACCGAACGTCCCGCAAACATTGTAGGGATGTAACAAGGCGATTCAAACAGTGGAAATTGTGCGCGCTACGGCATTCAAAACAAAGAAAAAAAATTGAAGCACGAAAGTACCAATAAAAGGTTTTTGGTTTGTTACAATACCTGGGGGTCGACTCCCCCCATGGACGGGTTGACCCCGTCAAAAGAGCATTGCAGCTCCACTACCCGTTGGTTTGTGGCGTCCAAGGCTTGCTGCCATCGACTTAGCTCCCGCTCCTCCTCAGCAGCGGCGGGGCGCAGTTCGTCAGCCTTGGCTTTGGCCCTCTCTACGCCAGCTTGAACGACAACCATCTTTCCAAAGGCCTGCCTCATATACTCTTCTGCCTCTGCCAGCTGGGCCTTCAACCGTGAGACCAGATCAGACTGTGCATTAAGAGAGGCTGAAAGCTCATCTGCCCGGGTCTACATCTGTTGGACCTCGCCTTCAGCCTCCTAGATTTTCTTGATTTTGGTCGCCTTCCTCCACTGCCAGCCCATGCTGAGCCCACGATCATGCTTCCGGATCTTCTCAGCCATGAGATCTCGGATGAGTGCGTGAGGACGTTGGGAATCTACTCCCCCAGCGCACAGTTCGCGCAACCGCAAGCAGAGTCTATCCATTTCGGCCAACCATTGCGCTTGGGGGGTGTCCTTGATAAAGCGCATGATTATCTTCCATGACCGGCAGTGGACTATGCTGCTGTCTTCCTCGTCAGAGGTTGTTTCATCCCAGTCTGCGCGATTGGAAGGCTCGTACGCGGGATACGCCCGCATGAAATCCTCGACAGGATCTACATCTGGTGTTGAATCTAGTACGGCACCTGGCGCCGAAGCAGGCGTGATAGGACTGGGACCGACCGGTTGATCCTCTTCATCGGAGTCCACCTCGATGACCTCAGGCATGACCCTGCTGGTGGTCCCACTAGTGATGATGTGTGTCGCAGCTTGAGGAGATGGGGGGACTATCGCCACCATCACCGGCATGCCCCTAGGAGGGGACGTCTCTGGTTGCAGTGGCTTCCCATCAATATCGTTCAAATGGTTGTAGAGACAGTCAACGGTGATGGGTGTGAAGTCCTCCTGCGCATGATTATCGGTCGCCCTGAACCATTGGTGCTGGCATGGTGTGCTCCTGAACCAGCAAACTGGTTCGTCCCTACTCTCCTCAGGGATGAAGACGTCATCCCTCAACCCGAAGCCGTACAATGGCAGTTTCTTGCACTGCGGATAATCCTTCTGACCCTCCGATAGAAGATCTGTCAAAGAAGAGTGGTACAAATGGCTTCGGACCATCTCCCCCAGGCCTGGACAGTTGTCCATCTCATCCTAATGAGCGGCATCTGCAAGCACCCCCAATACAGCCTCTTGATGGGCCATTTCGATTCCGGCCCTCAGAAAAGATTTTTTTCAGAACGGATCGCGAAGTGGGATCGTCAAGCTGAATCACGAAGGTCGGTCATGAAACCAAGCCATGAAGTCTGGCCTAGGCTGACAAGCAGAAGTTCGTTTGGCGCGGACGCGGAGTCGGAGACCCGCGGTTCGCCGCGAAGCTTGATTCGCGGAGGGCTGTCGCGGAGTACGCGGAGCTTTGTGAAGTCGAGAGCACAAAAAGACAAGTAAGTCGCATGAAGACAAAAGAGGTCGAACCCCTTATTTATAGGTGGCGACCCCGGAGCATCGCGACGCGCCTCACTCGCGCGGAGCATCGCGGCGCGTCCGGATCCGTAGCCCCGGTCAGCACCACGGGCCCCCTTCGCGAAGCTGCATTGCGAACAACCGACAATTTTGGCGATTTTTCCTCAGACTTCGACCCTTCAACCTCTGCGGCTCCAAGTCTGAGGGGGGGGGGGGAATTTGTTGGCACCAAAATACTGCACAAAATGAAGGGACGAAAAAGACGGCTGGCACGCTGCCTCGCGAAGCACCGACGCGAAGCACCGACGCGAAGCACCCCGAGCATCGCGGTCTCGCGAAGCTCCAGAGGCGGTAACTCTCTACGAACGCATTTGACATTCGCGAACCCGCCGTGAAGCTCTAGAGGCGGTAACTCTCCATGAACACATTTGACGTTCGCGAGCCTGTCACGAAGCTCCAGAGGCGGTAACTCTTCGCGAATGCATTTGACATTCACGACCCGCCGCGAAGCTCTAGAGGTGGTAACTCTCCACGAATGCATTTGACATTCGCGAGCCCGCTGTGAAGCTCCAGAGGCGGTAACTCTTCGCGAACGCCGTTGATGTTCGCGAGCGCGCCGCGAAGCACCTGAGGCGGCGCGCGAGTTCTGCTTCGCGGCGCCCCTTCCCTATAAATACTGGACTTCCTCTGAGTCCAGGAGGGGGACAATCCGACCTTTCGGCTTCTCCTCTCCCGAATCGCGAAGCACCCTTTTCCCTTGGGAATCATGAGCTCTGCGAGGTACTTCTACTTCTCGTGACGCCTTCGCTTTGAATCGTTTTGAGCCCCTCTTCTGAGAGGGATGCCCCTCGCGAAGCTCAAGGGCATTCGCGAAGGAAGGGGATTCCCAAGGGAACCTGGGAAGCCGCGGAGCGTTTATGCTTCGCGAAACACCCAACCTGTACTAGTGATCCCTATGCTAAGGCAGGATCACTACACATCGCGAAGCACACTGCTTCGCAGGACCCTGCTTCGCGAGGAACCTCTTCTTCGCGAGGCAGTGCTCTGCGAACACTGTTCCACTTCACGAAGCACCATCCACTCATAACTATGCCCCATGCTAAGTCCAAGGCACTCCACTTCGCAAAGAACACTCCTTTTCTTTGAAATTACTCTTCCCGTGCGACCCTCCAGGTTTGCATGATGTGATTTCAAAGTCCCACGGACAATACCACTCATAGCGTTGCTTTGCCTAATGCTTCTTCGCATAGGCACGTTAACGACTATTTCTTCTTCGCATAGCCACGCTAACGCGGACCCCTCGATGGTTCGCTCCACAACCCCCCTTTGAACATGGCCTTGCCAGTACCTTCCCTCCCCCAAGGACCAGAGGGTACCGATTATGTAAGTCCTAGGGGTGAGGAGTGAACCCACCTCGTCCGAGCTGCAGGACGTTAAACTGCCAAGCACCACGTCCTCAACACATGACGTTAAAATGTGACCTGACCTCGTGCCTCTCACGAAGGGTCCCCCCATCTCGAACATTTTTTACGCCACTCGTCTCCACAGGAGTGGAATCACCCATCAACAAGGGGACGATATCCTCCTTATTGGAGTGGCGTATGTTCTCAGGAGAAGGGCGACCCTAGTTCCCCAACTGATGGCTGCACCCCTGCATCTCCATACTTCCCCACTACAAAGGTCAGTGGTGGGCGTGATAGGGAACGAGGCACCTCCCATCATTGGTCCCAAATCCCTCTTTCGATGTGCTTTGTCACACTCCGGGCCTCCATCCTGGAGTAAGTCCCAGCACAATGGTCCGCCTAATGCGTAAGCCCCTCTTCGCTTCTCACAGATAAATCCTTCGCGACGTGATCGTCAGGTCCTTCCAACCTCTTGTTTCTCACACCGAGCATGACTCACGTGGGCTTAGAGTGAGCACCGACCCTGACCCCCACCCTCAGCGAACTACGAGGACTTTGATCCATGTCAAGGCATGGTATGTAGGAAGCCTCCATGAGGTTCGAGCCAAATTACTCGGTCGTTCAATTCACGTCGAGTTTTGCCCTCGTCCAGCATGAAGTTAAACTGTATGCCCCTCGTCCGGCAGGACATTAAATTGCATTCCAGTCCGATGGAAATCCGTTGTGACCAACCCGAACTATGAAGACTTTGATCCGTGTCAAGGCATGGTACGTAGGAAGCCTCCCCGAGGTTCAGGCCCAACAATCCTTGGCCCAGAACGTCTCCTTATCGGTGTGCCAAGCCCCCATCTCCCATTGGACCAAGGTCCCTCATTTACATCGGTTCACCGACACCCACCACCCGTCGTTTATTCATGTCAGGGTTCACTACCGTCCTGCATGACGTTAAACTGTATTCCATCAATCCTTTGAACTATGAGGACTTTGATCCATGTCAAGGAATGGTACGTAGGAAAGCTTCCCAAGGTTCAAGCCCACCACTAGTGGACCCACGAGTCTACTTTCACGTTGGTTCACCGATGAAACCCTTTGAACTACAAGGTCTTTGATCCATGACAAGGCATGGTACGTAGGAAGCCTCCCTGAGGTTCAAGTCCATCTCTCATTGGACCAAGGTCCACCCTCACGTCGGTTCGCTGACGCATCGGACCAAGGTCCACCTTTACGTTGGTTCGCCGACGACATCCATCGGACCAAGGTCCACTTTCACGTCGGTTCGCTGAAAAATTCCATAATCCGAACTACGAGGACTTTGATCCATGCCAAGGCATGGTACGTAGGAAGCCTTCCAGAGGTTCAAGCCCACAACCCGTCGGACCAAGGTCCACTTTCACGTCGGTTCGCTGACGAAGCCCCTGTCAACTACGTGGTCTTTGATCCATGTCACGACATGGTACGTAGGAAGCCTCCACGAGGTCTAAAACCATCACCACTAGGACCCTCCTGGTCCTTCCCATTCACGACAGTTCGCTGATGATGCCCATCGGACCAAGGTCCACCCTCATGCTAGTTCACCAGCACCATCCCGAACTACGCGGACTTTGATTCCCTGCCATAGGGATACGTAGGAAGCCTATTCAAGGCTCAAGACCAACTTCACCGTTTCCCTTACGACGGTTACTTTCCATTCCCCCTCCACTTCATTCATCCATCCATCATCCACCCTGATTCTCGCCCGGATCGTCATATCCTGGTGAGACCATGTCGGTATGCTCCTCTTCACAGCCACCCATGGGATGGCCCCGGTATCGGCATCCCTTCAAGGGAAATCCCTCAATATGATCTATTCTAGTTAATGCTCCGATCGGTCCGATCCGTCTCCGCTGGACGTTAAACTCACGGCGTACCCTGTGTTAAACACGGGAAGCTGAGGAAAACCTCAGATATGTGCCTATGGTGTATAATTCCCCGCGCTCGATGTGGGATGCCTTGGGCTTCCACGCCCTCGATAAGCCCTGTGACCAGGGACAATAGACAGACATTCCAGGTTACCCAGCATCCAGACACGCTACTGATGACTCAACCTGACTACTCCCCCGACTGAAGGTTGTTGCCCTGACCAGACCCTTTGGAATGTCCCGACAGAAGTAGTGTAATTAACCAGCGTCCATGGAAACATGGAACTGGGAAGAGTTTCACGAACAACGTATTAAATCTATAAGGGAGACCCGGACTAGGTGACTAGTTCTGAGGAGGAATCCACATAAGGAAGAACAGACATCCCATCATCCCGTTTCGATCAAGGAACATATGTCCCTGAATAAGGAGTGAATGCCGCCCGCCTTTGGAAAGAGGGAACGCGGGGCAACAAGCGCAGCGCGTCCTCCTCTGCGGACGGACGAATGCGCACGCCCCGGTGAAAGCATCAGAAACAGGTACCGACTTCCGATCGGCTGAACTGAAGAAATTGTACGCTAGCTACGACATCCGTTTGAACCATACCTCCCGCTACCACGCGCAGGCAAACGGACAGATCGAGGCGTTCAACAAAACCCTCTCTAACATTCTGCAGAATTTGGTTGGTCAGAATAATAAAAGTTGGCAGGACAAGCTCCCCAACGCCCTCTGGGCTTATCGGACGACGACTCTCAACTCTACCCAGGTGACCCCATATTCCCTGGTGTATGGGGCTGAGGTCGTACTACCCATTGAGATCCAGCTGCCATCGTTACACACTGTAGTCTATGATCACCAGACATCGGATGAGGTGGTTGAAATCCATCTAGATGAATTATAAGAACTGGACGAGAACCGGCTTCATGCCCTGCACAATCTAGAAAGGCATCAGGATAAGATAGTGAGGGCCTTTAACAAGAAGTTTTGCCTCCGTTATTTTCTACAGGGCGACCTAGTACTGGCCCTTCAAGCACCAACGATCCCCGGTAGGAAACCGCCCAAGCTAGAACCCAAATGGGAAGGTCCTTATATCATCCATAAGGTTTACCCCAATGGGGCGTACTCCTTGGTTACCACAGATGGTGAGCGCGTAACTCCTCCCACAAATGCCAGGTTCCTCAACCGGTACTTCACTTGATCCTAGAGGGTCCCGCACGACCTTAAACTGTATGGTCCTGCACGACCTTAAACTGCACCGCTGTCCTGCAGGACGATAAACTACAAAATGGTCCGAGCTCTATGACCTTAAACTAAGATCTCCCCCCGTCCTTACTGTAAGGCGTTAAACTGCACACCAGTCAGGCCTTCCTGACCGAGGCCCAGCCTCAGTCCCCTTGGCCTCCTCAGGCCCCCGACCCCCGTCCTTACTGTAAGACGTTAAACAGCAAGCTAGTCAGGCCTTCCTGACTGAGGCTCAACCTCTATCCCCTTGGCCTGCGTCGACTCTGGCACTCTAATGGGATTGTACGCTGTGGTGTGGGATTACATCCTCATCCACGTCGGGTTACCCATCTTACTGTACATATACCCAGTTAAGACACATTTCTCATCCAGAACAACTCTAAATCGCACTTTAAGAACTACGTGTGGATTGATTCCCATCTTAATGGGATATGTAGGAACGCTCGGACGCCTCGTCTTGAGCCCAGCCCCAAGCTTTTCTCTCCCACTATCCCCCCCTGGGAATAGTTTCCTTGAAGGATCCTTGCGTAGTGAAGAGTAGGCTTTCTTAGCCCTGCTCATACAACCCCTCTCATAAAAGTATTGTAAGGGTTTCACCATGTGACCACTCCCGTTATTCTATCCTCCCACGTCCTCACTGCATGATGTTAAACTGCATGGCCTTCAAGAACTATGTATGGCTTGATTCCCATCCTAATGGGATACGTAGGAACGCCCGGGCATTTCGTTCGTTGGCCCAGCCCAAAAGACAAAATCTTCCCCTCGGGTCAAGACATAAGGAAGGGTGCACACTTTTGCCCCAACTCATACTGAGCAAGCCTCGACCCGGCTGCACGCCCCCTGGAGGTGTTCGCCTCTTTCGTGGATGGATACAGCTGTGCTTCACCCACTCCTTGACTGGGATTCCATCATTTTTGCACACCTAGAGGGACCCCCAAGAACGGCCTGGATACTATGCCCAAGGGCTCTCCTACCAATACGGGCCAACGCCCCCGAGTGTTTTCAAGAAACAAGCAGATACAAGTCCCACGTTGTGAATTTTGTCAACGGTCGACGCTCATTTCTTGCTCCCATATCAGGTCACCATAGGAACGCTGTGTTTCGAACATGGTTAGAAGTGTCCTAGATCTTCGGTTCCACCCCAAGATGTCCCAAACATCGAGTGTAGTGATTCGTTATACCCCGTCCCGAAGTGACAAACTTCCCTCAGAGAGGTGTTAGCGGTCGGTCCCACTACCCTGATTCCCCTATAAGGAATGTACGACGTGGGGTAGGATTAGGTCCTCATTCACGTCAGGTTACTTTCCATGCTGTACGCCTTCCCTCACAAGGCCCAGCCTCCGGCCCCTTGGCCTTTTCGGGCCCCAACCCCGGTCCTCTCTTATAAGAGTGTATGGTGTGGTGTGGGATTATGTCCTCATTCACGTCGGTTTATTCTCCGTACCGTACACCTCCAATGTTTGGGGGTATATTACTCCCCTCCTCATCTTGTATGACGGTAAACTACATCTAGAGAACTACGGGTGGCTTGATTCCCATCCTCATGGGATACGTAGGACCACCTGAGTGTCTATGATTCGGGTCCAACCCCATCTCTCGGGAATCTTCATCCAACCTTGGCCCCTTGGTCTACCCTTACTCCATGAGAGGATTATATGGTGTGGTGTGGGATTATGTCCTCATTCACGTCGATCTCGTAATGACCACGCCATGTACCTCTCCCTCATGAGCTGTTTCGTCGACCCCTTTTTCGGCGGTTCACCAATGTGCCTAAGGGGACTCTGGTTTATTACCTGGAATGCCAAGCATTACTCGGACATGTCCGCACCTGCTTTCCAGGCTTTGTGTATCCCTGCATCAGGGATTCCATCATTTTTGCACACCCTGAGGGACCCCCAAGAACGACCTGGATACTACGCCCAAGGGATCTCCTACCGTTACGGGCCAATGCCCCCGAGGGTTTCAGACAACAAATCGATAAAATCCCGCGTTGCGAATATGGTCAGCGGTCGATGCTCATTTGTTGTTCCCACCTCAGGCTAATGCGATATGAACACTGCATTTCCACCATGGTTAATAATTTTCCTCTATCTCCACACCAACCCATTAAGCCCAAAATGCCGGGTACACGATTCACACCGTTCATCACTTCATCGCATCTGAGTAGAGTCTCGGAACTCTTGGTACTTTTCCTCTGTGCACGTCTGCGCATTAGGGAAACAAGCCACGTCAAAGGTGTCCTTCGAGGCTCTCTACCGGCTCCCCTCTGATGGACGCCCCAAGTATTGCGATGAGGATTCCCCCCCTTGTTTCCCACACAGAGTTTAACTCACGTGGGCTTAGGGATCGGGTTGACGTCTACGCTAACTTGGGAAGTTGTTACCATTCATGGTCCAAGATCTAAGACCATAAACTAAGATCCATCTAGAACTATGTTTAGCTTGATTCCCATCCTCATGGGATTTTTAGGACCACCCAAACATCTCATCTTCGGGTCCAGCCCATTTAGAGAGCTAGTCTCTCCCCCTTCTTTTCACCTCTTACCCCCATATAGGCCCCTCGACCTAAGGTCTCCCTCTCAGAGTGGGCTTAGCATCGCCTCTGCTACGTCTGCGCTACATGACGATAAAATGCACACTTGGTCCTATCACATGACCCTAAACTGTGAAATTATCATCCTGGCTGCACGATGAAAAACAGCACTACATTGTGATGACCTCGTTGTAGAGGACATCACGTTGGGTATTGGTCACGTGCCATGCCATTTTTCAACGCCTATCGTGGCTTGATTCTTGTGGCGACACCACAACCTACTACTCTAGTCCTGTCGCTTCACAAAAAAAAACCACTCACCTTAAAGGACAAACAAGATTTATCAAATTCCGCTTCTTTTAGTGCAAAGGCCATGCCCACACTCCCCTTTTCCCCTGGCACTGGTATCTTACCATGTCACCTTTCAGAACTACATATGGATTGATTCTTATCCTCATGAGATACGTAGGAGCGCCTGGGCACTTCCCCGCGGGCCCATACTAACCTTTGTGTTCAGTCCCTACACTCGAGCATTTCCTCAGAGAACGCATGGTAAGTAGGGCTTAGGTCCTCATTCACGTCAGGTTTTGTTGCCATGTGCCCCCTTCTCCCTTTACCCATTCATGGTCCGAGCTCTAAGACCATAAACTAAGATCCATCGAGAACTACATGAGGCTTTATTCTCATCCTTATGAGATACGTAGGAGCGCCCGGGCACTTCCCCGCGGGCCCAGCCTAACTTTCGCTTTCGATCCCTCGACCAAAAACCTCCACCAAGGAGGTCGTGCAGTGTGATATGGGATTATGTCCTTATTCACGACGATTTGTTCACCGCACCGTACACACCCCCTATTCCCATTCACGCCAGGTGTTTGAGTTACTCCACCATGTGCCTCTCATGTTTCCTCCCTCTATCTAATACGTCTCATTGTCATACTCAGATGTGTTCTGACAAAGCCCGAAGTGTGGAATTTTCATGGGGACATTCCATTTGTCCCATGAACAAGCTTCGTGAGCTCGCTATTTGGATCCTCATCCTCTTACACATCCAAAAGGACCCTCGGACGACATGGATACTAGGCTTAAAGGTGCTCCATGGATGTTGGACCTGAGGGCCCTCCAATCGTTTCGAGCCAACGTCCCTAAGGATCTTTGGCAACATTTGTGACATGGTCCCGCGTTTCGAACATGGTCAGCGGTCAACCCTCATTTGTTTGTCCCCATTCTAGGCTAACGCGATATGGACGCTACGTTTCCTCCACGGTTAACAGTTATCCTCTATCGTCATGCCGCCGTCATTGTGATCCAACTCTCGAGGGACACGATTCACACATTTCCACTTCCTCATGTTCATGTGGAATTCCAGCATATTCGGCTCTATCTCTTCGCGCATCTAAGTGCGCCACATGGGCGTGTTGGTATCATGGGGTTGGTATTCACCAAGCATCCCTTCACCCTAACCTGCCCTTTTCTATGTCGGGAAAGTCCCACCACTACTTCTTGTTTCCCACACCGATCATGACTCATGTGGGCTTAGTAGTTTTGGCGGGATGTGTACCAACACATCCAGGCTTCTCATCATCACGCATGACGTTAAACTACGCTTCCAGAACTACATATGGCTTGATTCCCATCCTCATGGGATACATAGAGACACCCTGGTATTTTGCCTAGGGTCCAGCCCATAGAAATCATTAATCCCATCCTTCCCCTTTCTGGACCCCTGGTCGGGCCCCTCGCTAGAGAGGCCCTGTCCCAAAGAAGGAAGGATCAATGACCAAACAAACGCGCCCATCTGGCGCACTCCCACCACGGTGGTGTAACTACCTAAGTGTTGGATTCTGTTTGGACAAACCATCACTCCATATTCCACACTTTGCGTGCCCCTTATTCGGACCCTCGTCCCCTTTAATGTCTGACGGGACCCCCTAACGGCCTGGTCTCATGCCGCATCGACTCACCTACAATCCTGGTCCAACGTTCCAGAAGACTGGTCTTGTTTGGAAGGACCCCCTGATAGTATGGATGTTTGACCTATGGCCTGCCAACTGTCCTGGGTCAATGTCCCGAAAGATTGACTGAAAATATTTGTGACATGGTCCCTTGTTTCGAACATGTTCAACGGTTGACCCTCATTTTTGTCCCCATTACAGGCTAACGCATTATGGATACCACTTCTCCTCCATGGTTAACGGTTGTCCCTTATTGTCATTCCATCCCCATAGTGCTCTGAATCTTGGGAATCGTAATTCATGCTTCCCGTTTCTGTCTGTTCGGATTGATTCCAGTTCCCCTGGTGTTGCACCGTTCGTGCATGAGGGCACACTGAAGAAACGATAATTCGGATGTTCTGAAAAGTTCCTTCTCCAGTCAAGCCTCTCCCATCTTTCAGAAATCTGGACTGGTCATCCAAATCCCGGATTCCCAGAGCATGGTCTCCACTCCTATGTTAGGTGGGACGAGAAGGCAACTATCTCCTATTTCTTACATGGGATCGACCCACGTGGGCTTGGGGAATTATCGCCGAACGTCCTGCAAACATTGTATGGATGTAACGTGGAAATTAAAACAGTGGAAATCATGCGCGCTACGACATTCAAAACAAAGAAGGAAGAAATTGAAGCACGAAAGTACCAATAAAAGGTTTTTAGTTTGTTAGAGTACCCAGGGGTCGACTCCCCCCATGGACGGGTTGACCCCGTCAAAAGAGCGTTGCAGCTCCGCCACCCATTGGCTTGTGGCGTCCAAGGATTGTTGCCGCTGACTCAGCTCCCGCTTCTCCTCAGCAGCGGCGGGGCGCAGTTCGTCAGCTGTGGCTCTGGCCCTCTCTACCTCAGCCTGAATGGCAGCCATCTTTCTAGAATCCTGCCTTATAAGCTCCTCTGCCTCTTCCAGCTGGGCCTTCAATCCAGAGATCAGCTTAGATTGCACATTAAGAGAGGATGAGTGCTCATCCGCCCGGGTCTGCAGCTGTTGGACCTCTCTTTCAGCCTCCTAGAGCTTCTTGATGTTTGTCGCCTTCCTCCACTGCCAGTCCACGATGAGCCCACAATCATGATCCCGGATCTTCTCAGCCATAAGATCTCAGATGAGCACGTGAGGACGTTGGGCATCCACTCCCCCAGAGCACAGTTCGCGCAACCGCGAGCAGAGTCTGTCCATTTCGGACAGCCATAGCACTTGGGGGGTGTCCTTGATGAAGTGTGTGATTAGCTTCCACGACCGACGGCGGACTATGCTACTGTCTTCCTCGTCGGAGGCTGTTTCGTCCCAGTTTGCACGATTGGCAGGCTCGTACGCAGGATATGCCTGCAGAAAGTCCTCGGCAGGATCTGCATCTGGCGTTGAATCCGGCGCGACATCTGGTGCCAAGGCAGGTGCGACAGAAGTGGGACTGGCCGGCCGATCCTCTTCATCGGAGTCCACCTCGATGACCTCAGGCACGACCCTGCTGGTGGTCCCGCTGGTGATGATGTGTGTTGCAGCTCGGGGAGATGGGGGGACTATCGCCACCATCACCAGCATGCCCCTAGGAGGGACGCCACCAGACATCCCGACTAGACTTTCCGCAGTAGCCCACGCCAGTCGGAGAACTGTACGACAGAGAGGGACATAAACGTTAGTTAGCATAGTCTACATATGACGAAAAGGAAACCGGTAGAGGAAACTTACAGAGATCGACCTCCTGGTGCTGCTATTGAGCCGATACTGACGGGACCCTGAGGCGAGGCCCTCCGTATACTGTTGGAAGGTCTGGAGATTCCGGAGGAGCCACCTCAGGTGCTCTGGTCCCACCAAATGCGGAACTGGACGCAGCCATAGGAGCGGGTTCTGAAGGTCCCGCATCATCACCCACCAAGGGGTGAGAACGAGGCCTGTGAACGAGTTCCTCCTGCATGTCTCAAACTTCGGTGAGAAGTCCATAATGACCCAAGAACGGACCATGAGTAAGGAAGCTCGGAATGCTACCTCGAGATCCTCTGCGAAATCGTCGGAATCTGAGCCTTGATCTCCGACCTCGCCCTCCTCCAACGGGCTCCCTCCTCCAGCCTCATTCTCCCGAGAGGAGTCCTCTAATTCTTCCAGTAGGGGGAAACACTACCTTAGATCGGAGGCCGATAACCGTGGGGGGAACGTTCGATTCAGCAGTACCCTCACCCGGTCTGTCATTGGGCGAGGGACACCACTGGAGTGAACATAATCCTCCAGCTCGTCCAAGTATTTCTCTGCCTCCACCGGAGACACCATGAAACCATCCCGGACTGGGCCTATTCCCGGTAACTCCATCCTAAGGTGATTCAAGTGCGCCAATATCTCGTGTGGGTTGAGGAATTGCCGGTTGACATCCCAAATGTCCCAGGCTTCTGGGAAAACGGCATCCTATGCCATGTCGATATGACACAGCCGCTTCCCCAGAGCCTGAGTGGATATCCTATGAAATACCCTCGGTGGTCATCCCTCCGGATGGCCCTACTCTTCCGGAATCACTGGATCCGCCGCTGCTGCCACACCCTCGGCTGGTGCGGGTCTCGCCGCCATGGAAGCCCCGCCACCGCGAGAGGCCCTAGCTGCCCTCCAACCCCGACCTCGGGATAAAGGAGGCCCACCATCACCGACCCAAATAGTTGGCTACTTCAGTATCTCCCCTGGGTAAGCAGCTTCCCAACTAATGGCATACTCCCTCACCAATCTGAAAGCGGCAGTGGATGGAGGCAATGCAATTCGCATCTTCCCATCTTCCCATGTGAACATGAGCCACAACTGCCTCATCACACACGGGTGCTCCTCGTGACGCACCTCCCAGTAGACCTGCGGGGTTAGCCACTAGAGGAACCATAACTGCCTCACAAACCGATGTGGGCTGTACGGTTCGCAGAGTGGCTCACGATCCACTCGTGCCACCAAAACTCCGCCTCGAAAGGCCAAGAGGTAAGCCCGATGCTCTTTCGTTCCCCACCCGTCGTTAGTAAGTATCCCTGTCGGCAATGGGAAGGGGTGGAAATTAAACTCATCCACCCTCCACACCTGATTTAGCACCATCAGCACAGTTAGTTTGAACGGGAAGCTCCTGACTGCATTCAGGATGGAGGGGCGGAATTTTGATCCCGGCGGCGAAATAGGGTTTGGATACTCATAGATCCCCCTGATGTGCGACGCAATCCACCCATACAGGAGGTGGAAGGGCCCGCATATCCTTGGCGGCTTCTTTCCCTCGCTAATGTGTCGCAGCATTCTGTAGAGCTTGGAGAGCATTGGAATCCCCAGATTGACCCGCTGCCCCATGGCCAACATGGACGCCATAATAAATGAGCTGGGCTGCACCCCCATGCTTGTATCCCTCACCGGTAGGATCCAACTGCAGATGAGAGCCGCGATGAATGCCACCAGCCTGACTATCGGCTGTTGTTCAGTGCTGACACTGAAACCCCAAGTCTTCCATTGACTGTCCTCCAAGATCGGCCAATACAAGTTCTCCTTACCCCATTGGGCCACCCTCGGACAAGTTCGAGGCCTCGGAGGGAACTCTTGATTCTCTGGGAAATTCATGAAGCACTTGAACCATTTCTTAAAGTGGACATCCCTCACTGCCTCCTTGTCCTCTCCAGGGACGAGTGCCATCAGCACTGACGCCAGCCGCGACATTTGCTCTGTATCCTCCCGCGCGCTCATGACTGGGAGGAACTCATCATACATGGCCCCCAAGATCGGAACCCCAGAAATCTGGTGGACATCCCACAGGCTGATGCCCACCTCCCCGTGGTGCAGGTGAAAGGTATTGGTCCTAGACGACCATCTGCTCAGCAATTCTGACATCAGTTGTTTCGGTTGGTAAATGTGGAATTAGGAGGCCCATGCGGCCTCATATAACCCCACTCTCCTCAGCTCGGCCCCAAACGCCTCGCATGAGGCACCTACCCAGTAGGCCCAGGCCCAGTCATCAGTAAAGTTTCCACCCTGGCACAAGTCCCACTCATCAGACCATCCTTTCTTCGAATCCTGCAAATCCGCCTTCAGCATGGTACGGTAGAGAGGAGGGGATGTCTCCGGTTGTAGTGGCTTCCCATCAATATTGTTCACGTGGTTGTGGAGACAGTTGGTGGTAACAGGTGTGAAGTCCTCCCGCACATGACCATCGGCCGCCCTGAACCATTGGTGCTGACATGGCGTGCTCCTGAACCATCAAACTAGTTCATCCCTACTCGCATCAGGGATGAAGACGTCATCCCTCAACCCAAAGCCGTACAATGACAACTTCTTACACTGCAGATAATTCTTCTGACCCTCCGATAGCAGATCTATCAAAGAAACGTGGTCCGAGTGGCTTCGGGCCATCTCCCCAAGGCCCGGACAGTCGGCCATCTCATCCCGACAGGTGACATCTACAAGCACCCCCAATACAGCTTCTCGATGGGCCATTTCGGTTCCGGCACTCAGAAAAGAATTTTTCCAAAACGGATCGCGAAGCTAGATCATGAAGCCGTCTCGCAAAGGTTGGTTGCGAGACCAAGCCGCAGAGTCTGACCTAGGCTGGCAAACAGGAGTTCGCTTGGCGCAGTCGCAGAGTCGGAGACCCGCGGTTCACCGCGAAGCTCGATTCGCGGAGAGCGGGCGTGAAGTACGCGGAGCTTCGCGAAATCGAGAGCACAAAAAGACAAGGAAATCACATGAAGACAAAAGAGGTCGACCCCCCCTATTTATAGGTGGTGACCCCAGAGCATCACGGCGTGCCCCGCCCGCGCGGAGCATCCCGGCGCATCCAGATCCGTGGCCCCGGTCAGCACCGTGGGCCCTCTTCGCGACGTCACATCGCGAACCACCGACAATTTTGGCGATTTTCCCTCAAACTTCGACCCTTCAGCCCTCCATGGCTCCAATTCTGAGGGGGGGATTTTTTGGCGCCAAAATATTGCACGAAAGGAAGGGACGAAAAAGACGGCCCGCACGCTGCCTCACGAAGCACCGACGCGAAGCCCCCCGAGCATCGTGGTCCCGCGAAGCTCTGGAGGCGGTACCTCTCCGCGAATGAATTTGACGTTTGCAAGCCCGCCGCGAAGCTCCAGAGGTGGTACCTCTCTGCGAATAAATTTTACATTCGCGAGCCCGCCGTGAAGCTCCGGAGGCGGTACCTCTCCATGAATGAATTTGACGTTCGTGAGGCCGCCGCGAAGCACCGGAGGCGGTACCTCTCCATGAACGAATTTGACGTTTGCGAGCACGCCGCGAAGCACCAGAGGCAGTGCAGGAGTTCGGCTTTGCGGCACCCCTTGCCTATAAATACCGGGCTCCCCCTGAGTCCAGGGGATGGACAATCCAACCTTTCGGCTTCTCCTTTCCAGAATCGCGAGGCACCCTTTACCCCAGGAATCATGAGCTCCGCGAGGTACTTCTACTTCACGTGACGCCTTCGCTTTGTCTCGTTTTGATCCCCTCTTCCAAGAGGGATGCCCTTCACGAAGCTCAAGGGCATTCACAAAGGAGGGGGATTCCAAAGATAACCCGGGCAGCCGCGGAGCGTTTATGTTTCGCAAAACACCCACCCTGTATTAGTGATCCCCATGCTAAGGCAGGATTGCTGCACATCGCGAAGCACACTGCTTCGCAGCACTCTGCTTCGTGAGGCACCTCCTCTTCGCGAGGCAATGCTCCACGAGTACTGTTCTACTTCGCGAAGCACCCTCCACTCACACCTTTGCCCCATGCTAAGGCCAAGGCACTCCGCTTCATGAAGCACACTCCTTTGCTTGGAAATTACCCTTCCCGTGTGACCCTCCAGGTATGCACGATGTGATTTCAAATTCCCGCGGACAATACCACTCATAGTGTTGCTTTGCCTAATGCTTCTTCGCATAGGCACGCTAACGGATATTGCTTCTTCACATAGAAACGCTAACGCGGACCTCTCGATGGTTCGCTATACAACCCCCCTTGACCATGACCTTACTGGTACCTTACCTCCCCCAAGGAGAAAAGGGTACCAGTTATGTAATTCCAAGGGGTGTGGAGTGAACCCACCACGTCCGAGATATAGGACGTTAAACTGCCAAGCACCACGTCCTCAACACATGACGTTAAACTGTGACCCGACCTCGTGCCTCGCACGAAGGGTCCCCCTAGCTCGAACATTTTTTACGCCACTCGTCTCCACTGGAGTGGAATCACTCCCCCCACAAGGGATGATATTCTCCTTATTGGAGCGGTGTATGTTCACAGGAGGAGGGCGATCCTAGTTCCCCCAACGGATGGATGCACCCCTGCATCTCCGTACTTCCCCATTACCAAGGTCAGGGGAGGGCGCGGTAGGGAACGAGGCACCTCCCAAAATTGGTCCCAAATCCCTCTTTCTCTGCGCTTTGTCGCACTTCGGGCCTCCATTCTGGAGTAAGTCCCAGCACCATGGGATGCCTAATGCATAAGCCCCTCATCGCTTCTCACGGACGCACCCTTCGCGACGTGATCGTCAGGTCCTTACTGCCTCTTGTTTCTCACACCGAGCATGAATCACATGGGCTTAAAGTAAGCATCGGCCATGGAAATACCCTCTTCCAGCATGACGTTAAACTGTATACCCTCTTCCAGCATGACGTTAAACTGTATACCCTCGTCCAAAATGATGTTAAACTGTATACCCTCTTCCAGCATGACGTTAAACCGTATTCCCCCGTCCAGCATGACCTTAAACTGCACACCCATTTGAACTATGAGGTCTTTGATCCATGTCAAGGCATGGTACCTAGGAAGCCTCCATGAGGTTCAAGCCCACCCGTTATCCAATTCACGTCAAGCTCCACTTGCGTCCAACATGATGTTAAACTGCATTTCAGTCTGATGGCAAGCCGTTGTGACCAACCGAACTACGAGGACTTTGATCCATGTCAAGTCATGGTACGTAGGAAGCCTCCCTGAGGTTCAAGCACATCCCCCTTTAGACCAAGGTCCCTCCTTCCTCACGTCAGTTTGCCGACACCCACCATCCGAACTACGAGGACTTTGATCCATGTCAAGGCATGGTACATAGGAATCCTTCACAATGTTCAAGCCCACCACTAGTGGACCCCTGGGTCTACTTTCACGTCAGTTCACAAATGAAACCATTTGAACTACGAGGTCTTTGATCCATGTCAAGGCATGGTACATAGGAAGCCTTCCCGAGGTTCAAGCCCATCTCTCATTGGACCAAGGTCCACCTTCACATCGGTTCGCTGATGACTTCCATCATTTGAACTACGAGGTCTTTGATCCATGTCAAGGCATGGTACGTAGGAAACCTTCCTGAGGTTCAAGCCCACCCATCATTTATTCACGTCGAGTTCTACCTTCATCCATCATGACGTTAAACTGCAATTCCAGTCCGACGACAATCCATTGTGACCAACCCAAACTACGGGGAATTTGATCCATGTCAAGGCATGGTACGTAGGAAGCCTCACAAGGTTTAAGCCCATCTCCCATCGGACCAAGGTCCCTTCTTCATGTCGGTTCGCTGACACCCCCCACAAGTGGACCCACGAGTTCACCTTCACGTCGGTTCGCCAACGAAACCCCTTTGAACTACGTGGTCTTTGATCCATGTCAAGGCATGGTACGTAGGAAGCCTCCATAAGGTTAAATCCCATCACCCAGTCGTTCCGACCTCCCTCACGTCGGTTCGCGGACAAAACCCATCGGACCAAGGTCCACCTTCACGTCGGTTTACTGACGATGCCCATCAGACCAAGTTCCACCTTCACGTCGGTTTGCTGACGCATCGGACCAAGGTCCACCTTTATGTTGGTTCGCTGAAGACATCAATCGAGCCAAGGTCCACCTTCACGTAGGTTCACCGGCACTATCTCGAACTATGCGGACTTTGATTCCCTTCCACGGGGATACGTAGGAGGTCTCTTCGAGGATGAAGCCCAACTTCACTGTCACCCCTGCGATGGTCTCATTTCATTCCCCCTCCACTTCATTCATCCATCCATCATCCACCCTGATTCTCACCCGGACCATCATATCCCAGTGAGACCATGTCGGTCCGCTCCTCTTCACAGCCACCCGTGGGCTGGTCCTGGTATCGGCACCCCTTCAAGGGAAATCCCTCAATCCGATCCATTATAGATAATGCTCTGATCGGGTTGATCCATCTCCGCTGGACGTTAAAATCACGGCATACCCTGTGTTAAACGAAGGAAGCTGAGGAAAACCTCAGATATATGTCTATGAAATATAATTCCCCGCGCTCGATGTGGGATGCCTCGGGCTTACATTCCCTCGAGAATCCCTATGACCAGGGATAATAGACAGGCATACCAATTCCCCAGCATCTAGACACGCTACTGATGCCTCGACGTGACTACTCCCCCGACTGAAGGTTTCTGCCCTGACCGGGCCCTTTGGAATGTCCCGAAAGAAGCAGTGTAATTAACCGGCGTCCATGGAAACATGGAACTGGGAATAGTTTCACGAACAACGTATTAAATCTATGAGGGAGACCCGGACTAGGTGACAAGTTGTGAGGAGGAATCCGTAGAAGGAAGAACCGACATCCCATCATCCCGTTTCGATCAAGGAGCAGACGTCCCTGAATAAGGAGCGAATGCCACCCACCTTTGGAAAGTGGGACTACGGGGAAACAATGCAGCGTGTCCTCCTCCGCGGATGGACGGATGCACGCACCCCGACGAAAGTGTCGAAAACAGATATATTATTTTAAATTGTTTTATATAAATTGTTTTATATAAATGTGCTAATTTGTTCTACCCTAGAGGCGTGAGTACATAAGTAATTTGGGGAAATCCTACTAAGTTTCATTACTCACCCCTTCCTTATAAATTTAGTGGTTTTATATATATCATTTATTGGGACATAGGAAAAGGTAAAATATCACACTTCTTTAGTGGTGCATCGTGATACTTGGGTTCTTTTGTCATGTTTAGGAATTGATCCCCTTGAAGTCTTTGAGTTTTGTGGTTTTGTCTTCCACTGTTTACTTTGATGTTAGTTGTCTTTCACTATGGTAATTTATTATAGTTTGGTCCTGATATTAATGGTATTACTATGTGATGTTTTACATTCTTATCATGCATTATGTAGTATTATTTTGTTATGGTATGTTTTGTGGAGTTTTTTTATCTTATAAAGTGAAAATCACCCCATCTGTTAATGAAGCCCTTGAAATTTATTTCCAGCCTTTGGAACCATGGGTATTTATCTTATGGAAATGTACTATCCTTACACCTTTTCAAACCAATGAGGAGGGGCGGGATGTTACAAGTGGTATGAGCTTGTCAGGTCCTTGACTAATAATTGGTCATAATTTATGTCATTATTGGTGATGAAATTCATTCTGGTTTATTCCTCGAGTTGGTATGGTAGAAAGGAGTCGGATTATTGGGACCTAAAATGTAGATCATAAAAATATGTAGCTCAACTTTTTATGTTGAACTTCAATTTATCAAGGATTTGGGTACATATTTGTTTTAGAGACACATATATGAATCAAAATCTAAATGTCATGGGTTTATCCAATGAGATGAGCATGACATGCATGCTAGAAATGAATTTACACAAGGATTTAATATTTCATTTTGATTAATGATATTTTCTTTGGGCACAAAAGTTATGATTTTTGATAAATGTTAATTTTTTTTTTCAAATGAGAGATTTTGAAAAAGGAATGAAATGGTTATTTTTTATAGAGTTTTAAATTGTTAAGACATTAATTTATAGAGAGTGAGACTTATGGAATTTGATGTATTTAAAAAATGTAACATGGTAGGCATCGTAGAAACCAACCGGAGGAAGCTGTTGAGAATGTGTTTGCACCTGAGCCACATGTGAACCAAAAACTAGTTCATATTATAGTCTAAGCTTTTCAGTCTATGGAAAGATGGAATAAGAGAGATGAACCAAGGAAAGTGGATCATTTATTCTAGTTACAGAAGCGTAATCCACCCATCATTTAGGGTGATTCATAACTAGAGCAAGTGGAGGTGTGGATGAATAGGATGAATCGTATCTTCGATTTCTTTGGCACACCAGCAGAGATGAAATTCAAGTTAGCAATGTATATGCTGGAGGATCTTGTATGCTAATGGTGGGATTTAGCAGCTCAAGATAAATTAGACCAAGGAATAGAATCAGAGGATTTTGAATAATTGTTCAACAAACTATTATATGCTAATATGTTTAGGATTTCCATAATTATGAACTTCTTCAGTTTGAAACAAGATATCCTCATAATGACATATTAGATGAATAAATTTATGAATGTAGTCCTCCTTGCACCCAAAGTTACTACTAGTTCATCTTTAAAGGCACACATATTTGAATCAGTACCGAGGTAAGATGTTCTCTTAAATATTATTGTGCTTTATATTGCATATTATTTTGAGATAGTTAATAGATATATTGTAGAATAAAGGGACATCTCAGGAGCTACGGGTTGAGGGAGCATATTGATACCTAAAGGAAATTGTGGGATCTCTATTACTAGGAGAAAATAGAAGAGTGACACCTATTTGAAAGGTATGGGGATGAATTTGAATTAGACATATGGATCGATGAATCTTCCTCCAAGACCCAAGAGAAAACATTGATATTTCATATGTGGTTCATTTGACCACATGGAGCGAGAGTGTACAACACGACCCAGATCATGCCACTATTATAACTAGATGGTGCATCTCTATTTGTATTAACACAATGAGCTCTTGTAAGGTGTTCTGGAATCTTCTCATATGTTGAAAACATTTTATTATTTGATGAGATGAGGGAAGAAGAATAATCCTCTTCAAAAAAACTGTGCTATCCATGGTGATTACAGGAATACCATGACACCTTAGGCAATTCAATCTCAATAGGGAAAAAAGAACAAATTTCCACATGAAAGATATTATATGGGTCTGATCAGGTTATTGGGGATGCTCAATCTGGACTATCAATGGTTATTGGTATGATTCTTTATAATTCTAACCTTATGAAAGCTTTGTTTGATATAGGTGCATCCCATTCCTTTATTGATTCTAGTTCTATTTATTTGCTTGGTTTAAGTGATGAGATGGTGCCTTTTGTGTTAAAACTACAAAATCCTATGGGTCAAATAGAATGTTGAGCCTTTATGTGTAGATCATGTTTTATAACCATTGATGGAGTTGAGTTTATATGAGATTTCAGAGTTCTTGAGATGGATGCCTATGATATAATCATGGGTATGTATTGGTTGAAAAAAATTCAAGGCTCACAAAAAAAATTATACTAGATGAGTTAGTTTTACGAATGATGATGGCATTACACATCTCTTTAAAGGAGATCAGAATGTAAAGGTAGGTGAAAAGGGATTATTGGTACTAATAGTATGAATGATCTCATAGCAGTTGGTGGATTTTACTTTTTTATCGATGTAATAGATCAAGAATCGATGTTTTCTAGTAGTGGTTGATCAGTTTCTAGACGTTTTCCCCAATATTTCTCATGGTTTCCACCTATGAGGAAAGTTGAGTTTATGATTGATCTCCTTCTAGGGACTTATTATATTTACCGTCCATATTATCATATAGAACCAATTTAATTAAGGGAACTAAAAGTGAATTTGGAAGATATAAAAAAGGGTTCATTTAGCCTAGCACATCTCCATGGGAAACACTAGTCTTTTTTGTCATGAATACGGATGTAACTCTTTAGTTTTGTGTGTATTATCATAATATTAATGAAGTTACGATAAAGAATTAGAATCAACTTCAATGCTTTGATGATCTATTCGATCAATTGAGGGGAGATAAGTGGCTATCTAAGATTTAATTATGATAAGGATATCAATAATTGAGGGTATGTAAGGAGGATATTCCCAAGATAGTTTTCAAGAGTAGATATTGTCATTATGAGTATGTGGTTATGTATTTCAATTTTACAAATTCACCAAAAATATTAATGGCATTAATGAATTATATATTCCAAAGGAATTTGGATTATTTTATAGAGGTGTTTGTGGATGACATATTAGTGTATTCAAGGTCAATGACTAATCATGAGAAACACATTATTATAGTGTGGGGAATCTTAAGGGATCATCATTTTTATGCAATATTTTCAATGTGCAATTTTTGAATTCAATAGGTATGTTTCCTTGGACATGAAATCTTTAAAAAATATGTTTTTAGGGATCTAAAAAAATCTAAACGCTGTTATCTCTTGGAAATCTCCAAAAAATGTCTTTGAGATACATAGTTTTCTTAGTCTAGATGGTTATTACCAACATTTTGTTCATGATTTCTCACACCTAGTATCACCAATGATAACTTTGAAAAAAAAGTTCCATTCCAATGGAATGAATACTGTTAGACATCTTTTCAATATATTAATGTTTTCCTTACATCAGCACTAATCTTGATTTATTTTGGAATCAGGACAAGGGTACGTGGTGTATTGTGATGCTTTGAGATCAGGGTTGGGGTGTGTTCTCATGGAAGGAGATCATGTTATTTCTTAGGGATAATAATAACTACCCAAAACATGATTTGGATTTATCTTCCATAGTCGATTCTTTGAATAATTTCTTTAATTACTAATTTAGTGAGAAATTTACAAAGTTTATGGATCATAAGAATTCGAAACATATTTTTTCAGAAATGGATGTGAAAAAGATTTGAATATGAGACAAAGAATATGGAAGATTATATAAAATTGTTTTAATTTGACATCATGTATACAACTGGTAAATAAAATATGGTGGCATAAGCATTAAGTAGAAATTCATATGCTCTATTGGAAAAGGAAGCTTTAGATCAATGGAAGTTGATGTTAGTCATATCCAACAGGTGCATGGAATGTGAAGACTGTGGTGATTTTGTGGTTTTCTTTCTAGTTTCATTAATTGTTGATTTGGTGGAAATGATTAAAGAGTCATAGATGTTCTATTCATAATGTGTTTCAATGAGGTTAAAACTCAATGGTGGGGAGACCATTGAGGGATTTAAGATATATGGGAATCCAATTTTTTGGTTTGGAAATTAGATGGGCGTACCTATGATTTGTTAGGAACAACTTTTTCATGCTTACCACCATTCTATATAGGCTATTCATCCAAGAATACAAGAGATTTATAAGCTGTTTAATGCATAGTATTAGTGTGTCAGCATGAAAGGGAGGGTGACTGAGTTTTCATCGTGATACTTAACTTGTCATCAGGTTAAGGAATAACATCAGTGACCATAAGGCATTTTTCACCTTTTACCTATTCCTGTTTGGAAATGGGAGAAAATATATATGGATTTTATAATAGTTCACCCAAGAGAGGTTCAAAAACAAGATTCCATATGGGTGATAGTGGATTAACTCACAAAAGCATCCCATTTCATCCCTATTAGTGAATCTCATATGATAGAGGACATGTCAAAAATCTATTTTTGAGAAGTGGTAAAGAGTAACGGTGTACCAATTTCAATAGTACTAGATAGAGATTCAAGGTTTACGTATTGTTTCTGGAAATTGTTTTAGAAATCCCTTGGGACTCAGTTGACTATGAGTATGGCATATCATCCTCAGATAGATGGGAAATCTGAAAGGATGATACAAACATTAGAAGATATGTTTTAGGCTTATATAATGGATTTTGGTGTCTCATGGGATGATCATGTACTATTAGTGGTGTTTTTATATAACAACATTTATCAAGACTCGATACATATGGCTCCTTTTGAAGCATTGTAAGGGTGTCCTAGTCATTATCTACTTTGTTGGGTGGGAATATGTGATACTTAACTAGTTGGGTTGAGCCATTTCCATGAGACAAAAGAGAATATTCAATTGATTAGGAAGAGAATAGATATGGCAAAGAGTCACCAAAAATCATATGCGGATCATCATTGATGAGTATTGTCATTCGAGGTGAGTGATCATGTGTTTTTGAGAATCTCTCCAAGTCATGGAAATCATCATTTTGGAAAGCATGAATAGTTATACACTAGATACATAGACCCTTTTGAGATACTTGAATAGGTTGGTGAGGTGACATATTAGTTAGAATTATCACCATGGGTTAGTGCAGTGCATAATGCATTTCAAGAATCTTCGATGAAAAAGTTTCATCATGATCCTAACCATGTGATTTGATGGGATCACATTGACCTAGATACAAAGGCTTCATTGGTTCACATGCCAGTGTGGATTGTGGATAGGCAAGATATAGTATTTCATGGTAAAAGAATTGGTCTAGTGTGGGGTTTATGAAAAAATGATAAAATTCAAGAAGAGACTTGGGAACGGGAAAATGAAATTCTTGATTAATGACCCCAAATTTTTCGGGACACCAGTGGTTTTCTACTTTCTAGGGATGGAAAGCCCAATGTTGGGGAGAATAGATCACCCCTAGTTTCAAGTATGTGTCCATTAATTTATTATTTTTATGTATATAAGGTGTTTGGGATGTAACTTTCGTAAACCAATATCCACTAAACTTGTGCCTCGAGGTGGGTCACCACATGACCTCAAGCATGACTCCCCGTTGGCCAGAGAATTTTGACTAGTAGAGAGGGTGTAAAAGGTCACATGAGGAGACTATACCCTCTTTACCAGAGTAACCAAAAACAAAGAAATAAATATAATAGCATAATCAACATGTATTAACCAATAAACATGCGTAAAAAACTATCTCCAAAAATTTTATACAAATTATAGCCAAAAGTAATTATGTCATGTCATGATATCAATGCCAAGTGAACAAAACCCAAAAATAATGAAAAAAAGTTGAATCCCCCAAATTGTCCTGACTCAAAGTCCAAAACATCATCCATATACATCATAAGATCGACTCCAATCCCAAGAAAAATGAGTTTTACAATATCCTGACCTTCAGAAATGAAATCTTCTTGGGTACCCAACGACTTTCCAATCAGGGTGTATGTACAACTTAGTAGGCCACCACCAATGGTGCCTAAAAAATATCTAGTCTAAACAGATAGTGCATGAAAGTACCAAATAAATGAAAAGTAAATAAATATAATGAATCATATTTTTATCTAATTTATTATATTAAATTAATTGGGAAAATACTGAGACCGCATGCTAAGATGGAATGAGATTCCAAGGCCTGGTGTGACCAGAATAAATTTTTGAATAATGTTCCATTTTTTAATTAAAAATGATCAACGAATAACTTTTATTTTTTATAACTCCCAAATGGGTGCCTGAATAAAAAATATGAGGACACTGTTGTGTCTTGAACATCAGTTTTACATTAGGCAGGGCCTAACATCATCCAACGCAGGCCAGATGAAAAAGTTAGATTTTGGACACAACCATCATTAAAATTGATTTAATAAAAATATTTTTTTCGAACAGTAAAGTTTATATTTCCATTTTTATTAGACCTAGGGTAGGGGCCCATGGTTACATTTCATAACCCTAAGATATTTATTGAGAGCTATGGGGGGAGAAAATCTTGGGAGGAGATGTTGGAAATAAGTGAATGAGGATTCGAGGATCGGGATCGCTCGATGATGGATCGAAAAATGACGAATGTGAACATTCTTCATCGACCGATCCAACCTAGAGGTATGGTGTTTTTTATTCAATTTCAATTTCTATGTTTTTAAATCTCCATAACAAACACGAATCAATTGACGAACAAATTGATTCATTGATTATGCGTACTATTGCTGGATGGGTTTGATTTTGGGATAATCATTGGGAAATTGGATCTATGTTGAACCTATGATTAGTATTGATTTTTGTTTAGACATTCTTAAACTCTAATGTGTACATATCATGGCTTACATGAACAAGGCATAATTCGTCCACCTCGGGTGTTCATGTGAATTGGTTCCTCCCCCATTCTTTTGATTTCTGGATCTTCTTCACCACAAAAATTCGAAAAGGAATCCATGATAGAAATGGTGGTTGCGATGGCTATAGAGGTGGAAAACGGATGTCATGGCAGAGGGTTGTGGCTCAATGGATGAAATGGAAGAGGAGACCCGTGGCTTGATGGTCGTGATGGTGTGGGAGGTGGCTCACATGGTGGCACCATGCCAAAGTAGCAGAAGAGGCCCGCATCTATGCCGCAGGTGGTGGAAAAGGGCCACCAGAAACAACCGATAGTAGTCTTCAGTGGATGAAACTAGAGACCACAGTCTATCTTGAATACAAATGAAACATGCATCTGATGTTGCGAATGGTTTGGAGACCCAGCGCCCACCACATCTTGGGCGGAGCAGTCTGACCTGCTCCAGTGGGCCGGGTTGAATTGGCAGTTTGGGCTGGTGTAGCGGACCAGACTGGGGCCAGCCTGTCCTGGAATACCGGGTCAGACTTCGGATGGGTCTGTAGACCCTGGGATGGTTTGGGTTTGTCCGACTGGGTTGGATTTAACCCGGACCCGACCAGCCCGTTTTTATAAAAAGGTCATAACTTTCAAAATATAAGTCCGATTGACGAGATGTTGGTGGCGTTGAGACCCTCATGATAAGGAGGAAAGTTTGAGATGTTTTTTTGGTTTGTTATAAATGACTAGTATAGGTGATTATTTCCCACTTTCTTCTTCTTTTGAGGGTTCGGTACGACATTGAATAGAAATCCACTCGAGAGATGAGTCCCAGATAGAGTTGTAAATACTCCATGGGACTATAGTGATACTCTATCACCCCAGATAGAGTTCGTTGGGTATTGAAGTGAAATTCGAGCGTAGGGCATTAATCCTCCATCAAGTGGGCCATATCATATGGTTCATGGTATTCTTCAGAATCCCATACGTTACGAGCCGCGCTGTAGGGTTCGTGGTATCCTCTGAGAATCGCCTAAGGTGTGGGGTAATACAGATTTGGTTTGTAGTATTCTTCAGGATCCCCTATTTTTATACCATGACCAGTGACTAGTGTTTCCTCTTTGGGCAGGGCCCAGGTTAGCGGAGTCTTATGAATGACATTTAACTGTGACATATCCTTCTATCGTGTGGATGGTATTTTGAGTATATATGGATATCATTGGTATATGTATGGGAGTAACCTATGTAGAGATTACTGTGAATTATTTTGTGGTTCTTCCTTTATGGTTTTGGGGTGTCCAACTGAGTATTGTGTAACTCACCCATGCATAGGATTTTCCCACACATGTCGTGTCTTGTTAAGAGGACCGACTTTTTGACAGAGTTCTAGGTGGAGCAGGACCATGGCTAGGACTAGATGGTGCCTTGTTAGATTAGACGGGCTGAGGCGTTCCTGACAGTTTTCTACCATAGCTTCAATACCCTCTTTTGCAGGTTGGTCTTTGTAGTTGTCTTTTCTTTTTTAGGATTCTATTCTAGCCCAGTTTTCAGTACTACACTTTACTTTCCAGTTTCACTCTGGTTGTATTACTTCTACGTTTAGGGGTTTTCATTCATGGTGGTTAGTGTTTCCCTTTACTTTTAGCATTGTGGGCTTAAAGACGCATGCATGTGTATAGTTACATAGGCTAAGGACTCCCATTTGTGAGATATACCCACTTGGTGCTAGTCGCCAACACCTGGCCTATTAGAGGCGGGCTTGGGGTGGTCATGGAATGGGCTCCACTAGGATGATTCATGACAGAGTGGTATTAGAGGGACATGTTTGGTACCACTTTGGGACTGGGAGTTAGTGAGATTGGTTTAGGGAAACAGTGTTAAGTGATTCAAGTTCGACTTTTAGGCCAGTGAATCCAGTGTTGGTGTAATGGCTGATGTATCCATACATCAGGATTATGGGGACATTCTTTCCAACTTGGTCCATGAAAAACACTATTTGTAGGGAAATTAATGGCACATGCATCATATATAAATGAGTTGTGTTTTTCATTTATTTGTTTAGTCATCTCTCCAGATATACTTTTTTGAACATTGTTCATCTTTAACTATTTTAAGATACCTCCATGCAGACAGCCAGCCAGGATCCTAATGTGTGATCACGAGGATAATCCATTTAGTGATGAGGCATTAGTGCATCGGCCTATGCTAGACATGGAACCCCCTGATGGTTTTCCTGCTGCAGTACCACCCGTTGAGCAGCAATTGCTACCGGCGCTACTAATAGAGGATGCACGCAGACTCAATTATTTTTATGAGTTCCATAGCCAGTAACCTCACAGGTTTAGGGGTGAGATAGACCCATAGGTAGCTAAGGATTTTATGGAGGCAATTACATGTGTCTTCCGTCTTGTGAGGAAACCAACCGATCATATTGAAGTCATAACCGTGAGCCTTCTACAGGGCTCAAAAGGACGGTGGTGGAGCACAGTGATCCAAACACATAACGAGGCGAACCTCACTTGTACATACCTTGAGAACCTCTTTAGGTAGGAGTTCTTTCTGCAAATGTTACACTCTATGCATATACAGGAGTTACTACACCTACATCCAGGTAGCATGATAGCAGTGGAGTACTCAACGAGATTCAACGATCTTTCTTGGTACCCCACAGACATGGTATGAGACCTATTCTTCAGAGATCATGATTTTGAGTAGGGACTACATCGGGAGATCAGGGCGTCCATGGTGTCCCTTAGCATCCCTATTGAGGCTAGAGTACTTGAGTAAGCTCTGCTCATGGAGAGATTTATGACAAACAAGATGACAACAATAGAAGTCACCAGTAGGCACTAGGTAGGTGAGTCTTTAGTGGTGGGAAGACAACAATAGATAAAGGGGTCTATATGGGACAGGTCCTTCAAGAGATAGTCCTAGGATTTCAGATCAGTTGTGAGAGGCTCCCAGGGAAGAGCGAGATAGCCAAGCAACAGACTGTGTTTCGTGTGTGGTGGTTGTGGGACTGCTGGGGTAGAGACAGAGGTTCGAATAGGGTAGACTACAAGATAGAGGAAGACGTGGAAGGGGTGCAGGTAGGGAGGAAGGTGTGGGAATAGGTTCTATGTACTACCACTACCACACCTAGGTGGTCCACCATGGGCTCTGGGAGCCGGTGGAAAGGGGAGAGGCCATCTTCAGGTGATAAAGTCTTACAACCTCGATACTCCAGATATTATTAGAGGTACAATTTATGTCTTCTCTACCCTAGCTGTAGTTATTATAGACACATGTTCTAGTCACTCCTTACTAAAGACCTTGTTCAGAGATCAGAGATTCTAGTAGACTTGTTGGATCAATCCTTATATTTAGAGACTCCAATGGGAGGGGATTCAAAGATTACACACTAGTGCCGACAATGTGAGATTACTCTTGGAGGCAAGAGCTTTGACTTGGATCTCCTAGTAGTGGCATTGAGGCCTTATGACATCATTCTGGGTATGGACTAGTTATCCACAGTCCATACTCAGATTGAAAATTTTAGGCGCAGAGTTCAATGTGTCCACAGGGATGGGACCAGGTTTTCCTTTATCGGTGAAAAGGAAGCGCATGCAGCACTTGAGGTACTTTCTCAGAGGAGGGTTCAATCGATCACTCACCAGTTGTATAACCTCATCTTCAATGTAGTAGAGAAGGTATGTCCCCAGTTTTCTACAGTGGTGTATGAGTATGAGGATGTATTCCTCGAGTATGTTCTAGGATTTACTCCTCGCAAGGAGGTTGACTTCTATATTGAGTTGTACCCTAGGATGACAACAATATTTACTTCCACATATCAGATGTCACTTGCATATCTTTGCGAGTTGAGGGTCTAACTAGAGGATATACAAAGTAAGGGCTTTCTAAGGCCCAATTTTTAACTCTGGATGGCCCCAATTTTGTTTTCCGTGAAGGTAGATAGAGGCTTGAGGCTCTGTGTGGACTTCCATCCCCTGAACTAGGTGACCGTGAAGAATTAATATCCACTGCTGATAATCGATGACATATTTGATTAACTCAAGAGAGAGAGGTGGTTCTCGAAGATAGACCTTGGGTCTGGCTATCATCTGCTTCATGTATCAGATGAGGATGTACCCGAGATAAGATTAAGATGTCGGTATGGCCACTATGAGTAATTGGTTATTCCATTCGGCATAACCAATTCCCCAACCATGTTCGTGGGACACATGAACATGATTTTCCATCCATACCTTGACCAGTTAATCTTAGTCTTCATTTATGAAATTCAGGTGTACTTGGAAATTGAGGAGGAGCATGTGATAAACTTTAGGATGGTACTAAACACTCTTCGAGAGAATCAACTTTATGGGAAGCTCTCGAAGTTTCATTCATGGATTTGGGAGGTCCACTTTCTAGGACATGTCATTTCAGATGCTCGAATTATAGTTGATCCATCAAATATTGAGAAGATGCTTTCATGGGAGCCACATAGGAGTGTGAATGAGGTAAGAAGTTACCTAGGTTTAGATCGGTACTATTATAGGTTCATTCCTAACTTTTACAGGGTATAAACACCCTTGAAAGCCTTGAAACGGAAGGGACAACCCTTATTTTTCACAAAAAATGCCGACAGTGTTTCCAGGAGCTGAGACAAAGGTTGAAGAGAAATCCCATCTTGAGGCTACTCGAAGAGGGTGTTGGGTATGTGTTATTTTGCGACACATCAGGGACTGGACTCGAATCTGTCCTGATGTAGGGGTAAGTGGTGATTGACTATGGTTAACATGAGCTGAGGCAACATGAGTCGAACTACATGACCCATGATATAGAACTAGAGGCAGTGGTCTTCTCTTCGAAAATGTGGTAGTATTACTTGATGTTGGAGAGGTTTAACGTATACTCATATGACAAGAGCCTCAAGTATATATTGTCTCAGAAGGACCCAAATTTGAGATAGAGTAGGTGGCTATAGTTTCTCTAGGATTATGACTTTGAGATTGTGTATACTTCTGGGAATGGGAATGTGGTTGTTGACATGCTTAGCAGAAGGTCCACCTTGAATTTTATGAGTGAGGCGTCAGAGTAGTTGGTCAGGCTGCAGATATCCTTTGTAGATGATGGTGGAACAACTTATCTTCAATTGATGGTTATCATCCCTCCACTCCTACGGTGAGTCTATGAGGTGAATCTTGGGGATGTTAACTGTGAATCCTGATATCATCAGTTTTCCACATGTTAGGCCACTGATGGATATTTGATAGGTGGGTAGAACATCATTCTCTTCATAGGGAACATGATCGTGCTAGTGGTGTTGCAGGAGAAGGTCCTGAGGGAGTTTCACACGTCCCCCCTAGTGATACATCCGGAAGTGGAAAAGATGTACCAGGACCTCTGATGCCAGTTCTGGTGGCCAGGTATGGAGAAGGCAATGGCCGAGTTCATTTCTCAGTGCCTCACTTGTCGTCAATTTAAATCAGAGTACCAGGTTCTAGTGGGCTTGACTCATTCACTCGAGGTGATGAAGTAGAAGTGGGATGAGATATCAATGGACTTTGTGTTGGGTTTACCATATACATCCATATAACAAAATACCATATGGGTGATTGTTGACCTAATAAAAACATTTTCCCACTTCCTACCTATCTAGAAGCAGAGTTTCATAGAGAGATTGGGACGAATATAAATCCAAGAGATAGTTTGAATTCATGGGGTTCCATTGATGATCATTTCAAAATGTGAGGTTGATTTAACTTCAGGACTATGGAAGGGTTTATAGGAGGATTTTGCGATGTACTGGAAGATGAGCATAGCTTTTCATCACCAGAAGGATGTTCAGACAAAGAGTACCATTAGGGTGCTAGACGGAATGCTATGAGCATGCATCTTGGACATTGGTGTAGTTGGGAGGACAACCTACCTCTTGTGGAGTTTGTGTACAACAACAGATACCAGTCCAACATTGGCATGGCCCCGTTCGAGGAATTTTGTGGGATACCTTTCAGATCAATGTTATGCTAGACTGACCCAGGGGCGTCAATACTTGTGGGCCTAGAGTAGGTGCAGGATACCATTGAAAAGGTGCAGATCAACCAGGAGCAGATGAGGATTGCACAGAGCTAGCAGAAGTCTTAGGAAGATAAAAGACAGAGGCCCTTGGAGTTCGAGGAGGGAGAACACATCTTCCTCTAGGTATCACCTTAATAGGGCTTGCAGATATTTTGTTGGGGAAGTAATTTATATCTTAGGTTCATCGACCACTTTTAGATTCTGAGAAAAGTTAGTGAGGTGGTGTACTTCCTAGATATACACCCATAGTTGCACCAGGTGCATGATGTCTTCAATATTTCACAGCTAATGAGGTATGTGCCTGACCCATTACACAATATCTATTGGGGAGAGTAGGAAATTGATGATGGGACAGAGTTTGATGAGTTCCCAGTGGATATCGAGGATCTACAGGAGTGAACCCTTTGTAGGTGGTAGATTCCTATAGTATGCATTCAGTGTCCATATAGGAACCTCCAGGAGAGCACATGAGAGAGGGAGTCTCATATGTGTTCTCAATACCCTCGTATTTTTGTTGAGTAGCCATTATTTTGGCTTTCAGGAACATAAATCCCTAAGGTGGGGAGAATGTAATGACTCAGATTTTTCTCTTATTTTTTTAACAAATTAATTGGGAAAATAATGATACTGCCTGAAGAGATGGTATGAGATTACAAGTCCTAGTGTGATGAAAATAATTTTTTGAATAATATTTTCTTTTTAAATTAAAAATACTTGGCATCTAACTTTTAATTTTTATAACTCCAAAATGAGTGCCCAGATTAAAAATATGAGGGCACCATTGCATCCATAACAACAAATTTACTTTCTACATGGCCTAACATCATCCAGTGGGGGCCAAATGAAAAAGTTATATTTTGGACATAACCATCATTAAAAATATTTTCATTAAAATATTTTTTTCGTTGTTGAGAAGATTATACTTCCATTTTTATTAAACCCAATGTTAGGGGTCCAAGGTTACATTTCATAACCCTGAGATATTTCATGAGGGCTATTGGGAGGGGAAATCTTGGGAGGATCCATTGTAAAGCAATGAATAAGGATTCAAGGACCAAGATCACTCAACGACTGATCAACGAATGTGAACATTCTTCATCGATCGATCCAACCTAGAGGTAGGGTGTTTGTTTGATTCAATTTCTATTTCCCTTTTTTTAAATCTCCCTGACGAATGTGAATAAATTGATGAATGAATTGATTCACAGACTGGGAATACTATTGCAGGACGGGTTTGATTTTGGGAAAATCATTTGGAAATTAGATCTATGTTGAACCTATGATTAGTATTGATTTTTGTTTAGTTGTTCTTAAACTCTAAAATGGATGGATCAAGGCTGATATGAAAAAGTCCCACTCCACCCACCTCAGGTGTTCATGCGAATTTCTTCCTCCCCCATTATTTTGATTTCTCGATCTTCGTTGCCACAATAATTTGGAAATGAATCCAAGATAGGAATGACGACGGTGATCCACGTTCCAGGCGAGGAACTATGTGACGAGAAGAGGCTGCAACCAGGTGGGCCATAGCTCGATGGCCATAGTGGTGCTGGAGGTGGTTCACCATGACGGTGGAGTTGGAACCCGGTAGGAGGCTGCTGGTGGCACACAGGAGGTCACAGCTCGATGGCTTTAGTGGTGCAGGAAATGACGTGCACAACGGCGCGCTGCAAAAGTGGAAGAGGCCCATAGTTATGCCACGGGGAGGCATACATGGGCCACTAGAAAAAACGGGTGATAGTATTCAGTGGTCATGTCTCACTACTGCATTACGAAGCTGTCTTCCATGTCATGCAACTGGCAGCCGCATCACACAGCTGGTGGTCACGTCACACAGCTGGATGCTGTGTCACGCACCTTGTTGTAGCATCACACAGCTGGAGACCATGGTCTAGCTAGACCACAGAGGTGACCCATGCCTGATGAAGCTGGTGGTTTGGAATTTCAATGTCCAACACGTCTCAGACAGAGCTGACCATCCTGCTCCAGCGAGTTGGGTTGAACAGGTGGGTCGACGCATCAGACCGAACCAGGTCAGGTCGGCGGACCTGTGTTGGGTCGGGCCAACCGGGCCAGATTGGACCCAGACCCAACCAACCCATTTTCACAAAAGGGTTCATAACATTCAAACTTTAAGTCTGATTGATGAGACAATTGCAGTTTTGGGACCCTCGCGATGATTCAGACCTTTTGAGATGACTTTTTAGTGTTTTAGAAAAGACCAGTATAGTTGTAGAGTTCCCCTTTGGTTCTTCCCTCAAGGGTTTGGTATGAAATTGCATGAAAATTCCCTTAAGAGGTGAGTCCTAGATGGAGTTGTAAATCCTTTTCACGACTGGAGTGATACTCTATCTCCCCAGATGGAGTTCGTTGGGTATTGAAGTGACCTCCAAGCACAGAGCGTTAATTCTCCATCTAGTGGGCCGTATCGCAGGGTTCACTGTATTCTTCAGAATACCCTATGCCATGATCCACAACATAGGGTTCGTGATTTTCTCTGAGAAACCCCTATGGTGGAGGGTAATATAGATTGGGTTCATGGTATTCTTTGGAATCCGCTATCTTTATACCATGACCGTTGACCAGTGTTTCCTCTTTGGGTGGGTCCCATGTTAGCAGAGTCTTATGACATTCATTTGGCTATGATTATCCTTATACCATGTGGCTAGTATTTTGAGTATATCTGGATATCTTTGGCATATGTGTGGGAGTATACCTGTTTAGAGATAACTGTTCATTCTTTTGTGGTTCTTACTTTGTGGTTTCAGGGTGTCCTACTAAGTATTATGTTACTCACACATGCATGGGATTTTCACACACATGTCATGTCTTGTACAGACGGATGACGTTTCAATGAAGTCCTAGGTGAATAAGAACTAGGGCTAGGAATGGATTGTTCCTTGTGAGATCATATGGGCTGAGGAATTACCGATAGTTTTATACCACAGCTTCAGTACCATCATTAGATGGTCAATCTTTGTAGTTGTCTTTTCCTTTTGGACTTGTATTCTAGCCAGGTTTGTAGTATTGCACTTTACTTTCTGGTTGCACTCTGGTTGTTTTACTTCTACGTTTCGTGGTTTTCTTGAATGGTGGTTGGTGTTTCCCCTTCTTTTTAGCTTTGTGGGCATGAAGACACATTCATGTGTATAGGTACTTAGGCTAAGGCCTCCCATTCTTGAGATATGACTACTCGACACTAGTCTCCATCCCCTAGCCTATCAGAGGCATTTTTGGGGTGGTCACGACATGGGCCCCACTAGGACATGTCGTGAAAATAAAAGATAGTTCGCGTTCCATTAGTTAACAACCTTTACTTTAACTATTACTAACCTTAGTACCAAATTCGTTATTTGAATTTTCTTAATTACGTAATTCATTATCAATATGTCTTCCATGGGTTAGACATCATTCATACAAGTTTTCAAGGCATTCATAACTATGACTAAGGTAATAGGTCAAGTACCTACCTCACTAGGGATAATACATCACAACAAACACATTTTCCTCACCTTAAAGCCTCAATTAGGATAGAATGCAACTGTTAGGGGAGTATATCTTCATCCACTTCCCTAAACCATGCATTGTGGGTGGATTATAGAGCATTATTCTAACTCGAACCATGGGAATAGAACCCCAGTCAATACCCCCACACTACTAATACATGTGCACATTCTTATTTATCCATTCACCACACACAAACCATATCACAACCAAACACAACCAATACAAATAAAAATCATAATCCTTAACAATCAACAAGGAAATTAATATTATTCTATAAGCCATTAACATATTTTCCATTTACAATACATAGACCATTTATCCCAATTCTCATTCTCATGACTAGATCACTAAGAATATTCAATAATTTCATTATATCAACCCATTTCACATATTCATCAATTTCCTTATAGAATCCCATTTAACTTATTTATTATTTAAAATTCCATTTCCAATTTAACATATTCATCATTTCATATATTCTAACTCTCTTAATCATTTCTAACATAACTCATAAGCCACTTGACATGATCTTAATTAACCCATTACCATGCCATGCCAAAGAACCCCTTAATCCACTATAAAATCTTGAAATACTACCAACATTACATTTTCAATTCAACTAAAATATCAAGAAATAACCATGAACAAAACCCAACATGCACAAATCTATAAGAAAACTTTGAGATATAAGTTATAGAACACCTACCTCGAATCTGTTGACAAACACACTATTAATCACAACCTTAGATCTAGATTCAGACACACATTAAGAATCAACCTAGAAATCACTAGAGAAATAATGTTTTAGGGATTCAGAAGAAGATTTCACAAGATACAATCCCTAATCTAGAAAATCGAACAAGATGAATATAAGACTTAACTGGAGCTTTGATCCACAATCAATGACCATCCAAATGGCCTAGATACGAGGGAGATTGATCCTTGGGATTTATTGAGGTTTTTGGGGTGTCACTAGGACTAGAGGTAGAAGATAGGAGAGGAAAATAGGGTGGGATACTTAAAATTCTGTGGGGGGGGGGAAATTGTAAATTTCCAACTTTTAATGGGGCACATGGTTTACCCGCACAATTTTACAGATGGTGCTCAAACCATGCGCAAGACATTGTCCATGGTGATTGGGGTCACATGGTTACCATATAAGAACACATGGATTTTCAAATCATGTTCCAAATATGTGATATGACATTTTCCAAGGATTTACAATTTTTATGGGAAGGCTGCACAGTTTACTTAACCATGTGCGAACCATACACCTTACAAAGGTTGGCCCAGTTTCCCTTCCTTTTGTGCCTGAACCCTCAGAACACCCATGAGGCCCCTAATACCCTTGAGAAGCATTTAATTTACCAAAAAAAGATATTTAAACCAAAGTTTAAACAAGGATACAGGTCCATGATGTTCAGAATCTTACAACCTCCCCACTTTATAACAGCTAATAATCAAGCGGTGATCCCAAGAATCATTGAGTTTCCTATGAAAATATATCAGGCTACTAATCCCATACATCTAACTCCCTTTCAAAAATTTCTTCCTGAATGTTTCCATGTTTCCATAAAACTAGAACTAAGGGCACAATATTGTCTCACAAGACTTTATCACTACGATCCACAATACAAACCAGATGCTCCTTAAAGGATGCGTCAACCTCAAGCTCAAAATCCTCAACCTTAATCACATGAGATAGATCAGGGTGGTAACATTGAAGATATGAAACATGAAAAACATCATTCATTCATTAATACCATTTTAGAAGAGCCAATCAATAAGCCACCAGTCCTATCCTCTCCACAATATCAAATGGACCCACGTAAATGGCCACCAACATGCCAAGTTTCTGAATTCGATGGTGACCCAATCTTGGAGAAACCCAAAGTAACAAAATATCACCCACCATAAACTCAAGAGTTTGATGATGTCAATATTCATATGAATTCTATCTACTATAATACATTTTATTTTATTCTTAATCAATCAAACCTTTTTTGATGTCCCATACACAAGACTTGGTCCCAACAACTCAGACTCCCTAGCCTCTAACCAACATAACAAAGATCTACACAGTCTCCCATAGAGTTAATCCAAAGGTTCCATATGAATCATATCCTAAAAACTATTTTTGTAGGAAAAATCAATAAGAGATAAGTGTTTTTACCATGAACCATCAAAATCTAGGACACAATCTCTCAACATTTCTTCAAGCACCTAAATTTTACACTATGACTACCCATCCCTCTACAAGTGATAAGCTATAATAAAAAAACTCTTAGGTACCAAGGGACTTTTATAATACTTTCTAGAAGTATGATGTGAAACATAGATCATGATGTGAAACTATAGTTCTTAGAAAAACATGAAACCACACAATCTCTCGAACATATAACTCCCCTAATAGATCAACAATGAATGTATCCTAAATCAACAAGAAATAGAACACCTTAGTCAACCGATCCACAACTGCCCAAACTACATCATTATTTCGAGGTGTCCTTGGAAGACCCACTATGAAGCCCATTAATATGTCATCCCACTTCCAATCTAGAATAGATAATGTCTGTAATAAACCACCTTGATGTTGAGGCTCATCCTTCACCTGCTGATAGGTAAGGAATCACCCCATAAAACCCAAAAACATCTTTCTTCATTCATGGCCACCAATACTTCCTATGAAGATCACAATACATATTATTCAAACTAGGATTCACTTCCCACTTCAATGCATATAATTTTTGGATCAATGCTTCCTGAATACACACTAAGACAACCACATGACCACACATATTAGAAATCCCGTCACCACCAATAACCCAAATAGAAGGTGACTACCCACCTTTAAGACTTTACTTCATATCCAAACACTCTGAATCCTCCAGATGAATCTCTTTGAACCAGATCAAGAGCACATACACAACTTTTAGGGATGAAAGTTCCATCTTCCCATGCCCATCGTACACCTCCAGGTGTATCTCAAAAAATAAGGCCATCATTATCCACTTGGAATTGGATTCAGGAACCACCTGATTCTGAGTCTTCCAAATTATAGAATCAATAATAGTATTCCCTTTTCCTAGTGTGTAAACTAACTTGAAGTCAAAATATTGCATATATTCAACCCATATTCACTGTCAATGATTCAAGTCATGCTGGGAGAATATATACTTAAGACTTTTATGGTCATGAAACACCATGAATCACTCTCCCAATAATTAGTTCCTCCAACACTTTAAGGATTAAACCACAACATTATACTCAAGATCATGAGTAGGGTAATTTATTTCATGAGGCCTCAACTCTCTTGACCCATATTCTATAACTCAATCATCTCCACCAACACTACACCAAGTACAAAACCAAACACATCATAGAAAAAGGAGTACCTATTACCTAGTTTTAGTAAGATCAAGATTAGTGAAATCATCAACTGATTATTTAACTCTTGAAATGAATTCTCACATACCTCAGACCACACAAACATAACCCCCTTCTTGGTTCAGACAGATATTGGTGCTTCCAACTGGGATAAATATTTAATGAACCTTCAGAAATATCTAGACAGTCCCATAAAACTCCGAACATCAGTAACATTATTGTGCTTATCCCAAGACACCACAACCTACACTTTCTCTAAATCAACCAACACACTTACCTCATAAATGATGTGACCCAATAAATGCACTTTACCAATCCATAAATGAAATTTTAAAAACTTTGAATAAAGTCTATGCTCTCTTAGTGTAATCATGATGATGTCAGGATATTTGGAATGATAATTATGAGTTCTTGAGTACAAAAAGATTTCATCCAAAAAGACTACCATGAAATGATCTAGGTATGGGTGAAATATTTGGTTCATTAAATCCATGAACACAGCTGGTGCATTGGCAACCCAAACAACATCACCACAAAATCATACAACCCGCACCTACTGCTGAAATATTTTGAGGTACATCAGAAGGTGTCACCCTAAACTGATGGTATCCTAATCTCAAATCATTCATAGAGAACACTAATTCTCCTTTAGTTGGTCAAATAGTTCATCAATTATATGAATCGGGTATTGGTTCTTAACCATTATCGAATTTAACTTATTATAGTTGACACAAAACCTCAAAAATCGGTTATCCTTCTTGGAAAACAATAAAAAATATCCCCAAGGTGATGTACTTGGATGGATGGACCCCTTACACTATAACTCCTCCAGTTGAACCTTTTGTTCCTAGAGTTCTATTGACGCCATTCAATATGGAATAATGGAAAGTATTTTTACCCCTAGTGGAAACTTTATCATAAACTCAACATCTCTCTCAGGTGGTATCCCCAAGAATTCCTCGAGAGACACATCTGGAAATTGATCCACAATGTTAGGAAATATTGGTTGTTATATTTCGCATTTTTTTAGCAATAGAAAAGAATCTTAGGCCGAGATTTCTCCCAATCACTGGAAAACTGGCCCTGCACGGCCTGCTCGAACATCCACTCACTGCGAAGGACATATATGTCTCTATTTGGAGATGTGAATGTTACCTATCATTGGTAATAGTTGATAAGGACATAGTATAACACCAACCAATCCATACCCAAAATCAGGTCAAAACCAAACATTTTGAGGAAAAATAAGTTCCACATAAAATGATTCCCACCAACCTCCAAATAATAACATTCATATCATCTAATATCCTCTGGTCACACCCCCAATAGAGTATCAATTGACATAACCCCACTCTCTTGTTCCATGGTTAGGCCCAATGCAACTACAAACTATTCATAAATAAAATAATGTGTGTCACTTGTTTCAAATAAATCACTAGCAAGAATGGAAGCTAAAATAATCGTACCTCGAACGATATATGGCCTATCATCACCACCTCTAGGTGTAGACAGAACTATGTGAAGATGAATTTTCCTTATAACGTGGGATACAACCCGAGTACCTTGAACCGTACTGCCCAGCTAGTATAGGTGATATCACCTCAAAGTTCCACATCCACCACCGCTATTGGTTCAGCCTATGGAGATCAAACTGCCTACCCAATATGGGGTAACCGAACCCCTGCGTGCACTCGAAATCTATCTCTTCCCTCTATACATACCCAACCTTCAAGGGTTCCTATTGAACCTCTGTATATATCCCAACCTACCACAAGTGTAGAACTCGATTGGCGGTCCAGGACACTAGTTGTGCATGTGCCCCATCCCTCCACACTGGTAACAGAACACCTGATCACCACCCAATGATATTGGTACTATCTTATGAATACTCTAAACAGTTTTCCCTTGATATTAATTCCCAAAATTATTCTTCTTACCCTAAAAATACATATCACACACCCACCCAACTAGCACCGCAAGTCCATCACTTGAATCTCCCTTTAGATTCCCTTTTGAGATAAGGGCATGGTCCACTAGCTCAACAAACCTATTCAAATAGAAAATATTCACCTGGGACCTGATCTCATGTCTAAGACCAACCTAGAAACACTTTCTAATATTTTTCTTATCTCTTAAAAACATCAAGATGAAGCACCACAAGTTAGTGAAATGACTAGAATAATCCATCACTGACGCAACCCCCTAGGTCAAACTCATAAACTCCAAATCCTTCTCCTACCTCAAGGCATCTAGGTAGAAGTGTTTTGGAATATTTTCTTGAAAATATTTCAATATCCTTCCTTTTTCCAACTCAGTCTGAACCATGATGTCCCACCAATGCTTTACCCAACCTCAAAACACATATGCCACTAACTTGAATCAATTATCAGGAGGAGTCTCCAAATGACAGAGAATTGTCTTGATAGACTTTATCCATAACTCATCTTACACTGGCCCACCCTCTCTAATAATTTTTATAGGGTGTTGTAGCTAAAGCTCCCTGGTTTTCTCAAACATATTTGGTATAACCTTTCCTAGGTATCATTCCATCATCGGCATGAAATGAGAAATGTTCTCATAGAACTTCTCTTCTATATTTCCCTAAATCACAAGGTCTTCATGCTCCACTACTGGGGGATAATTATTGGTAACATCCTCTAGTTTCCCTATTGACACACATCTTCATGGTTTAATTTCTCTAAAATTCCTAATACAATATTTAGAACACATAACACAAGTCTTCTACAGTTCATATAAAAGAAGGCTTTCTATTGGTCATAAACAATCAATTTCATGCAATATCCCAAAATTTGTCTTCACTTCGCAAAAAATACCCTCAAATACCCCCCTGAGGTCCATGGATAGCATGAGTAAACCAACTTAAATAGTTAAAAATCTTATATTATACTCCATTTCAAAACTATTTCCATACTTACTGTGAAAATCTTTCCTCCTAGGAGCATTTCCCATTTCACCACTTGTTATAACGACCCTATTAACTCATTTTCACCATACATTTAAACACAATTATTTAACTTCCTTTTTATTTAACCATTTGCATCATCTTTTATTTTGAATCATTCTCTTAAATATTCCAATGAATGTGAAATGAATCCCACTCTTTATTTTCCACACATCTGTCTTGTGCGTGCCTATAATGATTCATGCCACTTATATCCTTAGGTGTATAAAATGATGCATGAATGTATATACCATGACCTTATTACCATGATAAAAATATTATAAAAGCATTACATCACGCAAAAAGTGCCCCAACCAATGGTGAAATATTATCCAACTGCAACAACACACAACAAGAATAATCATTCCCACCATAAGTACTTGGGTTTTGCCTCATACATGGGTTATCTACTCCCAAGAATGATCTCATTTCCAAGACACAACACATCCAAATATCTCGTTTACCATCCCAAATAGTAAGTCTATAGAAAAAACCTCCTCTGATACCACTTGTAACATCCCCAGCTGGGAGCCGCTAAACCGATGCCCCGAACCGGGTCACTACATAACCTCAAGCGCACCTCCTCGTATACTAGAGGTTTCCGAATAGTAGTGACGGTATAAAAGGTCACATGGGGAGACAATACCCTATTTATCAAAGTAAGTCACAAAAAAGTAAATATAATAGCAGAAACAACATGTAATAAACAAAAAACATGTATAAAAACTGTCTCCCAAAATTGGGTACAAAACATAGCCAATAGTAATTATGTTACTTCATGCTAGTTTTTCCAAGTGAAAAAACCCCAAAATAATGACAAATAGAAGAATCCAAAAAATGGTCCTGACTCCAAGTATGAAACCTCCTTCATATACATCCCAAGATGGTATCAACTTTCAAGCACATGTCCATTGCCCTTATCCTAACCCGTAAACAAAAACCTACTCCGGTACCCAAAAAAATACCGAGAAGGGTGTGAGTAAAACATAGTATGCCACCACCAATGGTGTATAAAAAATATCCAGTCTAAATAGATAGTGAATTCAAGTACTAAATAAATTTTATGGAAATAAAAGACAGTTCAGTTTCCATTAGCTAACAACATATACTTTAACTATTACTAACCTTAGAACTAAATTTATTATTTTCATCTTCTTCATTACTTAATTCATTATCGACATGTGTTCCAAGGGTTAGGAATTTACATCATTCATACAAGGGTTCAGGGAATTCATCACTATGAATAAGGGAGTCAGTCAAGTCCCTTCCCCGCGATGGATAACACATCACAACAAACACATTATCCTCACCTCAAATCCTTAGTCTAAGTGGAATGAAACTATTAGGGGAATAGAGCTCTATCCAATTCCTTAAACCATGAATTATGGGGTGGAGTTTACAAAATTAGTCTAACACAACCTATGGGCATGGAACCTCGGTCCATACCCCACACTTCCAAGCCATATGCACGTGTTTATTTATCCATTCACCACACACAAACCATATCACAACCAAACACAACCAATATATATATATATATATCAATCATAATCCTTAATAATCAACATAGGAATTAATATTATTCCAAAACCCATTAACACATTGTCCATTTAAAATACATATCCCATTTAGCCCAATTCTCATTCTAATGCCTAGCTCACTAAGCATATTCAATAATTCCGTTATATCAACCCATTTCACAGATTCATAAATTCATTATGAAAAACCATTTAACATATTTATCATTTCATATTCTAATACCAATTTAATATATTTATCATTTTTTATCCACTAACTCTCTTAGGCATTTCTAACATAATTCATAATCCAATTGACACAATTTTAATTAACCTAATTAACCTATTTTTTTGCCATGCCAAACAACCCCTTAAGACATTATAAAATCTAGGCACATTACCAATATTTAATTTTCAATTAAAATTAACATATCAACATGTTAAACAAGGGATCTACATTATCACATATTGTCCTTGCACTTTCATTTCAAATTCCTAGGTCTGGGAACGTTGGTGCACCCCATGGGTGGACCTAAATTAGTTAAATCATCCTCGATGCATCCCACCGGAATCATGATGGGTTCAATTACTTATTTATATTCCCAATTTTCCAAATCTCAAAAAGTACATCGAAATAAAAATAGTGAATAACCAAGGGAAAACCCGAACATGCAAAAATCTATAACAAAACTATGTGATATAACTTATAGACCACCTACATTAAATCCGTTGAAGAACACACTCCTAATTATGGAATTAAATCTAGATTCAAGCACAAATTTAAGACTAAACCTATAAATCACCAGAGAAAGAAGGTTTTGGGGCATTATAATAATATTTCCCATGAAATAATCCCTAATCTGGAAAAGAGAAGCAATAGGGAGATTAGAATTACCGCGATATTCGATCCAAAACCGACGGTTCTCCCGACGGCCTAGATATGAGGTATATTTAGCCTTGTAAAACTATTGAGGTTTTCGGGGCATCATGAGGACTGAAGGTAGAAGATATGGGAGGAACATTGGGTGGGATACTTAAAATTCGGAGGGGGATATTTTGTAATTTTTCAAACTTTTAAAGGGGAACACGGTTTACCTACACACTTTTCCAAACTATGCACAAACTGTACTCTAGCCACTATCCATGGGGGTTGGGTTGCATGGTTACCTAGGAATGCTACATGGTTTGGAAACCATATTCCAATCATGTGATATTCCATGGTCTAAGGTTTCACAGTTTTCATTGGAAGGCCGCACAATTTACTAAACCGTGTGAAAACCATACACCTTGAACAAGTTAGCCATGTTTCCTTACATTCATGTCCCAAACTCTTAGAACACCCTATATTCCTCTCATACCCCAAATAATCATTTCATTAAAAAATGTTTACACCAAAATTTAAATAAAGACATACCTCCATAAAGTTTTTAATCATACATGGGTGATGTTAGGGAGGCATTGGAAACCTTTTAGAATGTTTTTGGGTATTTTCTATAGTTGAGTTATTCAGGAATAGTTTTTGGAAATAATGAAAATCCTATTGGAAGCTTTTCATAATGATATGTGGGCCATGGGGAAGGTGCATTGGTAGACACATAGTGTTTCCAACCCGTGTGGCTGCCTAGGATAAACAGTGAAAAGTGGGACAATGGGATTTTACATTGTTGGAATACAATTTTTCTAACCGTTCAGAACAACCGTGTGAGATATTTCTTGGGGTAGTGGTTGGATCATGGTTAGTGCATGATTTTACCTAACCATGCAACTAACCATGCATGGTTTAAAAAAAGATCTAAAAAAGTGGACCTAGATTGGGATTAAGTTTTAAAACAATTTTTTGCACCAAATCAACCCAAACTCGATGTTTTCTCCTAAAAAAGTCTTTACAAGCTCCCCTATAAAATTAGAAGTGATCCCGAGTCATTTATTGGTGTATTGAAGTCTGATTCCCATACTAATTCATCATTTACGGTAGTTTTTCGTGGATTTTCATAGATTTACTTTCGTCCTTCTCTCGATTTCATAGATATAGTATAATATAGATAGATATAAGGTATTTGATGCTAATAATAGTTATATTTGTCCATGTTAATGATTGGGTAAGAGATATATGGCTAGTTATTTTAGATTTAAACCATTTTGGGTGTTTTCATGCCATTATTCTTTTAATCTATAATTCCCGAGGTATGTGGCTTCACTCTTGAATCTAATTATTAGAACTTGAAGGATTAGTTTCAAATTGGTCAAATTACTTGAAATTGAATGTGGAAGTTTTTTGAAAAGCATGGTTGAAACCCTTTTTAGTAATTTTTGGAGTATTTTATGGATTTTTGGTGAAATTGTGGAATTGTGGAATGTGCTTGTGAAATATGATTTGTTTTCTTGATTTTAAAATGTTGATTTTAAAATATGGATTATCAGGATTTTTGGTAAATTGTTTAATTGAGATGTTTTCAATAAAAGGATGGTTTTATTGAAATGTATTTAAATGTTTTGTTTGAAAGGATATCAATAAAATAATGGTTTTATTGAAATGGTTTGAATTTGTCTGTTTGAAATGATTTTATAAAACATGGGTTATGTGAGTTCATGATTTTGATGTGACCCTGAATAAGGGGCATGTACCATTGGGGTACCAAAGGATGTAACCCTGAAAAAGGGGTGTGTTTCATTGGTGCATAAGGAGATTGACCACTTTGTGATGACTTAGTGGATGGATGAGAAACCGCTCATGAGTATGGAATGTTAGAGAAGCATGCATGTGTGGGAGTTTGGTGAATCATGGATTGAGTATTCAAAAAAAGAATGTTAAATTGTTTAAATAATTGATTATGTTATTTCCATGGAAAATGGTATTTTTTTGGAAAACTATTTTTCTTAGAAATATTTTTGGATTATTTATAAACTGTTTTAAAATTGTTTATATAATTTTTTTATATAAATGTGCTATATTTTTATATCCTAGTGGTGTGAGTAGGGAAGTCATTTGGGAAAATCCTGCCGAGTTTCATTACTCATCCTTTTCATAGATTTTTTTTGATTTTGTAGATATCATTTATCAGGACATAAGAAAAGGTAAAGTATCACTTTTCTTTAGTGGTGCATCATGATATATCAGATGTTTTATGGAGTTGGAGAATTGAGCATCTTGGAGTCTTTGAGTTTTGTGGTTTTGTATTCCCCAATGTACTTTTATGTTAGTTTTATTATATTATAGTACTTTATGGTAGTTTGGTTTTGATATCAATGTTATTACAATGAGATGTTTGACATTTTTATCATGCATCATGTAGTAGCCTTTTCTTATGGAATGTTTGGTCGAGTTGTTTCATCTTATAAAGGGAAAATTTCCCCTGTCTGTTAGTGAAGTCCTTGGTATTTATTTTCTATATTTAGATCATTAGGGATGTTTCTTATGTAAATGTAATGTCCTTTATACTTATCAAGACAATGAAGATGGAAGGGATGTTACATGAACTCTGAATGAACTATGTCATTCCCTTCATTGTTGAGTTCAAGAGTTGGTTAGGGTTCACCTTAATAATAATGTTTTGTGATAGATGATTAGACATAATCACAATATCATTTTCTCCAGTCATTATGCCATTTGGATACTCATTAGAAAATTTTACATCACATTAAAATTCATCCTAGTTCCTTTTGGTTCCTTCCATAGACTAAAATATAAAAGCATAGTGTGAGAAACACTAATCATACTAGAAAACCACATAATCATGAAAAAATAACTTATAGAATTTCTAAATCATGAAACATTGTTTTTAATCTACGAATCCATAGATTTGTCCTAGTTCATTCATAGTCATCATATATTTAAATCTTTTATAATGGTTTATAAAGAGTTTGTGACTTTCCAAAGAATATCCCATGGGAGTGTCAAACTGGGTGTGCAGAAAGGCCAATTTTCATGCACCAGGTGATGATCGAGTCCAGATCAATGCAAAATTTTAGTAGGTATTACTCCTAGGTACCTCTTTTCCAAATCCACATCCACTTGTAGTATCCATATGGGAGTTTAATTTATTAGAAACCTCTCACTCCTTCCATTACCAAAATTCCATGATATATTTCTATACATTGAATCATCCTTAGACTTATCCTTAGATACATCTCTAGACATATCTTTAGAAATAACTCTAGGGATCTCAGTAATTTTTTCTCATCATGGTTTCCAAAGGCTAAATAAACCTTTCCTATGATACCAACTATAGAAACCCAGACATTTTATAAAAAGATTTTACATATATTTAGATGAATATTAAATACATTATACAAACACACACATGGTGACCATAATAATTTGGGTTCTATAGAGACTATGTACACAATATATTAATTTGGTGAATTATCTTCAACATATCCTATAATTATATTCCCCTTTAGTACTCTTCACAAACATACCCTACTTAAAACCATTCCTTATAACCTGTATAATGGAAGCATAAGAAAGGTTGAGATGAGATTCTTAGTAAGGGTAAAAATGGAGATACATAAGAATAACATGAACATAAAGGTATATGAACATGATCATAACATTTTAAAAATTGTACCCTTTAGATCAAAGATCATAATATTGAGTCATGGAATAAGGATTTTAATTTCACAAGAAATGAATCATATGGGAATTAATGAATAAGACCCATGTGAGCACAACATTTTCATAAAACATATATTTGGGGCATACACACCAGCTTATAACATTGTGAATATGTAAAAATAGAGACATGTTACTCATTAAGTTAAGTAACCTAAATCATTCCCTAATATAAACTTATCGTCACACAACTAGGTCCATGTATAACATTATAGGCATGAAATATAGGTCCACAAATAACAATACTAACATGTAATTCGGTTCATACATAAAATTTTGAAAATGTAATCAGGTTTACACATAGCATTGTGAACATGTAATTTGGTTTATTCATAACATTGTGAACATGTAATTAGGTTCACACAGAACATATTTACTCATAAGTTATCCATCTCTACCCAAGTCATTAGAGGTAGATATAGGTCCAACCCATCACAAAATGAAACTCATACATGTTTTTTTCCATAAGATCATAAACCATTCATCATAACATAACCCATGAAATGAAATGGGTTTAATAAACATTTCATAATATCACATCCAATTGAAAAGTGACATTTTTTATAATCATTTAATCTTTTTATCATATCATAACCCATATAAAAAGAAGTGGGTTTCATAATAATTTTATCATGGTATAACTTCTAGAATAGAAATGTGTTTCATAAAAATATTTTATTCATAAAAGTTCCAATGAAATAATAATAATGGTATAATTGTTTTATATACCTGAAAAAGAATAAATTACATCAATGGATGTCATATTGTATGGAAAATGATTTTGAAAGATTACTTGGAATAGTTTTTGAGGAAAATTACTTTTCCTTGAAAATCAATTTTCAGAACTAAGAATAGATGAAACATTTTGTAAATCCTTTTCTTTTAAAATTTCCATGAAATATTATAAAAGAATTTTTAAAAATCATTTAAAACATTTATTGTTGAAAATATACATTTTGTAATGAAATACAATTTTTAAATCATAATTCATTTTAAAAAAACTTTTCTCTAAAAATAAAATTGTAAGAATATAAAATAATATTTATAAATTTGTTAGTTCATGATAATGGAAAATTATTGGCATGTTATACATATTAAAATAAATATTATTTTCACATATTTGGTAAAAGAAAAAATAATAATTATTTGGAAAATCACATGGATAATCCTTTCAAAACATTTATTAAAAATTAAAAAAATTGATAAAAATGTCTTTAATAAATAATTTTAATAATGTTAAAAACATTTTTTAATTTTTTTAGTAAACATGATTTAGGAATAAAAATTATTTTTCGACCGAAGTGTTAAATAATGATGCTTTTTATAAAAAAAATTTCTCAATTGTTGTAAGTAAAAAATAGTGGTATAATGATACAATTACTTTCAAATATCATGAATAAATATAGGAAAATAAAATTCATTAGTTTATTTAGAGATGGATTATATGATTTTATCATCTGAATCGTAATCTTAAATAATCCCGATAAACAATGAGATTGTAACATAAAATCTTTATCACTTGGGTAACATTAAATTATAAGACCCACGAAAAAATAAAATTAAATGAAACATAAAATATCATGAAAATAAATAAATTCATGATATTATATTTCAATTTTTCTATATATAAGCCTTATAAAAGATGATAGGTGCATAACATGACATATGTCTCAATGAAGGAAAATTTAGACAAAAATCCTTTACCACTTTGGTAACTTTTGAAACATAACCCAATGAAAGATATATTATAAAATGGATATATAAATACCCATAATTTTTTTGATAAGAATAATAAAATCCCCCCATGTATAGGTAATACACCACATCAAAGAAATACATGGGGAATATGGCTTGCGTCTCATTGAAAATAAATGTGAGACCAAAATACCTTACCACTTTAGTAAACTTTGGAATCGTAATCCCAACTAAATAATAACATAAAATTAAACATTAAATATCATTAAAAGGATGATATTAATTATATAACTTATAAAATGTGTAGTAAATAAACCACACAAATAAATAAGGGGTTAATTTTCATATGTCTCCCAGAAATAAAAGAGAGACCAGAAATCTCTTGCCACTTGAATCTCAACTACTTTCATAAATGTTCAAACCTAAAATATAATAAATATAGTTTTGTTATAAATCTATTAAAAAATCATAAAAATACTTATAATATCATATATTATCAAATTATAATGTTTCAACATCCATTTATTAATAATTACTTTATAGAATTTCTATTTTTTGGGAGTTAACTGTTCATTTTTTCATGAGAGTTTTGGTTCAGCTGTTCCAGTTATTTTACCTTGATTATTGTTCCATCATATACAAAATATTAAATTTGAAATTAATATAATATAATTTTATTTTATAAATATTTATATTCATTAAAAAAATCTATAGATACATATATGAAATGCACCGTTCATGGAGATGGAAGGCTGTAGGTATACATGAACACTGTTTCCATCTTTGAATAAATGGAATGAACAAAGAGTAACCAATTATTAACCTTTAAATAATAATTATGATTTCATATATATCTAATATTTTCATTGAAATTATCTTCATTATCTTCCATGTAAATTGTTAGTGAGAATGAATCACAATGTTTCTCAAGGCATTAGTCCACCGTACACACAAGCGACTTTAGCATATACCCCACAGATTGTAATCTAAAAAGGGTACATATGATATTATATTTACAGAAGATAAATTATATTTAAAATATAATTTAAATATAAAAAATACATCATTATAAAAAACTATGATAGTTTGTTATGGGAAAAAAATTATGTTGGTTTGTGAGAAGGTAGTCTACCGTACACACGATCAATGGTTTTGTATCCCATTTGATGGAAGTGGAGATGGATATAGTTTTTTAAATTAAAATAATAACATATAATTTTATAGTATAAAATGGTTTTATTATATCATATGTGTTATTATATAATTAAATGTGGAAAATAAAGAAATAAAAATAAGGATCTTAGTGTAGATAATTACCTTCACTTTGAAGCACCTGCTTTGGATCTCTTATTAAAGACTCTAGTTTTGGTCTTTCGGGAGGTCCAGAACCTCTATAAAATTTATATTGATTTTGGGGAGTATTTCAAAATGATTTTTCTTAACTATATTTCTTGATATGTGTGAATTAGTCTAGGGTAGTGGTGGCCTTTTATTAGTGGGGGAAGGAACCCATTTCGAAACTAGGAAATTTCCCAAAAGAATCCAAAATAAAAATGTAATTCCAAAGAAAAAAGATTACAAATGACAATATATTCAATATTGGTATGTATAAGATTTAAATATTTCCATAAAATATTAATTTTACAAGTGTTATAGTAATTGTATCCCTTATCTTCTTAGTTTAACCCCTGGTAAATCCACTTTTTCCTTAACCACATAAAATCATTTTTACTATTTTTAGTATTCATTATGGTAAAAAATTACGTTGAAATTAGTATATAATATTAATTAAAATGATTATAAGTCTGTAATATATTTTTAAAATTCCATTCAGATAAGTGAAATAATTTAATTTATAATTAATCCTACAAATGCAACAAGGAAGAGTGGTTTTAAAGAGAAAACGCTCTAAAGTTTACAATGTTTTTTTATAAAAAATTAAGTATGAAAATAATTAAAATGAAATAAATTGGATTAATAGATATATAATTTAACTAATTTTATTTTATAAACAATTTAAAATATAATTTAACTTTATAAATAATTTAAATGAAAAAGGTCATTTTCAATTAAAATTCAGTACTTCCACTATTCATTGAAAAATTAATCATTTAATAAAATTATAAACAATTCACCCTAAGATAATTTCGAGATGATGATTTAAAAAATGATATTTATTTTTTAAATAAAATTTCTAAAAGTATGAAAAATTAGTTTTAAATATAAGTGTGCAAAAAGTTGACAAAATTACTTCTTAGAAAAATACAGCTTTTAAATGTTAAGTTGAATTTATTCTTATCTCTTATCTAGAAAATAAATAGGATGTATTTTAAATTATTGATTTAATATAAAATATATAAATTTCATTAAAATCATTCACCATAATTTGGTTGTTTAATTTATTTGGGAAAATGTGATTATTTTAATAAAAATAGTTTTTAAGAAAAAGATTTCCTTTTTTCAAATTGTTTTTAATTTAATTTTTAATTAATTTGTTATCAAATAATCCATTTTATAAAAAATAGTAAACCATATATCTTCATAATATTGGAAATCCTATTCATACCATTCATTCTAATGTCTAGGTTACAAATATTATATTAAATAATAATATTTTAATTGTATGTTATGTTTTGTTTAAACTTGGTGTAGTGTGTATCGCAAGTTACAATTAGTGTTGTGTGTAACATAAGATAAAAATTGTGTTCTATGTAATGTACTTTAAAAATATTTTTTCATGTAATATATAATATTTAAAATATTAAATTTATTTTAGAAATAATATTTCAAAAAATCTCAGTGTGTTACATTAATGTAAGTATCTCTTCAATATAGTAACTTAACAAGACTTCTTAATCGAGATTGGTTATTTAAGAAAAGTTCTAATAGAAAAATAAATAGGTTAGATATGTTTCTTCCTAAGTAAATAATTACTAAAATTGTTCAACAAGTGGATCTATATTCTCATGTAATGATAGAGTGATTCATTCAAGGTTTAAAAGGAATTTAAATAAAAAATGACCAAAGGAACTTTAGTATCATCTAATGCACTAAATATATTTGGGCATGTTAATGATTTAAGGAATTTCAGTCTCATATACTCAATATGATTGGTTATTTCAAATTATACTCAATATGATATGGGTTTTTAATAAGAATCATTTATTATTCGATTAATTTTATAACATGTATTAAGTGGAGACTAAAAATGGATTGTTCTATTTACCAAATTCAATATATAAAAAATTATGGAAGGGTTATGAAAAGATGAATGAATTTAATAAAAGTTAACTCAATATTCTCAAAGTGTTGAGAATAACTAAACTAGAATAAAATTTCAATATTATTGTTCTACAGAGACTATGTTAGTGGGTGAAATTTCAAAAAGAAGAAAGAAAATTTAGTTGAAAATAATATCAATATTTCTTCAATAATCCAATCAAGGTCATTGAAACTTGTAGTTATTTGTATGGAAGATTAATAATTCAATATGATTTTAATATCCAAGATATAGCTAATGGAGTTTGTGAAACTCTATGGAATTTACATCTCATGTATGGATGTTATAGAAATCAATTCATTGATTTTCAAGGGTATTTAATATTGAATGTATATTATTAAAAGTGTTGTAAATACACTGGAGTTAAAAATAAATGGTACAATTGATTGAACTTTTAGTTTGTATTCATGAGATGAATTAAGTAATTACTAAATCGAGGATTTGAATGTAAATAATTTTATCAAAATCAAATGATTTCACGAACCGTACTTAGGGCCCGTTCTGTGACTACCACAAGCCCAACTCTGATAGGACAGGGGATGGAGACTAGCGTCGAGTAGGCATATCCCTCAAATGGGAGGAATTTTCCTAAGAACCTATAAACAGACACACAACTCCAAGACAAAAATGCTAAAAAGTGAAAACACTAAGTAAAGAAAATGCATGCATACCACTACAACCCAACAATAGAGTACGACAGAAAGAAAAGTAGTAAAGTAAAACTGGGTCAGAATACAAGCCCACTAAAAAGAAAGAATTTGTAACACAAGTATTGAAGCTCATTAGAAAAAAACCCTACCTGATCCAATTGAATGGTATAACACTTGACCACTATCTATAAGGCACATAAACAAATCTAAGTCTATCTGATCACACTAGGCCCCACTTGATCTTGGTCTTCCTGGAACACTATCAAAGAGTCGACCATTTTCACAAGACATGACACATGCAGGTAAAGACCATGAAGGGGTGAGTAAAACAATACTCATTACTTAAACCTGAAACAAAAAGTAAAAGTCCACAAAGGAAAAACCACTTAGAAGAAATAATCAGATCAACATAAGTATATGTAAATAACACATATAATAATAACATCTAGGTATACGTATAAAAGAATCCAAGACTGAAGGTCTCATGCACTTCAAGCCATATGGTTCCTCTTGTAGCTTGCTCGATTCTGGGAGATAACACTCCTCAAGATATCAGATAGTAAGCATGTAGAACAAGTGTACCAAAAGTATTTGAAAGAATATATGGTCTTGATACATCTTGACATTCCCTGAGACATTAGGTATTGCTAAGACAAGGAGTCTCTATATCACAACCAATATTTGGACATAGGATTCTGCTCGAGGCATTCTCATTCTGGGAGAACTCACTCCTCAATCCTTGATGTCAATGGGGACTTTTATAAGGTCCCACTAATTTGGAACCTACCCAATGAGAAAATTATGTTTAAGATTATGTTATATAGAGATATTATTCTCTTATATAATACCACAAACCTAATCCGTATTACCCCACAATAAAGGGGATTCCCATAGAATACCAAAAACCCTATCGATGTAGCTCGTAATGTAGGGGATTCCAAAGAATACCATGAAACCTACTGATATGACCCACTAAATGGAGGATTAACTTCTTTTTCTTAGAGGTCATGTCAAGACCTAAAAAAATATATCAGGTGTGATAGAGTATCACTCTAGTTGCAAGTAGGATTCCATAACTCTATCCAGGACTCTATATCGTGAGGGGATTGTTATGAAATTCCGTACCAAAAACTTGAGGAAAGAACCAAGGGTGAAAGATATGAACCCACACTAGTCCTTACTATGGTATCACAAAGACATCTCAAAAGGAAAACCTTTTCTCAAGGGTCCCAACACCACAAACACATCATTAAACAGACTTAAAGTTTGAAAGTTACATGGATTTTTGTAAAAGGGTGTCGGTTGGGTCCGGGTCTGGGACGAACCGACCTGACCCACTGATCCACTGGGGCGGCCCAGATATTTTGTTCCAGCCCCCATTTGGTGGGCGTGATTTCTCTGATATCCTTGGACAGACTTGGTCGTGACCCCCCATCTCCCATGTACGCGGCCCAAATGCATGCCCTACCTTCGGTCAACATGGCTAGACCACATGGCTTGGTCGGTCCATGTGACCAGCTGATCTCGTAACTCTTCCATGGGTCCGTTATCTGACTGAAATGGCTCTGACAAGCTATTTCTTCCTGATGCTGTGGGTGTCCGCTGCCGTCGCGACCTTCCCGGACGTGGCCCCCATGTACTGCCTGTGGGTACACCACCCTAATTCCCTCCTTCGCTGGCTACTGAGCCAAAATCTGCTTGGCACTTCCACCACCTGCGGCCTCTTACTGCGGGTCTTCCTGACACCTTCCGTCAAGCCGGTGAATCTGTCCACTGCCAACCACAACCTTCTGCAATGGGCTAATCCTCCACCGCGGGCTGATCCGCCGCTCGAGTGCTACCTAGATCACGGGTCGCCACCGATGTGCAGTTTCATCATCGTCGCACCACCCCACTGTCATAATGGGGTTGGATCTTCAGTCCCGGGTCATTACGCCATGAATCAATAGTGAAAAAATTTCTTATTCATAAATCATAAATATGAAAAGAAATAGAAGGGGAGAAGAACACACAAGGAATTCATGATGGAAGAATCATAGTCATTGTTCGTGTCGGCATGGATTTTACTTTATTAGAAGGTTTTATGTGAAACAATAAATCACATTGATCAAATCCAATTAAAAACTTACAAGTTTAACCCATATCGCAAGGATGATCAAACTGAAGATCAACCCAATAGTGGGTTGGTCTGCATTTGTCATCAAATTTAAGAATGGGGATGGAATCATAAAGAAAACAATGCCCTACCTCGAGGATTGGATTAGTCGTTTCATAAGAATGAAGTTGCACCGCTGTCATTCATCGATCCTTGTTCCTTGGTCCGTGATTTACGATTTGTGATCCATGATCTGTTGGTGTTTGTCATTGTTTATTGTTTTCCATTGAGAGGCTTCACCAATGCCTTTTCTTTTCCAGATATTCTAGGGAATTTATCTAGGACTTTCAATCTGATCCCATATCCCTGTCAAGATGTTAAATGAAGAAACACATTTGAGTGTTGTCGTTTCACTATGTTTCAGCGTCTCCATGATATTTCATTTTTGAAAGGAAAAAACTGCTTTTTCGCAGTGTCGCAGTGCCGTTACATCACTGCGAAACATTAAAAGAAATAAAATAAATTTTTTTCTAAGGTTTATTTTATTATCTTTTAAAACATCCAAAAATTATATTTCACCCTAGACCCGCGCTGGTTGAGGTTAGGACCCTCCTAAGAAAATAACACCCTCATAAGCTAAATGATACTCTTGGATTTCCAATACGAGTTACAATTTTTTTTAGGATTTGAAAATAAAATAGTTTTTATTTAATTATTTTATTTACCGTTACGTCCCAAAAACTATTTTCCACAGTTTACCTATGTCAGGAATTGTTAGGATCCGCCTAAAGAAAACACCCCATTATGTACTCAATGAAGGTCTCAAATTCTAAATTTGAGTCACCATTCACGAGTTATTAGGATTTTAAAAATAAAATAATTTTATTTACGGTTATGCCATTTTCGGGTTTTCTCACTAGAGAACCGCACTGACTATAGGTAAGTCACGCCTTGGGTAAAACCACCATCCTTAATGCAACTGTTCCCTCATATTTATTACATGGGAACCCATTTAATAGTTTTTTCCATTTTCTTAGGAAAAATACTCACATGTGCTATTAAAAACATAACATTTTTCGTTGAACCATTCTGGGAACATCGGGCCCCATAATCACATTCCGTTTTAGTGCCTAGTCTCATAATTTTCCTAGAAATTTTCTAAAAATAAAACTGGGAAAATAAGAGTCATTAAATTCTCCCCACATTAAGGTTTTACATCCCAGAAATCCAAATAAGGGATACCCACATAGATGAGGGTATGAGAATGAAACTAAGCCTCCCGCTCCCATTTTCTCTTCCAGAGATTCTTGTACTACCACTGGAAACACACTAAAGGAATCGACTACCCTTGGAGGGCCATCTCCTACTGATCCTCGATCTCCATGACCAGGATGCAAAGCGAGAATCTTGATTAGAAACTATCATCTATGGGATTTTTTGGAGTCTAGAAACCTCTTTCAGGTAGAGGCATCCTATGCTCTCTACTTAACTCTACTCTTGAAAAGCTAATAAGTTTCCGACTTTTTGAGTTAGTCCACTATCACCTAGATGGTATCATTTCCCCAGGACGTACATGGTAAACCCATCACAAAGTCCATAGGTATCCTTTCTCACTTCCTTCCTGGAACCCCAAGGAAGGAAAGAGAAACCCTTTCCAATAACTGGTTCTCAACACAGTGAGTTGAAAAACATGAAATTGATTCAAACAAGTGATCAAATTTTATATCAACTTGTAATACCATCTTTAACCTATTATGTCATCCCCAGTGTCCACCTTAACACCCACATTCATATCTCGATGCATCTCACCACTCTAGGAATCCACTGCTACTACTATGCATCCACTGAAAGGAACAACATTCCCCCCACATTTCGAATATCTATTAGGATAATTCCCTATAGACAACTGAGTACATAAAGTATCATTGTTGGTGTCACCAAGCTATGCCTCCCAGACTCACTATAAGAGTGGAGAGTTAAAAACCACCAAATGGAGGTAAGTTGCATCATATCTATCCATGAGAGGATAACTATAATGAGTCCAACTACTATGTTTCTCATTTAAAAACTACGAACCAGATCTCATGCTAAGAGCATCATCTACCACATTTCCCTTACTAGGAGTATAAACTCTCTCTAAGTCATAATCCTAGAGGAACTCTAGATAAGACCTCTGCCGAAAGTTTAGAACCTTTTGGGAGAAGGTATAATTGAGGCTCTCGTGGTATGAGTAGAAGATAAACCACCCACCCATCAGGTATTTTCTCCACATCTCCAATGCGAAGACTACCATTTCCAACTCAAGATTGTGGGTCACGTAGTTCTGCTCATGCGGTCTTAACTGATGTGAACCACAAGCAATCACTACTTGCCTCTACATCAGGACACCACCAAGTTCTGTCCCAAATGTATCACAGAGCACTATGTACTCGACTCCCTCCTCTAGAAAACTCAAGATCATGGCACTCATCATACATTGTCTTAACTACAGAAAATCATATAGGCACCATTCTGTCCACGCGAAAGGCTACCCCTTTTAACTCATCGAAGTTTTCATTGACCCTTTGGTAGTGGATACTCATTCTCCCTTGTCACATGGTAAAAGTTCTAGTAATCCACACATAACCTTGAACACTAGGTATTACTAAGACCTTCCTTTTCCAATCCTCCACCAACACCCTCTCATCGAAAATCTATGCAAAAGTCATCCGAAATACTAATGATGATATTGGTTCCATCTCATGGTGTAGAATAATGTAGAAGTCTATCATCCTATGGGGAGGTAAACTTGGAACATCTTTAGGTAAGACATCCTCATATTCTAGCACTACTGTTGGGAACTGAAAACTCATAAAATCCTCTTCCCCAAGGGTAGGGATAACCGAATCAAGAGTGATCGGATGAACCCTCCTATGCACGAGTCTATATCGTGCTACCAGGGTATCCTTTTTCACTATCCAAGGAAAGCCTCATTTCATTACTGCAAACATACTACACCCTTTTTCCTAAAACAATAATTCCATGCATGGACTATCGATAACCAATCCATACAAATATTGGTGTCGTAAGGCCTTGATGCAATCACCAAGAGGTTTCTACAAAAAATCTCACCTCAAGGGCCATATCACACAATCATAAATAGTGTGAATATCAAGTCTCTTCTGTAGGTATATCCAAATGTAAGGGTCAATTCAACGGTTTATCCAGAAACTCTAGGTCTCAAACAATATTTGTGTCAAGGAAGAATTATTAACACATATTTCTATTAATACGATATCTAAGAGTAGACACAGACCATACCTCAAATCATTCTTGGAGCCCTTGGGTTATATGCCCTGACCACATGCAGCCGTCCCTTACCCTATCCTCCAGTTCCCTACGCATGGTGTGGACCACATGGAGGCGGTGCTGGTAACATGATGAAATGTATACCACCTCTTGTTTCTCTCCTAGCCCCTATTCCATGTCTACCACACTGCAGATCCATATGCTCTTGTCACTGTCTCTACCTCAGTGGACCATCCACTGTTTCTCTGTCAGCAGCACAATGGGATGGACAATATCTAGAGAGATTTACCCAACCATCACATGACATGCATTGCCTCTCTCTTGGATGACTGGACCCACACTCTGAGACCTAATCTATAGGTCCCCTATCCGAGGACCTCTTCTTAGAATGTCTCACACATCCAAGTCTTTGAGGTTGACATCATCTTCCTATTCTCAAGATCTCTGTTCTTACTTTCCCACTACTGACATCCACTGGTTGTATCTAGTCAGCCAAAGGACATTCAACCACAAAGGTTTTCTCTAACACCCTAGTATAAGTAGTAATGTAGAGAGGAATAATGATGACTCTGATTTCCCTAAGCACACATTTCTCAAAGGTCTGATCCCTAAATCACTGGTCATATTGTATTCATTGAGTACCTAGAGAGTTCAGTATGCCTTGATGAATACTCAACTATGGACATGTCATCCTGCCGAATCTATAGAAGCTCTTGGGAATGCATATCCATTAGCTTTTATGGTGAGAGACCCATCTCTAAGAAATGTTCTCAAACTATGTCCATGGGAGAGTCACCTAATCATAAGATCGGGTAATCTAAACCACACCATTACCCTTTTGAGCCATGTAGAAGGTTCACCTATAGGACCACCATCTGATCTAACGGTGTCCTAACTAGAAGGAAAACTCAATCACCACCTCAAGATAGTCATTAGCTTCCTGTGATATGGGATTAGATTATTACCTGATGGGTCTCTATCACTAAAACTTATGAAGTGAGATCAGACCGTGCATCCCATTTACTACTAATACAAGTACCATGTGCTACTCTATAGGTGGTGGTATAGCTGGTACACCCCCTGAAGGTTATGTCTCTAGTACAAATCCCTATACCCATATCTCGTCACCCCATGGATCATCCTCATGATCATGTGGTGAAATACTGGATGGAAGTCTACGGGAAGCATATTGAAACAAAACAATATGTACCACAATCAATAGAGTATACCTTGTGAGATGAATCAAAAAGGAAATTGAAAACACAACCCATTTCTATATGATGCATGTACCATCATTCTTCCCTGCATCTAGTTTTTCAGGTACCAAGTCAAAAAATAGAATTCAAGGTCCTAGTGTATGGATACATTGGTCACCACACCAACATTAGATTCCCTAGTCTTAATGATGAAATAAAAACACTAAACACCATTTCCCCATACAAAACTCATAAACTCTGGGTTCGTAAGGTAGAACCGACCTCCTATAATACCACTCTATCATAAAACATTCCCCAAGGACCATTCTATGAATACCCCATTCTCACCTCTGATAGGATAGGGGCTGGAAATTAGTGCCAAGTAGGAATATCTCAAAAATGGGAGGCATTTTCCTGAGAACCTGTGCACATGCACACAACTCCAAGCCAAAGATGTTGGAAAGTAAAAACACTATGTATAGAAAATGCATGCATACCACTAAAACTCAAAAACAGATTATGACCACAAGCAAAGAAGTAAAGTAAAATCAAGATAGAATATAATCCCACCAAAAAGAAATATTTTGTAACTAGAGTAATGAAGATCATCTGTAGAAAACCCTACATGATCAAATAACAATATACGACACTAGAATGCTATCTATTATCCACCAGAACACACCTTGGTCTATCTAATCACACTAGGCCCCACCTAGTCCTGGTATTCCTAGAACACTGGTAAAGATTCGACTGTTTGCACAAGACACAACATGTGTGGGAAAATCTCATGAAGGTGTTAGTAAAACAATACTCATTAGAGAACCCCGAAACACAAATTAAATACCAAAATAACAATAAAAGAAATATTCATATCAACATAGGTATATATTAATGAAAAATATAACAAGAACATCCTAGTATACTTGTAAAGGATTCCAAGACTCAAGGTCTGATCTGCTGCCAACCATATGGTTCCACTCGTAGCATTCTTGATTCCACGAGATCTCAATCCTCAAGCTATCTGATATTAAGCATATAGAACAGGTCTACCAAAATTATCTGAGAGAACATCTCATCTCGATACATTTGGATGTTACCTAAGACATCCGATCACACCAAGACAAGGAGTCTCGATATCATAACCTATCTTTGGACATAGGATTACTCTCGATGCACTCTCATTCTGAGAGAACCCAATCCCCGAGCATTGATGACAACAGGTACTCTTATAAGAGGTCTTGCTAATTTGTCCCATGCCCAAAGAAAAAACACCAGTCAAGGTTATGTTATATAGAGAGTGGATTCTCTCAGAGATTACCGCAAACCTAATATGTATTACCATGTAATGGAGGGGATTCTTATAGAGTACCAAAAAACCTACCAATGTGGCTCGTAATGTAAGGGATTACAAAGAATACCGTGAACCCTACCAATACATCCCAATAGATAGAGTATTAATGCCCTTCACTCAGAGGTCACATCAATACCCAACAAACTCCATCAAGGATGATATAGTATCACTCCAATCCTAATGAGGATTCAATAACCCTATCTAGGACTCTGTCTCTCGAGGGGATTACTATGAAATGTCGTACCAAACCCTCGAGGAAAGAACAAAGGGGGAAAGCTCCGCACCTACACGAGTCCTCACTAAGGCATCAAAAATCCATCTCAAAATGACTACCTCATCATAAGGGTCCCAACGTCATAGATGTATCATCAAATAGACTAAAAGTCATAAAGTTACTATGATTTTTCTAAAAAGGGGCCGATGGATGTAACAACCCGAATCTAGAGCCCCTCCACTGGTGCCTCGTAATGGGTGTGCCACATGACCTCAAGCGTGTTTCCCCAAATTCCAGAGGCTGTCGACTAGCAGCGAGGGCCTTGGTGAGTCGGTGGGGAAACTATTCCCTCATTCGGTAAAGTATACAAGGTAAGGAAGACAACAATCAAGAGCGGAAGCAATAATGACATACATAACAACTGAAACCAAACAGCAGAAGCAATGAATACATATAGTAATGATGATAATGATGCAGTAGGTACAAGTATCTAAGGAAAGCAGCAAACACAACAATGTTCTGAAATAAAACTAAAACCAATTGCAAAAGAAAACAAAGTATACTCCTCAGCATCGCGAGCCACGACTCGGTCCCATGCTCTCCAGCTCCAGTGCAATCAAGAACCTGAAGTAGAAGGGTGCTTGCCCTTATCTATACTTGCAGAAACATAGTCTGTTTGGGCCCAAAAACATGGCCCAAACAGGGTGTGAGATACAATCCCAGTAGGCAATCACTCAAAGATTTGTGCCTAACAGTCAATGAATACATGGTAGTAATAAAACAAGAAGCAGTAAATAGGACAACACAAGTAGCTACAATCCACAGTTCGAACATACATGTACACAAGTAAAAAACCAGCAACAAAAAGGAAACAGGTAACCCTCTGGGTATCTCTCACAGCCTAACCCCTATGGTTCAACCTACAAGTACTAGCAACCCTCTGGGAGGCACACATAGTCTCAACCCTCTGGTTCAACTATAAAGTAGACTCTCTGGGGAAGCACACACCGTTAATTCCCCCTATAGTCTCATATCGTACTAAAGGCTCTCTGGGGAAGCACTCAACGTCTCATTCCCCCTGTGGCCCACGTCGAGGAAGTACAGACTCTCTGAGGAAGCACTCATCGTCAATTCCCCATGTGGTCTCACATCGTATTAAAAGTCACTCTGGAGAAGACCTTACGTCGATTATCTCTATGGCCTACTACACTAGGCTCTCACAGTCCTATGTGGGAAAGTAAAACATGCTCAACATGCATGCATTGTCCAAGTAAACATCAAGAACTACTTAGCTATCAACTAAGGCTCAACAACATATCAAAGAGATAGTTCCACTATCCTACAACAAGGTATGGAAACTGGAAAAACTCCCAACAGGAAAAACAAGAATGGAAAAGAAACCGAAGAAAAAAATAAATTACTCTACTCACAAGAAATAACCTCTACTAAAGCAATCAAGCAAAGAAGGAAAACAATAGGGCAAAAATAGGAAACCCGCAATTTCCCGTTCAAGGAAATTGGTGGTAATTGCACATAATACTAATCAACTTTCTACAGAAAGGCACAAACCACCTACCTCGATCCTAAAATATCGATATACGTGAACCTCGACAATAGATTCCACTTAGAACGACAAAGATCTGAGGAAACACACAAAACGCTCAACCTTCGATAACATGGAAACGAGAAGGAATCAAGAAACAAGGCTAAATAAGAACGGAGGACTTACCGCTGCGCTTCCAACGCAATCGACGGTGGCTAGAACGGAGGTCGGACGGAGGCACGGTGGGTCAGAGAAGAATTGCGGTTGTACGATGCTCTCGGATGGATGAAACCTAAAGAAGAAGATTCTTCTGTGCATTAGGTGCGACCCCAGTCCGTTAAATGAAAAAAATGAAAATACACGGTGTGTACTTCTTGAGTACACAGCGTGTACTTTAGTTTTCTGTACTCCGCTTTAACTGGCCTCCACCTCACCCTTACACACAGTGTGTGTGGCCTGGACCTGGCCAACACACGACTTCGAGCGAGAAAAGAGTACACGACGTGTACTCAGAAAGTACACGATGTGTACTTCAAATATTTCCAGAAAGTTCATTTTTCTGAAAAACTCCATAAAAAGGATAAGCGTACCAGAAAAAAAATCTGGGTTCTTACAAACTTCCCCCCTTAAAGAAATTCATCCCTGAATTTCCCTAATGAGGTGGAGAAGAAGAAACCCTAAATAGCTCTGGCCACTGCGATTGTACATCGATCTCCCTCTCCCATGTCTCGTCCTGTACTCATCCGTGCTGCCATAACACCCATACTAGAAGAATAGACCACCCACGAAGAACCTTCTTACTACGATCGAAAATCCGGATAGGATGTTCCTCGAACGACGCATCCGCTTCAAACACGACTTCCTCAGGCTGAAAGATGTGAGACGACTCTGAAAAGTAACGTCGGATTTGAGAGACGTGGAAGATGTCATGCATGGACCGATACCTCTGAGGTAGCTGTAACTGATAGGTGACCGGACCAACTCTCTCCAAGACCTCAAACGGACTGATGTACCACGGTGAAATCTTACCCTGTATCTGAATCCTCTTGTGTCCCAACCTCGGTGCGACATGCAGAAAAACCTGGTCACCGACCTCGAACTCTAGAGGTCGTCTCTACTGATCAGCATAATACTTTTGTCGAGACTGTGCTGTAGCCATCCTCTCCCGAATCAGCTCTATCTGCTCTGAGGTCTCTTGAACAAGATGATGTCCCAGTAAAGTTGCATCTCCTACCTCCAGCCAGCATAAGGGTGATCGACATGACCTACCGTAAAGAGCCTTGTATGGTGCCATCTGAATGGTCACCTGAAAACTATTGTAGTAGGCGAACTCCACTAGAGGAACATGCTTCTCTCAAGAATTGCCAATGTCAAGGATGCAAGCCCAAAGCATATGCTCAAGCACCTGGATCGTGCGCTCGGACTGACCATCAGTCTGGGGATGGTATGCTGTACTCAAAAGTACCTGTGTACCCAAGGCCTTCTGAAGTCCCTGCCAGAACCGAGAGGTAAAGAACACATCCCTGTCTGAAACAATGGAGTGTAGAAATCCAAGAATATGAATGATCTCTCGGATGTAAAGTCTTCCCAGATCATCGACACTGAAGGTCTCCTTGATCAGCAAGAAGTGGGAAAACTTCGTGAGCTTGCCGACGACAACCCAAACATCATCGTTTCATCGAGGAGACCTCAGCAATCCAGTCATGACGTCCATCACAACATCATTCCACTTCCACTCAGGAATGGGTAACTGCTGTAAGAGGCCCACTGGTTGCTGATGCTATGCTTTCACCTGCTGATAAGTAGAATATCTCGTGACAAAGCTAGCAACATCTTTCTATATACTTGGCCACCAGTACTAGAGATGAAGATCCCGATACATCTTCGTGATGCCAGGATGAACTGCCCAAACAGAGGAATGGAAATCCCACATCAGCTCCTCATGTATGTCTTCTGGCACCCATACGCGTCCTTGGAAACACAAGATCTCATCCTCGCCCACTGTCTATCCGGGAAGAATATCCTCTCCAGACACACTCTCCTGCAGGACTAAGCCTTCTGATTCTGATAGTTGCCTCAGCCGTACCTGATCATGTAGTGTAGAGGTAACAACTATAGAAGATAAGAAGGTATGTCCCTATCTATCGTGCACCTCCAGATGCATCTCGAAGAACAGAGCCATAAGCTGCCACTCACTGCTGGCTTCCTGAACCGCCTGAACCTGAGTTCTCCTGCTCAACGCATCAGCCACTGCGTTGCCCGTTCCTGGAATATAGGAAAGCTCTAAATCAAAAGACTGAAGATACTCGACCCACCTGTGCTGCCTCAAATTCAGATCATGCTGAGTGAAGATATATTTGAGACTCTTGTGGTCAGTGAAGACCACAAAGTGCTCTCCCAGAAGATAGTGTCTCCAATAGCGCAAGGCATGAACAATAGCTGCCAACTCCAGATCATGTGTCGGGTAGTTCCTCTCATGTGGCCTCAACTGCCAAGGCCCGTACGCAACGACTCCATATCCCTGCATAAGCATAGCTCCGAGCACGATACCTGAAGCATCACAGTACACGGTGTAGCTCTTTCCTTGATCTATAAAGACTAGTATCGGTGCTGACGTAAACCTCCCTTTCAGCTCCTGAAAAGCTGACTCATAAGAATATGACCATAAGAACTTCACCCCATTCTTGGTCAGACCTGTCAAAGGTGCTGCTAGATGAGAAAAGTCCTGAATGAAGCATCTGTAGTATCCAGCCAGCCCTAGGAAGCTCCTTACCTCAAAGACTTTCTTTGGGTGCTCCCAGGAAAATACAGCTCACACTTCCTCTAGGTCCACTGATACTCTTGCCTCTGAGATGACGTGACACCAGAAGTGAATCTAATCCATCTAGAAGTGGTACTTTGAGAGTTTAGCAAAAAGTCTATGCTCTCTTAGTGTACTCAGAATGATCTCAAGATTTGTGGCATGGTCGTGTCGAGTATGAGAGTACACCAAGATACCGTCCACAAAGACCACGACGAAGGAGTCCATGTAAGGATTGAACACTCGGTTCATCAGTTCCATGAAAAATGAAGGTGCGTTTGTGAGACCGAACGACATGACTGTATACTCGTAAAGACCATACCTTCTCCTGAAGGCTGTCAGAGGTATATCTGATGGTCTAACACGCAACTGATGAAACCGGACCTCAAGTAGATCTTCGAGAACACAAGGGCTCCTCAAATCTGATCAAAGAGGCCATAAATCCTCAGCAAGGGGTATCGGTTCTTTACCGTCATCTGGTTCAGCTTCCGATAATCCACACAAAGCTGAAAGGTACCATCTACCTTCTTCGCAAACAGAACAGGCGAACCCCAAGGAGAAGTACTGGGTCGGATGAAACCCTTAGCCTGTAGCTCCTCCAACTGCTTATTGAGAACCTGCAACTCAGGTTTTGCCATATTATAGGGAGTAATGGACACCGATCTCGTTCATGGCACGAGATCAATAGAGAAGTCTACGTCACGCTCTGGAGGCAAACCTGAAAAGTCCTCTAGAAAGACATCCCTGAAGCGATCCACCTGATTAGCCACTAAATGAGGCTAATATTCATTGGTAATATATATAATATTCATGTTATTTATTATTCATAAACACCATTTTAGTGCATTTTACACTTTTAACATCATTTCACATTATGATTGTAATACCTTCTTAAAATGTACTATTATGTGGTACATTTTTGAACATCATTTAAAGTACCCAATGATTCATCTAATTTTAAGGAATCTAATTATACATATTTTAATATGATATTTTTTGAAATTTATCTACACATAAATATGAACATTTTTGATTCAGGGATCAATGGAGAATTCATGGAGGATGATAGAGATATTTGGCAATGAAAGGAAGCAATTCTGGAGAAGGTAGATTGGACACCATCCCACTGATGAGACTGTGGGGCCCAACATACCAGCCCCATTAATCCCAAATTTTGTGGGATGATATAAGACATGTATATGAACAAATCACTCTGCAGGAGCCAATGCTAATTCGGCCTCCATTGTGTCCATTTAGGCGGTCCAAGTTAGAGATAAAAGTATGGGCCAAATTCTACGGCCCAGAAAAACATCCCACTAATATGATCATATCTCGGAATCCAAAACTCCAAATGGGCCCACATTTTACAGGCAGTTATAAGACATCAAGGGACCCATTTTATTATTCTATGGACCACTATGATTCGGCCATCTATAAGGACTTACAAGCGCGTCTGTTTGGTGGAAGCAAGCTGGCTTCCACCTCGGGTCAAGGGTGGAAAAGTCTCCTCTCCCTTACTTTCCACCACCCTAGGACTACCATACTCAAGTGGGATCCTTTGTACTGTTGGAGTCTCGACCCAAGGCTCTAAAAATGACTATTTAAGGCAGTGGTGGAGAAGAATTTTTTAATCTTTGCTGCTTTGTTCAATTGTAATGTTATGCTGCAATTTTGTTGTCTCAAATTTGTCTTTCACATGTAAGTTGTTCAATTCACTTTAGTTTATTAATAAAAGTTATTCTTATACTATTATTTTGTTGTTTTTATTATCACTTTGATACCATTGGATCAATGTGTGAATTTATTCACACCAAACCTTGTGAAATTATTCACACAATGGTGGAGTGATCATTTTATTTTTGTTGTTCTCTTTACTTCTCCATTTCCTCCCTCATGAGTCTACTTTCCGCTTCCATTGAAACCATGGGATCAATGGAGGGATAACCCACTTATGGGTTGATCCAAGGGAGTAGAAAAGGGCTGTATTGGATGTTATTTATCACCCCATTAATGTATAATCACTTCTTTAATTGAGATTTTTATTTGATGATTTTTAAATTCCATCGTCCCTGTTGAATTTAAGGCCACACGCTTCAAGTGCTAATACAAAGCTTTACCTTGAAGTGCTCAAAAATTTGATCCTTAAAGTGTATAGGTGATTAGTATTAAAGGGTTTAGGAATTAAACCAGTAAGTTATGATGTTGTTTTATCTCCTTAAATTAACCCATCTCAAATATAAGAAATTATAATCATTAAAAAGGAAATACATCCAATCCACCCCGAGCGATAACCTAGGATCAACTCATTCTTTTTAAATTGAATTAACTTAAGTATCTTAGAGTTCCTTTAAACCCATATAAAATCAACCCAATTTTTCCACTTCATATCCAAAAACAGTCCATATAATGTACGTTTCTATAGGTTACTTCTTAGGTCTCTGAGGATTCGACAACCCATGCTAAACTACAAGGACCGTCCTACCTTATTCTCTTGGGTAAATTTGAGCGAGAATCAAATTTTGGAACCATTCCCAGGGACCCAAGTAAGTCATATAAACACCAATTCTATTCTCCCCCATTTCTTCTTTTCTCATCCAAATTATCTTATCTTGTCCCTTTCTCGTTTTTTTTCTTTTGGCGCATGTCCGCCTACACCTACGATCAATAAAACCGTCTAGTTAGGGTGGATAGTCCTGGGGTTGGGGAGTCAATTACACCAAGGTAACTCATTCCATTAGATCCTAATCTTCCTAATACTCTATAGTCCAAAATTGATCCCATTTCATTGGAAGGTATTCAAAGAAATCAACTCATAAACCCGGGTGGAAACCAAAATAGAAACCCAAATGAGGCATCCCCAAACTTGGGGAATGAAAATGATCAAACCATGAATGACTACCTCACAACTTCCTAGACCAATTCCCCCTCATGCATTAGACACAACTCCTTAGGATATTCCAACTACATCTTTAAACCACATGTCCTAAACCATATTCCCACATTCCATGGAATGGAGTCCGAGATGCCCTACCTTCACATTAAGGAGTTTAATGACATTGTAGAAACCATGTGCCCCCCACATCAACTAGAATCAGCTAAGATGAGGCTATTTACTTTTTCTTTAAAGTATCAAGCTAAAAATTGGCTAAAAAATTTTTGAGCATCATCCATAAACTCTTGGGACCAACTACAAAGAGAATTCTACAAAAAATACTTTCCCCACCACAAAAAAATTCCACTTAAAAAGAGTATCCAAAACCTTTTTGAAAAAGAGGGAGAGTCATTCTATGAAACATGGGAGAGGTTCGAAGACACTCTAAACATGGTTATACACCATGGTTTTTCTATTCCTGAATAAGTGAGAATTTTCTATGAAGGGTTGGGTCTGGGGAACAAACAATTCATTGACATGATGTGTAATGGAACCTTTAAAAACTAAGCCCCAAATGATGCTTATGAGTATCTAGAAAGCCTTTCTGAACAAAACCAAACATGGGGAACTTCACCTTATTCTGAAAATACACAAATAACAACTAGAATTCATACACTTAGAGAAGAGGAAATCCTTAGGGCTAAACTTGCAACACTCTCTAGGAAGGTTGAAGAGATAGACCTTAGGAAAGTCCATGAAATCCAAACCATTGAACCTATTTGCACAATTTGTGACAAACATGACCATAAGACAGACAACTGCTCAACCATTCCATCCATCAAGGATGTTCTTTTAGGAGGAATTCCAGAGGAAGTAAATGCTTTAAACTTTCTAAATCATAAATACCAAAACAACTTCAACCCACGGTATAATGACCACCCAGGCTTCTGCTGGAAAGATAACCAACAACCTAGCCAACCACAGGGACATAATCCTTACCCCCATCAGAAAAACCAAACCCATAACCAGTTCGAAACCCAACCTATCCAATACCAATAGCCACCGATCCATTTCGAACAAACCATCCCACCTCCAAAATATCCCCCTGGGATAAACCAATCTTCTCAAGCACCAACCCAAACTGTTCCACAAAGCCTACTAGAACAACTGTGCAAAAAAATGGAAAGGATGAACTTAGAAGTCTCTTCCCTAAAACAAGAACTTCAAACCATCAAAACTGGAAAGGCACCCATTCCTACTCAGGCGGTGCCATCCTCAACTTCAAGGGGAGAGTCAAGTTGTGGTCAAACAACTCATGAACAACTAAAGGCTGTGACTATTTTAAGAAGTGGAAAATCAATTGAGAAACCTGAACAACTAATTCAAAACCCACCTGAAGATTCAAACTTGGATGAAAATTCAAATGAACCCCAAGATCAAACTGAGGAAACTGATAACAATGTGAAAGAAACAACTCTTCAACAAACAACCCCACAACATGCACCATTCCCTCAACGCATGAGGGGGAAACCCAAGCCTAAACTAAATGAAACATTGAGGGAAATCTTCTCACAAGTCAAGCTAAACATTTCCCTTCTCGATGCCATCCAAACCATACCTGCCTAATCAAAATACCTTAAGGACTTCTGCACTTTTAAAAGAAAATTTTCACATAAAAACCATGTCCTTTTGGCTGCTAATGTGAGTACCACCATTCAAGGGACCATTCCTCCCAAGTTGAAAGACCCAGGTTTCCCTTACATCAATGTTGAACTAGGAGAGAGAAAAGTTGTCAAGGCCTTGTGTGACCGAGGTGCTAGTGTCAATCTCATCCCATATGTTGTGTACTGCTAGTTAGGCCTAGAAGAGCTTCAAACCACATCTGTCACACTTCAGCTTGCTGATCGTAGCATTAGGGTTCCAAAGGGGATTTTGAAGGACGTTCTGTTAAAGGTTGAAAACTTCATCTACCCTGCTGATATCATTGTCCTTGACAACCATCCAAACTTAGGAAATAAGGAACAAACCCCAATCATCCTTGGTCGTCCTTTCCTTCAACAATCAACTCTATTATCCGAGTTCGAAATGGGAACATGACCATCACATTTGGGAACATGAGTCTATATTTGAACATCTATAATGCAAGCTCACAAATAGGGGATGACGAGGACATTAATGAAGTAAACATGATAGGAATAATTGATAATGAATCCATGGAACATGAAGGAATATTTTATGAATGTTTAAGTCAGGATAAGATTGATTTCCTTTTTTCACATGAAGGAAGTTTATCTCCTTGGCTTGAATCATTTTCAAATTGCTCTTATAATGAAGTCTTAGGTCCAAAAATCTGTGAAACCTTTCAGGAAACCAATTTCATGGAGACAACTACAACATCCTTCCCTAAATCTGATCAGGCCAATCTAGTAGCTGAAACTTCTACATGTTGGGAATCAATCCTATCTAAAAATTTAGGAAATAAAATTGATCTGGATCCAATGTCCCAATCTTCTGCTGAAATTCTGAACAAACCTGATCTTGAATTGAAGGAACTTCCTACTACACTAAAGTATGCCTTCCTAGTGGACAATCAAACACATCCTATTGTCATTTCTTCTTATCTTTAAGCCAATCATGAGAGGATGCTTCTATATGTCCTTAGGAAGCATAATAATGCCATTGGTTGGACCCTTTCTGATATTCCTGGGATTAGCCCACTTATCGGAACTCATAGGATTGTTCTGGAATCTGATTCAAATCCATGTCGTCAACCTCAAAGATGAATCAATCATAATCTCATAGAGGTAGTAAGGAAAGAACTTCTAAAATTGTTAAAAGCTGGTATCATATATCCCATAGCTGAGAGTGAATGGGTGAGCCCAATCCAAGTGGTTCCAAAAAAGGCTGGAATCACATTGATAACCAATGAGGATGGAGAGATTCTTCCAACAAGGGTGAGTAGTGGATGGAGGGTCTACATTGACTATAGGAAGCTAAAATCATTCACTAAGAAGGACCATTTCCCCTTACCATTCATTGACCAAGTCTTTGAGAGAGTGGAAGGTCATGCCTTCTACTGTTTCTTAGATGGGTACTCGGGGTACAATCAAATTGAGGTCTCCCTAGAGGATCAAGGGAAGACTACATTCACATGTCCTTTCAGTACCTTTGCCTTAAAACTCATGCCCTTTGGTTTATGAAATGCTCTTGGAACCTTCCAGTGGTGCATGATGGGATTCTTCTCAGAAATGGTAGGGTATTTTATTGAGGTCTTCATGGATGACTTCTTTGTGTTTGGGGATACTTTTGAGGGATGTCTACAGAATGTAGAGAGAGTCTTGTCAAGATGTGAATAAAAAAATCTAGTCTTAAATTGGGAAAAATTCCATTTCATGGTTAAAGAGGGACTAGTTCTAGGCCATCTGGTCTCAGGTAGGGGGATTGAAGTTGATAAAGCCAAGGTTGACATCATTCGTCACCTTCTATCACCCAAAACTATCAAGGAAGTGAGGTCTTTCTTAGGACATGCTGGTTTCTAAAGAAGATTCATCAAGGACTTTAGTTCAACCTTCTGTACCCTTTGTTCTCTCCTAGTAAAGGATGCTCCATTTGTTTAGACAGAAAGATGTGAGGGTTCATTATCAACCCTCAAATCCTCTCTCACCTCTCCCCCCATCATGAAATATCCAAATTGGAACCTTCCTTTAGAACTTATGTGTGATGCCAGTGACTTTGCTGTAGGAGCTGTGTTAGGACAATGTTGTGATAAAAGTCGTTATGTCATTGATTATGCAAGAAAATCCTTAAATGATGCCCAAATAAACTACACCACTACTGAAAAGGAGTTAATTTATATTGTGTTTGCTTTAGAGAAGTTTAGGTCATACCTCTTAGGATCCCCCATCACTGTTTTCACTGACCATTCTGCACTAAAATACCTCTTCCAAAAACAAGATGCTAAGGCTAGACTGATTAGGTGGGTCCTTCTCTTACAAGAATTTGACCTCACAATCAAGGATAAAAAGGGAGTTGAAAATGTTGTAGCTGATCACCTATCTAGGATGGAATTCAAAGACAACTCAAATCACCTTTCTGTGTCTGATTAATTTCCTGATGAACAACTATACTCTGTGAGTGACTACCCATGGTATGATGACATAGACAATTTCTTAGTTACATGAGTCATTCCAAAATTCTTAGGGAATCGAGCTCGAAGGAAATTACTTTATGATTTTATGCACTATGTGTTTGATGATCCATACCTCTATAAGTTCTGCCCTGACCAAGTCATTAGGAGGTGTGTCCGAGAATCTGAACAAGATTCCATCCTTAAATTCTATCATAGTGAGGCATGTGGAGGTCACTTTTCCTCTAAGAAAACATCTTCTAAGATTATTCAATGTGGTATCTTCTAGACCACCCTCTCAAGGGACTCTTACACATTTTTTCAAAGTTGTCCTAGGTGTCAACAAGTAGGGTCCATCACAAAAAGGAATCAAATGCCATTCACTCCCATCTTAGTGGTTGAAATATTTGACTGTTGGGGAATTGATTTCATGGGTCCCTTCCCAAACTCTAGGGGATACCTCTACATACTCTTAGCTATTGATTATGTCTCAAAATGGGTTGAGGACATTCCCACTAAGTCCAACGATCATCAAGTTGTGATTCGATTTCTAAAAGAGAACATATTTTCTCAATTTGGAATTCCTAGGGCTATAATCAGTGATCGAGGAACCCATTTTTGAAACCTCCCATTCTCTTCACTCATGTCTAAGTATGGTATTTCTCATAAAGTGTCCACTGCATACCATCCTCAATCCAATGGTCAAGCTGAGTTAGCGAATAGGGAGATTAAGAAAATTCTTGAAAAAACTGTCAACCCCTCTAGGAAAGATTGGTCTGAGAAACTCTTAGATGCTCTTTGGGCCTATCTAACTGCATATAAAACCATTTTAGGAATGTCCCCATATAGGTTGGTTTATGGAAAAGCATGCAATTTACCTGTTGAAATTGAGCATAAGGCCTTTTGGGCAATTAAGAAAATGGATTATGACCTCTCATTGGCCAGAACAAAAAGGAAATTAGATCTCAATGAACTGGAGGAACTAAGGATGGAGGCTTATGAAAATTCAAGGATCAATAAATCTAGAGTTCAAGCCTACCAATCTAGGAATATCAAGGTCAAACATTTTGAACCGGGAAAACATGTGCTCTTGTATAGTTCAAAACATCATTTACACCTGGGAAAGTTAAGGTCTAGATGGTCAAGACCTTTCATAGTGCATCATGTGTACCCCCATGGGGCAGTAGAGATTCAAGATCCCACAAGTGGTTACATTTTCAAGGTCAATGGTAAAAGGTTAAAACCATTCATTGAATCATTCAATAAACAGGAAATAGAGGTTGAATTAACTGAGCAAACCTATGAACCAGGAAAAAATTAATAGATTTAGGGTCCATGTCGGGCTAACGACGTTAAACAAAGCGCTGAATGGGAGGCAACCCATGGTTTTTAAGTTTCTAATAATTTAGTTGTTTTAATCAAATTTATATTTTTAAATAGGGTTAATGAGACATTTTGATATTTCGAAAAAAAACTATTGACCTGTTCTTCTATAATGAGTATAGATGGGTACGAAAGGGGAGCACCATATTCATCTGTGTCACGTGGTGTGATCCTTGAGTAATTCCTTACCCAGAAATTTAAAAAGAAGACAATGTATCATGAGTTTAATTTACTTTATTTTTATGTGTTTGTAGGTTAAAAAAATATAAATACAAAAAAATAAACAAAAATATAATAATAATAAAAGTCCACATCGTAGGTCATGGGGCCAACCCCGTCACAACCGGCGAAGTCGCGGGGATTCGAACCCGGGACCGATGGGAGACAGGGGCGCGCAATTACCACTGACCTACGGCTTCTTGTGCTTCCTTATTCTATAATTTATATATATATACTTATATTTTACATCCTTTATTATATAAATAAATAAATATATTGTTTTTTTGTTTTGTTTGTTTTTTTTTTCCTTTTTCTACTAGGGAACTCTGCAAGTGACATGGATATCAAAGGATTGAAAGGGAGCAACAATAATTTCAACTTCAACCACCAGGTGACTTCATTCCATGACCCTCATTTTCAATTTCCTTTTTTAACTTTCATTCTCTACCTCTACCCCCTTCTAAATTTTCTTTTCTTTAAACACTAGGGACAATGTTATTTTAAGTTGCGGGGGAGATAAAATAAAAAATGCTTTTGTGTCAAAAAAATGATAAATGATTTGAAAAAAAATTGTGAAAATGGAAAGAAAAATTCCTTTAACATTTAACATGGTAATACACATTGGAAACTTTGAAACTGAATATCAAATAATTTATCATGCCCTGATTTTGATTTTAATCCTTGTATAATTTTATGAGCATAGATTTTGGAAATTGTGGTTGTCCAATGTGATATTTCATCATTTATATTTTCATCCAAATAAAAAAAGATCACAATGCACGTCCCTTGGATAGTGGGATATTAGTTTAAGTTCATGGGGTCCCCTAAATAAATAGAATAGGTTTGGTGATTATTTTAGTTTAATATGAGTATTCAAAAAAAAAATTTAAAAAAAATTTCGCGTAGAGCAATGAAATGACCTAATGCGTGGCTTTCGGCACTTGGGGATCGTGACTCCATAGTTGTCTGGCCCAGAGTTAATAATTTTATCTCTATTTTTGGTAATTTGAATTTGTTTATGACTGAGTTAACTCCAGATGATGCCCGATTATGTGGGCTTCACTTGGTTCCCTAAGGTCTTTGAGCCTGGGAGTCATCGACAAAGTCTCGCTACAGGGGTTGACTCTTTTGAGTGCAATATCAATTACCATGGAAAAATTGAAAAAAAATAATATAATAAAAAAAATGAATACCCATCTTAATATTGAAATGTGATTCCACCTAGCGCTTCCGTAATTTCCCCCTTGAATAAAGATGAACCCCCATGTCTATTGTGATGCACAACACATCCTCATACTTAATTGATATTGGATGAAATATGGCAATGAATTTGAACAAAAAAATGAGCTTGGGATTGGGATCTGCTTATGAAACTATCTTGTATTAAAATATTTTTATTGGTTTCATGATTGTTTGGTATAAGGTTTTTTGGTGATCATTGTGTATTAAAATGTTTTTGGAAAAGGGAATTCAAATTTCATATTGTTGAGATATATTTTGCTCGGGACTAGCAAAACTCAAGTTGGGGGGTGTGATTATCCACTAAATGAGGATAATATTAATTGGTAATATATATAATATTCATGTTATTTATTATTCATAAACACCATTTTAGTGCATTTTACACTTTTAACATCATTTCACATTATGATTGTAATACCTTCTTAAAATGCACTATTATGTGGTACATTTTTGAACATCATTTAAAGTACCCAATGATTCATCTGATTTTAAGGAATATAATTATACATATTTTAATTTTATATTTTTGGAAATTTATCTACACTTTAATATTAACATGTTTTATTCAGGGATCAATGGAGAATTCATGGAGGATGATGGAGATATTTGGCGATGAAAGGAAGAAATTCTGGAGAAGGCAGATTGGACACCAGCCCACTGATGAGACTGTGGGGACCAACATAAAGTCCCAATTAATCCAAAATTTCTTAGAATGCTATAAGATATGTATAGGAACAAATCACTCTTCATGGTCCAATGCTAATTCGGCCTCCATTGTGTCCATTTAGGCGGCCCAATTTAGAGATAAAATTCTGGGCCAGATTCTGCGGCCCAGAAAAACAGCCCACTAATATGATCATATCTCAGAATCCACAACTCCAAATGGGCCCAACATTTACAGTCAGTTAGAATACATCCGGGGATCTATTTTATTCTTCTATGAATCACTCTGATTCGGCCATCTAGAAGGACTTATAAGCGCATCAGTTCGGTGGAATCAAGCTGGCTGCCACCTCGGGTCAAGGGTGGAAAAGTCTCCTCTCCCTTACTTTCCACCACCCTAGGCCTACCGTACTCAAGTGGGATATTTTTTAATGTTGGAGGCTCGACCCAAGGATACCAAAATTCCTATTTAAGGTAGTGGTGGTGAAGGAGTTTTTAATCTTTGGTGCTTTGTTCAATTATAATGTTATGCTGCAATTTTGTTGTCTCAAATTTGTCTTTCACATGTAAGTTGTTCAATTCACTTTAGTTTATTAATAAAAGTTCTTCTTATAATCTTATTATATTGTTATTAATATCACTTTTATACCGTTGGATCAAGGTTTTAATTTATTCACACCAAACCTTGTGAAATTATTCACACAACGGTGGAGTGATCATTTTATTTTTGTTGTTATCTTTATTCTCCATTTCCTCCCTCATGAGTCTACTTTCCACTTCCATTGAAACCATGGGATCAATGGAGGGATAACCCACTTATGGGTTGATCCAAGGGAGTAGAAAGGGGATGTATTGGATGTTATTTATCACCCCATTAATGTATAATCACTTCTTTAATTTAGATTTTTATTTGATATTTTTTAAACTCCATCGTCCTTGTTGAATTTAAGGCCACACGCTTCAAGTGCTAATATGAAGCTTTACCTTGAAGTGCTCAAAACTTTGATCCTTCAAGTGTATAGGTGATTAGTATTAAAGGGTGTAGGCATTAAACCAGTAAGTGATGATGTTGTTTTATCTCCTTAAATGAACCCATCTCAAATATAAGAAATTGAAATCATTAAAAAGGAAATACATCCAATCCACCCCGAGCGATAACCTAGGATCAACTCATTCTTTTATATTGAATTCACATAAGTATTTTAGAGTTCTTTTAAACCCATCTAAAATCAACCCATGTTGGCCACTTCATAGCGAAAAATAGTCCATAGAATGTACGTGTCTATAGGTTACTTATTAGGTCTCTGAGGATTCGACAACCCAAGATAAACTACAAGGACCATCCTACCTTCTTCTCTTGGGTAAATTTGAGCGAGAATCACCACCACTAGAGGAAAGTCCAACTTTGGAGTCCCCTTATCATCTAAATAAAGATTAGCTATCTGGGTCGTCACCCCTCATAGCCCAAGATGCTCGAGTCCTGCTCGACTTTCCCGAACATCCCATTCGCCTCTATGAAGAAAAGGTTCACCCTCTGGTGAGATGAAACTGACTCTAAGGAGATAACAGTTAACGACTTCCTGGAAGGGAATCAACCAGTCCATGCGGAGGATGACATAATATCATGACATATATAGGACATAGAGATCCCATAAGAAATGATACCCTGTAACCTCGAGAGGGCACTCTCTACACTGGCATACACTAGATGTCCTCGTTCCCAAAGGTGTGTCTAGTGTCAATTAGTCGGTAGAAGAAAAGATGCAGAGTCCAAGGCTCTCCAAAACAGCAACAGCGATAAAGCTATGCATAGCACCAGTATCAAAAAGGGATAAAGATAAAACAGAGGCTACTAAAATAGTACCTCGAACAGTATAAGGGTCGGGATCCTGCTCCTGATAAGTTTGCTCCACGATGAAAGACTGGCCTATACTGTGGACCTACACCCCTGGCTGACCACTCTGAGCCGAACCTCCCTGCTGGTGCTGAGGGAATGGTGGATGACTGCCACGACCTCAACCTCCACCTCAGCTCGAACGGCCGGAAGAACTCCAGTTCCCTGACTGGTGAGAAACTGGTGGGGCTGCTCCGGAATGAGGAGTCATGGAAGAACCCCGGTCACCAACTGCTGGTGAGAAACCTGACAGAAACGATGAAGGTGACCCATCTTTCTGCAAGATCAGCACTCCACGGGGTCTCTCTGGCACTGCGGCCTTGTGTTCCCTATCTGGACACACTGGTAGCATGTCACCTGGCTGCCTGAAGATGTGTCTCGCTTCCTCGAATCACCGCGCATAGACTCCTTATGGCACTTCTTGCTTTCATCTGGAGGAAAGCTAACTCTGGAAGAAGAACCGCCCTGGCTCGCAGCTCCGGAGTCTATCAGATTACACTCTGCAATTAGTGCCTGGTTGATGATGGAAGTGATGGAAGTCAACTAGAATATGTTCACCTATGAGTGGATCTCTCGCCCGAGTCACTCCTCAAACTTCCTTGCCAAGAACACTCCACTCCCATCCCGAAGGGGTGTAAAAATCTGCAACTCGGTGAAACGAGAGGAATACTCCATGACAGATAGAGTACCCTACCCTAAGCTCATGAACTCTTGGGCTTGATCATCCCTCAGGGTCTCTGGGTAGAAGTAGTCATAGAACACGCACTGGAACTCCTCCCAAGTCATAGCCTGCTATTGACCCGCCTATGAGATCACGTCCCACCACCACTTGGCGGAGTCTCGGTGCATGTAGGTGGTGAGCTTGACCCACCTCTCTGGAGGCGTATCCAGATGCTCAAAGATAGTTAGCGTGGCTTCCAGCCATGACTCTGCAGCCTGAGGTCCTCCCTCCCCCGAGAACGTGGGAGGATGCTGCTGCTAAAAGACCCGCGTCAAGTCTGACATAGTTGAGGCAGGAGGTGGTGCTCCCTGAAAGGTCTGCATCATCCTCATGAAGCCCCCCCTGAACTGCACATCAGCGCCCGCAACTGGTATGACAGCCGGTTCCAAGGCTGGCTCGACTAGGGGATCGGCAGGAAGTCCCTAATCAGCCATATCTGGTGTCTGATCACTAACTGAGGATAGGCGTATGACTGGAGAACATCTCAGAGGCATATCACTGAAAGATCAAAAGTACACCTTAGACCAGAAAAACAAGGACAGAGAACACAATAGTACAAAACTGGAAAAGGGGAAGAAAAACACAAAATATTGCAAAACACGACTATACGACATGTATAAAAACTACACAGTGTGTCTTCTTAAGCCACTGGCATGGGCGTGTACTTCTTCCCTACAAGTCGTGTAACACCTCAAACTACACGACGTGTTGACCCCAACATACGGCGTGAACAAGAAAACTATTCCTTTTCCAGAGCCTCTTTACATGGCTAACCCACACGGTCCGACTTAACCCAATACTACACATCGTGTTCTAAACAAACACGGCGTGTACTAGAAAAGGCTTCAGCAGCCCTTGTTGTTGAGAACACGACCGTCTACATGGCTGAACCTTACTCGACGTGCTCTGAACAAACACGGCGTGTATAGGTGAAGGTAACATTGTCCCGTGTTGTTTGTGACATGGCCGGGTACCTGGACAAGACTACACGACGTGTTCGCTAAGGACACGGCGTGTTCTACCCGAGCTTCCCTGACCCGTGTTGTTAGTGACACGGCTGGGTACACGGCTCTGAACATACACAGCGTGTACCTACCATACATGGCATGTTCCCGAAGTGACTTTTACGAAACCGTGTTTTGCCCACATGGTCAGTGACACGGCCTAGAAACTACACGACGTGTTCCAAAAGTATATGCCGTGTATTCTTGGTTTTTTATGGGCAGTAGATCAGAAAATGCATAGAATTACATAAACACCAAAAACAAGAGAAATTGGTGCCAAGTATCGATCCGTGAGGGCCCATAACACCTCAGGAACCAAAATTTGGCATTCACTTTTAGCAAAGAAAAAAACAAATAGTTTTCTAACATGACAGCAGAGAATCTATCAAGAATCGATCACAACAACATGCATAATCTACACAAAATCTATCACAACAGCATGCAATCGCTAAGGCACCCTAGATGGCATGGAAAGAATGCATGGCATGTGGTTTTTAAAAGTGCCTATATGATGCATGAGAGGACATACCCTCATCTCATCAGGTTGCGATAGAAATAGAACTGCAATATCAAAACAGTAATAGCACAAGTCCTGTGAATCACTCTAGGTGAAATCAGATCAACTATAAAATCTCAAAACCAGAAAACTGAAATTAACGAGGTAGTATGGATTTTCCCTATACACGGGTTAGCTACTCCTGATCACAACATAATACCAAGTACCGAATCCATCCTATCCCTGGATAAGTCTCCAAATAGTAAAGCAAGAGAAAATAACTCCTTTAATACCACTTTGTAACGACTTGAATCCGGAGCCCCTCCATTGGTACCCCGTACCCGGTGTGCCAGATGACCTCAAGTACATTTCCCCAAATTCCAGAGGCTGCCGACTAGAAGCGAGGGCCTTGGTGAGTCGGTGGAGAAACTATGCCCTCATTCAGTAAAGTATACAAGGTAAGGAAGACAAAATCAAGAGAAGAAACAATAACAACATACATAACAATTGAAACCAAACATTAGAAGCAATGAATACATATAGTAATGATGATAATGATGCAGTAGGTACAAGTATCTAAGGAAAGCAGCAAACACAACAATGTGATGAAATACAACTAAAACCTAGTGCAAAAGAAAACAAAGTAGACTCCTCAGCATCGCGAGCCATGACTCCGACCCATGCTCTCCATCTCCAGTGCAATCAAGAACCTGAAGTAGAAGGGCACTTTCCCTTATCTATACCTGCAGAAAAATAGTCTGTTTAGTCCAAAAAACATGGCCCAAATAGGGTGTGAGATACAATCCCAGTAGGCAATCACCCAAAGATTTGTGCCTAACAGTCAATGAATATATGGCAGTAATAAAACAAGAAGTAGTAAACAAGACAACACAAGCAGCTACAATCCACAGTTCTAACATACAGGTACACAAGTAAACAACCAGTAACAAAAAGGAAACAGGTAACCCTATGGGTAGCTCTCAAAGCCTAACCCCTATGGTTCAACCTAAAAGTACTAGCAAACCTCTGGGATGAACACACAGTCTCAACCCTCTGGTTCAGCTATGAAGTAGACTCTTTGGGGAAGCACTCACTGTCAATTCCCCCTATAGTCTTGTATCGTACTGGGGAAGCACTCAATGTCTCATTCCCCCTGTAGCCCGCGTCGAGGAACTACAAACTCCCTGAGGAAGTACTCATTGTCAATTCCCCCTGTGGTCTCACGTCATATTAAAAGACACTCTGGAGAAGCCCTTACGTCGATTATCCCTATGGCCTACTACACTAGGCTCTCACAGTCCTATGTGGAAAAGTAAAACATGCTTAGCGCACGTGCATCATCCAAGTAAACCTCAAGAACTACTTGGTTATCAACTAAGGATCAACCGCATATCAAAGAGACAGTTCCACTATCCTACAACAAGGTATGGAAACTGTAAAAATTCCCAACAGGAAAAAAAACCATGGAAAAGGAACCTGAGCACAAAATAACTTACTCTAATCACAAGAAATAACCTCTACTAAAGCAATCAAGCAAAGCAGTCAAACAATAGGGCAGAAACAGGAAACCCTCAATTTCCCATTCAAGGGAATTGGTGGTAATTGCACATAATACTCTTAAAATTTCTATGGAAAGGAACAAACCACTTACCTCAATCCTAGGAGATCGATATACATGAACCTCAACAGTAGATTCCCCTTAGAACGACAAAGATCTGAGAAAATGCACAAAACACTCAACATTTGATAAATTGGAAATGAGACGGAATCAAGAACGAAGGCTAACAAAGAACGGAGAACTCACCGCTGTGCTTCCAACGCAATCGACAGCGGCTAGAACAGAGGTTAGATGGAGGCACAGTGGGTTAGAGAATAATTGTGGTCGTACGGTGCTCTCGGATGGATGAAACCTGAAGAAGAAGACGCTTCTGTGCGTCAGGCGCGACCCCAGTCCGTTTAATGAAAAAAAGAAAATACACGGCGTGTACTTCTTGAGTACACGGTGTGTACTTCAATTTTCCATACTCTGCTTTAACCGGCCTCCACCTCACCCTTACACACCATGTGTGTGGCCCGGACACAGCCAGCACACGGCTTCGAGCAGTAAAAGAGTACACGACGTGTACTTAAAAAATTTCCAGAAAGTTCATTTTTCTCAAAAACTCCAGAAAAAGGAAAAGAGTACCTGAAAAGAAGATCTGAGTTCTTATAATGGAGTCCGGATCTGGTATGACCAGTCGGACCGACCCGACCCGACCCATTGAGCTGTTATGGTGGCCCAACTATTCTGGTTTGGCATGCATTTAGTTGGATGACTTGCTCCAATAGTTGTAGGCCAACCTGACCATGGCCTATATCTCCCCAGCACGTAGCTCATCCACATCCGCTACCTATAGTCAACATGACCAGACCACGTGGCACGGATGGTTTGCGTGACCAGAAGATCCCACGACTCATCTGTGGGTTTGTTATCTGATCGATGTAGCTCTGATGAGGCGTGTTTCCCCAAAATGACGGCTTCCTATTGCCACCACATCCCGCTTGGCCATGACCCCAGTGTGCCGCCCGCGAACATTCTCCTGTAGGCCCCTCCACCATCGGGCACCTGGCACAACCACCGCACGTGGAATCCTGTCGGGGGTCTTCCAACCACCAGATTTCTAGCCAGCAGCTTAACTTGTCGCCACCCATGACCCTCTTCTGCGGGTTGATCCACTACCACAGTCCCACCTAGACCACATGTTTCTATCGATGTGTTATTCCTTCATCATTACACCACCCTAGTGTCATCATGGGGTCATATATTTGGTCTCAGGTCATTGCACTAGGGATCAAACGAACTATGATTGCTCATTTATAAGCCACAAAGACGCGAAGAAATAGCGAGGGAGAAGAACACACAAGGAATGCATGAATTGTAGATCATAGTTGTTGTTTGTGTCAGCATGGATTCATCATTGTTAGAAGGATTAATGAGAAACAATAAATCACACAGATCAACTCCCATTAAAACCCCGCAAGTTTAAACTGTCCCACATAGATGAGCGAACCACAAATCAACTTGTTTCTGGGTAGGTCTGCATTATTCATCCAATTTAAGAATGGAGAAATAATAATAATGAAAACCACACCCTACCTAGAGGATTGGATTAGTCATTTGTGAAGAATGGAGTTTCACTGCCATCATTCGTCGATCCCCGATCCTCAGTCCATGATCCAGGATTTGTGGTCTGTTATCTGTCAGTGTTCGTCACTGCTTGTCTTTCGCCACATAAAGGCTTCACCAATGCCTTTTCTTTTATAGAGATTCAAGGGAATTTCTCTAGGATTTTCAATTTGATCTTGTATCCTTGTCAAGCTGTTAAATGAAGAAACACATTTCATCATCACCATTTCGCTAGTTTTCAGCATCGCCATGTTATTTCATTTATGAAAGGAAATAAATTTTTTGCCATGGAATCATAGTGTCACTACATCACTGCGAAACATTAACATAAATAAAATTAACTTTTTCTGATGTTTATTTTATTATCTTTTAAAACGTCCAAAATTGAACTTTTACCCTCGACCCATGCCGGTAGAGGTTAGGCCCCACCTAAGGAAAGAAAACCCTCATGAGCTCATTGGTACTCTAAGATTTCCATTTGGAGTTACCGTTTATTTGTTATAGGATTTTAAAATAAAATAATTTCTTTTTAATTATATTATTTATAGTTACGTCCCAAAAACTACATTCCACATTTGACCCATTCCATCCTATGTTAGGCTCCTCCTAATGAAAATACCCCATTACGAACTCATGGTGGTCTCAAATTTTACAATCCAAGTCACTATTCATGAGATATAATGATTTGAAAAATAAAATAATTTTATTTAATTATTTAATTTACGGTTATACCATTTTTAGGTTTTCTCAATGGAGACCCGCACCGACTAAAGTCAAGTCACGCATAGGGTAAACCTGTATTCTTGAATGCAACAATTCCCTCAAATTTCTAATCCAGTCACCCATTTGAGAGTTATTACACTTTTTCAGGGAAACCACTCATGTGATCTATTAAAAACTAAATTTTTTCATGGAAACTATTTCAGGCACACTGGGCCTCAGAATCGCAAGTCGTCTCAACGCCTGGTCTTAGAATTTTCCTAGAAAATTTCAAAAAATAATTAGGAAAGTCTAAGACATTACAAATGATTCTAAGTAAAATATGTGCATCTTCATGTCATTTATCTTATGTTATAAGATAACAAGTTCTATAATAAAGAGTTATAAAAAACAAAATATGATTAATTTTATACACATTGATTACAATTTATTAGTTTTTATAACATATTATAAGAATAATATATGGGAAAAAGTGTTTATGTAGATGTTTGTTAAAATACAAGGGAATGTGTTCACATTACCCATCAAAAATATATTTTAACAGTTGATTATTATCAAAGGAAAAATGATCTAATCACAAAATTTAACATCCCCGACCTAGGAGCCACAAAACTAGTGCTCTAGACCGGGTAGTTACATGACCTCAAGCATACCTCTCGTACTCTATAGGACTCCGACTAGCAACGATGGTCAAATAGGTATGTGGGGAGAATATACACTCAAAACCAGAGTAATCCACAATAGTCAATTATTGAAATAGCATAAACAAAATAGAACAACCCATAACATGCATAAATAACCAAATCCCAAAACTGGGTACAACAATAAACAAAAATAGACATTCCATTCCAAGATATAGTGTCAAGTGAAAAAAACCCAAAATAATGAAAATGGTAAAATCCCCAAAATGGTCTAAAATCCATGTCTGGAACCTCACCCAAACATGTACCATGTCCAAATCATCTCTCTAGCAAAGTTCACTCACCCTTGTCCTGACCTGGAAGCATGAAATCTACTTGGGTACCCAATGGAGGCCTGAGTAGTGTGTTAGTATAACTCAGTAGGCCACCACCAATGGTGTCTAAAAAATATCCAATAGGGTTTATAGTGCATGAAAAAGATAAATAAAGGAAATTTCAAGTAAATAGTTCGATAGGATATCTTTATTTATGTTCCTTTAAGTTAACCTACCAATTAACCCATGTTTATTACTAAGACATTTTATTTATCATGTCATCCTTTACACATGTTCAATGGATTATGCTTGATCAACATTCTCAATATGTGGGAATTTAACAAGTCCTATCTCAATAGGCATAATTTGACTACAATTCCCTATATACTCACCTTGATGCCTCAGTCCGAGTAGAATGCAACCATTAGGGGAATATAACTTTGTACCCTTCCCTAACCCATTCATTTAGGGGAGATATAGAACCTCGGTGTAACTCAACCTGTGGGAATAGAACCTCAAGTCAATACCCAACTCTACCAAGCCATGTGCAGATTCTTATTTATCATTCACTACTAAACACCATATGACAACAACATAGCCAACATCATTTACAACATCACTACTATCTCAATAAATGGGAAATTACATTTTTCCTAAATCCATTAACATATTAATTATTCATGTTACTTAACCCCTATAGCCCCATTCTCATTTCCAAGACCATCTCACTAAGCATATTCTAGTATAAAACTAATCCTTATCATATTATAATTTACCCTTTTAACACTTTTTAATTCCAAAAAAATAACCTCTTCGGTAACTAACCAACCTAAGTGTTTTAATAAACACCCATTGCACATGACTTAAGCATATTATCATATCTGTCATAGGCTCTATGATCTCTCACAACAGCCTACACTTACATAGCTAGATCTATGTCCGGGGAATATCGACACACCCCTTGGGTGGACCTAATTTAGTCGAGTCATCCTCCATGCATCTGAGGGGGATCAAGAGGGGTTCAATTAACCATTGAGACACCACTACATCACATCATGTCAAAAGCACAAAGAACTATTCAAAATAGGGAATGAATAAAATCTATACATGCATAAATCTACACAAAACCCAAGGGATATAACTTGTAGACCACCTACCTTGGATATGTTGGTGAACACACTACCAACCAAAGCCTTATATCTCGATTCAAACAGCCCTTGAAGCTTTACCCTAAAACTCACTGAAAAGGTAGGGTTTGAGAGCTTCGTATGGAGATCGAAAAGAAATAGAAACCATAAACCAAAAAGAAAATCAATAGAGAGATTAACCTTACCCGGATCTTCAATCCACAACTGACGGTGCTCCGAATGGATTAGGAATGAAGGAGATCGACCTCTTGGAAGATATTGGAAGCTTGAATCATCAATAGGGTTGAACGAGGAAGAGAGGGAACAAATCTCGAGTTGGGTATAAAAACTAAAAAATGGATTTTTGGTATTTTTATTTAAATGTTTCTGGGCCGCACGGTTTTCCAAACTGTGCACAAACCATGCAGATGCTTCTATCCCAAAATATCTCCCTCACATGGTTTACCCACACAGTTTTACAAACCGTGCCCAAACTGTGTAGATGATTTAGTCTAAGAACCCCCCTTTTGCACGGATTCCTATGAATCCCACACAGTTTTCACTAATCTTGAGCAAACCATGCAACATACCCAGAACCCCACTTTTTCTTCCACTTTCGAGTGCCAAAATCCCAGAACACCCCCGATCCTTCTTAAGGGATTTGGAAAACACTTAATTAACCAAAATAAATGGCTTAAATTGAAACATAAGAAAAACATACCTTATAGAGAAATCTGGGATCTTACAACCTCCGCACCTTATAAAGGTTCGTCCCCAAACCGCTGTTCCTGAGCATCATTGAGTTTCTATAGAAAAGAGATCGGGCCACTATACCCACATATTAGATTCCTATTCCTACGTTTCCTCCTGAAAATTTCCATGTCTCCATAGAACACAAACTAGGGGCACAACCTTACCTCGCAAAAACTTTATCGCTATGATCTAATATATGAACCGTGTGTTCCTCAAAGGACATATCATCCTCAAGCACAACATCCTTAGAATTTATCACATGCGATGGGTCATGGTGATACTGTTGTAGTTTTGAAACATGGAAAAAGTCATGTATCCCACTATACCACTTTGGAAGTGACAATCAGTAAGACACATGTCTGATCCTCTCTACAATCTCAAATAGCCCCACAAATATAGGTGCCGACTTTCTTTGATTCCAAATTCAACTGTGACCCAACCATGGCGACAACTGAAGAAACACACAATCACCTACCATGAACTAAAGAGGTCTATACCGTTAATATTCATATGACTTATTCATACTCTGAGCTATTGAAATATAATTTTGAATCAAATGAACCTTCTATGATGTCCCCTGCACAATACTCAGCCATAAGAGCTCAGATTCTCTATCCTCTAACCAACACAACAGTGATCTACAAAGTCTCCCATAAAGTGCCTCAAAAGGTTCCATCCGAACTGTAGCTTGTAAACTTTTGTTATATGAAAACTCAATAAATGACAAGTGATTTTCCCATGAACCACTGAATTCCAAAATACATGCTCTCAACATGTCTTCTAATACATGAATTGTACGCTCTGACTACCTATCGGTCTGTGGGTGGTAAGCCGTACTCAGAAACACCCAGGTACCAAGTTCCTTTTGTAGACCCTTCCAAAAGTGTGTGGTGAAACATGGATCATGATATCAAACTATGGCTCTCATCACTCCATGAAACTGTACTATTTTCCGAACATACAATTCCCCCAATTGGTCGATTGTATAAGTCTCTTGAATTGGAAATAAATGGCCCACTTTGTTCAGCCGATCTACCACCACCCAAATGGAATCATTCTTTTGAGGTGCCCTTTGAAGACCCACTATGATGCTTATCATTAAATCATTCCACTTTCACTCTAGAATAGGCAATGATTGTAACAACCCACCTGGGCACTGATTTTCAACATTCATCTGCTGACATGTAAGGAATCGTGCCACAAAACTCCCCACTTCCTTCTTCATTCCTGGCCACTAAAATTGCGTATGATTTTTGCGGTACATCGTAGTAAACCCTGGATGCACTACCCACTTTGATGCATGGAACTCAAACATCAAATCTTCCCATACATCTTTCAGTACCCCAATACGACCATGAACAAAAGTAACTCTATAAGTGATAAAAGTCCTACCAGAAGGTGACTCCCAACTTTTAAGACATTCTTTCATAACCAAACACTCAAGATCTTCCAACTAAATCTCTTTAACTCATATCAAAAGAATGGACTCAACTTCTATATATGCAAGGGAAATATTCTCGTTCCTCTCTTGTACCGCTAAATGACTCACTGCAAATAAGGCCATCATCACCCACTCGGAACTGGATTCCTGAACAACTAGATTCTGAGTCCTCCAGATTAGAGCATCAACGACACTATTCCCTTTTCCTGTTGTGTAAAAAAATTCAAAATAAAAATAATACAGGTAATCAACCCACCGTCCCGGTCGAAGATTCAAATCCCGCTGAGAGAAGATGTATTTGAGAATTTTATGGTTAGTAAACAACGTAAAGGATTATCCAAAAAAATAATGCCTCCAACACATTAAGGGATGAACCAAAACAGCTAGCTCCAAGTCATGAGTAGGAAAATTTCTTTCATATGACCTCAATTGTCTTGACCCATAAGCCAAAACCTAATCATCCTGCATCAACACTACCCCAAGTCCAACATCGGATGCGTTGCAGAACAAGGTGTACCTCTTACCTGGTTCAGGTAAGATCAAAAACAGTGTGGTGGTCAACCACTTCATTAGCTCTTGTAAAGCATTCTCACAACCCTCTGGACAATAGAACATAACCCCCTTATTAGTTAGGCCAGTGAGTGGTGCTATGAAATGAGGGAAATTTCTAAAAATCCTTCGGTAATAAACAGCCAAACCTAAACAAATTTGAATATCAGAGACGTTCTTGCTCTACTCCCAAGACACCAAAACCTGCACCTTTCCTAGATTCACCAATATGCCTGACTCAGATATAATATGTCCCAAAAAGTGCACCTCATCAATCCAAAACTGACATTTTGATAGCTTGGCGTAAAGCCTTTTCTCTTTTAGTGTACTCAAGGCAATGTCAAGGTGTTTGGAATGATCGTCATGATTTATGGATTACACCAATATTTCATAAAAAACAGCTAAAAAGTGATCTAGATATGGGTGTATTATCTAGTTCATCAGGACATGAAAATAGCTGATGCATTGGTCAATCCAAATGAAATTTACAAGAATTTATACAACCTGTAACTACTTCAGAATGTCGTCCAGGGTATCTTAGAAGGTATCACCCTCAATTGATGGTATCCTGATCTCACATCAGTCATGGAAAACACTAAGGAACCTCAAAGTTGATAAAAAATGTCATCAATTATAGGAAGATGGTATCCGTTCTTATGTTTCATTTGGTTCAACTTTCTATAATTGACACATAGCCTCAGTGATTAATCATCCTTCTTAGAAAACCACATAGAAGATCCCTAAGGTGATGTACTAGGACGTATAAACCCATTACACTCCAATTACTCAAACTAAACCTTCAGTTCTTGGAGCTCTATTGGTGCTAGTCGGTAAGGTGGAATGGAAAATGGATCTTCTCCGTGCAATAATTTGATCATAAATTCAACATATCTCTCAAATGGTAACCTCGAGAAGTCCTCAGGGAACACTTCCTGAAACTGTCCCACAAAAAAGGGAAGACTGGCTATCCTTTCTCCCCATCATCTATTATAAGGCATGCCTATTGGGCTGTGATCTCCCCCATCTGATGGCGTGGTGCCCTTTTTGGGGACCGCTCAAGTATCCCACTAACCACGAAGGACATGAGTGCTCCCAAAGAGATATGTGAATGTTTCCTGGAATCTGTAATAGTCTATATGGGATTTATATGAATCCAACCAATCAATTCCCAAGATTAGGTAAAAACTTGACATATCTAGGACAAACAGATCCCATAGAAAATGATACCCACAAACCATTAGAGCACTGCCATTACACTGCCTGATGTCCTCGACTCGCACCCCTAGTAGAGTATCAAGCGACATTACCCCACATGCTGTCTCTACAGTTAATCCCAACACAACTAAAAACTAAGAATAAATAAAGGAATGTGTAGAACCTATATCGAATAAAGCACTAGAAAAATGGAAGATACAAGAATCATACCCCGAAAAGTAGATGGTCCTACCTCACCACCCTTAGGTGTAGCTTGAACTGCATGAAGATGACCTACCCCTATACTCTAGGATCCTGCCTGAGTACCCTACATTACACTGCTCTGTTGGTAAGGGTGATCTCACCCCAGAGTTCCACGTCCACCGCCCATACTAGTAAGACCCATAGAACTCCAACTGCCTACCTGATACGGGGTAACCGACCCACTTCCTAGACTCATCATCTTCCTATGACCTCCATTATTCCCTGGCTACCATGGGTTCCTGTAGAATCTCTGAACATGGCCTTGCCTGCCACACACTTAGAACAAAACTTGTGGGTGGGGACATTGGACACACTTGTTACCTAGACTACCACACTAAAAACAGAAGACATGGTCACCACCATGAGAAGCCGACCCCCTTTTATGACTGCTCTGTGTTCTTCCTCCCTACTGAAAGGTTCCAAAGTAGCACTTCCTATTATCAGAAGCTGCACCACTTGCTCGACCAGATGGGGCCACAAGTTCACTACCTGAAGCTCTCTTCAAGTTTCCTTCTGAGATAAGGGATTGATTTTTCACTTCATAAAACATTTTTAGATTAAACATATTCACCTGAGGTTCGATCCCATGCCTTATCCCATCCTTGAAGAGTTTCACTACAACTGCCTCATCTACTGTCAACGTCGGAACAAAACGTCTCAAAATAGTGAAACAACTAGTATAATGTATGATAGAGATAATATTTTCATCATTTTGTGATATTATTTTAAATGATTTAATATCATAAAATTTGTCAATTTGAGTTGATTTTCATGATTTCATCATTTTGGGTGTGTGTTGGGATAAAAATGGAATATTTCTTAAATCTAGATTTTTGACATATTATCACATCAAGGGTATTTTTTTCATTTTAATTAAAAATATAATTCCAAATTGAATTATACTTTTTTTGAACCCTTTATTTATTTCCTTCATTTTTCTATTCTAGACTAGGGGATGATTAGATCATCTAGAGGCATAAAAATATCAATGAAGTTAAAGATTTTTCCGGGTGGACAGTGTGGACCCCACCACAATAACAGAAACACATCTCAGTCTAAACTCATCCAATTGAAGTGATTCCACTTGGATATGAAAGAATACGTAATGGAGTGTTCTCACATTAAATTTAATGGAGTTTGGAATGCATTATAGTGTCTTTTGAATGAACCCAATTGAAGGAAGCTTCTTGGAAATATTATCCAGCGAAAGAAGCCTCCAACAGAAAAATCAGAACTCATGCATGACGTGGCCAATTAAACTGAAAATTTGAGGGTGTCAGACAAGAAGATGATACACATATTTCATGAAGGACCCAACGTGTGAAGAGGATGGTTGCATGGTCATTAATACATGATATGTTAAATGTGGAGAGTCTTCATGGAAAAAATAAATTCTTGGAGTAAAAAGGCCATAACTCCATCACCAAGCGTCCGAATACACTAAACTTTTGATGGTGGATGGAAAAGTAAATATTGAAGATATTTAATGAATAGATCAAGGAGTTATTCGATCATTATTTGGGTATAAAACGTGACAACTTATGAAGGACATAATCTGCCTATAATGGGAGAGAAACTCCTACCTCTCAAAGCGTGCGATTCCATCCAAAATTCCTCTAATCGACCAGAGATGGAAGCATTGGACGAAGAACTTATTTATATTTATTTATTTTTGTTCTTTTATTGTAATTTCTGCCCTCTCCCACATCATCTTGAATTCCCCATCCATGGAGGGGTAGTACCATTGAGTTATCGGGAAGGTGAAGGCCAGACCGATGTGATTGCTTGAGTTTTTGTGCTTTAATTTAATAATATCCCTTCTTCTTTCATAATATTGTTTCAATTATAAATAAGTTTTAAAATATGAATGTGTTTGTGTTAGGTTTTAATTTTATATATTTATATTTCTTTGGTCGATGATCACATCTCCCTCAACCTAATTCTAATCTGTATACAGTGGAACAGATTAGGGCCGGGTGGTGAGTGCTCGACAATTGTCCGCACATGTGTATGATTTCATGCAAAATATTGGTTTATTAGGAAAAAACAATTCCTAGTAATGGATTTATCTAATTAATTGAGAAAACCATATAATATTGGAATAGATTAGGGTCGGGTGGTGTGTGCTCGATGATTTTTAGCACATGTGTATGATGGAATGCAGAATATTGGTTTATTAAGAAACAACAATTCCTGGTTACAAATTTCCTTAATTAATAGAGAAAACCATCTATAATCCTACACACATTTAAATAAAGATAGAAAAATCCAAGGTTTTGAGTAAGGAATATTCTCATCATAGCCATTTGGCCAATGGGGAGAGATGACTTTGTAGAAAAATCTTTCTCTAACTAGATAAAGAAAGAAAAGGGGGAAAATTTGGAAACCAATATTGCAAAGATCTGGGTCTAGCCAAACCCACTCCAATTACCATCTTTATCATTTGTTTAAAACTGATAAAATCAATATTATTATTTCCCACACTTCATTCAAATTAATTAAAACCAATTATTTTCATAAAACCATTACAAAGTTAAAACCTTGTTTTGGGTGCACTCCATTTCAGGAGACTACCTAGGATCAACTACAATACTATACTTAGGTAATTAAAATATTGTTTTTCCACACCCCACGACTAGAATGCATCAGTCTATCACTAACCTTTTCCACTGAGTCAACCTCATTAAATCTGTAGCCTTCTCCTACCTCAAGGTTTATGGATAGAAGTTCTCAAGAAACATCTCCTGAAAATATTTCCACATCATTCTCTTAGCCCGCTTTATTTGGACCATGATGTCCCACCAATGTTTTGATTTCCCCCTAAGTTTATAGGCCGTTAAATTGACTCACTTCTCGAGTGGAGTCTTCAGATGTTTGAAAATATTTTCAATAGACTCTATCCAGAACTCTACTGCTTCTGGCCCACCGTCGCTGGTAAAGGATAGAGGGTGTTGCAGTTGAAAATCCCTGGTTACCTCAAACATTCTCGGTGCAACATGCCCAGGGTATCATTCTATCATCTATAGGAAATGAGAAATGTTCTCATGGAACTGCTCTTCCCTATCTCATTGGACCAAAACATTCCCCTACTCTAGTACTAGAAGAGAGTTCTCAACAATGTCCTATTGTCTCCCAACTAGCATACATATTCAAGGTGGTATTTCTCTACAATTCTAAACACGAGCTTTAGAAAGTAACCATAAAGATTTTATGAGATGTAAGAGATATAGAAAATATCATCACTTGTAATAACCAAAATAGTTCTCATACACTACCCAAAATATCCAACTCACAATTGGGTCACTACCCTAGGCCATCTCCCTAAGTTCATGTCCTACACGATATCTAATTTTCATGGTTATAATCCTTATCTTTTACTCCCATTAAAACCATTTTCATATTCCAATTTACCCTTACAAAAAAAATTATTCAACTTTTACTTCATTATCAAGAACCATTCGCTATTTACTACATGAAATTTTTACTTCCCGTTTTTACTCATTCATAACATCATATTAGGCATAATTCATTACATTTATGTGAACATATGCATCCTAACCCTTACACCCCACACACCCATCCCGTGTGTGTGCCTATCATGTTGCATGTCACTTTACTATATAAGTGCCCAAAATGATGCATGAATACACAACCTCATACCTTTCTGGTCACATGATAAATATCCCAAGGCCATCAAATCACACAATAAGTGCATCAACCAATGGTAAAATATCATCAAATATAACAACACACAAATAAAACAATAATGCCATCCCAGGATGACTTGGGTTTTCCATCATACATGGGTTAGATACTCCCAAGAACGAGCTCATTACCAAGTCCTATCAAATTTCTAATCTCCTGTCTATGATCCCCAAATAGTAATAAAGAGAAAAGAACATCTCTGATACCATTTTGTAACGTCCCTGATTCGGGAGCCACAAAATCGGTGCTCCGATCCAGGTAGTTACATGAACTCAAGTCTGCCTTCCCATATGCTAGAGGTTGCTAACTAACAGTGAGGGTGAAATAGGTATGTGTGGAGACTATACCCTAAATACTAGAGTAAGCCACAATATAAAATTATTGAAATAGTGGAAACAAAAGAGAACAACCCATAACATGCATAAATAAAGAAATCACAAAACTCGGTAAAACTATAAACCACAAAAAATTTGTCATTCCATTCTACTATTTCAAGTGAAAAAATAACTAAAAGAAATAAAATGGTAGAATCCATAGAATGGTCTGGACTCCAAGTCAGTAACCTCACCCAAACATGTCCCATGTCCAACTCATCTCCCTAGATTAAGGCCCTTTACCTTGTCCTGACCTGCAAACATGAAATATTCTTGGGTACCCAATGGCGTCCCAAGTAGGGTGTGATTATAACTCAGTAGTCCACCACTAATAGTGTCTACAAAATATTCAACAAGGCAGAGAGTTCATGCAAATTATAAATAATGTCAAGTTCAAGTAAACAGTTCAATATGCTATCTTTATTTATGTTCATTTATGTTTACCTACCAATTAACCAATGTTTATTTCTAAGAAATTTTATTTATCATGTCACCCTTTTCATGTGTTCAATGGATTAGGCATGATCAATGTTTTCAACATATGGGAATTTAACAAGTCCTATCTCACTATGCATCATTTAAAAAAATTCCCAATATCCTCACCTCAAAGCCTCAGTCCAGGTGGAATGAAACCATTAGGGTAACAGAGCTCCATCCCCTTCCCCAACCCATGAATTTAGGGGAGTATCTATAACCTTGGTCCAACTCATCCCATGGGAAGAGAACCTCATGTCAATACTCTAATCTACCAATCCATGTGCACATGATTATTTATCATTCACCACAAAACACCATATCACAACAACATAGTCAACATCATTCAAAACATCACAATAATCTAAATAAATGGGAAATTATAATTTTCCTCAATCCATTAACACAATAATTATTCATGTTACTTAACCCCTTTAGCCCCATTCCCATTTTCAATACCTATCTCACTAATCATATTATAGTATAAAGCTAATCCCTAGCATTTTATCGTTTATCCTTTTTACACATTTTCATGCCTACCAAACAACCTGTTAGGTAATTACCCAACCTAAGTGTTTTAATAAAAACCAATTGAACATCACTTAATCATATTAAGATATTTTTCATAGGTTCTATGTTCTCTCACAATTACATACACTTACTTATTTAGCTCTAAGTCCAGGGAATATCGGCACGCCCCTCAAGTGTCCCTAATTTGGTCGAGTCATCCTCCTTGTATCCCATGGGGATCAAGAGGTGTTCAATTAACCATTGAGACACCACTACATTAAATCATGTCAAAGGTACCAATAACTCTTCAAAATAGGGAAATAATAAAAACCCAACATACACAAATCTACACAAAACCCAGGGATATAACTTTTAGACAACCTACCTTGAATATATTGGAGAACGCACTCCAAAATGACGTCCCAGATCTCGATTCTACTAACCCATGAAGATTTAACATAACAATCGCAAAAAATGTAGGGTTTGAGAGCCTCATATGGAGAGAGGAAAGAAATAGAAACCCTAAACCAAAAAAGAAACACAAGTGAAAGATTATCCTTACTTGGGTCTTCAATCAGCAACTGACGGTGCTCCAAATGGCTTATGAACGAAGGAGACCAACCTATTGGAAGATCCTAGAAGCTTGGCTCATCACTAGGGTTGAAGGAGGAAGAGGGGGAAGAATACTGAGTTGGGTATTAAAATCCCTCAATGGAATTTTTGAAATTTTTTTAAATGTTTCTGGGCCGCATGGTTTACCCGCATGGTTTTCCAAACCGTGCACAAACCATATAGATGATTATGTCCCAAAATAGCCCCCTCGTATGGTTTACCTACACGGTTTGTGAAAATGTGTGCAAACCATGCATAGGCTACTATCCGATAACCCCCCTTTAACATGGTTTCTTGTGAATTCCAAATGGTTTTCTCTAATCATACATAGACCGTGAAACATGCCCAAAACCCCACTTTTTCTTCCTCTTTCGAGTCTCGAATCCCCATAACACCCATTATCCTTTTTATAGACTCGGGAAAAAACATAATTGAACAAAATAAAGGTCTTAAACTGAAACACAAGTTAAACCTACCTTATAAAGAAATATGGGATCTTACAACCTCCCAACTTTATAAAGGCTCGTACCCAATCCACTCTTCTCGAGCATCATTGAATTTCTATAGAAAATAGATTGGGACACTAGACCCACAAATTAGATTCTTGCTCCCATGTTTACTCCTGAATGTTTCCATGTTTCCATAGAACATGAACCCGGGGAATAACCTTACTCCACACAACTTTCTTACTATGATCTACAATAAGAATCGTGTGTTCCTCAAAGGACAAATCGGCCTCAAGTTCGACAGACTTGTAATTTATAACAGGAGATGGGTCATGGTGATACTGTCGGTGAAACATAGAAAATGTCCTACATACCACTATAACATTTTTGAAGATCCAATCGGTAAGTCACTGGTCTCATCCTCTCTACAATATCAAATGGCCCTACATATCTAGGCACCAACTTTCCTTGTTTCCGAATTCGATGGTGACCCAACCTTGGCGAAACCTAAAGAAACAGAATATCACCCACCATGAACTCAAGAGGTCTACGATGTTGATATGTATATTAATTCTTCCTACTCTAAGTTGTTTCCATATGCTTTTGAATCAAATTAACATTCTCCAACTTCTCCTGCACAAGACTCGACCCTAACAGCTTAGACTCTCCAGCCTCTAACCAATACAATGGTGATCTAAAAGATCTCCTATAAAGTGCCACAAAATGTTCCATCTGAATTGTATCGTGAAAACTATTGTTATACACAAACTTAACAAGAAAAAATTTCTTTTCCTATGAACCACCAAAACCCAGAACAGATGCTCTCAAAATGTCTTATAATACATTAATTGTACGCTCCGACTGCCCATCAATCTGTGGGTGGTAAGCTATACTTAGAAACACCTGGGTACCAAGTGACTTCTGTAGTCCCTTCCAGAAGAACAAGGTGAAACACAGACCATGATATGAATCTGTGGTTCTAAGAACACCATGAAATAGTAGTATTTCAAGAACATAAAACTCCCTCAACTGTTCGACTGTATAGGTCTACTGAATCGGCATGAAATGGGCCACTTTGGTCAGAATCATTCTTCTGAGGTTTCCTCAGAAGACCCACTATAAAGTCCATCATGAATTAATTCCACTTCCACTCTGGAATAGGCAATGACTGCAACAAACCACCTGGGTGTTGATGTTTAGCCTTCACCTACTGACTAGTAAGGCATCATGCCACCAAAATCACCTCTTCTTTCTTCTTTCCCGGCCACCAAAACTGCCTAAGAAGGTTATGGTACATATTTTTCAAGCTTGCATTCACTGCCCACTTTGATACGCGGAACTCACACATCAACTCTTCCCGTACATCTTCTGGAACCACAACACAACCATGAACATAAGAAACTACATCAGTGCCGAAATTCCAACAAGAAGGTGACTCCCAACCTTTAAGACTTTCTGTAATATCCAAACACTACAGATATTCCAACTGACTCTCTTTAACTCGGATCAATAGTGTAGAATCAACTACTATATATGAAAGGGTCATCTTCTCGTGCCCCTCCTGTACCGCCAAATGCATCTCTGCAAACAAGGACATCATCAAACACTCTGAACTGGATTCCTAAACTACATGATTCTGAGTGTTCCGACTCAGAGCATCAGCGACACTATTCCATTTTCCTGGTGTGTAAACAAATTCAAAATCAAAAGGCTGTAGGTACTTGACCCACCACCACTGTTGAAGATTTAAATACCGCTATGAGAAGACTTATTTGTGACTTTTATGGTCAGTAAACAGTGTAAAGGGTTCTCCCAACAAATAATTCCTCCAACACTTTAAGGAATGAACCACAACAGCTAGCTCCTAGTCACAAGTAGGATAATTTATTTCATGTGGCCTCAAATGACTTGACCCATAATCTACAACTCGATCATCCTACATCAACATTTCCCCATGTCCAACACCAAACATATCATAGAACAAGGTGTACCTCTTACTTGGTTTGGGTAAGATCAAAATCGGTGTGGTGGTCAACCGCTTCTTTAACTCCTGGAAAGAAATCTCACAAGCTTCTGTCCAATAAAACTTAACCCCCTTCTTGGTTAGGCCTATGATTAGTGCTACCATACAAGAGAAATATCTAACAAACCTCCGATAATAACTAGAAAAACCCAAAAAACTACAAATATCAGAGATGTTCTTGGGCTACTACGAAGACACCACAGATTGCACCTTTTCTGGATCCAATGATATGCCTGAATCAGAAATGATATATCCTAAAAAGTGCAGCTCATCAATCCAAAACTGACATTTTGATATCTTGGCAGAAATCCAATGCTCTCTTAGTATACTACAGTTGATTTCAAGGTGTTTGACATGATTGTCATGAGTTCTGGAGTACACCAATATGTCATCAACGAAAACAACTACAAACTGATCAAGATATGGGTGAAATATCTGGTTCATAAATTCCATGAACATAGATGGTGCATTGGTCAAACCAAACAACATTACCAAGAATTCATACAACCCGTACCTTCTTTAGAAATCCATACAGGGTATGTCAGAAGGTCTCACCCTCAACTGAATGTATACCGACCTCAAATCAATATTGGAAAACCAGGAGGCACCTTTGAGATAATCAAACATGTCATCAATTCCAGGAAGATGGTATCAGTTCTTAACTGTCATCTGGTTCAACTTCCTATAATCAACACATTTCCATAGTGATCCATCAGGCTTCTTAACAAACAACACAGGAGATCCCCAAGGTGATGTACTAGGACGTATAAACCGCTTATGCTCCAATTCCACTAACCGAACCTTCAGTTATTGGAGCTCTACTGGCGCCATTATGTTAGGTGGAATGAAAACTAGCTCCACTCCAAGAAATAATTCAATCATAAATTCAACATCTATCTCGGATGGTAACCTCGAGAAGTCCTCAAGGAAAATGTATTGTAAATGGTCTACAAAAAATGGAATATTGGTTGTCCTTTCTCCCCATAATCTATCATAAGCCATGCCACTTGGGCTGTGGGCTCCCCTATCTGATGGTGTAGCGGCCCTATGTAGCCCGTTCGAGTATCCCACTCACCACGAAGGACATGAGTGATCCCATCAAGAGATGTGAATGCTACCTGATATCGATAATAGTATATATGTGCTTGATACGATACTAACCAATCCATTCCCAAGATTAGGTCAAAAACTGACATATCTAGGACAAACAGATCCCACACAAAATGATATCCACCAACCTTCAGAGAACAACCCTTACACCTCCTGATGTCCATGACTCGCACCCCTAGCGGAGTATCAAGTGACATTACCCCACATGCAATCTATATGGGTAAGCCCTACACAACTACAAACTGAGTAGAATAAAGGAATGCATAGCACCTGTATTGAATAAATCACTAAAAAACGTGGAATCTATAAGAATCGTACCATGAACACTAGATGGACCTGCCTCACCACCCTCAGGTGTAGCCGGAACTACATGGAGATGACCTTCCCCTTAAAATGGGTCCAGCCTAAGTACCCTGCATTGCATTGTTCTGTTGGTAAGGGTGATATAGCCTCAGAGTGACACATCCACCGCCCCTACCAGTACAACCTGTAGAGCTCCAACTTCCTGACTGATATGGGGTAACCGACCCCCTGCATACACTCCACATCCTCCTCTGACCTCCCTCATTCCCTGACTATTGTGCGTTCCTGTAGAATCTCTATATGTGGCCTAGCTTGCAAAATGATTAGTACTCAACTGGTGGGTGGGGACACTGGTCACACTTGTGCCCTGACCCTTCACACTAAAAAAAAATGCCCTGGTTTCCACCCTAAGAATCCAACCCCCTCTTCTGACTACATTGTGCACTTACACCCTACTAAAAGCTTCCAAAGTGGCGCTTCCTACTATCAAAATCCGCAACACTTTCTCATCCAGCTGGTACCAAAAGTTCACTACCTGAATCTCCCTTTAGGTTTCCTTCTGTGATAAGTGATTTATCCACCACTTCAGCAAAAAATTTTAGTCAAAATATATTCACCTAAGATCTGATCTCATGTCTCAGCCCATCCTTGAAGCTTTTCTCCATAACTACCTCATCTACCATCAACGTGGGGATGAATCATCTCAAATCGGTGAAACGACTAGCATAGTCTATCACTGACATTTTACTCTAACTCAACCTCATGGAATATTCAACCATCTCCTTACTCAAGGTTTATAGATAGATGTGATCAAGAAACTTCTCTGGAAAAATCTTTCCACATCATCCCCTCAGTCATCTCTATTTTGACCATGATGTCCCAACAAAGTTTTTCTTGACCCCTCTACATATAGGCCACTAACTTACCTCGATTCTCGAGGAGAGTCTCTAGATTGTCAAGAATAGTTTTAATGGAGTCAATCCCTAAATATTTTTCTTTTTTCCCACCCACTCCGGTAAAGGTTGGAGGGTTTTGCAGCTGAAACTCCCTGGTCAGCTCAAACATACTCGGTGGAACCTACCTTGGGTCTCATTCCATCAGTTGCTTAAAATGAAAAAAGTTATCATAGAACTTCTCTTCCCTATATCCTTGGACCACCACGTTCCCCTAATCCACTACTGGAGGAGCATTCTCAGTAACATCCACATGTCTCCCAACCGATGCACGTATTCGAGGTGGAATTTCTCTACAATTCCAAACACGAGCATTAGAATGCTACCATAAATATTTTATGAGAAGGAAGATATATAGATAGGATCATCACTTGTAATAACCAAACTAGGTTTCATATACTACCAAAAAGAGTCTACTTGAAACCGAGCCACTACCCTCGGCCATCTCTCTAAGTCCATGGCCGACACAGTATCAAATTATCATTATTACAAGGCTTATCTTTTACTCCCATTTAATCCATTTACATATTCCAATTTACCCTAACAAAAAAATTATTCCACTTTTACTTCTTTATCAAGAACCAATTTCTAATTACTAATTGAAATTTTTTACTTCCCCTTTTTAATCATTCATACCATAATATTAGGCATATTTCATTACTTTTAAAAGAATATATGCATCCCAACTCTTACATCCACAAAACCACCCCGTGTGTGTGCCTATCATGATGCAAGTCACTTCCTATATAGGTTCATAGAATGATTCATGAATGCACAACCTCGTACCTTTCCAGCCATGAGAGAAATATCCTAAACCCATAAAATCACACAACAAGTGCATCACCCAATTGAGAAATATCATCAAATATAACTACACACAACAAGAACAACAGTCCCCTCCCAGGGTGACTTGGGGTTTTCCCCATACATGGGTTAACTAATCCCAAGAAAGTGATTATTACCAAGGCTAGAAACATTCATAATCTCTTGTCTATGATCCCCAAATAGTATGAAAGAAAAAATAACTCATATGATACCACATTGTAACATCCCCGACCTAGGAGACACAAAACCGGTGCTCCGAGCTGGGTAGTTACATGACCCGAAGTGCATCTCCTGTACGCTAGAGGTTTCTGACTAGTAGCAAGGGTAAAATAGGTACATGGGGACACTATACCCTCAATACCATAGTAAGCCACAAAATATTGTTTTTGAAATTGAGGAAACAAAAGGGAATAAAACATAACATGCATAAATAACCAAATCCCAAAATTGGGTACAAACATAAACAATAATATATATGCCATGCCCTGCTATAGTGTCAAGTGAACAAAACCCAAAAGAAAGAAAATGGAAGAATCCCCAAAATGGTCTAGAATCCAAGTCTGAAACCTCACCCAAACATTTCTCATGTCCAACTCATCTCCTTAGCATAGGGCCCTTACCCTTGTCCTGACCTGTGAGCATGAAATTTGCTCAGGTACCAAACATCGGACCGAGCATGGTGTGAGTATAACTCAGTATGCCACCCCCAGCAGTGCCTAAAAATATCAAACAAAGCTGATAGTGCATGAAAATGATAAATAAAGGCAAGTTTAAGTAAACATTTCGATATGTTATCTTTATTTACATTATTTTAAGTTAACCTACCAATTATACCATGTTTATTATTAAGACATTTTATTTATCATGTCACCCTTTTCACGTGTTCAATGGATTAGGCATGATAAATGTTCTCAATCTATAGGAATTTAACAAGTCATATCTCACTAGGCCTCATTTGACAACAATTCTTACTATCCTCACCTCGAAGCCTCAGTATGGGTGGAGTGAAACCGTTAGGGGAATATAACTTTACCCCCTTACCTAACCCATGCTTTTAGGGGAGGATCTAGAACCTAGGTCCAACTCAACCTGTGGGTGTAGAACCTCAAGTCAATACCCCACTCTTCCAAGACACGTGCACGTGCTTATTTATCATTCACCACAAAACACCATATCACAACAACATAGCCAACATCATTTACAACATCATAATAATCTCAATAAATGGGAAATTACATTTTGCCTCATTCCATTAACACATTCATTATTCATGTTACTTAACCCCTTTATCCCCATTCCCATTTCCCATACCTATCTCACTAAGAATATTCCAGTATAAAGCTAATCCCTAGCATTTTATCATTTATCCGTTTAACCCTTTTTCATGCCAACCAAACAACCTCTTAGGGAGTTAAATAACCTAAGTGTTTTAATAAACACAAATTTCACATCACATAATCATATTAAAATATTCTCCATATTCTCTATGTTCTCGCACAATGACTTACACTTACTTAGCTAGCTCTACATACGGGGAATATCGGCACACCCCTTGGGTGGCCCTAATTTGTTCGAGTAATCCTAATTTCATCCCATGGGGATCGAAATGGGTTCTATTAACCATTGAGACACCACTATATAACATCATGTTAAAGGCACCAAGAACACTTCAAAATAGGGCAAGAATAAAAACCCTACATGAACAAATATACACAAAACCCAAGGGATATAACTTGTAGACCACCTACATTGAATCCGTTTGAAAACACACTCCCCACCAAAGCCTTAGATCTCGATTCAACCAACCCATGAAGATTTACCCTAAAAATAACCAAAAAGGTAGGGTTTGAGGGATTCAGATTGAGACAGGAAAGAAATAGAAACCCTAAACCAAAATGAAATTCAAGAGGGAGATTAGCCTTACCCGGATCTTCAATCCGTAACTGACAACACTCAAAATAGCTTAAGAGTGAAGGAGATTGAAGACATGGAAGATCTTGGAAGCTAGGAACATCACTAGGGTTGAAGGAAGAATAGAGGGAATAAATTTATAGTTAGTTATAAAAACCCCACAGTGGAATTTTTGTAAATTTTTAAAAAGTTTCTAGGCTGCATGGTTTATCCGAACGATTTTCCAAATCATGCACAGATTGTGCGGATGATTCTATCCAAAAATGCCCCCCTAGAATGGTTTACCCTCATGGTTTTCCAAATCGTGTGCAAACTGTGTGGAGGCTACTATCCAAGAACCCCGCTTTCGCATGATTCCAAGGAATTCTGCACTATTTTCCCTAACCATGTGGAAACCGTACGACATGCCAAGAACCCCACTTTTTCTTCGACTTTCAATTCCTAAACCCCCATAACACCCCTGAGCCTTCTTAAGGAATTTGGAAAACATTTAATTGAACAAAATAAAGTGATTAATGTGAAAAGTAAGTAAAAAATACCTTATGAAGAAATCTGGGATCTTAAACAAAGAATATCACATATGGAAACAATAGTTTATTTGGTATATATTCCAACTAAAAGGGGGAAACTATTATTTATTAAACATGCTGTAGTTTATGTTGGATCATATAAATAAATTATAAAAATAATATAGTGTCATGATTTTAATGGGAATATGTTTATTTTACATATGTTCCATGTTAACAAATAATGGAATACTATAATCTGAATGTGATTTCCTCATAATATCCAAAAATGTTTTGGGTATGTGATGCTAAATGAAAATGTAAATTGCTACATGTTGTTACCATTTATAAATTGAAGATCACTGTAGAACTATAGTTTTTATCTATGGTAAGGAACATTTTAATTAATGTTTAATTCTTTGGTTTTTGACCTAATATAGATGCCTAATGATGTTACGAAGGATTTTAGGGTGTTCAAGGATTATTTGAGGCCCATAACCTTGATTTTTTGAGAAAAAAGGCTGTACACATGGTTAGTATATGTTGGAATGACCAATACACACAATTTTTTTAAACCATGGAGGGTTCTCCAATGCAGAGAAAGGGATACACAATTTTTCTTAATTTTTCTTCACTAACCGTAGGACCATGTGAATGATATAGGTATTGTTCAAGAGGTTTTTTTCATGGGTTGTGCAAGGTTAGTAAAATCATGTTCCTAGACTTTGTGATGGGTTCCTTTCAAAAGTTCTTGTCATATTGTTGACACCCGATTTTTACAACCATGTGACCAAACCATGAAAGCCCATTTTAAATGGTGAATTTACCAAATTACCCTCTATATCTTTATAAAATTAACCCCTTTTTATTTTTCCTCCATGAACAACACCTTAATCATTGCAGAGATACTCACATTCCTAAGCTAGGATATTGTCTCCCTTCTCCATATGATATATGAGTCAACATCCATCTATCATGGTATATTCATCTCAATAAGAGATTCAATCCATCACCTTCTTTTCCTAGTTTCTCTATCAACACATTATAAGATATTCATGTGAACTCCTTTTCCTTATTTTTATGGAATTTTCTTTTTCCCTGAATTTTCTATTATTCCAATCCAAAAAAAGAAGATACTAGATGAGTGCCCATCTACCTCTATAAAATAGCCGGTCTGTACCTTTTCCCTAAGGATAAATTTTTTATTAAATTATCATTGTTTTGTCCTACAATGGACATTCCATATGTTTCTCCTAAACTAGTCAATATCAAAAATTAATTGTTTGAACCAAAACTTTGATTCCTACATAGAACCTTAACATGGTTAGAGGTTTTGAACCTCAACCCAAACCACCTCCGAGGTGGAATTATCCATCTTCCTAAGTTAAGAACCACCCCTTTGGGTGTATGGGTTTTCCACCCATTTTTTGAAGGCTTAAATAAATTAAATGAGATAATGAATTGTTTAAATAAGGATATTATAATGTTATGGATGATTGAATATGATAATGGACCTCAACAAGGAAATGATTTATACATTAGTTTCCAATTTTTATTATTTCAGTATAGAACTGATGTTTATTAACTGTATGACAATGATAATTATTATGGTATGAAACTGATCATTATTACTATATGGAAACTGTCATTATTACGATACAAAATTGATGAGGGGGATAAAGGTATGGAACCTATGAACTCGATATATATTTATATTTCCAAATATTAGGATGCCTCATAATTTTGCCTGAGGTTCGTAGAACATATAGGTCTGATACTATTCTGAGTTCCTTGGACTCTGGGAGGTCACCTTGACCAACATCCTTGGGACTTGGCCCATGTAAGTCTGATACTTTTACATATGTTTCATATTCCAAAGCTAGTAGTTATTTGTAATATTAACTTTTATGTACTGGTATTCGTTATTTATAACATACTCATAGTGAAATCCCTATTTACAGACATTTTTATATCTATCATTCATATTACAACTTTACATGTTATTCCTTTACACAATTATAGTTTTTATACACTGGATGGATTTTTTATAGAAACCATTGGTAGTGACCTATTGAGTATATATAACACCATGTTAGAGCCACCAATTGGTACCCAGGAAGACATCAAGGATATATGAAGGGATAAGGGAAAACACCCTGTTTTAGATTCTTGATTGACACATGGCATGTGAGCTTTGGAAAATAGGACCAAGCCTTGGGTCATGATGCCTAGAGGTATACTTTTTGGTATTTTTGTATCTTTTGTTATACATGTACGGTATTGGTTTCTTGAAATCATGTATGTTTGTTTCTTTTAGTAGTATCATGACATACTCATCATTTTGTATAAGATTCTGGTTGTGGACTTAATGATTACTGTTATCTGGATGCTTTAATTATGCTATACTATTTTCATTATCATACTTCCACTATTATTTATTCAATACTATGATGACACTTCTCTAATAATGAGGGTATAATCTCCCCACCATACCACCATGAACCCACAATTCTAGTTGATAGCCTCTAACATACTGGGAGGCACACTTTAGTTCATTTGACCAATAGGATTTGGTTACTTATGAGTGCACCCGATCCAATATTTTTCAATTTGGTATCAAAAAATTCATTTTATTTGTATTACTATTTGGGGTTGGTAAACAATTTACAATGATATATAAAAATTTGTAATGAACCTATTCTTGGGAGTAGATGACCAATGTATAAGGAAAAATACAAATTATCTTGGATAGGATTTGATGTTCTGGATTATCCGAGTTACAGTTTCACTATTTCACCATTGGGTGGCACACATGAGGTGTGGTGTTGATTATTACAATTATTGGTTCTACATTATCCTTTGACCGATAGAAGAATTAATCATTGATTATGCATCATTATAGGTACCTTAAAACATTAATATGTCATGCATTATTCCATACCATGCAGGTTGTATTGACAAAATGCATGATACCTATTGTATGTTCCTTGAGTTATATATCTATATCAAAACTAACATTTCTACAGGAAAACGAATTTAAATAACTGATTATTAAAGTGTCAACATCATCCTAAATATTGTTTTACCATATAGCTTGATGATGGAACCTTAATTATCCAATTATTTCTTATTTGAGTTATGTAACTAAGGTTACATAGATTGAAACATTAGTTGATTTTGAATACATTAATTTCAATTGTAACCTAAAGAGTGAATGTACCTATATAAAGTGGGAATAAAGATTCATCTATTTATATTAACTTATATTACTTGTAACATTCTATTATTGAATGTAATGGTTAGATACTGTTACATGAATTAAAAATTTAAATTTATAAATAATGTACTTATATAAATTGGGAATGGTACTTCATTTAACTATTCTTTTATATAAATGAAAGAATTGAAAGTTTTTAAATTCTATTGAAGTTTACATTAAATAGGGATTCCAATTAAAACTTAAAGGTTTCTTTTCTATATAACATTCAATTGACACTGCATACATTAGGAACCCTAAATAAAACATGGAGATTGGCCTAGACCTGAATTTAGTAGTGGGAAGTAGGAAACATGTCTTGTGATTATTTATGGTCTAATACATCACCAAGACATTGATTTAGGAGTTGGAAAAAGGGTGTTACTTATCTATAAGAAGGCTTGTACCTATCATATCTTTTATATCTATGGTATTTTTTGTCAAATTATATCTAAGGTTTGTTCTTGTATTCTATAGATATATTACACCATGATGTGCTCAAGTCATGCACCACATGGGCAGTGATGACCATTCTATGGAGGTGTTAGGCCTTGACCCACCAGTGTTACCTCTAATAGTTACAAATTTGGACCCTCATTATATTCCCAACAAGGGTAATGATTCCTAGTTTTGAGTGGGATTACTATGTCTTATGAAGACTATGTAAGGATATCTTTGACCAAAATCTTCTATGCTAGACTTGACCTGAGAGATTCAATAGCAATATCCACCTAGTATCTTAGGGTGTGGTGGACCCTAGATACAATGTTACAGTTTGAGACTATCTTTTCTATCATTGATCATATTGATATTCCTATATAAAGAAGGGTAAAATTCACGATGTACATTATTCCTCGATCCACCAAATGTTGGTGGGTTATCCATAACCTGGGATATCAGTACTAGGAAATTGTTTTGAGGGATTTATATTATAGGTTATATGATTAATTTTTCCCTGAGATATAGAGGAAAGATTGATCCCTAGATTATATGCTCCTAGATCATGGTACCTTGTCTGTGATGGATTATTCAAATAAATTTATAGAGTTGTAACATTTGGAACCTATTTAAACTCCTGATGATCTATCCAGATCAAGTTGATTTTTGGATGGGGTCATGAATCTTATTTGATCTTAGGTGAATGTTTTCCAATTGACTACCATTTCTAAAATAGTAAACTAGGATCTTATTACTGATCATAACATGATGGAAGCTGGTAGTACAGATTAGAGTTGTTTAGATTATCCATCTAGTGGTTTAGTATCTTATGGTATGAAGTAGCACTTCAATACGTCTCATGTGTACAGTACCAATCAGAGTACATGAACTGGAAGTTTTTTAGTCTATAACTAGTATGTAAGGAAAAGGAACTTGAAACCATAGTGTGATATAGACCCAATTGAGCACTGAATCTTCATAAGGATGGGCTATTTGCAGTATTTTTTTATAACCATTCCTCCAGCAGCTAGTGAGATAAGATCAACATTGAATCTAGTTACTAAAGTGGGAACATTAGATTCATATTAGGCCAAGAGTTGGAGTGCTAATAGATGATCGGGCTGAGGGGGTATTCATGGACATGGTAGCTATACACTAGTGTCCCAATGCTAGAAGAATAAGCCTACTTAGGGTAGTCAGGTTGTATCTCATGGACATGTATCGAGCAAGATTTATGAAATGTAGTATGTACTAGGGGAGATTAGTCGCAAACCTTCAATAGTTAGAGGTACGATTTTGGTATCAAATACCTTTGTATCTATTTTTTTGATACATGTTATTACAACTTTTTTATTTATGTTTCAATCATGGAAATCATTGTTATAAAAATTCAGTATTTCTATGGCATGATGACACTCATTACTCTTTTGGGTATTAGATCAAAGAGTCTATGCTAGTGTAAGGAGTTACCCCATTAGATAGGTGGGTATAATTTCTAATTGAATTTATTCATCCATGAGATGATAGGATTTGATGAAATTATCAGGATAGAATGGTTGATTCGTTAACAATATTGTGTTTATTTTTTACATCATATATTATCCTTCACATCACCATATGGTGATAGTAATATTTAAAAGGGTGAATGAGATACCCAGGAAAGTAGATATGGACTAGAGAATCATGGGTTGGGTAGTGTGATAACCCAAATTTCCGTCATTTTTATGGATGATCATAGAACACACTAGATTTATTTACCTCATATATTATATTGTTTTATGGATGTATTCCTAGATGAAATTTACGAGTTACCTCATGAAAGAGTGGCAAATTTCTCTATTGATAATGTTCCATGATCTGCACCATTGTCTATTCCTTTTTAAAGGATGGATACCACTATGTCATATGACCTCAAAATTTGGCTATAGGAATGGAATCTAAGGGTTTTAAATTACATAGTACTTAACCTTTGGGTTCACCCATGATTTCTTCCAAGAAGGAAGATGTAAACTTCATACATTAAATGGATTACCCAAAATTGAATTAGATTACTGTGAAAACTAATATCCCTAAACTTTAATAGATGACCTCTTTGATCAACTTTGAAGAGTTATAATTTTATTGAAGATCGATTTGACGTTAGGTTATCACAATGTTCATGTTACACCATTGATTATACCTTGTAAAATATTTTGTAGTACGTATGGTCTTTATGAGTATCTGGTTATACCGTTTGGTTTTACAAACATGAAAACCATTTTATGGCTTTAAATAATGGATTTCTATCCATATATGGATTAATTTTTGGTGGTATTCATGGAAGAAATCTTAGGGTATTCACACACATGACCCAAACATTTAAAACATCTTGAGAACATACTGAATACACCAATAGAGAACTATATATGTGATAATATCAGAAAATTCTACTTTAGGAATGATAAGGATCACACCTAGGGTTATATTATCTCCATGGAAGGAGTATCTGTTGACCTAGAGAAGGTGAGTACCATATTTTCCTTAGATTATCTTTATAATGTTTTTAAAATATAGAGTTTCTTTAGAATGGAATCATATTACATGTGATTTATGAGTGAATTTTTATCCCTTGAAAAAAATCCCACTAGCTTGACTAAGTAGGACATCAATTTTTTTTATGTCTAGAAGATTGTGAGATAGCCTTTTAAGAGATGAAAGGCAGTCTAAATTCAGTGATAATCCAGATTTTACCAGGTCCAAGATAATGATATAAAGTCTATTATGATGCATCAAGAATTGGGCTAGGAGTATATCTACTGTAGGAAGGATGATTCATGGTGTATGAGTATCTTCAGTTGAGGCTACATGAGAGGAATTATCCAATGCACAATCTCAATATAGTAGTCGTGGTTCATGGCTTGTGTTATTGAAGGAATTATTTTTTAGGAGATCATTTTTTGGCATATAATAACAAAAAATCCTCCAGTATATCTGTGAAAAGCATGACTTGAATCTTAGGCAGAGTCGTTGGGTTCAATAACTACAGTCCTCTGATTTTGATCTTGATTATATGAATTGGAAGGGAAATTGTTTAGAAGATTCCTTGCACTAGAGGACTCATACACAAGTTATGAAAGATCCCAGTAGTGAGTAGAAACATATGGTTCTATTCTGTGAGATATATTTGGAGGTGAATGAACATCATGGGAGTCCTATCCTTACAACTTTAGTATTGAAATATTCACTTATGTAGAGATTTATGATGAGGAAGATCTTTGAACCTAAGGTCTTAGTCCAAAAGAAGAGTGACTCATGCCAGGATCCACAGCCAGACAGGATCACAAATGAGGATGAGGTTCTTCACTTCAATGGGAAATTCTAGGATCCTATTTTTTTATAAATTTATGTGAGAGTATCATGATACTACTTGGTTTGTAAACCTATGGATTATAAAGATTTATTGTGACCTATGTCACAAATTCATGTGGATTGGTATGAAAAGGGTGATAATTATCTTTTTTACTAGGTGTTCTACCTGTTAGCAGGTAATGAAATAACACTGGTAACCAGAGTGGATTTTAAAACATTTTCCCATTCCTAATTGAAAACGGGATAACATCACCATGGATTTTATGATTGTATTACTAAGATATACTTGAGGAAATGATGTAGTATGGTTGGTCATCAGAAGGATGACAAAGGTATCTCAATTTTTACCTATCAAGGAGTCCTTTTATTTGGATGTGTTTGGTATGATCTATGTCCAAGAGATTATCTAAATTCATATATGTCTATGGAATATTATATCAAATAGATAAACCCATTTTACTTTTTTGTTCTTGCAAGGGATTCAAAGGGAATTAGGCACACAAGTAATTCTGAGTACTACATTCCACCCTCAAAATGACCGGTAGTCCGAGTGGATGATACAGGTGTTAAATAAAATTATTATAGAATGTGTCCTTGATTTTAAAGATTATTGGGAGAAACATATTCCCTTAGAATATTTTTCTTATAATAACAAATTTCAAGTTATGATTTTGATTGTTCTTTATGAGGACTTATATGGTAGGCCATACCGATCACCTCTATGCTAGTCAGATGAAGGGGAAATAACATTTATTGGACCTTGTATTGTTTATGAGAATTCAGATAATATCTAGATGATTAGGAATTTAATGGATAAAAATAACTAGAGAAATAATTCTTATGCTAATCACCATCAATGACCTGTGGAGTTTCTGGTCGAGGATAGAGTCTTCTTGTGAGTATCAAATAGACTGGGCCATCGACGATTTAGGTGGTAGGGTAAGCTATCAACTAATTTTTTGGACATTTTGATGTTATATAACCTATTATATTAGTGTATTATTAGATAGAAATCACACATATATAAAGATCTATGCATGAAATCTTTCATGTTTCTCATTTACATCACAACTACTCAGACCCATCTCATTTTTTCCATCCAGATAAGGTGGTATTGCTTATTGATGCTTATTATTTTAATTACCCAATTCACATCATGTAATGGTGAATGATGGGACTATGAGGAATGATATATTCTTCAATAAAAGTGTCATGGAATAAAGGGTGTTAACATAATGTGATTTGGGAGAGAGAGGTTGATGTACATGCCCAGTGGACCGAGCTTTTCTCATATTGTGTTTTTTTCCCTTAGAAGGGAATCCTGGTGATGTGTTTTCATAAGTGGAGGAGGGTATAACACCAATGTTTTTTTCTAAGGTATGGATCATTTTATTTTCAGGTTTTATTCATTGGTTTTTACCTAATACATATGTGTAATTACATTTTGAAGGTTTTGATGGTGTTTGAGGCTTTTTTGGAGCCTGAAGCCCTAATTTTAGGAAGAAATAGGTGGGATGAATAGTTTGTCAAAACCACGTAGACCGCTATGAATGTTTTTTTAAAAATGTGTAGGGTTATTCAGTGATCAATAGGGAGCTTCATGTTTTTTCCTAACCATGCATCCCAGGCCACAAAATAGTGAAAATTCTGTCAGTTTTGTTGCAAAAGTGTTTTTTTATTGTGCATGGTTAGTCTAACTATGTCCCAAGCCTGTGCGAGGGGTTACTTGGGATTGTTATGAAAAGGAATTCATTGGATAAATGAAATAAATTATAGGGGTATGGGTTGAATCAATTATATCTTTTTCTTATATATGATCTTTATTTTGAAACAACCTTCACCACCTGTTAAATATTTATCACTATGATGAAAACCAAGAATTCACAAATCCACAAGAACACAAGAATTTAAAAGGTTAATTACTAAATAGTAGTATCCAATACTTTGAAGAGTTTGTAAATAATCCAAAAACACACAATCCACTAGAAAAAAATTGTTTTTTATGTGGATACAAATATTATGAAATACCCTTACACATTCATAGAACTATGATCAATACAATAACACATATTCTTCTTCTAGATAAAATATGTAATTATGTTTTTTAATAAGTTTAGAAACATTCAATATTAGTTTCAGAAAATTATCACTGGTCTTCTTAAACAAAATCCCCATTTTAAATTTTAAAAAACAATTCTTCACTTCCTTACCCATCAAAAGTTAGGTACAACTTGTTGAGACTTCATACATAACTCAATCCGATCACTCACTTTGATTCTTCTGTCTGATTCTTAAATCTAGAAAAAATTCATATATTTTTTTCCTATTGACTAACATAACCCTAATATTTTATTATTATTTCATATTTAGAAACTTTCAGTTTTATTTTTTGGTATGATCTGATGAAACTTACCCCCAACTTATCTAATCTCTTCTTCTATCCAGAAACCATGCTCATGTTTTTTTTCTAGAAAACAGTTCAAAATTGAAACTCTAGAGCTCGATATTTTTGAACATTAATATTATTAGTATAAATTATACTTCTAACCCTTTATATAGGTTTTTCTAAAATAGAAAAGTCCATGAACTCGAAATAATGTTCATGCTCAATGAAATTTCAGATCTATAAAAATTAAGTTCATTTGAATTTAATTTGAATATTTTAAATTATTCTCACTTATTTTTGAGTATTATAAAATCTTTATAAATTTTAAAAAAATTATTAAATCATGAATAATAACTTTACAAGTGATTTATTCAGAAAATTATAGTCCAAAAAACCTCAGTTCGAAACTCTTTTATTCTATTCGGGTTTTCTTGACTCAAATAAAAACAAGTAAAATGAAGGAATTCTCACTCCAATTATCCAAGACAACTAAAAATATTCTAAAAAATCATTTAAAATTCTAAATACTTCAGAACCAAAAAAAATAATTTAGTAGAAACTTATATATGTCTCACATAAGAATACACTTTCTCATTTTGTTCAACTAGTCCTCATACCGATGAGCTGTTTCTAATGAAATTAATCTTCCAATGACTTATCAGTGTTAAGTAGACCATACTCTATATAATATCAAAATCTCTCTTAATGGATCATCTCTTTTGTTTCCCCAATGGATAGGTATTTTAAACTCATGCGATGGATCAGTCTCGATAGCTCACTTGATTTATCGGTGTCAATAACTTTTATGACTTATCAGTATAAACAACTGCACTAATTGATCAGTGTCAACAACTCAACTAATTGATCAGATTCAACAAATCTTTTGATTTATTGGTGTAAAAAATTCAACTAATCGATTAGTTCCAAAAAAAATCATATTCAATACCATTAAATCTACTCCATCCAATATGATTTGGGTAGTCTGATGTTCTACATTCGATGTCTTATCAGTGTCAAACAACCATATGATGGACCATTGGTTGTAACATAGTCAAAGTATCAGTATCAATAGTGACTTCTTTATCTCTATAAATCAACAACTGATAGTTCATTCAATTGATTAATTACTCTTTTTAATTGGGTTTTTCAATGGATTGGACCTTCTGATGGATCATACACTCATAAATTTTATAAAAACCTCTAACTTCATTAAATTAAAACTTCTAGTTTTTAAATAACATTTTCATTCATAAAATCTCAACATCATAGAATCACTAAAAATTTGAATTTATCTTTTCTTCTTCACACTAATTGCTGTATCATAAATTATTTATGATGTTAAGAACGTTGATATTGGAATATCATCATTAGATATTCTTTGTTTTACAAATCTTGTGACATTTTAATGTCATTACATCTTCTTGGCCCATTATAAAAATATCCATCCTAGAAATATAAAATATATTAGTAGAATAATCCCAAAAAACCTATAGAACAGAATACATAAATTGATAGACTTTATCATAAAATATATGTCTAATCATATGTGTATTATGTAGGACCCTAGGACACCCTAAGAGAGGAGGGGTGAATCAAGGTGTCAACATTTTCTTTTAATGCAATGAATCTTATTCCCATTTTGGTAGGGACTTGTTAAAACTCTATGATAGATATGATTATAAATCAAACAATCACATGAAAATAGACGACACAAGACCTTAACTTAGATCACCGATAAGGGCTACATCTAAGGAGAATACGATAACAGAGTTTTGGTCATACCAAAATCCAATAATCTTCACTAGCTATGGAATTTAAAAGTTTGATCATCATCAAGCTATTCCATACACACTTCCTTTACAATAATTCAAGGATATCTCACTACCGCACTCAAAAAACTTCTGTCAACTCCCCCTAGCTCACTACCTTGGGATAAGTCTTAATCAGTTTATCGACATGAAAGTCTCTTCAACCGATTCACTTTGATGTCTTTGTCTTTGTTCATCACAGGACACTACTTTCATCTATGTCCTAAATTGATTCACTTGAAATCACCGAACAAAAAAAACGAATATCAAAATCCTATTAGAATCTTAAACCTACACTTTTGCAAAACATCTGATCTTGAATGCAAGATTTGGGATTTTTCATGAAAGATGACTTTTGAACAACCCTTATTTTTAGCACAACCCTTATATTTCAAATAACTACACCAAAGGGTTCACTTGGTCTTTTTAGAATAAAGGAACACCTTTCACACTAGATTAACTTTATGCAATTCTTTCCTATCAAAATCATTCGCACGGTAGAGAAACCAGATATTTTTTTTGAAAATTATTAAGTCTTGAAATGGGGTAGCCACCTATTTATAGGCCCCGATGACTATGTGTGAAAGTTTCCAAAACATCTTTTTCAGTGTGCATAAGATTATTTCTAAGTGTGCAACACCCTTTTTGACATCACATTGGGCACGTAAGATTCTTCTGTGAAACCTCATCTTTCGCGCACATTTAAATCTTGCGCAAACCTTTTTCCTTTTCTATATTTTGATGCATTGATATCAAATCATGCCTTGTGCACAAGTTATAAAAAACCCATAAATCTTCCACATAACTCATTTTTCCAAAAAACAATTTCTATATTTTCCAATTTTTGGACCCAAAAAATTTTCAAGCACTGGGAAACGACGCCACCTTCAATACTGTTGTATTCTTGAACTATATGATCCTTTTCCTGGAAAACTGCCTGATATTTAAATGTGGATTAACAAAAAAACAAACCATAATTCATTTCCAACATAGAAAAACCTTGTTTCCAATAATATCCCCCTTCTGGTTTGTTGGAAATCTCTAGATAAATTCCATAGAGAATCAACCACTATCAAAACCTGATAAACGAGAATAAACTCAGCCAAACTCTAATTCTACACGAAAAATTATCAGGGTAGAAAACTATAGGGGATGCTTGAATTGGGTTCTCATGTTTTGGAATACATAAAGATGTCCAAGATATTCTCTTACCATCTTATAGAAGAATTACATGACCTAAACTATTTTCTTATAACACCGAATGCTCATCATTCTCTATTATCCATTATTCATGTCATAAAAAAAATCTTTCATCCTATTTTTTTTCATTTGAATTTATTTTTACCATTTTAATTTATGTCTAACATTTGAATTTATTCCTTCTCTCCATTGAAAATAAACCGAAATACCCATATTTGTACATTATAGAGATCAAAACACACTCCCCCTAGATCATATCTCCGCCATAAACCTGCATCACTTCCCCAAACATATTGAAAAAAATTAACATAACTAGGGAGAGGGGATCACTCATAACCTCCTCATGTATTGGGAGGTGGTTCAACACCTAGGTTCAACTTATGCTTCTCAAAAACCTGTGTTGTAATGGCTTGGTCAGTATGTCAGCGACTTGATCATTAGTTCCAAAATGATCCATTTTAATCATGCCTTGTTCAAACTTTTACTTGATAAAGTGATATATTATTTCAATGTGTTTAATACAAGAATGTTGAACAATATTATTCATAAGATAAATTGCTCTCTTATTATCATAGTGAATCAATATCGGTTGCTTCACTTCATCACCAATATCCATAAATTGTTTCTTTATCCATAATAGCGGAGTGCATGCCTTTGTTTTAGAGATATACACAGCTTCATAAGTACTGAGAGAAGTGATTTTCTGTTTCTTACTTAACAAGCCCACACATTTCTTACCAATAATGAATGCTCCCCCACTTGTGGACTTTCTGTCCACCACATATCCAGCCTAGTCACCATTAGAAAATACTAATAGTTCACTATCTCTTCCTAAAACAAAGTATAAAACATAATTTTAAGTATCTTGGATGTACCTCATGATTTGATTCACTACTGACATATGTTCTTCCATTAGATTACTCTAAAAGTGGGCCTCTAAGCATGTTACAAAGACAATATCTAGTGGTTTCACTGTCAGATAAAGTAATCTTCCCATTTCTCTCTGATATATTGTGGGATCTACAAATGTACCATCTACATGTTTTCCACGTTTTTTTACAAACTCAATCATATTCAACATCGGTTTGAAGTCATGGCTATTAAATTTCTTCTACAACCCTCTATCATACTTTTACTAAGAAATGAATGAGTAGCCTTTCATATGAATCACTTTCACCCATAAGAAATATGTGAGTTCACCAATGATAGACATTTCAAATTATAATTTCATGTGATTGGAAAATTCATCCACTAATATCTTCCTACTACCTCGAAATATAATATAATCTATATAAACCAACACTAAAAATTGATATTCATTTGAATTATTCACATAGAGGTTGTGGTCGACACCTCCACTTTTAAATTCGATCTTATTCAGACAGGAATCCAGATGGGAATACCAAGCTTGTGGTGCCTGATTTAGACCATATAGAGACTTTTTCAATCGACAAACTATCATTTCATCATTTCTAATTAGAAAACTAACCATTTGTTCAATATAGTTTTCATATTCAAGAACACCGTTTAATAATGATTTTTTGACATCCATGTGAAAGACTTTATATCCTATTTTAATTTCCATAGCAAGGAAACTCTTAATTGACTTTAGTCCTTCCACTAGAGAAAATGGTTCTTCCACATCAACACATTTAATTTTTGAGTATCCTTTACACACCAATCATGCATTATTTATGATCACATTACCATGATCCTCGTATTTATTCTTAGAAATCCACTTTGTACCAATCACATTGTGACCTTCAGGTCTCTTGACTAGATCCCATGTTTGGTTCTTGTCAATTTTATCCAAATCTTCATTCATGGAATTAACCCATGATTCATCCTATGCCGCTTCTTCAAATGAATATGGTTCTACAACTGATAGGAATATAGATTTTTGATTATTCTTCATTATCCATGTTTGTGTGGGTGCATGCCAATCCCCAATGATATTGGATTGAACAATTTATCCTCTTTGATTTCTCTTGTGAGGTTTAGGGGTATTTTCTTCAGTCACAATTTCTGTAACACCCCAAGGTTTTGAAAATAAATATTAAGTGCATTTTATAATCTAGAAGTTAAACTCATATTTTCCTCTTCAATGTTTTTCAATTTCAAAAAACGGTCATCTAGAGTTGTGATCAGTAAGCCATTTAGAGTCTGATAGAACAAACTTGAATTGTTGGTGAATAGTAACATACCCTTACGAATAGCAATATGAATAGTAATATAACCCTTATGAATAGTAAATAATAATATTATTTTATTTTCTAATAGAAATAAGATAATGAGATCTTAATTAATTTTTCAATGTGATTTAAAACTAACCACACCTTTAAAATTGTTATTTTTCAAATTAACTATGAATTTATATAAAAATTAAATTAATAATATTTAGAAAATTAATTTTTAAAAATGGAGTTCATTTTTTAATTCTACATGTCGAAAAATGGTAGGGTTAAATTTTTAGGATTTTTCTGAAATTCTAGAATTTTTGATGAATAGTGAAATACAATAAATACCGTATATACAAATTATCAGTTAAATAAACTATTTATGACATCATGAGTGATGTAGGGACACTTGGTTCGAACTCACAAGTAGTTATTACTATTAGGGGTCACATGAAACAACACTATTGGTTGTCTTGAGGGAAATAATAAAATAATGAATTAAATATTCAAAATTCACCCCTCTCCTCCACTACAAAACCCCTCACCAATCCCTCTTCTCTTCACTCCTATAAGCCTTGAATATCCTCAATGTTCAGCCCAAATACCCTTCCCTATTCACTCCCCACTACCAAGAAGCTCTTGGTCTTTCTAAAAGACCTAAATCCCTTCCCTTAAGAAGGTTCTTGAGGAAGTTATTTCAAGAGGTACAACACCTTTCTTTTTCTTTTAGTTTCATTTGAATTTATCTTATTTTGTTATCCTCTCCTCACCTCCTCTATCCAAATGACCATGATACCTCCAGTATAATCTATATACTGTATTTATATCTTGTTAATGGAAGAACCATTGTCAATATTCTTACTCCCCCTTTTAACGAAATCGACGTCCATGTGGTTCAGATTTATAACCTTCGTGGACGACGAAGTTTCATTCTTCAGTATTTCCTTAATTACTATTCATGAAACCATATTGATGGTTGAAACAGACTATAATATATGTATTACAACCTAATTAATGTTCAAGAACCAGTATATGTACATATTATTAATTTTTGTGACAAAACTAATTCATAATAATCCAAATACTGCCAAATAATCGAAGTGATTGTCATCTAATGATTCATCCTCATTCCATGTAACCAAATGATAGAAATGGTCATTAAAAATTCTGTATGTTCATAAATAATGTTTAATTTAAATTCTGGATATTTACATTCATAACACTTCATTAATTAAGAACAAGTGAACCGATTATGAAAAATAAGGAAAACTAACACTCAAGAACAATTAAATTCAATACAATAACTTATCAATAAAGACATAAATAAACATACAAAAATTATGATAAACTAAATAAAAGTCTAATAGGTTCTGAAATAATTTATTAATAAGTATAATTTCATATTATAGGAGCTTAATTACAAGAGTGGAACATGTTTGGAGTTAAGGTAAGGGTTTTCCACCCAAACTTCCATTTTCATTCAGGTTACTTTCATTGTCCAATTACCTCAATGAAATTCTTATATATTGTTATGTACCCATAATAAATTCTGTATGAGTATTCTATATATTTACACTAACCATAATTCTTCCCTATTTTATGTATTGTTACATGTGTTAAAAGAAAATTTCAAAACTGTTTCCAAAATACATGCCCTATTCAAAGGAATTTCTTAAATTCATATCTATTTTCAAGGGCACTCTATAATATATTTTTGGAAACCATTATCTTTCTAAAAACACTCATTTTATTATCAAAATACTATCTTACTTCACATCTGGTTTTATAAAAATATTTTCCAAAAGAACTCTTCTTTTCAAAATAGAAGAGTATTTATCTCAAGATTGCTTAATGATTTTATAAGAGTATTTTCGTTTGATTGAACACTCTTGTTATTTCTGATGTATTATTAAGTTTAATCCTTTATGAAGTTATCTTCCATATTTGATATAATATTTTATGAATAACTCTATTGTGGATGATCTATCCTAAAACCATTCACCATATTACTCGCAATGTTTAGTGTTTTATGTTTAATGGTTGGGGAAAGATAGTTACATTTCATATGATAGTTTCAATATGAATGTATGTGTTGTTTATGTTTATCCCCTCTCATATGAGGAATGTATTGGACTTATTATGTAATGGGTGGGGCCCTCTATATCCCCTCTATGCATTGGTAGGTCTCATGAGACAAATAGACATGGAATTGGCCGAGGCCTTTCCTAGTGTGTTATATAGATTTTGGCTAAGGCCTTAATCATTAGACGTCTTGGCCGAGGACTTCACAAAATGTTTCAGAATGTCCGACATATGAACTTCCGTAATTATTAAGCTAGTAATTGAAAGTTCATGCGGTTATTTTACTAGTATAATACCCATGATTATGTTTCATTATGGAATTATTTACTCAGCTCATATTCCTTCCATATTTTGCACAAGTTTATTATTAAAGGCATGTGTTTTCAGTTATGCACAATGTATTATGATTATGCTATCTTCCACTGTATTTATTACTCTTATTGAGCATTTGAGATCACCCCTTTATTATGTTTAATTTTTTACAGGACATGAAGAAGTAAATTATGAATGACTTGCAAGCATAATCTAGGATACATGATGTTTCTAGTGGAATAAAATAGTGTTGTATCTCCCTTCATGATGTAATGTTAAACTTATTTATGTATCTTGTTTCCAAAAGATACTAAACTACTTGGTCCTTTGGGATTCGTATTCCTTGTATGTATGCCAACGTAATCAAATAAGGCACCAACTCCGGGAAACTAGGGACATGTTCTTACATTTCCTTCTTCTAATTCTTCATATGAATCAAAATCATATTGTGACCTCCGAATGTTTTTAAAAACTTTGTCTATTTATTCATTTGAATCTATTCCCTGTCCCTTGTATTTTTTATCTTCAATCACATCAGCATAAGACCCATCATGGTATTTTTGGACTTATCTTCAACTATCTTAACATCAATACTTTTTAAAATTTTTTCTAAGAATCTTATTGAAACATTTATAATATTTTCTATTCATTGAATATCTGAGGAATATATGTTCATTAGTTGCATCACCATATTTTTTCTAATTTACTTCATTGTTTCAAATAAAATATTTACTTCTGAAAACACTTAAATACTTAAAAAGAGGGATACCTTCCATGACCCAACCCATACAGTGTCTTGGTTTCTCCCATATAAAGCCCTGTTCAGTTTTGAATATACACCACAACTTGAACTACCTCTTTCTAGTAATTTTGTTGGATACGACACTCAATCAACATAGTTCAGAAAATATTGTTCACCTTTCCATTCCTATGCTCAATAACTCCATTTTACTATAGGGTTCTCATAGAAGCCACCACATGTGGTATTCCATACTTCTCCAAGTAATTTTCAAACTAAATGGATGTCTGTTCCCATCTATTGTCAGACTGTAGAACATTGATTGTATATCCAGTATCATTCTCAGCAATTTAGTGACAAGTTTTCATGTAGTCAAGCACTTGTCATTTATTATGTATAACCATCACACAAGACATTATACTATAATTATCAATGAAAATAAAAAAATTACCTTTCTCCATGCATTCCAGCAACATTTATAGTGCCACATACGTCTGTATGGATGAGATCAAGAAGATTTGATGCCCTTTTCTTCTTCGGCCAATATAAACTACAAACCAACTTTCCTCGTATGCAAGAATCACATTTCTTTTCCCATTCACATTTCATATTGGGGATATCCATGACTATCTTCATATAAGATATATTTTCCATGTCCTATTGATTAATTTTCTCCAAACTTACATGCCACAATTCATTTTCTTCTTCAACAGTAGATAACAAATATTCTCTTTACTATCAACCTGGTACAAGTTTCCATCTGTTCAGTAACCTTTCATGAGAGAATTCCCTTTCTTTCAATTTATATTGAATACTTTTTTATTGAAATTCACTATAAGTCTATATTCATAGAGTTTACTCACACAGAGGATATTATGATGCAAACTATCCACATAAAGAACTTCTATTTTCTTCAAATCTCCATTTTCTAGCTCAGTACATCTACTACATTATATTTTCAAAGCACCATCCTTACTGAACCTTACTGCTTCATCAACCTTTTTCATAACATTTGTTAATAGGTCTACATTTCCTGTCATTTGGGATGAGCACACACTTTTCAGAATCCATGTGATATTGTTCTTTGTATATTTGAGAGATACTTCTACAAAGTTTTATTTTTTATTTTTCCTCTTTTCCTTCCATGAAATATTATATTAAGAGGATGACATGGATGGACATTCATATCTTTTATCTTCATGCACAACATCATCATATTAATACTCCTATTCTAAATGGTAAAACCTATTTGATATAGAAACACCGTCTGATTGGTTAATATTGGCCTATCTTTGAGTTTTGTATAAATTTCTCCTATCATTCCTCTGCCTGCAATACACAACATTATGGAAAAAGTAAGAACTATGAAAAAAATATCCATAGAAATTATTACTTCTATAAGAAGTTGGTTATGAATTAATTTTCCTTTGTTGACTTCCAAGATCTTCCCCATTAAAATAGTTCCTTTCCTCTTTGTAGTATGACATGGTATGAGTAGATAGACACATAATTTAAATTTCATAAGTGGATATGTCTTATCATTTCTATTCCACTTAATGTATCCTCATTTAGGAAAATTGTTTGGCTGACTATCATTTTTGGAGTCCTGAGAATAGTTTTCTGTTATCCATTTAGTTTGAATTAAGGGTACCATTTTTAGCACTTCATCTTATTTTTAATCATGTAAAACTTTTAGCTTGCCTTTATTTGGCTCACTTTATTCTCAAAATTTGATGTCTCGACATCACAACCAATTCCACTGTTACCCATTAGCATTGGTCTTTGATCATTCAAAATATTTTCAACTTCATTGAAACCATGCTTAGCTCTTACCGAGAACTCAGCATCTGAGAATTTTCTGAATTTTATTTTCTTCTTTTCTTATTTTGAATTTGATTCACTTTAGAGTTTACTCCTAATATTAAAAAATTCTTCTTCGAGTCCCTCAATGGTCATGGACTTCTCCTCCAATCTGAAGGTAAGTTCATTAATTACCTTTTTTCTATTCATTAATTCTGATATTTAGTTCTACTATATCTTATATTATTTCAAGGATTGATGACTGAACTTTCACAAGTTCTTACAGTCATTAAATTTTAGCTTCAAGTTGATCAACATATCATGATGATTATTCCACAAATTATTTCCACTATTTTCATCTCTTACTTCGATTCTCAAGATTACCTAGAGAATTATTAAGTTGCGAATTCAGATCAACATTAGTGGTATGCTAATTATCTCTTGTTTTATCTCCCTATGGTTCTGATTTTAAAAGAGTAACCATCAAAGAATCATGGGTTTTAGATTTAAATTCTGGTTATTCTTCTTCAAATAATTCATTATCTTTATCTTCCTCTTTATAGAAATTTTTTTTCCTTTGTACTTTATTTACAGAATTCAAGTATTCCTTTTTGAAAACTATCTATAAGACTTCTTTATGTTTCCAGATTTTCTCCCTTCACCATCGAACTTTCTTGAGCACAGAGAGGCAATGTGGCCAACTCTGCCACCACAAAAATAATCCATAGGTTACTTTTAAAATTTTATCTTTCCCTTCAAAAATTTATTAGAAATGATAGAAAGGATTTAATTTTCCTAATTATATTAACTTGTACTATATTCTGAAATTTCATGTTTGTCCGTGGATTTGAATTCCATTTCCTTTCTTACCCAAGTCGTTGCATCTTATGGTTTGAATCTCAGCTCATATTCCCCCAAGATGCTTATTAGATCATCTAGAGAAGGTTTTAAGAGATACCTTTTCTCAAGAGCATACAACTTTTCATTATAAAGGGGATAAAGACTTCTCAAGATTTTCATTACAATATCAATGTATTTGATCTCTTATCTAAGACATCAATTTTCTCCTAAAACATAAGTAATTTGTTTGTAGAAGGATTATTTATTTTCATTAGTGTGCATCATAAAATCATCAAACCTATTGTGAAAATCATGGAGTTTTCCTCCTCCATTTTATGGTATCCTTTATAAATATTTTCAAGTTTTTCCTACAAAAACCTTTCTATGGTGAAACTCATCACCTTCATATAGATCTAACCAGAAAGTGTTGTAGTGAGAGTATTCTGTGCTTTTGCATCTACATGAAGCATTTTACGGTCTATATCATTCATAGACAGCCCAGCTGGATTAGTGAAATGTATTCCTTGTGCAGTATAAAAAAGGACTTCTATTCCAAGATATATTAGATAAGATCTCATCCAATTATTCCATATCTAAAAGTTACTTCCATCAAAGATGGGGAATCCCCTAACATTTACTGAATTCTTCATGTCATAAAATAAGAAATTTAACACCAGTAACCATTACCCTCTGACACCACTTATAGAACCTCAGGACACCCTAATAGGGGAGGGGTGAATTAGGGTGTCAAATTTTTAATTTTATGTGATGGATCTTATTCCCACATTGGTAGGAACTCTTTAAACAAGTATGATAGATATGATTAATAATCAATCATTCACATTCAAAGATATGACAAATCAATTTTACTTTGTTAACCGATAGGGGCTACGTCCAAGGAGCATACACTGATAGGGTGTCAGTCATATCAAAATACACCATTCTTCACTTTATGTGGAATACAAAATTTTGGTCACAATCACTCTATGCTAGGAACACTTCCTTTACAAGAATTTAGAAACAACTCACTACCTCCCTCAAAACAGTTCCTTTGAATCCCCCTATCTCAGTTCCTTGAGAGAATTCTTACTTAGTTTATCAACTTTAAGGTCTCATAAACATATTTGAATTGATGTATTTTTCTCTATCGAGCAAGATATTGTACTTGTATCAAAGTCCTGAATTGATGCACTTGAAAGAACTGAACAAACATTCCAGATATCAAAATCCAATTAGAAGCATTAACCAACACTTGCACACGACACCTAATAGTACACACAAGATTTGGGATTTTTTACACTAGATGACTTTCATGAAACACCTATTATCTACACAACCCTTATCTTTCACACAATTACACCAAAGGGTTCAATTGGTCTTTTCAGACTAAAGGAACTCCTTTCATGCAAGATTAACTCTCTGGAAATATTTCAAGTGAAAATCTTTCGCATAGCAGATCAACTGGATCTTTGTTGAAAAATTCATAAGTCTTCCATAGGGGTAGCCACATATTTATAGGCCTCAAATAACCATAATTCATGTTTTTAGAAATTTTTTTCCAGTTCATGTAAGATTATTTCTAAGTGCGCAAAACCCCTTTTGACGTCGCATTGGGCATGCAAGATTCTTCTGCACAACCTCATCTTTCATGCACATTTAAATATGGCATGAACTTTTTTACTTTTCCATATTTTGGTGCACTAATCCCAAATAAATCCTTGTGCGCATGTTCTAAAACACCCTTCAATATTTCATGAAACTCCCTTTGCAAAAAACAATTCCAATTTTTTGACTGAAAAATATGGAAAACACTGGGAAACAAATCCACCATCAATACTTTTGCATTCGTGAACTATATGATCACTTTCCTTTCAAGCTTACTGATATTTCAATGATTATTAAAAAAACATACTTAATTTCCAACATAGAATAACCTTGGTTCCAACATATGATACTCCTTCTTCAAAAAATAAAATGTGAGGTGATTTTTTATAAAGAAAAAAAATGAAATAACTTCCTGTGAACTTATTTCAAACAACTCCTCCACCAATATTGGTCTCTGGATTCTTTCTATCTGTATTTTGTTAGCAAAAAATATTTATATATCACTATATATTTTTAACTTAATCTATGCATCACTTATTAAAAATTATAAACCTACGTGAGAAAAAACATTATAAGAAATAAGAAAAATTGAATAAAAAACCATGTTGTCTATAAGTAGTGACTTAAGAAATGTCTTTATGAACTTTAAACTTTCAAACTCTTCACAACATATCAAAATTTATCATAAGAAAAAAAATTTCTACAAGAACTTCAAAAAACTATTAAAATGGTTCACATATTAACAAACTAAGATCATAGCTTACCCCAACGCGTGTGAACTCTTTTTAGGAAATAAGAATCATTAGACAAAAAAAAGTTATCCATAAGTTGTGACTTAAGAAATAACTTCATGAAATTAAAAAAACAAAACTCTTCATAACATATTCCAATCTACTCAAAGAATAATGTTTCCTAGAAGCACCTCAACAAGATATTAAAATAGTTCACACATTAACACGCAGAGATCACATCTTTCCAATGTGTTAAATCACACTAAAGACATGATTTCCTTAAAAGGTTTAGCACATACCAATGGATAGATGTATGAAACATCATTTCCCCCCTTGAAAACACTATTGAAAAACGAGTTGAGAGAGAGGTGTAACATCCTGACCTGGCTTACCATTAAACCAGTAATTGTACCAATGAGTCACATGTCTTTTGGCCCATATCCCCATATTACAGAGGGTACTAACTAGAAGTAATTATATTAGGAGGTGATAGTGGGGAGATTATACCCTCATATTAACGTATCAGAGTGAAAAAACAAAAAATAAATACCAGATAATAGTGAAACTAGTAAATAAATAGTTAACAACAATTTAGAAAAAGACAAATATTATAATAAATTAGTTAATGTCTCCAACACCAATTTACATAAAGTATGAATGTACAGTTGATGAAACATAACTGAGAATAGTAAACATACAACATGCTTTAAAATTTAAAAAAATATAGTAATCATGTAAAGAAAAGAACTAAAAATCCAAAAGGTGATCTCCATGATCATTATGGGATTCAGCTCCTTCCTTTGCTCCTAACTCCCAGGTACAAGCACATAACAAAAAGCAAGGTTCAAGGTCCTGCGAACAAGAAGGTCTACTCGGGCACCCTAGTTCAATGGAGGTCTGAGCAGTGTGTGAGATATAAATATTATTATTTTTATATCCTCAGTGTCTATCCCAGTCTAGATGGTGTAATATAAATTCAACAATGTGTAGGGATAGAGAATTAATAAGCAGAATTGAATACATACACAACCACCCATCTAGGTTCCTAAGGGTAACTTGACGACTATACATTATTTGGACCATAGGCAGAATAAGAGTTTCATCATGTCAATATATATATATATATATATATATATATATATATATATTTCTAGGGTGGACTAGTACGTAATACACATCCATCCAACACCAGTCTATGAGATGATAAGCTCTACTCATGGGGTATTAAGCCTGATATATATATATATATATATATATATATATTATTGGAGTGGACCGGGATGTAACACACATGCATCAAAATATATTATATGAGATAATAAGCTCTACTCACAGGGTAATGAGCATGACACATATATATTTTAATAGAGTGGACCATGACATAACATTTAGGTATCCAACACTAGTCTATGAGCTGATAATCTATACTCACGAGTTAGTAAGCCCAACATACATATATTTTGCTGGAGAGTACCAGGATATAACACACATGCATCCAACACTAGTCTATAAGCTAACGGGCTCTACTCATGGGATATTATCCTGACATCCCAATAGAGTGGGGGGCATCAAGCCAATCCCACAGGATGGAGAGTGTGCATTCCATGGAAACACTCTAAGATGACACATGGATCTCAAAATCCCATCACCCTTATTGAAGCATTGGTGAGGGTATCCATTCCCAACACCTATGTAAGGAAGTGTGATCACCCTTCTGGCTCATCTCCCCTTACCATCATATTGCAACCTATTTTAAAGGAACATTTATAAATGGAATAGAGAAAGAAAACCCCCCATTGATATCTTTGTTAAGCCATTTAGAAAATTAATATAATCACATTTATGATTTATGCCATGAGTCATTACCTCTCATGATTTTCATTTACCCATCCCATTATAACCACTGTTACAATTATAATATAATACATAAGGAAATGCCTCTTAAGCATTTCAATAGCGATGTCCATATATATAATTTAATACATAAGTTATTACCTCTTATTCTTTTCAATTAAACAGAAAAAAAGGCATGGTCATATATATATATATGTTTGTGTGTGATTCAACACATGAGGCAAGGACCACTCAATTATGTCACAAGCCATTTCAATTTCATTAAAATATTTACAACTCATATCCAACATCTTATAAATAATAAAAAAGGGCATGGTCTTACCATCCCTTGGGGTTATTCCATTTGAATCCACTTTCATTCAATTTAGTGAAACATGAAAATCAATCTATTAAACTGAATGACCACCTAAAAGGTGTCATGGAAGAATGGAAATTACCTAATTGGGTATTTTCAATTTATAAAACATTCCAAAGTCCTAAAAATTCCATTTATCAATCATAGCCTCAAATAAAAAAAATACATCCAAGAAACAAGACAAGAAAGCATAAATGTCTAAACATTAATTTTTATCTTAAATATTGTACACCTCATTTGGAGGGTTTGTTTTACAAAGAACATGACCTGTTGTCAAACAAATCATTTCTCACATTTAAGAATTTCTTTAACTTTATCAAAGGAAGCATTTTAGAATAAACTGTCATATATGGAAAACCATTAAATAACGGTGAGCGAATTTTTAATTAATTAATTAATGAATTCTTAAATTAAAAGGGGAAAATTAAACGAACCCCACCTCAAGAAGTGGACTAATCCAAGTCAAACACTCAACACTTGACAATTTTAACTTGAAGGTGATCCACACTTACATGCACATAATTTCTCATACATACATACATACATACATACATACATACATATGTATTCATATACATACATATATATGTATATATACCTTAATCCAATTCACATATTTTCCTCACTAAGAGGGAATATGTACCACGAAGATATATATATTTATACCCATACCTATTTTTATGAGTGAAATCCTTCACAGATTCTTCAAATGATCTACAAATAAATCTAAGAACCATAAAACTACTTAAAGACCCTAAATAGAATAGAAAAAACCAAATATCGGAAGACAAACTCACCTTAAATTGATAGAGGTGATTCAAATCTAACCAATACACTTCACCTTCAGTAGAGGATACAAGAACATGAACATGGTCGACCTAAGAGAACCTTTTCATAACCTAACATCAAAGGAAAACACCAAAATTATTTAAACCCAAACCCTAGGGTTTTCGTCAAACAAGACATGGCAATAGGGTGAGGGAAAAATTGGAAGAGAGTAGGATGAGGAGTAAGTAGGGAGGCTTACCTCAATAAGACGACCAATAATCCTCAAGAAATCACTGTACAATGGTGCGTAAAGGGATCTCGATGGAGGGAGGAGCATATGACCATGAAGGAGTGGAGGGGGTCTCATATGACACACATAGAGATAGGAGGATAAATAGGCTAGTTTTATTTATTTTTAATTTAATTTAATTCATTTTTTAAAATAGGGTATCATGCATGGTTTGAGACACATGGTTTGGAAAACTGTGCACCCTCCACTAGGCACCTCAAGCACCCCATATAGGCTGACCGCATAGTTTAGAAACTAGTTAACCACTATGTAGTGAATAGTGTTAAGGTACTACCAAATTTCCACTAACCATGTGAGATAGGTGTATGGTTTGGTAAACCATGATTAGCTCATGTGATAGCCTCTATCCACATGATGAAGTCCAAACAATTAGCTTCAGATGGACACAAATGTGCAACCCATGAAGAACCTTGAAAACTTGATTCTTTGGGTTTGGAACTATGAAACTCCTTGAAACACCCAAGAAACTTATATATCTTTCAGCCAAGTCCAAAAAAATCTCATTGAAGCATTCCAACTCATAGAATTAAGTTCTGAAGCTCAGTTTTAAAATCTAACCATCTAGTAACTGCCAAAGTAAAATTTACCTAGAAAATTTCAACTGGTTCAAAACAAAAAAAAACTACATGGGGAATGATACACACACCCAATATATGGAGAGAAAGATGTTAGACACCCATATTCAGATTCATATTGTAAAAATATTCCTTTGGAAAATGGGTGTTGTGAATATATCAGCATCTTTTTACCATTGTAGGCGAATATTCCAACTTGAATTCATTCTTCTCTGCATACTCTTTGATGAATTAACATTTGATATTAATATGATTTGAAAAATAATTTTTCATTTTATTTCTAGTTATATTTATATAAACTTTTTTAATACAACCCAATAGAAGGTGTAACTAAAATTAAATAAAGAAATATTCTAAATGAGTATTTATCCACATAAGTTTTGTTGCAACTTGTGTAGTGGAAACAAATTAAGCTTATAACTTTCTAAGAGTTTCAAATTTTTTATTTTTAGTGTGCCAACTCCTAAAATTTTCCCCTTGAAAGAAAACTCCACCAAATTTAGATCTTATATCATCAATATTTTAAACCGAATTAGTATCTATACATCTAAAAAGATCAATTCATCCTATGTTTTCACATTTGATACTAAATTCTGTTTTCCCTATGATATATATGAGACTCCTTTTTTTCCTACCAAGATATGAGACAGTTTTGGATAACATGGTAATCTTGTACATAATGTAATAAAATTTACAATATATTTCCTTGTAGAAATCAGATATAAAAAATTTCCTTTCATCTTATGAAATTCTGTAGAATTTACTTATTTTCCTTCTCTATCTTTAGAAAACACTGTTCCCACCAAAATTGGTCTAGAAATGGGTTTTTAATTCTGCATGACAAATTTATTAATTGTTTACCTAACATAAATCTAGTGATATAAGAAAATATATTTCTTCTTTTTTTTATTTTTAATCCAAGAAAGTATTTTATTTCATCAATCAAGGACATTTCAATTAACTTATTCATCACTTCAGAAAACATTTCACAAGTTCCTTCATTATTTCCAGCAAAGATAATATCATCAATATAAATAATTACAATGAGAGATATTTCCTGATTTTATTCGATATAGTGATTATGGTCAACTCTCCCTTTCTTGACGTTTAACTTCCTCAAGTAGGCATCCAATTTGGAATAACAAGCTCTCGTATATTTTTTTAACCCATACAAATAATTATTCAATTTCACTAATAAATTTCAAATTTTACAATTGAAAATCCACATAGTTGTTCAATATAAACTTATTCATTAGGTTCTCCATTTAAAAAAGAATATTTCACATCCATTTAAAAAAATAATAACCTCATTTAAAAGAAATTGAAAGAAGGATTATGAATTTTTATAAACTTTTTATAGGAGAAGAAGTCTCATGAAAATAAATACCTTAAATTATATGATTATGCTTTGAAAATAGAATTGGGTATGTTTCTTAATACAAAAATATCTTAATTCAACTTGTTTATGAACATCCACTTCATACCAAAAACATTTTTTTCATTTGGTTAGTGTTCAAGTTCTAAAGTATTAGTCTTCTCAATCTAGTCTAACTCTTCATTCATCGCATGAATCCACTCTTAATGATCAAAATATCTATTAACATATCTTGAATTTAAATAACTATGTGTAACAAATTTAGATTCTCTTATTGTTTGAAATTTTAATTATTGATCACCAATTATTATTTTTACATCCACCCATTTTATTATCCTAGGATGGAATGTATGAAATTCTACCTTGTCACTGGAAATAGCAGTGTATGAATATCTATTTACATGGATACACCATTGTTGGAATTATTTTCGTGTTTTTCAACTATCTCATCTCTCCCATATTACTTCTCTTCTTGTGTTTGTGAAACTTATTATTTATATTTTTCATGAAAATTTACATCATTAGAATAAAATAACTTCCCTATTTCTTTGTTGAAATATCTGTATCCTCAAATATTCAGTGAATTTCCATGGAAAATTACATATTTACCTCTTTTTTAATTTTTTACAAGATTTCATGTTTAAATTTATATAATGTTGGGACCTCCAAATACCATTAACTTTTTTCAAACATAGAGACACATTGTAGAACATTTCGTAAAGAGTCATATCAAAACACGGTTTTTTATGAACCATCCCAGGTACCTTGGTACCCTGACACCAGATCTGGTCCAGGCATGGCTAAAAGTGTGTTCCTAATTCCCAAGGGTTTGTGAAAAGTACTTGGAATCAAACAACATGAAAGTGGAAATGGATTTTCCACAAACACAATGGAAGAAATATATACAAGTTAGTATGAAAAAATTAAAACTCCAAAGTGAGAACAATACTAGCATCCAAACAGGTATAAAAAACCTAAATTACAACTAAAAAGTACCCAAAAAACATGATAAACAACCCAATTCCTAATGGGCACAACATCTCCAAGCCTAATGATCAACCATAACTACTACCTCCAAGTGGTCTTTCCCCTTGCTTGAATATGGTAGGGGGAGATATTCAAACACCCAAAGGAACAGGTAGTGTATGGGATAAAATATTAGTAGGGTCTCACCAAGGACTACATATTAATATGCCACAATTAGTTATGAAAATAAATTTTTTTATTTTATGTAAACAAGCATGGTAGTAAAAAAAATTGAAAATAAATCATGCTTAACATTTCAATTTATGGGAAACATTTCTATACAACAACTTAATAAAAATTTTATATAAAATAGTTTATATAAATCCAAAAGGCATATGGGAAATAGTTTAAAAACAATGAAATATATATATATATATATATCAAAATAATCTCAAAGGAGAAACATGGTTATCTTCCAAGATGTATTATAGTTCCAGGTTATTGGGTCCTCACAAACTAATATGATGAAAACACTAATGTGGAAACAAGTCTCTCTGACACTAGCTGAAGAAGACTAACCAAAATCCCACTGGGGATAAGATTTTCCAATAAGTTTAGTTTAGAGTTATAAAGATTCAATCCATTTCTAGGGCATTCCCATCATAACGTGTTTGCCTCCAATAATTCACTAACTACATAGGATTGTATGTTCTCAAACAATAATCAATAATGCATAATTTATTTCAAAACTGTTTAAAATAAAATTAAACAATTTAAATATACCAATTTCCATTTAATAACCAAAGAAGGATTTCAATCAAATCATAAATTTTACTATGATAAAACCAATAGATATCTATAAAAAAATTAAGCCATTTTTTTCTCATATAAAAAATTGAAATCAATTTCATAAATCGATTTCACAAATCAATTTTACACAATTTCCATCAAATCAAATCACACCCCAATTCACAAGAATTTGAGGGATTTTCCCATTTTTCATGCTAAAGTAAATCAAAATCCGAATTTACATCAAATTAGGTTTTAACAATAAAATAAAAATAAAATTAATTTAAATAAAAAAATTTAGGGTTAAATCAATATGAAAATCTTAAATGGAACCACCTACCTCGGGATCATGAAATCACGAAACACAATGCCCAAAAGAGGAGAATCCAACATAAAATAGTAAAAAATGATATCTAAGAATCAACCCAAGATTCATTATCTAATATAATAGGGATTATATCCTCCAACAACATAGACATCTAACAAACCCTATGGAGGAGAGAGGAAGATGTCAGGAGAGATCAATAAGAGAAGATTCACATACCCAAAGGTGATATAACATGATTTGATGTGATTCGATCCTCCTATAAATGGATTTGGAGGATCCAAAGGGGGTCCTTGAGAGCCTTATCAACCTTTGAAATCATTATATGGGAAGTTAGGAGTGAGTATGAGGTAAAAAGATGGGTTACATAATTTTTAAACAATTTCCAAAATAATAAAACACTCCATGCATGGTTAGCTGGGTAAGGCCACATAGGATGTCAAACTATGTGCCCCTACTAGTGGGGTTTCATGGTTTCTCCTTTATGGATTCATGATTTGACAAATCATTCCTCAACTGTGTAATCCCCCACAACCTGGGTTTTTATGGTTTTCACTAGTAGGGCGTATGGTTTGGGAAAACATTGCAATGCCCAAAATCCTTCCAAAATTTTCAAAATTTCACCCGAAGCACCCCTAAATAAGTCCCAACTAATGAATGATAAAAAATTGGTCATGTAGTACATAAAAAATTAAAATTACGTTTCAACCTCCCCACCATAGAAACATTCTATCCACAAAAATCATATTAAAAAACTTCCAGGTCAAAAAGTTAAGGCCACTTCTCTCTCATCAATGTCTCTCTCTCACAATTCTCTTGTGTATCAGAACTATGATACCATAGTAATCAAACCAAATGAATCAACCTTCCATGAAGTACCTTGGTTTCAAAATCAATTATACTGACTGGATGCTCAGTCATGCATAAGTCAGGATCAATTTCAAGATAACTCTAGGTTAGGACATGAGATTGGTTAGAAAGGTATTTCCATATCTAAGATACATGGAACACGTTATGTACCGATGTCATCAATGGTGGAGGTTCTAAATGGTAATAAAATTTCCCAACCTACTCAAAAATTTCAAAAGGTCCCACAAAATGAGGAGCAAGTTTCCCTTGCCTCCCAAGCCATTGATGACACAAAGGAGGCGTAATTTTCAAGAACACATGATCACAAATTAAAAACTCTAATAGTCTATGATGATGATCATCATAAGATTTCTACCAAATTCATGACTAAAAAATAATCTGATGAATCAACTAAATCTTTTCAATCATCTCATTAACCAAAGAGCTTTCACCAATATCTGACAAACACAACGTAGATTTACAATTAAGCCATACAATGCATCAAACTATCCATTTTAATTGCAGAATAGTTACTATTGTTATAAAAAAACTAAAACAACCTGAGATGGAAATCCCAAGCCACACCAATTTCTAGAACATATGAACAAATCATATCATCAAGAATCTATATAGCTCTTTCTATCTAGACATCTGACTGGGGATGATAAACCCTTTTTAAATGGACCTGAGATCCATTTCCTCCTGAAGGTCTCTAACAAGGTAAGAAGTAAATCATGGATCTTTATCGGAGACTATAAAAGATGGAAATCTATGAAAATTAACAATCTCTTTCACATGGAGATTTATATGCCCTTCAACATTGGTTGTATCATGAATGGTTATAAAGTGAGCGGATTTAGTCATTCAATCGATCAAAACCCATAGGAAATTCTTATTTCTATTGGTACATTGAAACACAACCAATAGTCCTTAGATATATCATCCCACTTCCAAGTTAACATTGCAAGTGGATAATGAATACCCAAAGGTCTTTGGTTCTTGACCTCGATCGGTTAGCATGTATAATAATGAGATAAAAAACCAGAAATGAACTGTCTCACACATAGACACCATAATTGATTATACATGTCATAGAACATATTCATAGATCCTGGGTGCACTACACAATAGGAATTATGGAAATAACCCATCACAGCTTTTCAGACCAATAACGGTACCAAAAAATGATTCTGATAACATAGAATTAACTCTATAAAGAACGACCTCTAACAATAGTCTCTCCACCATAAAGAGAATATATAATACAAAAAAATACATAATCAAGATATTGATCTTGAAGAATAGTCTCAGGAAGAGAAAAGTTCAACAAAACAGTGATTAAGGAAACCTCAACCCCAGATTCCAAGACCCCTATATGAAACTGTGAAAAAAGATCCATCAATTTCCACTCTTCTGATGATTCTTTCATAGAACCAATTATAAGATTCCTGCTCAAAGCATCTACAATGAAATTCCATTCCCCTAGGATATAGGTGACGTAGAAATAAAAATATTTTAGTTATACCACCTAATTCCACTGGTGGATATTCAAATCCTTTTGAGAGAAGATATAACTGAAGCACTTATGGTCAAAATACATAGTAAACCTTCCTTGGAAATTATAATTCCTCAAAATCTTAAGTACATGCATCAAAGATATGAGTTCAAGGTTAGGGGTTGGTTAATTTTTCTTGTGTGGACTAAGATTCTGAGATCTATAAGAAATGACACGATCCCCATGAATATGGACACATCCCAAACCTGAACCTGATGCATCACAAAATACCACAGAGCCCTACCCGGCCTCTGGAAGAGTAAACACTAATGTAGCAGTCAAAAGAAATTTCAGCATAAAAAAATAACTATGAAATTTTCCAACCCAAGAAAACATTTCTCCCTTATGAGTTAGAGTACTCATTGGGATGGCCAACTTTGAGACGTCCTTTAAAAACTAGTGATAATACCCAGCTAAACCGAAGAAGGTCCAAATCTTGAAAACATTTTGTGGTTGTTCCCATTTCATAATAGATTTAACCTTTTCAGGATCAAATGAAAAGACCATGTTCCGACACCACATGTCCCAATTAATTCACATCCCAAATCTAGAAATCAAATTTCAATAGTTTGGTACAAATTTACTGATTTATAAACAATTCCAGAATTGCTCAAAAATGACACACATGATCCTTTATGGACTTAGAGTAAATAAGTATTTCATCCACAAAGGCCACCATAAAATTATCAAGATACTCATGGAATATTATATTCATTAAATCTAATTTTTTTAAGTGCATTGGTTATACAAAATAGAATGAAATGATACTCATAATATCTGTACCTTCTCTGAAAGGACATTTTCTGAATGCCAAATTCTTTTATTCTCAAATGATGATATCTAGATCAAATATTAATATTTTAAAACCATTTCACCCCTTTAACTAATCAATCAGATCATGAATCCAGGGAAACAACTATTTTTTTACCATACCTGTATTGAGTTTTTGATAATCAACACAGAGGTGAAGTGACCCACTAGCTTTCTTATCAAAGAGAACTGGAGAAGACCAAGGTGACACACTCAGGTGTATAAATCCTTTCTCTAAAAGACCATATAGCTAAGTCTTAAACTCTTTCACTTCATTTGGTGCGATGTGGTAAGAGAAATTATACACTAGTTTAGTTCAATACACTAAATCAATAGAAAAATATATCTCCCTTACCAGTGAAAAAAACTAAAGAACTTAGAAAAAAATGTCTAGAAACTCAATGAAAAAATGAGGGAGATAATTACGCAAGGATTCAGAGTCAAGATCAAAAGAAACCATTGATATTAATTTTCCAAACTCTGGATAATAATGTCTATCTCTACTCGACCTAGGTTACCATTCTCCTTGAAATACACTTTATGTAACGCCCCGACCCCAGCTACCCAGAGTCGGTGCATTACTTCGTAACATTGGCATGAACATAAGAAAGATAAAATCTCGAAAGACCGATTGGTTTAGTAGCCTTGGAAACACTAGATATAATCATAAAGTTTTACATTACATTTCAAAGTGAAAAACTACTACAACAACAAAGTCTTCATATCCACACTATTAACCCCTCATAATATCCCTGCAAGTCATTCATAAATTACTTCTTCACTACCTGGGAAAAATAAAACATAGAAAAGGGGTGAGCTCAAATGCCCAGTAAGGATAACAATATAGCGGAACATTCAAAATAAGCATAAACATTTAAGGCAATGAATTACTAAAACAAAAGCCTTTTAAACATGAACTTTAACATAGTATGACAAAAGTAAAATGAAATAATGCCATTTACTTGTTCACATGGATATTCTACTAATCGAATAATCACATGCAATATCAATAACCACTTTCATAATGTTGGAATGCATAATGCTAAACGTTAATTTCATTGTCTAGGCCTCATCCCAAGACCTAGGGGTTAGTTCTAACCGGAACCCAACCCGGAGTGCCTCTAATAACCGGACACCAACCCGGAGTGCCTCTAATAACCGGACACCAACCCGGAGTGCCTCTAATAACCGGACACCAACCCGGAGGGCATACTTTTACCAGTCCCTAACCTGGAGGGCTTACTTTAACCAGTCCCCAACCTGGAGGGCTTACTTTTACCAGTCCCCAACCTGGAGGGCTTACTTTTACCGGTCCCCAACCCGGAACATACCTGTTTAGCACATTCATCTGAAGAAAAGTTTGAAATATAACATAAACATTCGGATTAAAACTAGCATACGAAATGTCAATAGTTTCACCATAAACTATGAATGGTATAAAATAGCACATCCACAGTCAAACATATCACAAAACCTTCAATACAATATAGAAGTTTTGTATTATAATAAATCAACTTCAAATAAGCGTAAAATCCATTAAAGGATGTTGACATAGATGAAATCAAAACACTTTTTAGAGAAATATCTCTTTCTATTTTTGAAATCATTTAAGAGCCATATAAAATAAAACATTTTCTTGAAAATATTCTTGTAAGCTTGTAAGGAATGCTTTGACGATTTTATAATGGCGGAAAATAACCGCACCCGCCGTATAAGTTAAAAAAAACATTCTTACCGTAATTCTGTCGAAAAGGTTAAAAAGGACCTTGTTTTGAAAATGACGGAAAGATTCCTTTATAAACCTCTTACAAAAAGTCAAACAAGGGTATAAATTAATTTAACCCATATTCTTGTAAATAATAAATATGTTTTGAAATACATTTCGAAGAAACATGGATGTGGATGATAAAGAAATCCCAGTAGATTATTACGTATAAACAACCTCGGATAATGAAGAGATTGTGAAATAACCCTTACCTTGTACTTTTCCTTTGTTGGGGTAGGTTAACCTCCTTTAATTTAGGTAACTCACTTTGGTTGGAACCAAAGGACTTCTTGAAATGCTTTCTGCCTAAGGGGAAGCTTCAAGGAGGAGGAGAGGGATGTGGGGAGCTTAGTTGGGCAGAGTTTGGACGAGCCAAGTGGCTTGAGAGGTGTGAGGAAAAGAGAAGGAGGAGTGCCCTTTTATAAGAGGGGTGAGGGGCACCTTTGGAAAAGCTAGAAATATTAATTTATAATAAATTCATATTCGGTTTCTAATGGCTCCAAAGTTGACTATTCAAAGTTTAAGGTGGGGATACGTCGAAAACCACTCAACCAATAGAATTTAGACAGGTTTGGGTACTTATATTAACCTTATCTTTAAGTATTAACTCTAAGTTAATTAGTTTCACTTTTACAATGTCTCTTTGTATTTTTATATAATATGGTTAATAAACTTACTATATACATCCAAGCGACCCCAAAGTGGTCCATTAATGAGGAACCTATCATAATATAAGTCTCTTGGCCGAACCTTAGATTTTTAGGAATTTAATATCAATTAATAATATAATATTTGTTTTAAGAACTCTTTTATGTCAATTTTGACACTATTCAATAGTTGATTTTTGTGAAACTCCTAACAGATTGATTACTTCAAACAAAGTCAATTAAATCAATCCTAATATATCATATTATCATAGAAAATTAGTTTAATTCATTAAAAGTTTCATATTATAATTATTTGGGTATTTATAATATCAATTATTTTAATTTTTCACTATTTTAGTAATTACTACATCATCATTGTGTCATAAATAAAATAAATTATTTAATGTCTAAAAATTATAAATAAAATATCCTTATGTAGGAAATCTTTTTATCTTTCTAATGAATATTTATAATCGAAAATCCAACATGTATAACCCTATGTAAAAATTGTTCTTCTAAAAGATGTAAGCTTATGCCATTTTTATTTTTATTTTAACTTTATTAATATAATGTGTCATTATCACTTACAAGTGGATCCATGGGGTCCCAAAATAGACACAAAGATGCCCATGGTCGACCATGTATCAACCAATAGGGTTAAGACACGTTTTAGGGTAATTTAGTATTATTATAATATTATTTTTTTAACCCTTATTTACCGGATTTACCCTTAACCATGGTAAATAAAATATTTACCGCAGTAATTTTTCAAAATGTCTAAAAATAAAAGTTACCTATTTACACAATTTGAACATCCTGATTCCAAATATGGAATCCATTTTTCTAAATTTAAAACACATAAGTGGCAGAAATTAATTTAAAATTAATTACCGCTGTCAAAACAAAAAGCGTGTTTTTAAGAGATAATAACTATCAAAAGATTGACACTTGTTTATGTTCGGTTTAATTGTAAAATTATGTCCAATGACCAAAATTATATTAAGTGGTAAAAATATATTCTAAATATACTTTAAAACCACTCAAATTAATAATTTATCACTAATAATTATTTTGATTAAAAAAGTTGTTTTTAATTAAAATTTAGTAATTTTCACTATTCATCAAAATATTAAAGTTATCCGAAAAGTACCAAAATTTCACCTTAGGCTAAATTTGATATTCCGAATCCAAAAATGAAGTCCATTTTCAAATATAAAATATATATAATTTCAAAAAGTAGGTATTACTATTCATAACGGCTAGTTTGATTGGTTGTGGTGTGTGTTAAAACTCAAGGTTGCGTACAACACACGCTACTGTATTATTCAAAGAAAGTGTACCGTGGAAGCTTGGGATGTTTCATTTTAAATTTTTGATGTCCCCATTTAGTCAAAAAGTTTAAAATATTGTATTTAAAAAGGGTTCACTATTAAAAGTTGATAAAAGTGCAATACTGAAAATGAATTTGTTCTTGCATTATATCTAAGAAACTCATAATATGGATTCTAAAATTATAAGGATTATATAAAGTTTAAAATTTAGATAATACTATTCATAACCTCTTTTGAATGGATTTTTTTGTAAGTCATGGTGTGATTGAACTCGGTGTTGCGTGTAGTGCAAGTTATTGAATTATTTTGAAGAAATAACACACTCTGAAATCCTGGGGTGTTACATTCTCCCCTCCTTCAATAAATTGCGTCCTTGCAATTTGAAATTGTTCTTCGAAAATAAAAGGTTGAAAATAGATAATATATTTGTGGGAAAACCCACATCGGAAATTGGGTTAATAAAATTTAGTCTTAATATGAGGAAAAGAGAAATCAAAGGGTCACCACCAAATTATGATCTCGATTAGGAGAAAATTGGTGGCAATTAGAGACATATAATTGGAGGAAAAACGTAAATATTTATAGGTAGTGATTGAGGTCATCAATCACAAACAAGTGTAAAATTGAGGTCCTTAAATTCATCAATCTATGATGATTTGAAATACCATCGGTTCAACAAAACATAGGGTATTAGGATAACACATTTTTTGACGTTTCAAAATATCTTAGTTGAAATCCCACATCGAAAAATGAATTAATGCGGCCTCTATTTAAAATAAAGAGTCGAAAGTATGAAGATTACCGAAAATAACACATACTAGGGTTCCATGTAGGAAAATATGGATATGGAAGAAAAATCTAACCATCAATTATCTGATGGAGAGTGGTAGAGAACATGGCTATGAAAAGGACAACAATCCCAAAGCCATAAATTTGTGATGATTTAAGGTACCATCTAGGACAACATTTTTGTTCTAAGTTTCTATTATTAATGTTGAGGAATTTATTTATGAGATTGTCTAAGATAATAAGGAGATATACTTACTTTATAATTAGAATTTTACCCATTAATAAATTTCTACCACAAACTCATCTTTCACTCTAGAACGTAATTTTTTTTTTCTATTTATACTATTTGTACAGGGTTCCAAAATAAATGAATTTATAATTCATCTACCAGATCTTTTAAAAAAAACTACATTATTTAATTCAGGACATCTCGTGGGACAGTGGTAGGTGATACACCCTTGTCGCCCTTCAGTTGCGGGTTCAAGTCTCGCAGCCTTGCCGGACGCGACGGGTTGCCGCCCGACCTCCGGGTTGTCCTTTTATGGAAATCCAAAATAATCCAAACTAGAACTATCCAAAATACTTCTATCCAAACTCACAGTCCAACATTTATAAGGAAGGTAAACATAATATAGATCCTTTTTACCCCGTAATAGCATATGAATACCTTCATCATGTACTACCATATTCCTTATTGATTACATTCATGTTCCCTTATTCCATATAGAATGCTGGATATACTTCATTAATCCAAAAATGTTTTAAACCCAACAATGATGGAATATACAAATCATTAATCAGCTTCAAGGTAGTCAATAATATCCAATATAATTTATCCAAATCAATCATGTATTATTCTAAAATCACCACCTCGGTATCTGAACCATATTATGGTTTATCTTTCTCTCAACCATATATTTTCCAAACATTTAACCTGCTACTGGGTCACTTTTCTTTGTTCCACACCATCTCAAGTCCTTAATGAAATAGTACTGCAGTACAATCCTTATATACTCCATAATTATTATAACAAGTACATTGTTGATACAACACTCAATTGATATAATCAACATAATAACTCTAATCATTCCTCTTAATCTGTGGTAGTATCATAACTTGATTATTATCCAATAGCATCATTTGCGGCATAGTCTGATGACTGGGACATAGGTTCGCGTAGTGTCCAAACTCCTTGCAAATGAAGCATTGTACATTTGAAACCATTTTCTTACCCTTGTAGTCATGTACTTTGTGCCCTTTTCCTTCACACTTATAACAAAATCCCATTTCTTTCAGGCAAGTTCCAGGGTGTTTCTTTCCACAGTTACCACATATGGGAAAATTCTTCTTTTCCCTCTTCCCTTTATCCATCTTTCTCTCTTCTATCCTTTTCTTCTCTTGCTTCCCTTCAAAGCCATAGGACTCAGTAAACTCTTTACTTATCTTATCAACACATGATATTATTTCTTCATATGATGATAATACATGGGAGACTATTTCTCTTCTAAATTTTGGCTTAAGACCATAAAATATATGATCCTTCTTTCTCTTTGGATCATGTGCATTTCTGGAGTTCTCATTCCTTCTACTGGGCGCCATTTCTAAACAATGGCATAAACTATATCAGTTTATGAATCAAAATACATAATCCCATACTTATAAAACACTTAACATAAATTGAACTATTTATGGATATAATCCATAATCATAAGAATGTTTTATTTGAGGAAGTATATACTCATAATCCCTTCAAAATGATTTGTAAAGAAAATGAGAGTTATCCTAAGCATATCCCCCGGGAGTGTCGTAACCAAGAGTGCAGCAAGGCCCGTTGTCGTGCACCAGTTCCCGTTCGAGTCTAGCTCAAAGCGGTGTTTTCGGGTTTTACCCCTAGGTACATCTGTGCCAGAGCCGCCTCTACCTGCTCGTATCCAGACATGGATGTATTGCTCGGAAAACTCACAAAATCTCTACAATACCAAAATTCTAGGAAGTTCTTCTATACTAATCCTCAAAGTTCATCTTAGGTCTACGTGCTCTAATCAGAGTTTATCTAAATCTAGCTTCCAAGGTTTGTACTAAACTTCCTCTGATACCAACTGTAACGCCCCGACCCCAGCTACCCAGAGTCGGTGCATTACTTCGTAACATTGGCATGAACATAAGAAAGATCAAATCTCGAAAGACCGATTGGTTTAGTAGCCTTGGAAACACTAGATATAATCATAAAGTTTTACATTACATTTCAAAGTGAAAAACTACTACAACAACAAAGTCTTCATATCCACACTATTAACCCCTCATAATATCCCTGCAAGTCATTCATAAATTACTTCTTCACTACCTGGGAAAAATAAAACATAGAAAAGGGGTGAGCTCAAATGCCCAGTAAGGATAACAATATAGCGGAACATTCAAAATAAGCATAAACATTTAAGGCAATGAATTACTAAAACAAAAGCCTTTTAAACATGAACTTTAACATAGTATGACAAAAGTAAAATGAAATAATGCCATTTACTTGTTCACATGGATATTATACTAATCGAATAATCACATGCAATATCAATAACCACTTTCATAATGTTGGAATGCATAATGCTAAACGTTAATTTCATTGTCTAGGCCTCATCCCAAGACCTAGGGGTTACTTCTAACCGGAACCCAACCCGGAGTGCCTCTAATAACCGGACACCAACCCGGAGTGCCTCTAATAACCGGACACCAACCCGGAGTGCCTCTAATAACCGGACACCAACCCGGAGGGCATACTTTTACCAGTCCCTAACCTGGAGGGCTTACTTTAACCAGTCCCCAACCTGGAGGGCTTACTTTTACCAGTCCCCAACCTGGAGGGCTTACTTTTACCGGTCCCCAACCCGGAACATACTTGTTTAGCACATTCATCTGAAGAAAAGTTTGAAATATAACATAAACATTCGGATTAAAACTAGCATACGAAATGTCAATAGTTCTACCATAAACTATGAATGGTATAAAATAGCACATCCACAGTCAAACATATCACAAAACCTTCAATACAATATAGAAGTTTTGTATTATAATAAATCAACTTCAAATAAGCGTAAAATCCATTAAAGGATGTTGACATAGATGAAATCAAAACACTTTTTAGAGAAATATCTCCTTCTATTTTTGAAATCATTTAAGAGCCATATAAAATAAAACATTTTCTTGAAAATATTCTTGTAAGCTTGTAAGGAATGCTTTGACGATTTTATAACGGCGGAAAATAACCGCACCCGCCGTATAAGTTAAAAAAACATTCTTACCGTAATTCTGTCGAAAAGGTTAAAAAGGACCTTGTTTTGAAAATGACGGAAAGATTCCTTTATAAACCTCTTACAAAAAGTCAAACAAGGGTATAAATTAATTTAACCCATATTCTTGTAAATAATAAATATGTTTTGAAATACATTTCGAAGAAACATGGATGTGGATGATAAAGAAATCCCAGTAGATTATTACGTATAAACAACCTCGGATAATGAAGAGATTGTGAAATAACCCTTACCTTGTACTTTTCCTTTGTTGGGGTAGGTTAACCTCCTTTAATTTAGGTAACTCACTTTGGTTGGAACCAAAGGACTTCTTGAAATGCTTTTTGCCTAAGGGGAAGCTTCAAGGAGGAGGAGAGGGATGTGGGGAGCTTAGTTGGGCAGAGTTTGGGCGAGCCAAGTGGCTTGAGAGGTGTGAGGAAAAGAGAAGGAGGAGTGCCCTTTTATAAGAGGGGTGAGGGGCACCTTTGGAAAAGCTAGAAATATTAATTTATAATAAATTCATATTCGGTTTCTAATGGCTCCAAAGTTGACTATTCAAAGTTTAAGGTGGGGATACGTCGAAAACCACTCAACCAATAGAATTTAGACAGGTTTGGGTACTTATATTAACCTTATCTTTAAGTATTAACTCTAAGTTAATTAGTTTCACTTTTACAATGTCTCTTTGTATTTTTATATAATATGGTTAATAAACTTACTATATACATCCAAGCGACCCCAAAGTGGTCCATTAATGAGGAACCTATCATAATATAAGTCTCTTGGACGAACCTTAGATTTTTAGGAATTTAATATCAATTAATAATATAATATTTGTTTTAAGAACTCTTTTATGTCAATTTTGACACTATTCAATAGTTGATTTTTGTGAAACTCCTAACAGATTGATTACTTCGAACAAAGTCAATTAAATCAATCCTAATATATCATATTATCATAGAAAATTAGTTTAATTCATTAAAAGTTTCATATTATAATTATTTGGGTATTTATAATATCAATTATTTTAATTTTTCACTATTTTAGTAATTACTACATCATCATTGTGTCATAAATAAAATAAATTATTTAATGTCTAAAAATTATAAATAAAATATCATTATGTAGGAAATCTTTTTATCTTTCTAATGAATATTTATAATCGAAAATCCAACATGTATAACCCTATGTAAAAATTGTTCTTCTAAAAGATGTAAGCTTATGCCATTTTTATTTTTATTTTAACTTTATTAATATAATGTGTCATTATCACTTACAAGTGGATCCATGGGGTCCCAAAATAGACACAAAGATGCCCATGGTCGACCATGTATCAACCAATAGGGTTAAGACACGTTTTAGGGTAATTTAGTATTATTATAATATTATTTTTTTAACCCTTATTTACCGGATTTACCCTTAACCATGGTAAATAAAATATTTACCGCAGTAATTTTTCAAAATGTCTAAAAATAAAAGTTACCTATTTACACAATTTGAACATCCTGATTCCAAATATGGAATCAATTTTTCTAAATTCAAAACACAGAAGTGGCAGAAATTAATTTAAAATTAATTCCCGCTGTCAAAACAAAAAGCGTGTTTTTAAGAGATAATAACTATCAAAAGATTGACACTTGTTTATGTTCGGTTTAATTGTAAAATTATGTCCAATGACCAACATTATATTAAGTGGTAAAAATATATTCTAAATATACTTTAAAACCACTCAAATTAATAATTTATCACTATTAATTATTTTGATTAAAAAAGTTGTTTTTAATTAAAATTTAGTAATTTTCACTATTCATCAAAATATTAAAGTTATCCGAAAAGTACCAAAATTTCACCTTAGGCTAAATTTGATATTCCGAATCCAAAAATGAAGTCCATTTTCAAATATAAAATATATATAATTTCAAAAAGTAGGTATTACTATTCATAACGGCTAGTTTGATTGGTTGTGGTGTGTGTTAAAACTCAAGGTTGCGTACAACACACGCTACTGTATTATTCAAAGAAAGTGTACCGTGGAAGCTTGGGATGTTTCATTTTAAATTTTTGATGTCCCCATTTAGTCAAAAAGTTTAAAATATTGTATTTAAAAAGGGTTCACTATTAAAAGTTGATAAAAGTGCAATACTGAAAATGAATTTGTTCTTGCATTATATCTAAGAAACTCATAATATGGATTCTAAAATTATAAGGATTATATAAAGTTTAAAATTTAGATAATACTATTCATAACCTCTTTTGAATGGATTTTTTTGTAAGTCATGGTGTGATTGAACTCGGTGTTGCGTGTAGTGCAAGTTATTGAATTATTTTGAAGAAATAACACACTCTGAAATCCTGGGGTGTTACACTTTACACCCTATCAGGTGTAGTAATAGAGACCCATCAAAGATAAAAATTAATCAGCGGATTTATTAGAAATGATCCAATATATCCTAAAACATATGTTAAGAGGTTTAATGTAGAGAAAAAAATACAAATAAATCTCAATCTATTATAATGGAACACTAAAAAGAAAGACTATAGAGATGCAACTATCTCTTCATTTTAAGGGGTGTAGTAATATCCAACACATAAGATAAAAGATCCATAGAATTCTTTATTAGATTAAAAATATAGTTTGAAATAAATGAATTAGATATAATAATGTCAAATAAAGTAGTCACTAATGATGTAGCTATAGTAATGGTACCTATTAGAGTCACTAGACCCATATATTCTTCCTATGCTGACTCTTCCACTACAAGAAGAAGTTTCGTTTCAGATACCTATGGTTGGAACCCATTTGTTCATTAAGAATCTAATTACACTGTAGATTTAGTAGGTTATGAGGATCATGTTCCACTACATGGAGTATAATATACATGATAGAACTTCTTCAAGTGACCTGAGCATCTACATGAGCCACATATTTTTAGTGCCTTGGTGAAAACCTGTTTCGAGTGCTCATGTCTTCCACACTGGTAACAAATAAAAGGACCTATGCTAGGAATTTTAGGAGGTCTAGGAAAGCCTCAATGTCAAGAACCACAATGAGAATCACTACACTTCTCATTCCCTTTATGGGAACTCACAGAACATCTACTAGAAAAAAGAACTCCCAACAACCTCGAATTACCAGCTAGGTCCATTTTAACCATTAATATTCTATCCATCACATCATCATAATAAGGAAGTTTTAGCAATAAAACCTGATAAATAATATTAGATCAAAGTCCCATATCAAACTATTGACTATTCATATTCTTATTCGATATGATCTCTAGTGAAAACTAAACAAGTTCCACAAAGTGATTCACATATTCTGTCACGGTCCTGTTAGACTGGCCGAGTTTATAAAATGTCATAGCCTTGTCCAACACCATTGAATTGGTATATAACTTATTGGTGAAAATAAAATAAAATTAATTCCACCACAAGACCTCATGATTCTTTGTTGTCACCATTACGTCCCACTATTTTCTTCTAGGTCCCTCTAGCTTGAAGGTGGAACATTTCACCATGATTTCATCCAGCATTTACATGAACTCTAACAAAAGCTTGATATCTCTCAACCAATCCTTATCCATTTGAGGATCATTGGGTCCCAGAAATTACGGTGGTTTTAGAGAAATAACTCTTAATCACAATTTCATAAAACATCCCTTTTAGGTTATATTATTGGATCTTAAATTGGAATGGTTGTAGGATTCTATTCCAGAGTTGGGATAACACACATGATAACCTTAACTAGGGTCTAGTCTATAAGAGAATTTTCTCACAATGTTTCATCAGCATTTTCATCCTAGACCAGATTCAAACATCTTCTCCAATACATGATTCTACACATCATCAATAGACAACATTGAAGACATCATAAAGGTTACACAAAAAATCTCTCAAACATGAGTAAAAAGTAAATCAATCCCATCAGATAGATAACCAAGATTTTTATTTCAATCTATCCAAATAAAAACTTGTGAAAATACTACAACTAATTATTAAGAATAATTACCCAAAAAACCCCTTATGACTGAAGTCACATTAAATTGAGATCCAGTGAGACACTCAGTCTTAACTATGACCTATTTCCCGAAAAGATTACACAACTACATACTGACATCAAGGAAATATGTTTAACCTTCATCTTTAATACCAATTTTTCATGAACCATCCTAGATGCCCTGGTACCCTGACACCTGAGCCTATCCTGACATGGCCTGATGAGAATTCCGGATCGCCATGGGTTGGTGATAATAACTTGGAATAAAACAACATGAAAGAGTGAAAAAATTTCAAAAAACACAACATAAGAAAGGGATACAAGTCAGAATGAAAAAAATAAAACTCCAACTAGAGAACTATACAAGAAGCTAAATAGGTATACAAAACCAATGTGAAACCAAAAAGTACCATAAAATATGATAAACAACCCAATTACTAATGGACACAGAATCGCCAACCCCAAAGATCGAAACTAGCTACCACCTCAAAGTGATTCTTTACCCTTTCTTGATCCTCGCAAAACGATATCTACAAACACCCAAAGGCATGGGTAGGGTGTGAGACAAAATCCCATTAGCTTATCACAAAGGATTTCATTATAAGATTCCATAATTAATTAAACAAACAAATCATTCAATTTTATGTAAGTAAGCATGGAATTATAAAAGAAAATTTAAAACAAATCATCCTTTACATTTCAATTAATGGAAAACATTTCTGAAAAAAGTCATAATAAACATTTTATATAAAATATTTTACATAAATTAACAAGGCATGTGTGAAAAAGTTTACAAAAAGGTATATATATATATCAATATAATCACAAAGGATAAACATGGTCATATTCTAAGGGGTATAATAGTTCCAAGTTATGGGATACTCACAAACTCATATGATGATAATGGAAATGTACACACATCTCTCTATAACACTGGCCAAATAAGACTAAACAACATCCAAATGGGGATAAGATATGATAGTAAGTTTATTGAAGAGTTTTAAAGCATCAACCTGCTGCTTTGGAATTCCAATCCTTGCATATTTTTCTCTAATAACTCACTAATTACCTACTATTACATGTGATCAAACGATAATAAATAACTGAAAATTTATTTGAAAACTATTTAAAATAAAATTTACCAATTTCAATATGCCAATTTACATTTAAAAACCAAAGAGGGGTTTTAACCAAATCATGCATTTTTTCCATGATAAATCTAATGAGTTCCTATAAAAAATTCTTTTTTTCTCAAATACAAATTTGAAATCAATTTCACAATTCCATTTCCCATAATTTCCATCAAATCTAAATCATACCCAAATTTACTAGAATTGGGGATTTTTCCCAATTTCCATGCCAAAGTAAATAAAAATGAAAATTTACATCAAAATAGGTTTTTAAAATAAAATAAAAATAAATTTAATTTAAATCAAATAGTTTATCGTTAAATTAATTGGTAAATTTTAAATGGAACCACCTACCTAGGGATCACATAATTATGTTACTCAATGCTCATAATGGGTGACTCCATTGAAGAACATCAGTAAAGTATCTATGATAATCACACATAGATTCAAGAACTAAAACAAGGGGACTAGATTATCCAGTAACAATAAAATATGACAAATCCTACGGAGGAGAGAGGAAGAAATCAGGAGAGATCAAGAAGAGAATATTCACATACCTGGAGGAGATCAAACATCATTTACTGTGATTTGATCTACCTAGAAAGGTGTTTTGAGGATCCAAATAGGGTCTTTGAGAGACTTATAATCATTGGAAATAATGATAGGGGAAGTTAGGGCTGAGTGGGAGGTAAAAATATGGGTTTAAGAATTTTTACTTTTTTTTGAAATAATAAAATCCCATGCGCACGGTTAGTTGGTCAGGGCCACATGGGTTGTCAAACCATGCACCCTTATAGCATGCCCCTATTGGTGGGGTTTCATAGTTTCTCTATGGTGGGTGAATGATTTGAAAAACTATGCACAAACCTTGAAAAACCCCACTACCTGGGTTTGCATAGTAGGGGCGTCCATGGGTTGGGTCGGGTCAGGTTTGGGGCTTTTTTGGAGTCAAACCAACCAAAAAAGGTTGGTTCAGGTCATGTCGGGTTAGGTATGAGTGGGTTTTTAATTGGGGACCAACCAAGCCCAACCCATATCAGATTAGGTTGGGTTGGGATGGGTTGATGAGTTATTGAAAAAAAGGCAGCTCTTTGCTCTTGGATTAATAACCAGTGTGCTGTGTGGACACATATCCTTCTCCCTATTTAGTGATTCATCTTCCACAACATGCAAGGTGGAATCATTATCCAAATGAAAAATAAACCGTAAAAATGATCCCTCAAAGACATCATCGATAGTGTGATGCCCATATGATATCTATTTCCTGTAGCTACTCTATGGTGGATCTAAGATCATGGAGTTCACGTTGGGGATAGAGGTGGAGGAGAAGTTAGATAGGATAGTCTCTAGAGAATATGGGGTCACGATAGTCAGGGTGGAGTACCAAATCTTCCTATCATCCCTGTCGGGCATTGAACCAAGCACTGGTAGGATCTCACAACCCAGGATGGCTGGTGGCAACCCCCATGCATGAGACGACGCACTATCCGGGAGGTATGAACACGGTCGATTGATGGGTATGGTGCCTTGTACAAGGTGTACCATGAATGTGACCTTCATATCATCTAGAGAATCTCTATCAAGGTCATCCACAAGAATAATATTACCACGTATGGATAGATGAAGACCACTGCCAAGCTAAAGGTCTCGGGAATGAGCTTCCTCTCCCACCCACACATCATTCTCCACATCAAGGTCCTTGCCAGCAGATCTAAGATCTTCTTCATCCTAGGGTTCTTTTATGGTGGTGAGATATTCGATACAGGAGATGAAGGAAGAGGCCAAAATAGAGGTGGAATTATCTAATGAATCTAGAGATGTGGTGATCGTGGTGGAGATGGAGATAGAGTTGATGGCATAATGGTAAGTCTCCAATATATCTGGTATCATGATGGTCGAATGAAGTGGAGGTCGTGGAAGAGGAAAACGACAACACAGGTGAGGAGATGTGTGGAAATGAAGGAACAAGAGGGTTTCTGATAACATAGATGACATAGGCAAGGGGGATGACACATAACATGCCAGTGGTGATTATAGGTTTCCAAGGGAAGAAAGGTAGAACATGCATGAGGGGAGGAGTAGTTTATCAGGTTGGTTGGGTTGGGTTGGAAAAAATTTTCCCCAACTCGTGACCTGACCCAACCTGACCACAGCTCAAACCGGCGTGACCCGAAGCATAAATATTAAATTTTGAACCAGACCCAATCTAACCCAACCTGATCAAGTCGGTTTGGGTTTGGACACCCCTATTGAACAATTTAATCTAGTAGGGAACACAATTTGGGAAAACCGTGCACCAACTGTGAATAACCCAAAATCATTCCAAAATTTTCAAACTTTTCCCCAAATAATCCTTAAGTGAGACCCTACCAATGAATGATTGAAAAAATGAGTCCAAGAGTATGTAAAAATAGTAATAGGTTGTTACATGGTCTGTAGAAACATTGATTCAAAATTAAAACTACTTTTCCCATCACCAACCAATAGAAATAGTGATAAAGACTGTGTTAGGTTAAAATAGTATGTCCCATCTCCACCAATATTCAATTTTTTACTTTCTAAAACACCATTTTACTATAGTGTGTAAGTTTCACTAAACTCATGATGAATACCATGTTTTCAAGATAAATTCTGAATTCTTTATTTTTATATTCACCTCCATTATCATTTCCCAAACTCTTCACAAAAATATACACAATCCTATTCTAATCTTCTCTTGAATCTCTTAAACATTTTTATATATGAAAATTTATGTACCAAATACATAATACATGTAATATGAGAAAAATCATAAATTAATGAAAGAATAAAATTATCTCTAAATGATGATTATTTACTCATTATCCCAAAAATATCGAAACAAACCGGGGGATGAGTTGAAAGAATTTCAACTTTCTTATACATTGAGTTTGTAATTTTAACTTTCTGACAAATGGAACAAAAAAATATCTTATTATTGAAAAATCAAGAATATCATGGATACTTTCTTACTTTATAAAATTTATTATATTTCGATTACAAATATTTCTGTACCTATTATTTTACAATTCAATATCTTTTATAAGGATTAGATAACATGAATTATAAACATCACCAACATGAAAAAAGTGCCCTTTTATATGCTAACCTTTTGTAACAACTTTTCTATCCTCAAATCCTTTAGTAAAAAAACAAACTTTTTGAAAACATCTTTACTACCATCATCACAACATTGAAAAACACTTAGCATGTTCTATTTCTTCCCATCATTAAATATGACCTTTTGTGATTTCAGTTTTTCATCCCCAAAAGAAGCATATCCATTGCCTTTGATTCTGAGAGATTCATAAATTCCCAAATTCATTCTTTCATCTTTAAAATGTTTCAAATTCTTTAACAGATTCAGATCTCCTATTATATATAAAGTTAACCCACTGTCCAATATCTAGGGTCATTATTTTATTATAAATTTAAGAGAAGTTTCTAAAACAATATGTTTTTATTTTCCATTATCTATCACCAAATCTAGATTTTGTGAATATTTGTAAAGATATTTTTTCTTTGGAAGAAAAATTAGATAATATTTTGTAAGATTTATCGGTTCTTCACATCCTTTGTGAATAGTTTTCAAATTTTGGAATATATTTTCAATTTTCATGAAAACTTTTTCAGGGGTCTTTATTCAGGAGTCTTGACTCACTATAAAACATTTTTTTCCTATTAATCATGGTATTATTGTAGTGTTTTTGATTGAACCAACACATATTTAATGTTTGGATGAATCCCTAACAATACTAGTAGTATACTTAGAAAGAATATTTTCCTCTATAACTTCAATATTTTCTGGAGTTGTAAACATTTTTTTTTCAAACATTCTTACTTTTCAAATTGGGAAATTGTTGATTCACATAAGTTGTATTATCTTTTGAAATATTCTTCTTCAACATTAATTTTTTCCTATATTCAACAGAATCACCAATATTAGAAACATTTTCATTTGATTTTATATTTTTTGATACTTCTTAATTTTCAAATTTGTTGGTTTTTTCTACATACATGATTTTCTCTTTATTCCAAATATTACGAACATGTTCATGTTTCTTTACAAATCTGACTATATATTTTTTTATCTTTATTATGTTTACACTTCTCAAAACTTTCACCAATTTCATAAATAGAGTTTTTGAATATTTTAATCACTTTATGAGTTTCATAGAACTTTTTTTAAAGAATTACTGACTCTACCTCCTTCAGTTTTATCATTACTTCATTCTATTCATCCAAATTATTTTTTTCAAGAGATATCTACAAATTATAAATCTCTTCCAACAAAATATTTTTCTCTTAATGAAAATATTCTAGATTTTTTTCTATAGGTTTCTACCTTTTCAAATTCTTTATTTCTCTATCAACTTATACAATATTTTGAAGATATTATTTTAACTATCGTCTCAAAGCATATTCTCATTGAGTATCTTATTTAGAAATACATCTTTCATAACCAGTAAACTCTTCATCATTTACATTTAAAATAAATATGTTTTATGCCTCAAATTTAGTGAATTTTTCATTTTCAAATTCACTATCACCATCTTCATAATCCTTAGATAGAAAATATCATTTTGGAATTGGATTAATTTTAATACTTTCCATTGTAATAAGATTTATATTTCTCAACATGTTTCTTAAAATATCTTATTGGACTTATTTAATTTCATCACATTCCTCTTCATCCATTCATTGAGGGAAATTTGTAGCAAAATACCCAATTTCTCTAGATTCAAATAATTTTAGAGGTAACTTCCCTTTTCACTTTACTATTCATATTTTCAAATATTTTATAAAATAAGGACAATAATTCATTAAAATTATCATTAACATCATTTTTAGTGTCAGATTGATCAACTTATTTCTCTTTGATAATATTATTAGAATTTGCTTACTTTCCATCTTTGAAGGATATTTCTAAATCAATTTCTTTTTTCTTTTCATAACATTTTTTATTATCATTTCATATACAATGACAGTGATGTATATGTCATCCAAAGATTGAATTCTAGGATATCTATCTTCCGAAGAAAAAACTTTGATATCAATTTTTTAGTAATATTTCATATGTTATTTTCAGCAATAGTTCAATCTTCCAGATTATCACCAAGACATCCAATGGTGCTTACAATATCATTCTCCCTTGTAAATAAGTCACCAATAGATTCATACTTAAACATTTTTGGATATTTATACTTCATCCTCTATATTTTTTTAAATTTACTTCTTCACCATAGTATTTAATTCATATATATATTTCATATTTTCCCAAACATCTTTGGAAGTAGAAATACCCTTAAATATAATAAATTTTATTTCATAGAGTGATGAAAGTAAATATATTTTATTCCTTCCATAATTTTCTATATTTTTCATATAAAGAGATGTAAGAGAAACATTCTTATCATGTGTAGGAAATATATATGTAGGATGCTCCAAAACATAATTGTAAGGACATGACCCCAGTAGACCAGAGCCACTGATTTATTTTATTACATTAGAATGATTATAATAATGTATTATCCCAAAGGAATGAACAGTTTAGTAGTTTTGTAAAACAATATAAAAACATAAGTCCAATATTACAACTTGAAATTAAATCCATAATAGAAAATCTATAAGAATCATAGATTATCCCTGCAAGTAATTTATAATATTTATCTTCACAACGTGGGGAAAATTAAACATACTAAACAGGTGAGATGATATTATATGTAAGGGTAATTAATACATTAGAAGTTACCATAAAACAACAGTAGGCATGGTGAAAACTAAAAACACATGCCTTTAAAAATATACTTGAGCATAATATGGCAGGAATGAAACTAGATTAAATATGGCCATATAAATGATCATAAGAGAATGAAAAATAACCATTGATATTCTAATATTCTAATGATCATATGGTTTATCAATTAATAATACAATAATGAGGGAATTAAAAATTCTGAACATTTGAAACATATTGTAAGGCCTTGGCCATGACATCTGAAAATACTAGGGTAAGGCCTGGGCAAGAACCCAATTCTATTTTCTCTCATGAGACCTACTGATTCATTGAAAAGATATAGAGGGCCCCAACTGTAAATTTTTGAGTCTAATGAATTCCTCATATGAAAGGGGTTAAACATAAACAACATGAACAAATGAAATAACTTTCTTCAACCTGTACACATAAACACTAACCATTCTAAGTAGCATGATGAAAGGTATCAAGATAGCACATACATAGTCAAACTAATAATAAACCATTTAGTACAATTTGGTAGATAATAAACATAATATATTTTCCTAAATAAGAAATAAAATTAAAAAAAGTGTTTAAATAGACAAAAATACTCTAATAAAATCATCGGGGAATTTTTGAGAGAAATATACTATGAATTTGAAGAGTAGTGTTTTTTTGAAAAAATATTTGCATAAAACCCGAAATGAACTAATTTAGTTTTTCCATGATCAAATGAGTGGTTATATAAAAATAATTTTGTCTTAAAACAGATTATATAGTGCACTTGATAATAGGTAAGAATTTGAGAAGTTCCCTTGAATCAAGCTTGTTTATTGGGAAGAACTGAGAAATATCATTATAAAACAATTAACTTCCAATTAAGTAAAGATGGATTCTGATTGGTACAAATATATATAACATTAACACATGATTTATGAGGATTAAATAATAATAATTAATTAAAAATTTTAGATTAAGTGAGACAAAGAGTAACCCAAAAGAAAATAGGGGTTCGGGTAGAAAACCCAAACCGCGTGTCCAAATGTGTTATGAACATGAGATTAAAATCATGGATAATCAAATTAATTACATTAATTATTTAAATAAGAACCTTATTCACATGTTTTTGATTTTTTATAATTTAATAAGTTAATTTACAACCTTTTTATGAGTTATAATATTCAAATTTATTGTTTGGGGGCATTCGTTTCCTTGGTTTTCATGATCGACATAATTGTATATGATAATAGATGTTCATGGGAAGTGGGTATAATTCACCAAAATTGAATTTATATGTTATTTATGAATATATAGTAGTGTAAATAGTTATATATACAATTTGGTTATATATTATGTGTATGAATCATTAGATAAAACATTTAGTGATAATCATTTAGATCTTTAGAGCGGTTTTTCGATCACCCCAAACAGGTTTTGTTCTATTATTTAATAACATGTATAAATTATGGTTAAGTAATAATTAAATAAGGTAAAATACATTTTTTTATAATCTGGTTAAACTATTAAAATGGTTTCATGACCATACTTTAAGAAGAAATTGAAGAACGAAACTTTTTCATCTACGAAGGTTGTAAATTGACACCTCCCGGACGATAATTTTTTTTAAATAAAAGAGAGTGAGTATGGATATTGATGATGGATATTTCATTAAAATTATATAATTATAGTATATAAAATATACTGGAGTTACCATGATCATTTTTACATATTTTGAGAGGAGATAATAACAAAACAAGGAACTTAAAAGAAATTAAAAGGAAAAAGGAGGAGGATTATACCTCTTGAGTACTCCTCCTAGAGAGCCTCCTTAAGGGAATGGGTTTTTGTATTTTTGAAATACCAAGAGGTCATGGATGTGAGGATAGACTACGGAAGATTATTTGGTCATAACTTTGAGAATTTTCAAGGCATATAGGAGTGAAGAGAATAGGGAGTGTGGTGTGGTTTTTATTGTAGAGGAGAGGAGTGATTTTTGAATATTTTATTCATTATTTAATTATTTTGCTCATGACAAGAAATAGTGTTTGATTCTTGAGACCGAAAAAAGTAATAGGTACAAGTGAGTTCTAACCAATGGACATTTGCATCATCCATGACTCAATAACGATGTATAAATTCATTTATTTAACATCTTTACTAAATTATCGAATTTAACTATTCACAATAAATTCAAGTATTTCAGAAAAATCAAAATAATTAACCATAAATTTTTTTCAACATTTATAATTCAAAAAATAACTCCATTTTATCAAAATAATTTTACAAATAAGTGAAATTTAATTTTTAAATAAATCGTTATTTACTTGAAAAATACATATTTTAAATTTAAAACTAAGTTTATAATACATTCAAAAATTAAATGAAGTCTCATAAAATTATCATAAAAACCTAGGACAAAAAAATATTTATTTATGAATACATTTTATGAAAATTATTTTTATTTTAAATAAATTTATCAATTTAAAAATATAATTAAATATTTTTTACTCCCAAAAATATCAATAAATAATTAATAAATTGTAAAATATTATCTCTCATTTATATAGTACCTAAATTTTATTTATACATACATGGGTGAGTTTTCAATTCATAAGGGTACATTAATATTCATAAGGGTAAGTTACTATTCATAAGGATAAGTTACTATTCACAAAAATTGTAAGTTGATCCTATCAGACTCTCAATATCTTACTGATCAGAACCATATATGTCATTTTTTCAAAATTAAAATCACAGAAGCGACGAAATTATTTTCAGCATCTAGGTTATAATTATATATAATAATAAAAAATTATTTCTTAGGGGCATAGTGTTGAATGAATTCTCTATTAAATTTATTTGTAAAACCTTGTGGCGTAACTTTCTTTCCCCATTACAAAATATTTTGTCTTTAAAATTACCAGAATGTTACCTCATAAAAAGATTTGGTTAGGTATTTGTCATAAGTTCCTCAGTCTCCCACGTCTCCTCTTCAATTTTATGATTTTTCTAAAGTACCATTTGGAGTTGAGTAATCTGATTCCTCATCACCTATTATTTAGTGTCCAGAATCTGGATAGGCACATCATAGTAAGATATATTGGGTTCCAATTATACACATTTAGAAGTGAGTACATGTGTTGGGTTTGGCATGTACTTTCTTAACAATGAGGCATGGAACACATTTTGTACCTTATAAAGGCTAGGAGGAATTGTAAAACAATAATCCAAAAATTCAATTATCTCCAAAATATCAAAAGGAACAATGTACCTAGGGATCATTTTACCTTTCTTCCAAAATCTTATAACACCCTTCCAGGGATATAATTGTATGAAAACATGATACCCCACTTGAAATTACAAATCCTTCCTTCGATTATTAGCATATCTCTTTTTCCGACATTGAGCTACTTTGATATGGGTTTTAATAGTCTTTACCTTCACTATTGTTTCCTCCAAAAGCTATGGGACCACAAGCTTCCTTTCACCAACTTCATCCCAACATATTGGTGTATGAAATATCTTTCTATACAATGCTTCATATAGCGCCATTTGAATACTTCAATGGAAACTATTATTGTAGGAAAACTTCACTAAATGTAAATAATGATCCCACATACGTTGAAAATCATGTTATCATGATATTAACATTTATTCTAATATTTGTATCATCCTTTCTGATTGCCCATCCGTTTGAGGGAGATAAGCAGTATTTAATCAAAGATCAGTATCCAAATATGTTTGAATAATTTTCAAGAATTTAGATGTGAATCATAGATCAAGATCAGACATAATTGAATAATTTTCTCTATGATGTCTCACAACTTCATTGATATATAGTCATTCAAGGTGATCCAATGAAAAACAATCCCTTATAGTGAGGAAATGAGAAGATTTCGTATGTTAATCCACAATTACCCATATTGCATCATTATTTCATGGTGTTTTGGGTAATACAGGGACAAAATACATGGTGATGTCATCCCATTTCTATGAAGGAATAGGTATAGGTTTCATGAATCTTCTAGTATGTTATCATTCATCCTTCACTTGTTGGCATGCTAAGCATCTTGATACATAATCAGCAATTTCATACTTCATGTTGTCCTACCAGAAATATTCCTTCAAATCTCTATACATTTTAGTGCTACTAGGGTGTATAGATAAATTTGATCTATGGGAATCATCCAATAACTCCCTTTTCAACTCAGGTATATAGGGAACATATAATCTATTATCAAATTTCAAAATTCCATCTTCACACACGAAGTCATCCAACTTCTCATCATTGAAACCTTTATTTTATTTTGAATATTCTTATCATCAGACTGAGAAGATTTAATTCTTTCTAATAAATATGGTTAGGAAACCAATTGAAAATGTAATGATGTTATACCTTATTTGAAAATTCCCATATCTGTCTTTACTAGATCCATCAATATATGATCCCTTTTAAATCCTCATTTTGTTAAAAAATCCACGATCCTTCTTGATCAATGCATCATCTACCTTATTTTCCTTTCATGGGTGGTAGTGTATCGAACAATTGTAATCCTTGAGTAGCTCAAGCCATCTTCTTTTCATCATGTTGAGTTCTTTCTACAAGAAGATATACTTTAAACTCTTGTGATCCATATATATCTCACAACTTTATTCATAGAGATAATGTCTTTATTTCTTCCACGAAAATATTACAGCTACTAACTCAAGATTATGATTTGGATTGTTATATTCATGAATTTTTAATTTCCTTGATGCATAGAAAATAACTCTATCATTCTGCATAAGGACAAAACCATGTTCTTTCATTGATACATCACTGTAGATCATAAATACACCATTTCCTGATGATAGAGTCAGTATTGGAGAATTCACTAATCTCCTCTTTAATTCTTCAAAATATTCTTCACATTATTATTCTCTTACAAAATTATCCTCTTTACGAGTAATCTTAGTTAACGGGTTGTCTAAATGGGAAATGTTCTGAATGAAATGCTAATAATAACCTACTAAAACAATAAAACTACATACCTCAGTTATGTTCGTTGGAGTAGGACAACCTTGTACATCCGTTTTCTTTACAGGATCAACTATGATTCTATCCTTAGAGACAATATGGCCAAGAAAAGAAGGATAATGAATCCAAATTTCACACTTTTTGAACATCCTATACAATTCATTTCTTTTAAGAGTTTTAGAATAATGCGCAAGTGATTCTGATGGCCGTCAAAGCTTTTGGAGTATAGTAGGATATCATCAATAAATACCACCAAAATTATTCCAGATATTTATTGAAAACATTATTAATTAGATCCATGAAAATAGAGGGTGAATTAGTTAGTCCAAAAGGAATGACTATAAACTCATAATGCCCATACCTTGTTCAAAATGATGTCTTTAGAATATCTTCTTTCCTCACACACAACTGATGATATCTAGATCAAAGGTCAATGTTATAAAAAATATTGGTCTCTATGAAGTGAATCAAATAAATAATTAATATGAGGTAGGGGATGCTTATACTTTATTGTAATAGCATTGATTTCTCTATAGTCAATGCACAACCTCATGGATATATCTTTCTTCTAGACAAAGAGAACATGGGCTTCCCATGGAGAAACCCTTGGGCAGATAGATCCTTTATCACTCAATTCCTCTAATTTTTTCTTCAGTTTTACTAATTATATTGTGTCCATTATATAAGTATTCATTGATATGTGAATTTAACTAAGAATTAAATCAATAGAAAACTCAATTTCCCACTCCAAATGATGTCCATGTAAATAATCTAGAAATATAAAAATGTATTATTTCCCAATAGCCACCTAATAAATTTGAATATTTTATTCCTCACACATAGATATTGAGTTCTTATCCTCCCCAATAATTGAATTCAATAGAGCTATTGGGGGTGGATCTTGATAATAATCAGATGGTGATGTTTCTACTCTAAAGATATTGGATTCTACACCTTCCTCACAAATCATAATTTCCTTTTTCTTGAAATATATTTTCATAACATATTTTGAAATCAAATCCATGCCAAGGATTATGTCAAAGTAAACCATAGTTATGACGATAAAATATGTAGATAATGTATATTTATATGCCATAATGGGGACTTCCTGACACATCTTTCTTATAATGAGTCTTCCCTTAGGGGTTTTGAATGAAAACACCCTTGTAAAGTAGAATTGAAAATATCTCATTTTTAAATAAATCTAGGGAAATATAAAGGAATTATATGGTCTATAATTAAATAAAGCATTGGCCAATTTTGAGGAAATGATTATAGTACCTTCAACCACATAATTAGGAATTTCAACATCAGCAGTTGTGATCACATAATATTGGCCTTACTCTCTTGGCTATCTCTAGGGAATATTTCCTTGACAATTTGGAAAATAATTGGAATAATTCACCATATCTTTACAATTTTATAATTGAACATTATAAGCTTATTTATTTACCTTTCAATATCAATGTTGGTGGCCTATTTCTCTATATTTGTAATAGACTCCTTTTACTTTTATGTAGGCTCTGGGGTGTTTCTTTCCCCAAGTATTAAATGTTGGAAAACTCCCCTTTTTATTATTCCCTTTATCCATTATTTCCTCTGCCACCCTCTTCTCCTGTTTCTTTCCTTTAAATACATAATACTTATAGAATTATTTATATATCTTGATTTCACATGAGAATATATCTTTGTATGATGAGAAATTTTGGGAAACCAGTGCCCTTCAGTGGAATGGTTTTAAACCATCATAGATTCGATCAATATTACTCCTTGGATTACATACGTAGTCTGTAACATGCCTTTCTATACTTGTGAAGTTATCTTTACTATTTGCAACATTCTCATCCTCTTTTTTCCTCATATTCAGAAATTATCTTTCCATATCTACTCGCTGTTCATGAGGAAAGTATTTTTCTAAGAAAATTTCCTTAAAATCCCTCTATTCATATTTCGAATATCTTCATCCTCATTTTTTTAGAATTATTTACCACCATTGATTAGTATATCATGATAAATGATAAAATACCATGACAAACTTCTCCCTTTAATTACTTCCCAAAGTGATAAATATCTTCTCTAAGGAACATATCCACTGCTCTACTATGAATGGGTTTGTCGTCCCATTCAATGATTAAGGATATTGTCACATAAAGTGGTCTAACATTTCTCATCCATGTTGAGGTTTAGGGTGCTCTATAAGGGTAAGGTTATTGTTCATAACCTAAGTCAGTTATCCTAGTATAGTTATAAGTTTCTCAACACTAGTTGCAGATATAGAACCTACATCATTATCTTAAATAGGGAAAATCCCTACATGGTATGCGCACATTCATGTGGTTTCTATTCCTTCCACTATGAGCCATTTCTAAATTATGGGATACACAAAATTAGGTTATGAATCATATTTCATAATATCAAATAATATAATACTTAACATAAATTTAAATTCTATGAAATGCTAATCCCATAATCTTAATCATGGTTTATTACGGAAACATTTACTATTAAATCCTTTATAATGTATTCTAAAGGAGATGTGAATTATCCTAAGCATATCCCCCTAGAGTTTTGAACTAGGTTCATAGGAAGGCCCATTGTCGTGTACTAGGTTCCCCCAGGGGAAGCTCGAAACACCTTTTCCTTGTTGTTACTCTTATTTACATCTAATCTAGAACCACATCCAATTTTAGTATCCAGACATGGATTTATTTTCAAGGAATATAAACTTAAACTCTTTTTTACAAAAATTATAGGAAGTTCTAGTATTCTTATACTCAATGTTTATCTTAGGTTTTTGTTCCCTAATCTATATTTCCTAAATCTTGTTTCCATGTTTTCTACTAAACTTTATCTACTACTAACTATAAGGACTTGAACCCAGTAGACTAGATATGGTGCCTTATCTTATTATATTATCATGATTACAATAAAGTATTATCCTGAAGGAACAAATATTTTAGTAGTTTTGAAAAAATATATAAACCTAAGCTCAACATTACATCTTGAAATGAAATACATAATAGAAAATTTATTTGACTCCAAGATTATCCCATCAAGTCATTCATAATATTATTATTCACATCCTAGGAAAAATAAAACATAATAAAGGGGTGAGATCAGATGCTCAAGAAGGGTAATTAATACAACATAAGTTATCATAAAATTAAATACATGGCATGGTGACCAACAAAAAACAAAGGCCTTTTAAAATATACTTGAGCATAATATGAGAAGAATAAAAGCTAATTAAATATGGAAATATAAATGATAATAAGAGAATTAAACTTAACCATTGATATTATAATTGTTAAAGATCACATAGATTATAAATTAATAATACCATAATGGGGGAATGCATAATTCCAAGCATCTGAATCATATTGTCAAGGCCTCAGCCAAGACGTCTGAAAATACTAGGGTAATACCTTAGCCAAACCCCAATTCTGTTTTTTCTAATGAGACTAATGATGCATCAAGGGGCTATAGTGGGCCCACATATTACTTTATAAGTACTATTAATTCTTCATATTAAAGGAATAAACATAAACAACATGAACATATGAAATAACTTTCCCCAATCTGTACACATAAACACTAACCATTCTATGTAGTATGATGATTGGTATCAAGATGGCACATCAATAGTGAAACTTATTATAAACCATTTAATAAAATATGGTATATGATAAACACAATATATTAACCTCATTAAGTCATAAAATTTAAAATAGGTGTTGAAATACACAAAAATACTCTAATAAAATCATTGAGTAATTTTTAAGAGAAATACACTTTTACTTTCAAAAGAAGTGTTCTTTTGGAAAAAGTAGTTGCATAAAAATAGAAATGAACTAATTTAGTTTTTAAATTATTAAATGAGTGGTTTTATAAAAATAATTGTGGCTTAAAACATATTATATAGTGCTCTTGAAAATAGGTAAGAATACGATAAGTTCTCTTGAATCAGGCTTTTTTATTGGGAAGAATTGAGAAAGATCTTTTCAAAAAATTTAACTACCCAAAAAATAAAGATGTATTGTTTTTGGTACACATACATAGAACATTAACATGTAATTTATGAGGTGTAAATGATAATAATTAAAATTTAATTGTGATTAATTGATACAAAGAATTGCCTGAATGAAAATGGTGGTTTAGGTAGAAAACCCTTACCTTGTGGCCGAATGTGATCAGCATTTGAGATTAACATCATGTATAATAAAATTAAATACATAAATAATTTAACTAATAACCCTATTTAAATTGTTTTTATTCTTAATAATCTTATTATGCTCATTTATGGAATTTTTATGAGTTATAAGATACAAATTTATCACCTGGGAGCATTCGTTTCCTTGGTTTTCATGATCAACATAATTTTATATGATAATGGAAGTTCATGTGGAATGGGTATAATTATCCCGAATTGAATTTATATGATATTTAAGAACATAATTAGTTTAAATGGAAATAAATATCATTTGTTTATATAGTATGAGTATGAATCACTAGATAAAACATTTAGTGATAATCATTTAGATTTTTATGGTTATTTTTCGATCACAGCGGACTAGTTTTGTTCAATTATTTAATATCATTTATAAATGATGGTTAAAAAATCATTAAATAAGATATAATAAATATTTTATAATATATATCAAACATAAAAAGGGTTTCATAACCATCCTTTAAGAATAAATTGATAAACAAAACTTCATCATCCATGAAGGTTTTAAATCAGCACCTCCTGGATGATGATTTTGTTTTTTAAAATAAAAGAGAGAGAGAGAGTAATGATATTGAAGATGGATATTTCATTAACATGATATAATTCCAGTATATATATCATAGTAGAGTTACCATGATAATTTTTATAGAGGTGGTGAGGATATAATAATAAAATTAGAAACTTAAAAGAAATTAAATGGAAAAAGGAAAATGATTTTACCTCTTGAGTACTCCTCCTCAAGAACCTCCTTAAGGGAAGGGGTTTTTCTCTTTTGGAAATACCAAGAGCTCATGGAAGTGGGAATATAATAGGGTAGAGTATTTGGGTAGAACTTTGAGAAGATTAAAGGCTTAATGGACTGATGATAAGATGGATTAAGGGGTAGTATTTATAGTTGAGGAGATGTGTGATTTTTTAATATCTTATTCATTATTTTATTATTTTTCTCAAAAAAGCAAAAATGTTTTATTTTAGTTTCCAAAACCATAAATAGGTTCATTTCGGTTCTAATAAATAGCCATTTACATCATCCATGACTCATTAATGATGTATAAATTAATTTAGTTAGCATATTTTGTAAATTTTGGAATTTTACTATTCACAAAAATTCAAGTATTTCAGAAAAATTCTAAAAATTAACCCTAACCATTTTTGGATTTTTAGAATTCAAAAATGAACTCCATTTTATTAAAATTATTTTTTAAATAAGAGAAATGTAATTTTAAATAAAATATTTCATTACATGAAAAATACATATTTTATATTTAAAACTAATTTTATGATACTTTCAAAAATTAAATGAGGACTCATAAAATTATCCAAAAATCAAAGAACAAAAAAAATATTTATTGAGGAATAAATTTTCTGAAGATTATTTTTAATTTAATTAAATTTATTAATTTAAAATTTTAATTAAATATTTATTACTCACAAAATATCAAGACTTAATTATTGATTTTTAAAATATTCCCTCTAATTTATACAGTGCCTAAATTATATTTATATATACATGGGTGATGATTCTATTCCTAGGGGTAAATTACTATTCATAAGGGTGAGTTACTATTCATAAGTATAAGTTACTAATGGACACAAATGTATGTTTATCTTATCAGGCTCTAAATATCTTACTGATCACAACCTTGTATGTCAGGTTTTCGAAATACAAATTACCAAATCGGAAAAAGTATGTTTAGAGGCTAGGTTATAACTATATCTTATAACAAAGTGTTTTTTTCTCAGGGGCCAAATGTTGTATTCATTTTTTATTAAATTTATTTGTAAAACCTTGGTGTGTTATAATAGTAACTGTGAGACATAAGATATATCAACAATCTTTGTTTCCGGGTATGATTGTTTATTACATCAGAAACTATAATCCTTATATTATTCACACAATTAAAACTATCCTTTTATAATTATCCTAAATCATTAGGAATGTAGTAAATGAAGGTAATGTTTACTATGATACAAATTTAAAAGGCCCACATATGATCAATGAAATCACTAATATGGGTTGGGGTGAATAAGTGATACTTTTTTCTATTATTTTATTTTTATTTTGAAACAACATTCACCTATTATTAAATACTTTTCACTATTTAGAGAAAAACATTCAAAAATCCATAAGAACACAAGAATTTACAGGGTTAAATAATGAGTAAGATTATTTACTCCTTGGAATAGTTTGAAAATAATCCAATACTACACAATCCAATAGAATAAAATCATTTTTAAGAGGATACAAAAAGTAGGGAATACCCTTACATTTTCATAGAACTATGATCAATACAATATTTCACGTAAAAATTTTAGAATGAAATATGTAAATAATAATTTGTATCATGTTTAGAAACCTTTAGCAATATTTTCAGAACATTTTTACTTTTCTGCTTCAACAATATTCACTATTTTAATTCTCCAAAAACAATTCTTCACTTTCTTACCCAGCAACAGGTAAGAAAGAATTCTCTAGAAATTGTATTGAATGTAGTCCGATCACTCAATATTATTCTTATGTATGACTCTTTAGTATAGAAACAAGTTTAACATGTTTTCATATAGAAAAATAGAACCCTACCCATTTATTTTTATTTCCTTTTCCAAAAAAATCAATTGGATTCTTCTATATGATCCGCTAAAACCAGACCACCACTTCAATGATATCTTCTTCATTCTATAAACATGGCTCCATACCTTCTGAAAAATAGTTCAAAGACAAAAATTTAGATCTCTTCCTTCTTGAAAATGAATAGTATCAGTGTACACTGTACATGAACCCATTTATATAGGTTCACAAAAAACACCAATCATGGGAACTCAAAATAATTTTCCCACTCAATAAAATTACAGATCTATTAAATTTACATTCATTTAAACTTAATTTGAACACTTATTAATTTTTATCAAATATTCTAGAGTGGTTTTGAATCTTTATGAATTATCAAGATCTTTTTAAATATTGAATAATAACCTCACAAGTGTTATGTTTGGAAAATGATTGTTCAGAACATCTTAGTCTGAAACATTATTTTTTATTTCGGTTCTCTTGACCCAAATACAAAATAGTAAAATGAAGGACTACTCACTCTATTTATTAAATCCAACTAAAGATGTTTGAAAAAATAATTACAACTTATAAAACCTTAATAATCTTAAAAAATATTTCATTAAAAACTTCAATATATCTCATATAAGAATCCACTTTATCCATTGGTTCAATTTATCCTCAGACCAATAAAACTGCATCCGATGACACTAAACATTTGATGACATTTCAGTGTCAAACTAATCATCCGTTGAATTGTATAAACATATATCCCAATGAATTAGTTGTTTTTATTCACCTGATGGATTTTTATTTAAATATTTCAAATGCATTTGTCTCAGTATCTCTCATAATTGATTTGTGTCAACCACCATTCTCAATGATCAGTGTAAAAAACTTAATTGATTGATCGACGTAAATAATTCAACTGATTGATAATAGTAGACAACTCTTCTGATTGATTTGTGTAAACAACTATATTGATTGATCAATTTTAATAACTATTCATATTCACAACCATCAACTCTGGTCCACCCAATACTATTTAGACAATCTAATATTCTACATCTGATGGAGCTCTTCATCGGAAGTCATATCGGTGCCAAACACTTGTCTAATGGATCAATGGTTGTAACTTGTTTGATTGATTAGTAACAAAAACAAATTTTTTCCTTTTATAACTCATAAATTGCTGTATAATTTGACAGATTCATTTTATTTGAATAATTGGTTCATCTTAGGGATCAACTCATCTAGTGGATTAGCCAATCACCACGTTTTAAAAATTATTGACTAGTAAATTCACACTTCTAGTTTTCAAACAACTTTAGCATAAGAAAAACAAAAACTTCATAGAAAAAATATATATTCACATTTCTCTTTTCTTCTATAGACTCAAAATTGTATCAAGTATTCTTCATGATGTTAATAACATTTAGATGAACATATAATCCTTAGATTTTTTATGTTGAACATCTCTTATGAAATTCCAAATCCAATACTTCTTATTTGTCCATTCCAAAAAGTACTATTATAGAAGAGTCAGACCAATAACAATAACACTCAGAAAAATAACACACAGAAACAATTGATATTGATAAAATTTAAAAAGAAATATGTGTAGGAAATTTTATTTCTGATACTTCTTCACCCAATCACGGAAAAATACAATAATAGGTGATTTTTCATAAAGAAAAAAAACATTCAGAAAACTTATTTAAAAAAACTCCCGCATCCAACTTGGTCCTAATCAATTATTATTATGTGTTTAGTGAATGGTTTTTCCAACCATATGGCCAAACCATGTAACCCCATTTTGAATTTACCAAATTTTCCTCTATATCATTAAAACATAAACCCATTTTCCCTTTTCCTCCTCGTACATCACCTCAACCATTAGAGATATCCTCCCATGCCTAAGATAGAATTTGATCTCCCTTATCTATTTGATGATAAAATCATGATCCATCTATCATGTTTGATTAATATTGGAAATAAATTAAATGAATTACCTTCTATTCCTAGTTTCTGTGATAAACCAGCCCTAATACCCAGGTACCCTGATACCCGAACTGACCCTTATATATCTTGAAGGGTGTTCTCAATCTCCATGGATTGGTTACTAGATACCAACATCATACAAAATAAAAGAGGGAATTTATTTTATGAAAAAATTATGAAGATAAAAGATATAATTCAACATGATAAACACTTCAAAGGGAGATAGTACTATAAAAAACAGATAAACCAACACCAAAATAGAATTATAAACCTTCCAAAGGAAACAATAATTAAATCTAGATAAAAGTCTTAAAAAATATTATCTAACAAGTGGAAAATAGATCCATAGGTCATCATCACCAATGTATAGTCCCATGGATTAATATCACCCACCACCTCCAAGTATCACCTTCCCTTTACTAAAACATGAAATAAAAAAAAATTTAAATGCCCGATATCAAAGGTAGGGTGTAAGATATAAAGAACAGTAGGGTCTCACTTAGTGACTCATAATCAATTCCACAGTAATTAAAATAATTTTGATTCATTTTAATTAGACAAGGTATGGTATATCAGTCACATATTTTGAACTAAAACATGATTTCATAAGAAAATAGATGGTTGATATATCAAATCTGTCTTATATAAACATTTTATATTAAACCCATATATAGAGAAGTTGGCATGAATAAAAAATTTCAATAATAAATGGCATGTATAATCATGTCAACAATTCATATAATTATATACAAAAGCCTCGTGGTATGTTTTTTTAGGTAATAGGATCCCACACATATCATTAATGATCTCCGATTAAGATAGGTGTGCACCCAGAAATCAATCTACACCCCAATCGTGGAACCCTAAAGAGATATATACACCCCCAAAGGGGAAACTTATCAGGCATTCATGCCACAAATATTTAGTAACATTTGTCATCATCAATCCATTTCTAGGGATTAAAGGTCTAATATTCTTATTCCCAGTAGCACTAAATCCCCAAGATAACATGTTCTTCAATAATCAATAAATAAAATAGAGGAAAATAAAACATTTAAAATTAATTCAAATTAAAATAGCATAGTTTTCTATTTTTTACATGCCTTTCTAATTTCATAAGCAAAATCATAGTTTACATAAATTCATACCATTTCAAATCGTATTTAACATTAAGCCATTTTTTCAATGTTTAACAACAAATCATCTTGTTAAATCAATTTCAAAATCAATCCATAATTTTCCTAAAATCTCTGCACATTTTAATTTCATTAAAATTAGGGGTTTTTCACAAATTCCATTCCATTTCAAATCACACATAAAACCCTTTCAGGTCAGGTTTTTTAAATCAATTAAAAACACAATTAAATTCAATCAAGAAATTTTAGTTTTCAATTATAAGGAAAAGAAATATGGAATAACCTACATTTAAACACATGTTCAAAGACAACACCAGTAACATGATCTCCAACGAAGAACGAGGTGGAGGAGATCAAGAAACACTACCTATAATAATGATAAAAAATAGAGTTTAGATTCATAAACAACATGATGATCTATTAAACTCTAAGGAGAAGAGAAAATGAGATTAGAATAAACTGCATGAGAGGAGACCCACTTTCCTAAAGGAGATCAAACAAGATCAATGATGATTCGATCTACTATGAAAAGGGGTTTTAGGAGAAAATTACCTCTTGGGAGCCTTCAAAGACCAATAATTAATGTTAGGGTAAAAATATGGTAATTAGGTGTTAAATTAGAATGTTTTTGGATTTTAATAAAAATTTCAATGGAATTTCATAGTTTTCTAGGTAGTTCCACAGGGTTAGGAAAACCGTGTGTCTTAACCAAGATCCCCTACTTATAAGGTGAATAGTTTATCATAGAAGGGTGTAAGGTTTATAAAACCATACAACAACTGTGAAAACCCTCACTATTTAAGGTTTCATGTTATGTAGGTTCTAGCCAGATGGTTTGTAAAAAATTTTCACCACCCTTCTAGTGGATCACAAAAGGTTGCATGGATTGATAAGCCAAACCAACTTATTTACCATAACTATGTGTGAACCATGAAAAACCCATTGTGCTTCAGAAATTCTCCAAATTTCTCCAAAAATACCCTGATATAAGACCCAACCAAATAGTTATTAAAAAAGGGTCATCAAATACCTAAAGTAAGGTAATGGGATGTTACAACCTCCACACCATAATTGTTTTCACCAAAAAACCTTTTCAGAAAGATCCACATCAAAAAGGTGTGGACACTTATCTCTCCTTAGTGCGTCATTCTCCCATGTCTCATGTGAATCAAAAATATGCTTCCATACCATAGGGACCAAAGGTATCACCACCCTAGGAAGAACCTTTGTCTCTAAATTAACAATCTCAATTGGATGCTAATTTATGGATAAATCAGGCTTAACATTAAGACCCTCCTATCTCAAGTCATGAGATTGGTCAGAGAGACACTTCTGAAGTTGTGATACATTGAACACACTATGCATCAACATCAACAATATAGGAAGTGATAAATATTAATACACTTTTCCCACTTGTTCAACAAACTCAAAAGGTCCCACAAACCATTTCCAAGATTTCCCCATTTCCCAAGTCATCAATGACCAAAATTAGTCGAAACTCTCAAAAGCACATGTTCAACAACTATAAACACCAAAGTTCACCTATAAAAGTTAGAATAATATTTTTACCAGCACCATGTCATTAACATTCTCTAAATAATCAACTGAGTATTAACTATCATTTATTAGAACAAAGTCCGTCAAACCAATGAAAATTTACCAATATCTAACTAAAAAAAATGAAATTTACTAGGATAATGATAAAAGACCTCAAAATGATCCGTTATGGTAGCATGATAGAAAATTTTGTTGTAGGTGAACTCATCCAGTTCCAAATGGACATCCCAATATCCACCAAAGTCAATAATACACACACAAATCATGTTGTCAAGAATCTTTATAGTTAATTCATTTTATCCATCTGTTTGTAGATGATATTCCATACTAAAATTCACCTCAGATCCTAATACCTTTTAGAGGCCTATCTGAAAGAAATAAGTAAAATGGTGATCCCTATCAAAGACTATAGTAGAAAGTACTCTATGAAATATGACAATCTCCTGCAAATATAGACGTCCCAATACTCAACTTTGGTTGTATCATGAGTGGTTAATAAGTGAGTTAATTTGATTATCTGACCCATAAAAACCCATATCACATTCTTTCGTTGAGGTTTACTTAGAAACCCATCCTAGAATTACATAGAGATCTCATCCCACTTCCATGTTAGGAATGAAAGTTACTAAAGAAAACCCAAAGGTATCCAGTTCTTGGCTTTGACCTTTTGACCATTATAGCTATCATGAACCATCCTAGTGGGGACCATACCATTATTTTCCAAGCCCGACTTCAATAGGCCAGGGTCTGGAAACTAGTGCTCAGAAGGAATATCATTAACATGGGAAGACTTAGCCTTTGCAAAAACATACACAAACACACATCTCCAAGATTATAAAATGTTGAAATGTAAATAAAAATGAACAACCATGCATGCATACATCTAAATCCCATAACCAGAGTATGAGAAGAAGGAAAATTAAAAAGGGCCAAAGACAATACCACTACAAAGATTATTAAACACAAGTACAAATTTAATGTAAAATTGGGACTGCTTTCAGAATTCCACATGAATAGACCTTGGTGTGTCTGGTCTCACTATGCACCATATTTTTTTATTCCATCACGGACTCTGTCAAAAGTTCGATCATCTTCACATGACATGACATGTGCAATAAAATACTATGATGGGGTGAGTTTAGTAATACTTTGTAGGAAACCAAGAAACCACAATGAATATAGTAAATGAAAAATATAGTCATCTCTATATAGGTACATGTCTACAACACATATAACAAGAATATAAAAATATACTTCAATAAGTCACAAAACATAAAGGTAAGTGAAAACCATAGTATAATATCCTAGGATTACAACTCAAATATTAAAAAAAACTCATCCTGGAAAACAAAATCCTAATTCTATTTGCACGGATGACGTCCATCCAAGAGGTAACACTCATCAGGTCTCATTATTAGAATTACACACAGAAGGTCTGAAGAGAATATAATAGACATATGAGGACTTCTTCCATGTTCATGAGGTGATAATAACAACCCAATATGAACTAACCCACTAAGTAAAGGACTGGTTCCCACATAGTGTTTGTCACAAAGATACCAAGAACTCCACCAAGGGAATGAAGATGAATAGAGGATCTCACTTCAGGCCTCATGAAGGTTTTCCAATGACTCTATCCAAGAAATCCTATTGAAGGGACAATTTTCCTAGGAGTAGGAGATGATCCCATACTATCTCTCAGGGAGAAGGATATGGGGAACTCATCCTAAGGAATTTTGTCCAAGATACAGAATAAAAGGGCTTCAATCCATGTATAATAAAGTATACAGTGTGTAGTAGGGGTCACACGCCATGTCCCATGACCCTAGGTCCCACCCATATAAGTGGCCCATGTCTCTTTCCCTCATCTATGTAGAAGTACATGGTGGGGAGGATTATAATGTATTAAAACATGTTCCTATACATGGATTCGACTAATACACATGTTCCAATGTACCATTACATGACTTAGCCCATGTACTTCTTCCAGGACGTTTCCACGTGGGGGAGTACACAACATGCTCAAACCCATTTTCGAGTCCCCTCTGAGGTACACACCGAGTCACCTGGGAGAGAACAAACACCATGTGATATGGGTCACACTCTATGTGATACTTATGTTTCTAAAAAGCCCTAAAATCCATCAGGAGGGACCCACACACCGTGTAATCCTGGATTACATGCTTTGTGGATTGAGATTTTATAGAATCCCAGATCTATGATCTGCACGTCTTCTACGATGATTTGACCAATGATAAGAAAGTGTATCACCTGGAAAATCATAAATCAGGCCCTGATGAACCTATGCATCACCAATTGAAAACTTTCAAACCTTCTATATGAAGGTAAAATGGGATTTTCTTCGTTCTTCATTGAGTGATGAAGAACTCAAATATCAGGTATCTATGTCTTCTGATTTTCTAACATATCTACCATATGACCAACATCATTTCATTCTGATCCCAACTCTATGATTTTGTATCGTTGTTCTAGGAAATGGATGTGCAATGATCAATTGATCAGGATGTGTCTAACCAAGGGCCAAATAAAGAACACCCGTGGTGAATGAAGAACTAGGGGATACAAACACAAGAACAAATGATGGGAACAAACCTCAATCGATGTTTGTGTTGATATTGATTTGTTTCTATGATAATAACCATGAATAAATCTTCAAATCAATGCAATTATCCCAAAATCACCCCATAATAAACCCATCCCACAAATACCCATGATCCATGGATAAATATGATAGTCGATTGATCCATGTTCATTATAGGAAATAAGCATGGGGAAAAAAATCAAACAACCACCTTAACTCGAGTTGGATCAATCACTGAGTAAGAACAATGTGATGTTGTTTCCATTGGCGATATCCTTCGATTATATTACACGTTAATCACTGATCCACGACCCGGTCAGTGTTCGTATGAGATAAATATTCCAAAGGTCTCTCTAATGTCTTTACAATTGTTCGTGGATTATGTAGATTACCAAAATATTTCAACATAATAGTCTATTTAAAAATAGGGAATTGGGTTTTTGTGTCATTGAACCAAATAAAATAAATAAATAATTATTTTATTCATTTTATGCCTACGATGGATTTTCCACAAATGACTCATGATGACTATGGTTATGTTTATCCTATGATAAAACCCACATTTTGAAATCAATGGATCCATCTTATTTTTTATTTGGAAAACCATTTAGAAGTTATTAATTTTTTTTAGGAAAACTGTGTGCACATGCTATTTAATATTTTTAACATATTTCAAACATTTATTTCAGGCACACTGGGCCTCAAAATCACAGGTCGTCTCTGTACCTTATATTGAAAATAATCCTTATATAATAAAAAAATAATACATATCAAATATGAGTCACTAAATCCTCCCTACCTTGGGGATTTATGACCCAAAAAAGAAAAAATAAGGGATACTAAAAAAGATGTGGGTACTGAGCATGAATACAAGCCTCCCACTCCAATTTTTTCACCTGAAGATTCTTGGGTTTCCCCTAGACACCCAATAAAGGAATCTATTTTCCACAGAGGATCCTCTCTTACCTATCTTCAATCTCTACTGGGTACTATGCAAAAGTAGCTCCATCCTTAATGTCCACCTCACCCTAGTTGATAATGTGTGCTGGGACATACATGTATCTTTTTAGTTGTGATACATGGAATACATCCTGTACTCAGTCTAACTTCGGAGGTAGATATAAGAAGTACACTATCTCTACAACTCTATATAGTATCTAGAAAGGGTCGATGAACCTTGAAGACAACTTGCTTCCCCGACCAAATATCTATAATCCACATCGAGGTGAAACTTATAGGAACACATGGTCTCCTTAATTAAACTCAAAAGGCCTCCACCATATGTCTGTATAAGAATTATGATAGCTCTGTTCAATCTTCATTTTCAACTAGATGATCTACTCCTTCTCTGTTGTTGATAACGCTAAATTTGGGCACATGCATGATAACACTCCTAGGCCAGTCCAGAAAATAAGTGACATGTATGGTTTCCGAAATAAATCCTTGAATGGTTTCATACTAATTATGGAATGATAGTTGTTGTTTTATGGAAACTCCACCAATGGTAGGTGATCCTCACAACTATGGCCAAAGTCTAACATGAATGATGATAACATATTCTTCAGAACATTCATGGTATCCTAATTTTGGTTGTCAATTTGGGGTGGAACGCAATGCTCAAGCATACCTGAGTCTCAAAATCCTTTTATAATACCTTCCAAAACAAGTATGTGAACTGAGAATCAAGATTAGAAATTATTGTTGATGGAACCCCATAGAGTCGGACCGTCACCTGAATGGAGAGGCATCCCAATATTTCTACTAAAATCTACTCTCGAATAGATAAGAAGTGGGGAGACTTGGTGAGTCTATCTATGATCACCCAGATGAAATAATTTCCCCTGGATGTACATGGAAATCCTATTAATAATTCCATGTATATCCCATCCCACATCCATTTTGGAACCTCAAGGGTTTGATTTAAACATTCTAGAACTTGGTACTGATCCTTCACTTACTGAAAAGTAAAGAATCGAGAGACAAGATCTGCTGCTCCTTTATTCATTCATGGCTACCAAAATTTAAATAATTGATGAATGCTACCACACACTAGTATAAAAGTGCTAAAATATCTAGTTTATTAGTCCCATGAACACTGATGATGTGTTCATCACACTAAATGGAATCACCATGTACTCATAGTGATAGTTCCTACATCTGAATGTTGTCTTTAGTATATCCTCATCCTGTACTCATAGCTGCTAATAGCCTGACCCAAGGTCAACCTTTTAGAACCACTGATCCCCTATCAACTTATTCAAGAGTTTGTAAACCCTCAATAGTGGATAATTTATAACATCATACCCCTAATCATTAGCTTGAGTTGAGGTGGAGGTTCAACTTTGTGTTAGGTGAAATCGCTGAGGCACCAAAGGCAGGAAATAAAATCCAAGGGCTTCTTGAATTATGGGGGATAATTTTCCATTTGAAATGAATGAAACCAACCAAACATCCCCATATATAAAACAACAATATGATTCATTTTAAACATGTTTTTCAATTCAAAAATATCAAAGGACCAATACAACCAAACTAAAATATTCTAGAATTAGAGTACCAAGTGAAGGAAAAGAACAAAAAATATCAAGACCCCATGATAAATCTCCAAAGATCAACATCAATCTCCAAGCCTCAATATCATAAGACCACCCAATCATCACGATGAACCATTAAGGAAATGAGATGGTTTACCTTTAACTATGTCTCGATGTACAAAATATGAAAACGTGCCAAAGTGCCAAAGTAGGGTGTGAGTAATAATACTCAGTAGGTTTTCCCAAAAAAACTTCCCTACACATGAGACTAGGATAAAACCTATTAGCACATTTATACAAATAATTATATAAATAAAATAAAAAAATCCACAATTTTTTTCAGTAAGAAAAAATATCCTAAAGAAATATTTTACTATAATCAACACATGTTCAAAGAAAGAAAATGAACAAATCATAACTAGTTACCATTCCACATTTCCATAACCCCTTTCATCTTGTGTGGATTCACACACAACTCAACCTTACACATATAAAAAAACCACATGATCTTAGTGTTACCATTGATGATTGAACTTCACATCTGACCCCCTCCCCTTTTTAAAGTGGTCCTTCACTTCCTGATTAAAATCCTTAGATGGTGATCCTTTACACCCACTATGCTTCCTATCCAACCAATGATAAATCACTTAATCTAAAAATAATTCCTACAACAAGTACCAAAATAAAAAAAAAACATTCCAATCAACAACTACCATTAACATCCAAAACTTCTTCAATAAATCACCCATTTATTGAAAACAACCTTAAACCATTAACCATGCCAAAACACACTTGAATAAACCAACATCTTTATTGAAAACCATTTTCTTAAAACATTTTCATAAACCAAACTATGAAAACAATTTTAAAATCATCATTTTAAAATCGAGCAACTATGCACATTGCACAATAATAACCCTAACCCCTAAAAATCCAAAAATCATCACAAAATGAGTTTCAACCATGATTATTACATCAAATTAATAATAAATTTGAAGAAAAACCAAGGAATTTTAAATTAATCATTATAGTTCTAGAAAAATGGAGTTGAGAGTAAAGCTACCTACCTATAGGGCTTGGAAAAAATGACCCACCAAACAAACGCACACCAAAACTAGGTGAAATATTAAAAAATTCACCGTATATCCCTTTACCTAGCATCAAAATACCAAATCATACTATTATAGGCAACACCAACAACAAATATATATGCGACAGATGTAAATCATTGAAATTGAGAGAGATAGAGGAGAACATATCTAAGAAAAACAATGAAACTTACATGGAGAGAGACTTACCAATGGATAATAACCATAAAATAAACTATAAAACCATTAAAATAAATTCAAAAATGATTGGGAGAGCCTTAATTGTTGGGCGGAGAAGTGATGGCAAGAGGGGGGGGGGTTAATTGCCTTTTAAAAAATAATTAACAATTTAAAATCAAAGTAAAAAGTGCAGCGGAAATAAAAGAGGCAAGACACAAAACTTGATAATGGAGTTCGGCTTAAACCAAAGCCTACGTCTCCGCTCCCAACTCAACCGTTGAGAGATTTACTACCGCTTGCTTTTTAATGGTTTTAGCAAGAAACCCACTAGACTTTAAGGTAGTCTAGAACCTATTACAACTTGCTTTTAATGGTTGAGCAAGAACCCACTTGCTTTTAATGGTTGAGCAAGAACCCACTAGCCATCTTACAGGTGAAGGCTAGCTCACCTATGACTCAAGCCTTTTTAAGGTAAGACTTGACTAACCTCTTCACACCTTGAAGGTGATGTGAAAACCCAAACAAAAGGAAGATGAGAGAAAGAGGGGTTTGTAGGCACAAACCCAAATTGATGCTCAAAAAGATAAAATAAGAAAAACCGTAATGTGGAGAAGTCTTGGGCGCCAATGGATTGATTGGAGTTGATGAAGAGCGCTCCCAAGCTTCTATGGTGGTGCTCCTTGGATGTGGAAGTGGGTTGGAGCAATTGAGGTTCCTTGAAGGAATCCGCCGGAGGTTCGCCAAATGATTGAAAAATGTTCCCGTGGGCTTACTTGGGCTTACTTGGGCTTACTTGAGTTTCCGGGGCTTCCTAGTCCTTTATTTATAGAGGGGGAGCCCTCATATGGCCTTTGGGGGTCTTCGGAGCCGTTGGAGAGGCCTTCGGAGACGTTGGGGGTCAAGTGGGCAAGTCTGGTCAAAGCCCAACGACTAGTTTGACTGGCTCCACCGGCTGACTGGTGCTTGGCCACCGGTTGGCCGGTGCTTTGGAAAAAGGAGAGGGCTTCTGCCCAGGCACCACCGGCTGGCCGGTGAGGAGGCCACCGGTTGGCCGGTGCTGAGACAGTAGCAAACTCTTCTGTCTGGGTTCCACCGGCTGGCCGGTGATGGTACACCGGTTGGCCGGTGGTCTGGACAGAGGGGATGCCTTCTGCCCAGGCACTACCGGCTGGCCGGTGGTCATCCACCGGTTGGCCGGTGGACTGAAATCAGTCCACTTTTGCCTTCTGGCTTTCTTGGCCCAATTCCTTGGCAACCTGAAATCATTCCTATCATCCAAAAACACTTAAAACAAGATTAGATAAATAAGAGAGTGATTGTGATCATGAAAATTTAAACCACGAGGGGTACGAGAGGTACAACAATCTCCCCCTATTTTGATGATCACAATCACCAAAACAAACAATGAAAAAGACTGAAATTAAAGGCATGCTTTAAAGGATAAATTGAAAAGTAAATCAAAGCATGAGAGAAAGATTTCTCCCCCAATCAACCAAGAATTTTTCCCCCTTTGTGATTATCAAAATATCACGGGGCATAAAACTTGATTGAGGGAAAGGTTGAAAAACAAGATAGATATTTTAAACCAATTGAAATTTTTGAAATTTGAATTGAAAGTTTTAAATTGAAAGTTTTGAATTGAATGTTTTGACAATGATGTTTTGAATTGAAAGTTTTGAAAATGAAGCAAAAAGGCTAACTCCCCCTAAATAAAAACAGCAAATCACTGGGGAGAGGATTTTGAAACCGAGACAAATTTTGGCCCAGAGAGACTCGCTAAAAGGGATTTTTCAATCCATACTTGTCTAGTGGCGGGTCTTCTCCTATGAAATTCATCATTAAAGAAAATAGTTTTGGGCCTTCCATACCGGGCATTTTTGCAGTCGCACTCATAAATTAAGTGCCCGGGTTTTTCACAATAGTTGCAAAATTTATATTGGGAGCTCCCCCTTACAAAAATAGTTAGAGCATGGGAAGAGGAAGCTTGCTTGGAATAGCCAAGCCCTTGGGTGGTTCTAGATACGCATTGGGAACCAAGGAGCTTGGTTAAATTCTTTTCACCTTGGGTGAATTTGGCAAGGGATTCCTTTAAATCCTTGATTGTTGATTCCATAGAATCAACATCAGGAAGGTTTTGGATCTTGAGGGACAACTCTTCCTTTTCTTTGAGAAGTTGTTCCTTTTCGGAAGAAATTTTTTTGAAATTCTTTTTTAAAGCAATAAATTTGGAAGAATGTTCGTGAAAACCTTCCTCCAATTGATCTCTAGCATGTTGGAGATCCTCGTACGATAAATGATTGAAATAATTTGAAGAACTAGAGGATGAGGATTCGGAAGAGGATACCTCATGAAATGCCATTAGGCATTTTTTACCATTGTCACTTGAGGAGGAGGAGGAGGATGTGGAGCTATCACTCCATGTGGCTTTGAATGCCTTCTTCTTTTCCTTTTTCTTGGCCTTTTTCTTGTTGAGTGGACAATTGGGCTTGTAATGGCCTTTCTTTCCACACCCGTAACATGTTACCTCGGGCTCGGATTTTTCGTTGGGTTGAGCCTTGCAGGATTTCTTCTCCTTGTGCTTCTTCATGAATTTGTGCATTTTGCGGGCAAGGTTCTCCATTTCTGAATCGCCGCTTGAAGAGGAAGACGATGAGGAGTAGGAGCTTTCTTCTTTTTGAACTTTGAAGGCGATGTTCTTTGGAACTTTGATCGGTTTGCCTTCCTTTTCAGCTTTCCTCCTCATGGTGATCTCGAAGGTCATGAGGGATCCGATGAGCTATTCGACCGGCATGTTCTTGATGTCTTTTGCTTCTTGGATTGCCGTGACTTTCGGTGCCCATGATCTTGGTAAGATCCAAAGGATCTTCTTGACCATCATTTCTGCAGACACATCATCACCAAGAGACTTTCTTCCATTGCAAACATCAGTAAAGCGAGTAAACATTTCAGTTATATTTTCAGATGGATTCATGGTAAAAGACTCAAAATCCTGACGGTACATATCCAATCGAGTATCCTTAACTTTTTTGGTCCCCTCATGGGTAACCTCCAATAGTTTCCATATTTCATGAGATGAGGTGCATGTGGAAACTCGATTGAATTCATTACGATCAAGGCCACAATGAAGAGCGTTCATGGCTTTGCTATCAAGATCGAAATTTTTAATATCGTCTTGAGTCCATTTGGATTCATCGGGAGAAGAAAGAGAATAACCATGCATGACAATTCTATAAATAGGATAACCTATACTTCTAAGAAAAGTGGTCATGTGGGTTTTCCAATAAGTATAGTCGGTTCCATCAAAGAATGGAGCATGAACTAAAGAATAGCCTTCGGGGGCGAAAGAAGTTGAAGCCATCACAAAGGATCTTGAATTTGAAACCGGTTAGGGTATTACTCAAATTTTGCCTCTGATACCAATTGTTGGGCGGAGAAGTGATGACAAGAGGGGGGGGGGGGGGTGAATTTCCTTTTAAAAAATAATTAACAATTTAAAATCAAAGTAAAAAGTCCAGCGGAAATAAAAGAGGCAAGACACAAAACTTGATAACGGAGTTCATCTTAAACCAAAGCCTACGTCTCCGCTCCCAACTCAACCGTTGAGAGATTTACTACCGCTTGCTTTTTAATGGTTTTAGCAAGAAACCCACTAGACTTTAAGGTAGTCTAGAACCTATTACAGCTTGCTTTTAATGGTTGACCAAGAACCCACTTGCTTTTAATGGTTGAGCAAGAACCCACTAGCCTTCTTACAGGTGAAGGCTAGCTCACCTATGACTCATGCCTTTTAAAGGGAAGGCTTGACTAACCTCTTCACACCTTGAAGGTGATGTGAAAACCCAAACAAAAGGAAGATGAGAGAAAGAGGGGTTTGTAGGCACAAACCCAAATTGATGCTCAAAAAGATAAAACAAGAAAAACCATAATGTGGAGAAGTCTTGGGCGCCAATGGATTGATTGGAGTTGATGAAGAGCGCTCCCAAGCTTCTATGGTGGTGCTCCTTGGATGTGGAAGTGGGTTGGAGCAATTGAGGTTCCTTGAAGGAATCCGCCGGAGGTTCGCCAAATGATTGAAAAATGTTCCCGTGGGCTTACTTGGGCTTACTTGGGCTTACTTGAGTTTCCGGGGCTTCCTAGTCCTTTATTTATAGAGGGGGAACCCTCATATGGCCTTTGGGGGTCTTCGGAGCCGTTGGAGAGGCCTTCAGAGCCGTTGGGGGTCAAGTGGGCAAGTCTGGTCAAAGCCCAACGGCTAGTTTGACTGGCTCCACCGGCTGACCGGTGCTTGGCCACCGGTTGGCCGGTGCTTTGGAAAAAGGAGAGGGCTTCTGCCCAGGCACCACCGGCTGGCCGGTGAGGAGGCCACCGGTTGGCCGGTGCTGAGACAGTAGCAAACTCTTCTGTCTGGGTTCCACCGGCTGGCCGGTGATGGTACACTGGTTGGCCGGTGGTCTGGACAGAGGCGATGCCTTCTGCCCAGGCACTACCGGCTGGCCGGTGGTCATCCACCGGTTGGCCGGTGGACTGAAATCAGTCCACTTTTTCCTTCTGGATTTCTTGGCCCAATTCCTTGGCAACTTGAAATCATGCCTATCATCCAAAAACACTTAAAACAAGATTATATAAATAAGAGAGTGATTGTGATCATGAAAATTTAAACCACGAGGGGTACGAGAGGTACAACATTAATAACCCCTGATAAAAAGGCATCCTGAGTTTGGTTCATATAGGAGGATAAATGAGGTGTTTAGGGGAAATCTTGACCAAGCCCCATTTTAAAAAACCCTCATTTTAAGCCATGCATGGTTTAGCTGCATGGTTAGGAAAACCATGCGCTAACCTTGTTCCTCCTACTATCTTAAGAGGGTGCCTATCACGGTTGGACTACACGGTTAGATAAACCATGCACCAACCATACAGAATCCCAATGTCTAATGTTTCATGGTGTCTTGGAGATTCTGAATGGGTTTCACAAAAAATTCTCAAACCGTGTGCCCTTATAAAATCCCCAATAGCTTCCCAGAAACCTTAAAAAACCACCAAAAAATTAATGAAATAATTTATACGCATAAAAATAATAAATAATGGGTTAGATACCTCAAAACGGGTTGATACATTATCCCACCATTGGACATTTTGTCCTTGTAATGAAGAAAAATATCCCTTTCTGGAAAAAGATCTAGAAATTGTTCAATGATCACTTTCTCCTATTGCCAAGTCTCCTCCAAAATCTAACCATGTTTCCACAAAATGCAATCCAGACCAATTATTTTACCACACAAGACTTTCTGTTTCCTATCCACAATTTGCACTGGCATGTGCAACAATGAATAATATGACGCTAGCTCAACAAGATCCCATTGAATCACATGGTCAGGATCAGACTAACACTTCTTCAAATGAGAAAAATGAAACACATTTTGCACATTAATAAACCATAGTGGAAAAGAAAACCATATTCCACTTCTCTAACCCACTCAAGAATCTCAAAAGGTTCAATATACCTCAGAGACAACTTACTACGCTTTTCAAAATGACGATGTCCAAGCCTAGGAGAGATTATAAAGAACACATGATCACTCACCTAGAATAACAACGACCCTTGAAGATGATAAACATATGATTTTTGATGACTCTAAGCCATCTCCATTCTCTTCTTGATCAACTTAATCTTCTCTATAGTCACTTGGACAAGGCTCGGTCCAACCATCAAAGTCTCACCTGTTTCCACCCAATATAGTGAAAAACGACATGAATAATCATAATCATCTCCACACATCATAAAACATCTACAAAGTTCTGGGGTGAACTTCCCATTACGAATTATGAAAATCCACCATTATGAACTTTATTACAAGCAACGGTACAACAAACTAATTCCAAAAATACAATATTCCATTAGAATAGAACACCCCTTTTCCGGTGGTTTCCCCACCATAAATAGATTCCCTAATACTATAGAAACCAACATCAAGATACTATTCCTAAAGAATATTCTTGAGAAGATAAGAGTTAAAATGATCACTTGAAAATAAAACCTCATCCCATTGTCCCCATACTCGAAAATGAAAATATGAAAAAAGATCCATCAAGTTCAACTATTTATATTTTTCTTTCATGACATGGGTTGGATGTTTCATACACAAAGACTCAACAATGAAATTTCTGAGCCCTAGGGTGTAATCAGTGCCAAAATAAAAATATTACAAGTACCCCACCCAACACCTCTAATGTTGGTTCAAATCTCTTTAAGATATAATAAAATTCAATATTTTATGTTGTAATTAACCATACAAATTTCTCAAAAAATGAAATTCCACCAACTCTTAAGTGCATTAATCATATCTACGTGTTTGAGATAGTGGGTTAGATAATTCTTCTCTGGTGGCCTAATAGGTTTGGAGCCATAGGCGACCACGTGATCACACTGGATAAGAATATAACCAATACTCAAACCTAATGTGTCACAGAAGACCACATAGCCCTACCCAACCTCTATAAGAGTCATCACTAGCATGAAATTAAAAAGTAATTTCATCTCAATAAAATAACTCTTACATTTTTAGTCCCAAAAAAACAACATTCCCTTATGAGTGAGGGATTTCATGGGAGAATCCATCTATGAGAAATATTTAACAAACCTACAGTAATACCCTTCCAAGACCATGAATATTCTTATATCAAAAAAATTATGAGGTTGATTATATGTGATAAAAACTTTCACCTTCATAGGATCAACTAAGATAACATGTTCTAAAACCACATGTCCTAAGAATTTAACATCCCAAATACAGAAATTAAAATTTTAAATCTTTACATAAAAATCTGTAATCAATCAATATTTCTTGGACTACTCTCAAATGATGCATATGATCCTTTTAAATTTTCATGTAAACCAAATTGTCATCCAAAAATACCACCACAAATGAATCAAGGTAATCATGGAATATTTTTCTCATCAAATCCATAAATACTATAGTAAAATTGGTTATGGAAAAGGGAATAAAAACAAACTCAAAGTGACTATACTTGGTTCTGAAAGAAGTCTTTGGAATGTCAGATTCTTTTATTATGAAAAAGTGATAACTAGACAGAAGATAAATCTCTGAGAAATAATTTCCTCCTTTAAAATGATCAAATAAATTTTTAATACATTGTAAAAATACTTTTTCTTTAACATAAATCGATTTATTGTTTAGTAAACCACACATTAGCGAAGTGTTTCACCAGATTTCTTCATAAAGAGAATAGGTGCTGCCCAAGGTGACACTCTCAGGCATATAGAGACATTATGTAATAGATCATCCAACTGAGTATATAGATCTTTCAACTATGCCTGTTCCATATGGTATTAAGAAATAGATAATGGTATAGTATGAAATACTAAATCAATTGGGAAATATACCTCTCTTACCAGTGTCATGCAAGATAAATCAGAAAGAAAAACGTTGAGTAACTCAATGATGATTGGAGGGAGATCATCACTAAATGATTATCAATCCAAGTCAAAATAAATAACTAATATTACCATGAAAAACTCTAAAAACGATAGTCCACCTATTATTGCACATGGGTCCCATTCTCCCTAAAGGACACAAAACACCCCACCAGGCAGTGTAAAGGAGACCCACCAAAGGTAATTATGACAACCCTTGTCTTTATTACACATTAAGTCAGGATTTATTACATAATATAACCCATAATAAAACCTATAAGATTGAGAATTATAGTTTATTTTTAAATTAGGTACATTACATAACAACTTAAAAAAGGGAATAAATATACATAATTAAAAACTTCCTTAAAATGTTCATATTATTCCATCATACTTAAAATTTCATGGGATAACCTGAGGTCATACATATGAAAGGGGTGAGCTATAAAACCCGATTAGGGAATAAAAATGGAATAACATGATGAAATTATTACATGTTAGACAATATTCATATGAATTATAAATAAAATGGGTAACACTCATAAACATAAACAATGAGGCATGATATAGCTTGATAACATAAATGCAGCAAGGGAAATCTGGAAAGAACATTAAATATGGAATCTTAAACATAGGACAAGGCTAACCATAATGAAATCCTAATAAAAAATGTCCAAATATTTGTTAGGTTCTCTACCTAATCCATTTCATGATGTATCATGAGACTAAAACATTACCTAATGAATTAATCTTCTATATTATTTGGGGTGCACCCGTCACTTCCATTTAATTCTCAGGCTTAAGTGTGAAAAATAAACCATAAAACATGGAGTCATCTATCATCACATTTTATTCCACGATTATGTATTTTTGAATAAATAAATGTAATTCACCAATAAAATATGTATATGTTCATAAATTTGAACACCCTTGATAGGAAATGGGTATGGGTATTCACTACAAAATTGTTTGGCATGAAAATTCATGGTGAAATTTTGGTAGCATAATGAGGGTGTATGAATGTTCATAGAAGGGATTTATGAGAGTTAAATAGGTATCTCATAATTGATACATAAAATGGAAAATAATAGAGATAGGGTATAACATATCCAAACATTATTAAAAGAAGATGAAATACATTATATAAATAATATACTTGAATAAAGAGGAGAATAAGAGGATCCCTTACTAAATTTCATCATGCTAACTAGTGTACATAAAGGATCATGGGAGGGATTAATGGGAGTGGAATGGGTATCTCATAAAATGTAAATAAAAATTTTAGTAAGTAAGATATATACAAACATAACCCAAACATGAAACAATAGAATTTAAGAGGCATAGCATAAAAGAGGTTCTTGAATAAAAATAAAATTGGGAGATCCTTTATAAAATTTTAGCAAGGTAAAGGCTTAGATAAATGACATAATGATAGGGGATAAATGATATATAATTATTATGGAATAAATTTTTAGTATATGGATCATGAAAAAATAACTAATTGTGATTCAAAAGACTTATTATAGGTAAGGTTCTCAAATAGAAATGATAAGAGAGAAATCCCTTACCTTGAGAGGGCGATTCCAAAAGATTAGTAGGAGCTTATTGAGAGATTGGTGGAACCTTGGGAGGAATATATATAGTATAGGTAAGAGTTATTAACTTATCCATGGGTTTTTAGTGAAGATAAATTATATATTGTGTGGGTTTATATAGGAAAAGAGAGAAGAGTTCTTTATTATTTCCAAAACATTGTTTTTGGACTCTACAAAAAAAACCACAAACCTTTCCATGGTTTTTTAAAATTTTTTCTGCCAAAGATAATTGGTTTTAATTATTTTATATGTCTAAGGGCCAAAATTATTAAAATATTACCCTTGTTGATGTGTAGGTGAGTCATGCTTATAAAATATGATTTTGAACCCTTAAAATACAGTACATGTTTTGGAGGATTTATAAAGGATTCATAAAATTAATAAAATAATCACAAAATAACATTATTTTAAAGGTTAATCATATATTTGGTCATGGATCCCTTTTAAAACATTTATTACATCACTTTTGGGTTATTATTATGTTATAATATTCACCGTATATTTATACCGTAATTAATTTTTACTCAAAAATTGGACTATCTCAGAAAATTATGAAAAATTCACCATTGGATAATTTGGATGAAGCAATTCCAAAAATAACAACCATTTTTCCCAAATAATTATCTAAATATAAGAAATATTTTACTTTTAAAATATAATTGATACTTATTGAGAAATAATTTGTTTTTTGACAATAATAGTCTTCCAACCATTATTGAAATTACATTTTACATCATAAAAATTGTATAATAAATTAAATTTATCAATAATAATTTAATAATAATAATTTATTTAAATATAATTTATTTTAAAAATCCATTAATTCATCAAACGTAATGTCTTAATTGTAATCCCATATCACTCAAAAATTCAATTCCTGTTTTATCATATCGAAATATAATTTTTATCAAACAGATTGCTTAATCACTTATAAAGTAAAAAATGGAATAAATATAATAAAATTTATATGAAAATTAAATATAAACATTCAAAATATTAAGGCTAATTTTTTCTTGTAATTTTTAAAATATTTTTACCTTTAGTTAACTTATTTTCCTTTTACTATAGTAATAAATATTTACAACAATTACAATTAATATTGTTCAAAAATTAAGTTGAACTTATTACCTAATATTAATTAATGTCAATAAAAATGTGAAATTGTTTTTATAATAATCAATTAATATATGTGGAATAATTTAATTTGAAATAAATCTTTCAAGCATGATTGTAATAATTTTTCTGAAAATTATATTTTTTAAGGAAAAAATGATTTTACTTTAACTCTATAACTGGTAATATTAATTATATGAATATATATATATATATATATATATAATTTAAACATTTAATTTAGATCATTTCTCATTAGGGTTTATTTTGATTAATTGTAATGGAAAAACATTTTTCATATTAAATAGTTTTTAGAAAAATGTATTTTTAATCCTAAACAAATCTAATACTAAAATCCAATATAAAGATGATTTAAATGTGATTAATTGAATTAAATATAACTAAATAATAGTTATGAATCCTTGAAAAAAAATTAATATAATAATTATACTTTTAAATTAATTAATTTATGAAATGAATATAAAATTTTATATAAAAATTATATTTTTCACCATTCACGGAAAAATCTATATTATCCGAAAAAACCCTAATTTTCAGCATAATTTATTTTTCATATTATGATACCAAAAATTTATTTAGTTTAATCAAATATATTTTATAAATTTTCTTGCAAATAATTATTATATATATTATTTTTCATAAAAAGAAATAAAAACTATTTTTGAAGAAACATTTTTCAAAGAATGAAAAGACATTTACAAAGATTAACTGATTGTTTACTAAGAATTTATCAACATATTTAGGATATATATATATATGTAAATATATTTCCTAATGTATTTAATTATACTCATATACACAAATTTATTAGAGTGGTTAAAATGGTCATATTTACATAATCATTGTCTATTTGTGTTTAATGTTGCGTATTTTATAACCTATCGAACATAGTTTTATCATTTAAAAAAACATGGAATAAAATTATTCCCCACTTTAATGAATTTCATCCTCTCTATCTAAAATTGAAATTGGTAATAAATACTTGAAAATATCCTCATTTAAAACCCACATCATATAAAGGGTTGATAAAACATCCACTGGAAATGAGAGAAGTGGTATGTGAAGATCATCACATAACTAGGTTTCTAAGTAGGATAGAATTAGTGGAAAGTAAAGAAATAAACCTGGAAGAGAAAACTAACACCAAATAAAAAACTGAGTGTGATCAAGAATATGGTCAGGATGAATTCAATGACCACATCTTTTATTGACAGAATGACTATCAATTCATCCCAACTGATCATAATATGAACATCTTTGATTCAAGATTATTTTCCTAGAGTTAATAATTAGTTTATCATCTTGACTAGGGATATAAAGAAATATACTAAGTATAATTTTATACATTAATTAATTTCCACTACAATATCATATTTTTCTTCAAATGACAAAAAATAAAGATGAATTGTTTATTCCAAAAAATTAGAATAAGCTTCTAATGGATCACATAATCCTCCAAAAACAAAAATCTATTTATATTATATTTACTAAATACAAAATGGTTAGTTTAAAGTAAGGTTATACTGAAAATTAATAAACCTTAATACATTAATCTCCAAATTTTTTAAAAAAATCCCAAAGGTTTAACTTATATCTTTACATAAATAGATACCTATATATCCCAAATAACATCAATAACCTCAAAATTAAATAATGATTTATCCTAAAATTATATCACATAACTTTTATCTTAGACCTCAAAAAACATAATATCATTATTCTCAAATAATTTTAATGTGTATATATACCTTAACAAAATAGAACATATCCTGAAATATCATTAATCACCTCTAAATCAAAATGATTTTATCCTATAATATGTTTCCCAAAATATCATACTAAACTTCCATCACCAAAATCTTTAAAAGTTGTATCAATTATTTTACGTATAAGATTAGTGTAAAATTATCATCCCAAGACTCTTTAGGTTTATCCCAACATCAAACACCTATTAAGTGTTATCAATCATTTAATAATGTGTTTTATAAAATATCAATTAATCACTAAATCACTACGCAGAACTGTTGGGTGTCATCCATACTGTTGATTTTGCTCTTCAAAGAGGTTGGAGGAAGCTATGGATTGAGAGTGATTCATCCACCATCATTCATGCCATCTGGAATGACAGCATTCATCTAGCATGGAAGCATTCTTATCATTGGATGAACTGCCTTAACTCGCTCCACGGGATTGATTTCATCACCACCCATACCTACCGTGAAGCGAACTCCGCCGCTGATGCTCTTGCTAACAAAGGAGTTCACCAGCGCATGACTTGGATGGACTCCCTGCCTGCTGATTTATTTGAGCTTTTTGATAGAGATTGTAAAAAAATCCCCTATTTCAGACTCTTGTAACTATCTTTCTTTTTTAATAATAATTTGTGCTTTGGTCTTTGACCAAAGAATTACCTTTAAAAAAAACTAAATCACTTTTATAGGATATCATTACCATTTAACTTATAATTCATGTCCTTAGAGAAAAAATCCAATAGAACAATTCTGAGATGTTTCATTATTATTATATAATGAATGTATTGATATACTACTTCTTAAACATAACTCTCAAATAAAAATACATAAACACTTTAATCCATACACATCATTGATTTACATAACACAGGTCCTTAATCTAGGATTTAACCCCTAGATTGTGACATTGACTCGGATAATTCTCATATTCTCCAAACATAAGACATTAAACAAAAAAGGGTGCTGTAAGATTCAATTTATTCCCTTCCATTACAACCTTTTTTTAGGAAACTAGCTACTTTGGGCCCTGTTTTTCGACACTTATAACACTTTTGAGTTCCTTTGTGGCATTTCATTGGCATTTCATTCCATATTTTTTACACAAAAGAAATTGAATCTTTTTTCCTTTATCACCTTAATCAAATGAACTTTCTTGAGATGTATTCCTCCTCTTATTGATGTCTTTAGACATTCAACTATGTTACAGTTGTTAATTATGATTTTTGATATCTATTTTGGCATAATCACAATATGTATTACTTGGGATCATGTCATGTTAGGAATCTCATTTGCGTAGTCATCGCATATCGCATCACATTGGTTGTTGATTGGGTTCTTCCTATTTATATCCATTTATTGAAATAAAGGGAAAATTAGGGATTATTAATTTTAAACTATTAAACACATAAATGGGAATCCAATAAAATTAATGGGATAACATATAAATGACATTTATTTACTTTACTTATGAATTTATAGGCTTCAAAATATATTACCCAATATCTATATCCTAACATTGACTCCTATCAATATTATATAATAAACATTTAACAACATTATGAAAAAGCATGGATAAAGGTTCCATTTATCAGTGCATTTTTAGCAACCATAAAGGGATCCTTCATTAGTATTTTTAGCATTGATAAAGGTTTGTAAATAAGAAAAATAAAAAAGAGTTTATTAAAAAAAATATTAAAATTTTAGGAATTAAATAATTATTGATTAAAATGAATTACTTTATTATACTATATATAAATCATAAATTCCAATAAATAGTATATATTAAATATATAGATATATTTAAAATGAAAATTAAAAATTAAAAAATAAATATAATTAAATTAGGAAAAATATTGAACATTTTATTAATTAAATAACTATTGATAACGTTAGTCAATAATACATATTAAATATATAAACACACACACACACACATATATATATATATATATTAATGTATACAAATGTGATTTATATAATACAAAATATTTATGCTTTACATTAAATAGAAATATATTTAGTGAATAATGGTTTATAATTAAAAATTAATACGAATTCAAAATACTAACTAATGACATGGAGTAATGGAGAGAATTGAATTTCATTTGTTTTTTCAATTAAATATAGATCAAATGTGTGTTATATTAATTTAACATATTAGTCATTAATGCATTGTTATATTCAACACACACATTAATATTTAATTAATCAATGAAATCTTATATAGAAACACATACACTCATATTTATGTAATTTATTAAAATATTAGCATTCATTTTATAATTTCATTATAACATGATACATATAATATATCATGTCTTTCATCATGATAATTTTTATTTATTTATTTTTAATTTTTTACACTTATTTATTAATTCATTTTTAATATGTTTTATTTTTTATATTGTGTGAATGTAATCAATTTATTTTATTTATATTTATTAACTATGTTTTAATATTTTTTTTAAAATTAATATTTATTTTAATATATATCAATATTTTTTTAATAATATATTTTTAATTAACAAAACTTGTCCATTTTTCCAATATTGTTAATGTGCACAAATTTTTAATTTTTCAATATCAATCATTTTTAACATACATGCACATAAGATTAAATATTTATTAATAATGTTAAAATTATATTATTTGAAAAATATTTTTTAATGAATTTATTTATGAATTTATATTATTAATATTTATACATTTATATACTTATAATTATAAATAAATAAATATTATTTTTTAAAAAGTATTTATATTATTATAAATAAATATTTATAAATAAATAATTATAATTATTTAAATAATTATAAAATTATAATAAATTTATTTTAATAATGATTATATTTACTAAATTTCTATTAATATTTATTATATATATATATATATCTAATTTTATAAATACATATAATTATATTAATATAATTTTTTAGAAAAATAATATATATAATTATAAATAAATAATTTTAATAATATAAAAAATATATTTAAATAAAAATATATTTACAATATTTATATTTATATATATTTATAAATATATATATATAATTATACAAATGTATTTACAAAATGTATTATTTATTATTTTAATTATAAATCTTTTATCAACGCTTAAGTAATACGCACTGATAAAATAAATATTTATTAATATTTTTAGCACTTATAAAGATATAACATTATCATTACTAAAAAAGAACTCATAAATATGCCTTTTATAAGCACTAAATAATTTAGTCTTGATAAAAGGGTTCTTTATCAGTTATTTCTTGGAAGTGCTAATAAAAGTAACCCAATCTATATAAAAAACCCTAACTAGTTTTGAACTCATTGTTATATCTGATGCTTTCTCTGGAAGCCACCCTCTACTGTCACTCCTCCTCGATAAATTGAAGATCAAATCAAGGCTCAAAATATTCAAAGAATCAAATCCAAGGCTCGAATGATTCAAGGGTGGAAATAATTTAGGGATCAAACATTTTTCTTGTTTTCGATATCCCAACTTTCTCTCAGATGATTCAAATATTCAATAAAAGGTATCTTATTTTCTCATCCTCCTCCTCCTCACTCGTTGATTTCTTGTATGGTGATATATATTTGTGTTTTTTTATCATTGCATTCTCTTTACTATCGGCATATCCTCATGGTCAACAATTTTTTTTGGAGATGTTTAGTTGAAAGGAGATAAAGAATTTGTAGCCACAGTAATAAGTGAGAAGGAGTGTCTATCCCAAACTCTTAGCATCCTCTCTTGAGTTTCCAAGTGATTTTGGGAACAATATTTTAACTTCTAAGTATTTTATCCTTACATCTGAGTAGGTCCATGGACCATGCAGATTCACTATATTTTTAGAGTGACATATGTTTTTATATCCATTTTCTTTTCATTTAATTGAACATTTGATGGAGATAAGGATCATGAACAATATTTTTTTCACCATAAGCCTCCATATTTTCAAGGGAATATGATCCTAAATAGATTGAGGATTGGGTGGAGAAAATTGAGAGGATCATTGAAACCATCAAGACTCCATCTTCCTTTAATGTGAAATGTATTGATTTTATGCTTGAATTTCCTAGACAAAGATTATGTGAGATGATGGTCCAAGCTAAATGAAAAGAAAATATAAAATGGAAAGACCACATTATGGAAGGCCCACATTCCTTCGAACCTTACAATATATTATCCATAAATTATAATTACAATCTACTATCTAGTTGAGATAGAACTCATATTTGAAGATCTCAAGTTGTTCTAAATGTCAACAACATCCTAATAGAGAATATATAAGAGGAAGTATCACCAGGGGAATCCCAAGGGTTGTTTCATTTGAATATTTAATTTTTTTAATTATTAACAATATCACCATTATAATTTGTAAAAAATATCTATCCATTTTATCTTTTCATTATAAAAACATCTCAAACCACCCTTTTAAGATGGTATTTAAATATCTCATTATCTAATATGATCAATATTTCTCTACCATAAATCAATTTCACCTTTCAATGAAAATTACCATAAATATTAATTGACCCCAAATTATAATATAGCTCATCTATTTTTCTATACCTCTTTTAAAAATATAACCATATTTTAAATGATAACCAACTAATTAATACTTCTTAGAAATCACCTTTTCTCCTTCATCAGACATCTAATAAAAACTATATATGTTTTAATTTAATCCAACTAAAAAAAGACCATTCTTTAACATTGCCTTTTATTACCAACATCTTTTATATGAAATCAATTTAGATTAAGAGATCTATCATTTCTATAAAAATAATTACCTTTTAAACTTGTAAAAACTCTTTAATTACATCAATTTACCTATCATGTGAGATAGAAAACCAATATCTAATAAGCAATGTTGCTTATTTTGTAAATCATTTAGCAATAAATCAATTATAAATTCCTCTTAAATAATATTATTTTTCATATAATACATTTACAATAGAGGTAAAACTAGTCTTAGTTATAGGATTGAAAGAATTAAGTGTGGAATTTATCTTATAAATATAGAATTCATAGAGGCCCCAAATATTCATATATCATAAATTGTCCCCACCAAGACCCCTTGAGTCATATAAAAGAATGGTTATACCATCCCAATATCACCTTTAATAGGCCACATGTTTATAAATAGTGTCAATGGTGTAATTCTCACAAATGGGAGGCATTACCCCTTTTAAGGAACACAATGCATAAAAACTTTCAACCTCATCAGTTTCATCTCCAGAAAATTTATTGCATCTTGTTGCTTGAGACTCATCCTCCATCTATTTTATGTTGACTATACTACTTTGATCATTATTCATCCCATGGATGATTACTTATTAGAGCATTTCAGGCACTATAGGTTCATGTCCACAAGATATGGAGGTTGTGTGCAATGATTAATGTTCACAAGATGAGATAATGAGGATGATAGATATCTACAACATTCACCTTTGAATAAATTTAGAGGATAACACTTACCATAGTGGTGTAATTATTATTTTTTAAATTCAATTACCCATTTTCTTCAAATCATTCTGAAATTATTTAAAACAATCAAATGTTGTGTTTCCCATTTTAGAATTATCTATAACTTTCACTTTTGATAATGAATATATTAGGTTTATTTATTTATTTACTATAAAAAATTTATATTTTAAAAACCCAATAGGATGGACATGAATGAAAAATGGATGCACTGTAATCATATGAAAGAATATTATGAAGATTTAGTTATATAGTTCATAACATTTGCAACAAAGAAAGAATACAACCCTTATTAAGTCCTTTTTCTATGTTTATATTGTTGTTACTCAAGAAAATTTAGTTCGAAAGAGTTGGAAGAACAATTTATTTGTCAAAAAATAGATCAGATCTATAAATGGTGGACTAAACATGGGGAAAAACTGAACATTCACACCGATTAGGATGATACTGGGTTTTGGGGTCATTTGATATGAATATCGGTGTAAATGATGATAAAGACCATATGAAAGAAATTACAATGGAAATTTAATATGAACTTCTTGATTGAAAAATGCTTTTTGAGAATTTAAATATATTTTCTAGGAAACCATTCTATACCGGTTGTACTAAATACAAACCATTTTCAATTGTATTGAAGTTTTATAATTTGAAACCTAACATCGGATGGAGTGACACTGTCTTTACAAAACTAATTGATCTCTAGAATGATAAAAAACTGGAATAAAACGACCTACCATTTTGAACATATGAAAAAAATTATACATTCAATGGCAATGATCTTGAAAAAAATACATGCTTTTCCAAATCATTGTATATTGTTTCTCAAGGACCACGAATCACTTATAAAATTCCCTAAGTGTGGTGCCGATCGATACGAGAAAAAAATCAAGTCCTTTGAAATATTTATGTTACTTTCCTATCATTCCATGGTTTAGAATAATATATGGATATCAGGAATCTTCGGGAAAATTGACATGGTATGTAAATATAATAATTAAAGATGAGAAACTACATCATCTAGAAGATTCTCCTTAGTGGAATAAAGTTGATTACAAGTAACCTGAATTTGGAAATGAGCTGAGAAACTTTCATCTTTAATTATCTATAGATGGAATAAATTCCTCTAATGTATAGAGTAGTAATCATAGTTTATGGCCCATCATATAGGTAAATTATAACTTTCTTCCAATTTTATGATTCAAAGTGAGTTACTCCAGTTTAAAATGACATTTTAGTAAAAAAGAAAAGTCACATACTCAAAACTAAGTAAACACATTAATATTGTTTTGATAATTTAGGAAAATGATCCATAATTAATTTCATATGTGTTGGAATCATCCTCACCCAAATCTGATGCATAGTGGGACTAGTATGACTCCAAGTGCATTTTTTTATTTAAAATTGACATCATTTTTTGTAAAAAGTATAATTGACCTACTCAAAACTGAATAGAAACAAACAAATTGTTTTTATAATTTATGAAAATGATCTATAAGTAATGTTTTTTTATAAATAGGTATATAAGACACCTCAATTAGATACACGATGTTCCCAGTATGACTCAATGTGTTTGTTTCAAATTTAAAATTGAAATTTTAGTTCAAAAAGAGTTATAAACAAAAAATTGAGAAAATACACTTGGATTGTATTGATAAATTAGGAAATTAATTCATAATTTTTTTTTACGTTTAACAATCCGTCTCACTTAAAACCAGGACCTGATGTAACTATTATGAGTCAAAGTCTGTGTTTCTAGTTTAAAATGACATTTGAGTAAAAAATCCAAGTGATGTACTTAGAACTGAGAAAATGTATTCATATTGTTTTTATACGTTAGGAAAATGATCCATAAGTCATTTGAGACATTTTAAAATCAGTTTCACCTCAATATAATGAATGGTGTGACTAGTATAACTCCAAGTGAATCTTTTTATTTAAAATTGACATCAATTTTAGTAAAAATGACAACTGACCTACTCAAAATAGAGAAAAAATATTCGGATTGTTTTGATACATTATGAAAATGATCCATAAGACATTTTTATGTGTATTAATCATCCTCACCTCAATCTAATATATGATGTTCTAGTTATGACTTAATATGACTGTTATCTGTTTCAAATTCACATTTTAGTTAAAAAAGTGTCACTCACTAAAAATCAAGAAAAAGGGCTCAAATTGTCTGGATAATTTAGGGAAATGATTTATAAGTCATTTTTGATGTGAAGGAATCAATATCACATAAAACTGAGACATGATGCGACCGATATGAGTCAAAGTGAGTGTCTCCAGTTTAAAATGACATTTTAGTAAAAAAGACAAGTGATTTACTCAAAATAGGAAAAGCATTAATATCATTTTAATACTTTAGGATAATGATCGATAAGTCATTAGAGACATGCTGAAATTATACAGACCTTAATATGATACACAATGTGATGGTATGACTCCAAGGGAATCTTTTAAGTATATAAGTTTCATTTTAGTTTAAAACCTATATCACATCACCAAAATTTAGAAAATTTGTCTAGATTGTTTTATAATAATTCTATATGATATTACTTAATTGATTTAATTATTATTTTTATCTTATACCTATCTATATTACATTGGTTAGTGCAGGGGGAATAAACAAAAAAACCCTACCTAAATGCACATATGGAGGCTTGAAATCATGACCTTCCAAACACCACCATAGTATGCAACCACTAGGTTTCACCCTTGGTGATTTATCTCATACTTATTTAATTAATTCTTGGAGTGATAATTCTTGAATATGAACAAGAAATGGTCTGACGTTTAATAATCAACCATAACTATATCAGTTACACAATGTTCCTGGTATGACTCAAAGTTTAGTTTAAAATTAACATTTTTTGTTAATTTATTTCTTTATATTATTACTAACATATTAATTGTTTTCTTATATAGGTGCCTTATTTTTATCGACCTGTGGTGGTTTGTTTGGAAATAGCATGAGTCAAGGTCATGATCAAAAGAAAAATGAACATTGATGTTTTTTAATGTATGTAATAATTTTTACTTATGTAATTTTACAAACCAATTTTTGAAATGTTCATAATATATTGTTTTTTCTTTTATTTTTGTTTTAAATTTTATTTCATTTAAAATTTATATTGGTACTTGATTTTTTTTGATATCTGGTGTGTTTTTGGTGTTACAATGTGCTGTTACAACAAACTTTAGTATGAAATTTTTTTAGTGCTTCAAGAATCACTGATAAATGACCCATTTATCAATGATTTAAAAATATATGATAATGGACCCCTTTATTAGTTATTTTTTATCACTGATAAAAGACTAGGGATTTTATTCTTGCTCTGGTAGTCAGTGCTTCTCTGGCACTGATAAGGGCCATTTTTAGTGATGATAAAGTCCTATTTTTTGTAGTGTGTGGTATTTTTTCCCTTAATAATGTTTCATAAAAATATTGTAAAGTTATGAAATCATATAACCTGGGAGTGTCAATCTAGATGTGTATAAAGGACAGTTTTTGTGCACCAGTTCCCTATTGAGCCTTGTTTAATGTGATGCATTCAGGTTATTCCACTAGGTACAACTATTCTTGATCCACATCCCCTTGTAATATCCTGACAAGGATGTATTTTATTACAAACAACATAATCTATAATTTTCCAAAACATAGGTATGTCTTCATATTTTTAGTCTTACCCCTAAGGATTTCTTTAGAGTTTTCTAACCCTAATCCCAAAATTACTAAAATTTCCTTTGATACCAATGCCGACAACCCTTGTCTTTATTACACATTAATTCATGATTTATTACATAACATTACACAACATAAAACCTAGAAGATTTATAATTATAGTGTATTTTTTAATTAGGTACATTACATAACAACATAAAATAGGGAATACAACTTTTTTATTAAAAACATCCGTAACTTGTTCATATTATTCCATCATACTTAAAAATTCATGGGATGACCTTGGTAAATACATAAGAAATGGGTGATAAATAAACCCCATTGAGGGAATAAACATGGAAAAACATGAATAATGTATTATATTATAGACTATAGTCATATCAATGATACATAAAAGGTGTGATAATCCAAAACATTAATAATGAGGCATGATATTGCATGATAACATAAAGAAAACATGGGAAATTTGGAAACAACATTAAAAATGGAATCATTAACATAGTTCAAGGCCAAAAACAAAGAAATCATGATGTAAAAAGCCTTATTATTTATTAGGTTGTATCCCTATTCCCTTTCATGATGCCTCATGGGACTAAAACATTACCCAATGCATTGGAGTGACACATAATTCTATGCTCACCCATCAATTTCACTTCATTCTCAAGATTAAGTGTGCCACATTGATCATAAAACATGGAATCATTTATAATTAAATTTTATTTCACTATCATGGTGTGTAAAATCAAATAAGTATAAGTGCATAAATATGAACATCCTTGATAAGAAATAGGTATGTGTATTCACTTGATAATTGATTGGCATGGAAAATCATTGGAAAATTTCTGCAGCATAATTAGAACGAATAAATATTCATGAGAGGGCTTGATAAGAGTGAAATAGGTATCTCATAATTTAGAAATAAAATGTATAGTAAGGATGATATGGTATAACATATCCTAAAATTAGGAAACAAAGACAAAAATACCTAAGTTAAAGAAGATACATGAATAATGGGGAGAAGAAGAGGACCCCTCATTAAATTTGGGCATGGTAATGAGTGTAAATAAATGCTAGTGGGAGATATTATTGAGAGTGAAAGGGGTAACTAATAAAATAGACATAAAAATAGAATTATGAAGGATGTATAACAATATAACCCAAACATAAAAAAGGTAATTCAAGAGGAAAATCATAAAAGAGGTTCTTGAATAAAAAGAATAGTGGGAGATCTATAACTAAATTTTCTTATGGTAACAACTTAGGTAAATGCTCTAATGAGGGGGTATAAATTATATCTCACTATTATAGAATAAATTTAATTTATAGTGATCATGAAAACATAAGCAATTGAGAATCAAAAGGCTAATTACAAATAAAGTGCATGAATGCAATTGGGAAGAGAGAAATCCATTACCTTGAGATGGTGATTCCAAAATCTTGGGAGGAGCTCCTTGAAATCTTGGGGGAACCTTGGGATGAATCTAGATTGTATAGGGAAGATTAAAGAAGTTATATATGGTTTTTGAGTTAATATAAAAGGGATATTTGTTGGGTTTATATTGGAAAAGAGAGGTGAGTTCTTTATTATTTCCTAAACATAGGTTTTGGACTCTATACAATCAAATAATCAAAACCCAAAACCATCCCATGGTTGTTGCCCATTTTTTCTAAAATAGAGAGGAATTTTAATTAATTTATAATTACAAGGGCCAAAATTATTAAAATATTTCCCATTCTATTGGGGAGTTGAGTCATGTTTATAAAGAAGTGGTTTTAAAATCATAAAATACAATATATGTTTTAGAGGATTCACAAAGGATTCCTAAAATTAATAAAATAACATAAAAATACCATTATTTTAACATTTAAACATATATTTTTTCATTTATACCTTTTATAACTTTTATTACATCACTTTTGGGTCATTATGATGTCATAATACACACTGTATATTTATACCACATATAATTTTTACCATAAAATTTGATTGTCTTGGAAAATCATAAAAAATTAACCATTGCATAATTTTTATGTACTGATTAAAAAACTAATATCAATTTTTGGATTTTTTTTCTAAATATATGAATTATAAATTTGGAAATTTAATTAGTATTTATTGGGAAATATTGAGTTTTTTTAATAAGAACAGTTTTCCAACAATTATTGAAATTACATTTGAAATCATTAAAATTATATTATAAATTAAATTTATCATTAATAATTTAATAAAAATATTTTTTAAAAATATAATCTATTTAATAAATATATTAATTTATAAAAATGAATGTCTTAATTGAAATTTCAAATTACTCAAAAACTAAATTTGCGTTTTATCGTATCAAAATATAATTTTTATTAAACTTATTGCTTAATAATTTATACTGTGAAAACAATAAGGAATAAATATAATAATCATTTAAATAAAAAGGAAGCATAAATATTTATACTATTAAGGTATCCCTATTTATAGTCTTTGTTAAATTATCTTTAACCTTAATTTACTTATTTTCCTTTGACTATGGTAATAAATATTTACTATAGTTACTATTCAAATTAGTCAAAAATTAAGTTTTCCTTATTACCTTATATTAATTAATATTATTCCAAATTAGGAACCCATTTTATCATAATCAATTCATATAGGTTGAAGAATATAATTTGAAATGAAACCCACAAGCATGATGGAAATGAGTTCTTAAAAAATACATTTTTTGGAGGAAGAGATGGCTTTACTTTAACACTATAACTAGTAATATTCATTATATATATAATCTAAACATCTCATTTATATCATTTATCATTAGTGGTTATTTTAATAAATTATAATTGAAAAATATTATGCATTTTAAAGCATTTTCATAAAATTGTGTTTTTAATCCTAAAAATAAACTTATACTAAAATCTAGTATAAATTTAATTTAAATGTAATTAATTGAATTAAATATGATAATAATAATTATTATTATTTAACCTTGAAATAAAATTAATAAAATTACTATTATTTTATATTAATTAATTTCTCAAAATAGAAAACAATTTTACATAAAAATTATATTTTTCACAATTCATTGAAAAATCTATATTTTTTGAAAAATACAAAATTTTCACCGTAAGTCAATTTTTATATGATGATACAAAAAATGGAGCTATTTTTATAAAATAAATTTTCTAAATGTTCTATAAAATAATTATAATAATTTTTTTCATAAAAAAGAAATAAAAATTAATTTTGAAGAAAACATATTTTGATGAACCAAAAGATATTACCAAAAATTGATCGATTGTTTACTAAGAATTCATCAATATATTTAGGAAATACATACATACATACATACATACATACATACATACATACATACATACATACATACATACATACATACATACATACATACATACATACATACATACATACATACATACATACATACATACATACATACATACATACATACATACATACATACATACATACATACATACATACATACATACATATATATATCATAATGTAGTTAATCCTCATCATATTCGAAAATTTAATAGAAGGTTAAAATGATCATATTTAAATAATCATTTTCTGTTTGGGTTCAGTGTTGGGTATCACATACACTATTGAACATAGTTCTATTTTTTAAAAAATCAGGGTGTTGTAATAATTTTCAATTTACACTTTATTATAAATCATCTAATCCATCCCATGGATGACTTCAATAGGTTTTAAATCAAGGACTAGAAAATTCCTAGTAAGTTCAATCTCTCACAAAGAGAAAACACGTGTAGTGAAATAAAGACATTGACCCCTATTGGCTTCAAGGGGAGTAGTAATATCCATCACATAAAAGAAAATATCAAAAGGAACATTTATTAGGTTCACAATATGAGTCAATATAAATGAGTAAGATACACTAATATAAAATAAAGAAGTTGGTAGAGATGATGTTATAGTAATAATAACTCTCATAGTCACTGGACCTATATCATCTTTATCAGTAGAATCTTCTATTGCATGAAAAAGATTCATTCTATATCAATGTGGTTGGAAACCCTTAGATCTTAAATCATGTTATTTCACCACATTAATTTTTGGTGTTTATGAATTTTTTACACTACAAAAAGAAAAAAATATATGGAATAACTTCAGTGGATGTCCTGAGCAACTATAGGAACTACAGAACCTCGACACCTTATTACAAACACATCATGAATTCCCAATCATGCCATACTAAAAGAAAGTCAATGGGCCTAGGAAATGTAATGAAGGAGGTTTGGATGATTCCTGCTATCCAAAACCACCATGATACTCATCACACTTCCCCTTTCCTTTAATGTAACTCATAGAACTACTACTATGAGTAAAAGGAACTCCTGTCAACATTGACTTACCTGCCGATTCAAGATCAACCATCAATACCCTATACAACACATCAACATAATAATATAGCTTAAGAAAGAAAAAACTAATATTATATGTTAGCTTGAAGTCAAATATCAAATATTTATTTCATTATCTTCTCATTAGTCAACACATCATGATAAAACTGAACAATCTTAGCAAATCATTTTTCATACTAAGTCATGATCATGTCACCTTGTTAGATTTTGAGAAGCCCCTTTTATGTTTCCAAGACCATAGATTTAGGATAGAATTTATTAGTGAAATGAACTTGAAATTATTACCATTATAAAACTCCATGATATTTCACCATCACCACCAAATCCCACCATCTTATTCTAGGAACTTCTATATTTAACATATAACATTTCACCATAATAGTTTTAGGCATTTCCGAGAACTCAAAAAGAAGATTTATATTGTTTATCTAGTCCTCAACCACTAGAGGATCATTAGAGCCATGGAAAGAAGGTGGTTTATGGAAAACAAACACTTGATCATGAATCTGAGATGTTTTCCTTTGAGGATCCACAACTAGATCCTAAAAAATGGGTGTCAAATATTTTTCTAGATCTTGGACAACCAACACCACTATCGCAATGATATTATAGTCCTCTAGTGGATTTTCTCACCATGGTTCACCAGAAGCTTCCTCCAGGGGTCTATTTACATTCCCTCTTAGAGGAATGATGCTAGATAATATCAACAAAAAACACTAAAGAAATAAAAAAGGATACACATATTTACATCTTAGAAAAGACGTAAATGAATATCAATTCCATCAAGAATAAATTAATATTGGAATTTTAACATACTCAGATCAACGGTTGGGAAAAGACCAGAATCAGATCAAAATATACCTCAAAGACACTTTTCCCAAACAATTATGTTTACTTAAGGCTCGTTAAAAGAAGATTTACCTAGGAACAATCTTAAAACTTCCACTTAAGTCCCATCAAGACATTCGATACTGCATACTAATAGCGATGAAGGATGCTTAACCTCCACCTCTAACACCAATTAGTCATGAACCTGCCCAAATACATTAGTACCCTGATACCCAAGCCATCTTTAACATATTCCAAAGGTAATTGTTGATCCTCATGGGTTAGATACTAGACCATGGAATTATACAATATCAAATAGGGATTGAATTTACCAAAAAACAGTATAAGATAAAAGAATTAATTCATTATGATCAATGCTCTAAAGAGAGATAATAAAAAAATAGGTAAAATAGTATATTAATAAAAAGAAAAAAACCCCAATGAAAAAACAACGAGTTCTAGAAAAAATCCTAAAAACATCCTATGTAACAAGTAGACTACAATTCCACCAGTCACCATCAACCCTCCACAGTTTATAGGATCAATAAAATCTACCACCTCAAAGTCATGCTTTCCCTTTTCTCAGATTTGAAATAAGAAAATCTATAAACACATGAATAAAAGTTAGGTTGTGATATATAAATCCTAGTTGGGTCTCACCAAGTGTTACATAAACAATGAAACAATAATTATACCAATTATTCTTGATTTTAATTAAATAAGGAATTATATATCATTAACATATTTTAATCCAAAATATTCTTTCACAAGAAAATAGATGATAGATATATCAAAACTAGATTAAATAAATATTTTATATAAGATAATTATATAAAGAAGTTGGATTTAATAAAAGAGTTCAATAATCAATGGCATCCACCTACCTTTAAACACATGGTGAAATACAATACCCCCAATGGGATCTAAAATGATTAAAGAGGTGAATGAGTTCAAGAAACACAACCTAGAATCAAGATCCAAAAAACAAAGATTATATCCATCAATAACATGATGATATTTTAAAATTTAAGGAGTAAAGAAAGGAAGATCATAATAAACCACACAAGAGGATATCCACTTATTAGGAGGATATTGAACGTGATCAATGGCATTCAATCCACAAAGAAAAGGGGTATTAGAAGCCAAAATTACCTCTTTTGAGCCTTCAATGTCCCAGGATTTGAGTTAGGATTTAAATAGAATTATTAGGGGTTAAACTAGAGGATTTATGAATTTTAATAAAGTTTTTTGATGAATTTAAACTCACACACATGGGTTTCTTTGTTGGGACATAGGGTTAGACAAACCTTGAACCCTAATTGTGTGCCTAGGATGGTAGGGTTCACATTTTCTCATAGGAGGGTGCATTATTTTTCAAACCACAAAAAAGAAATGAAAACCATCACTAACTGTGGTTTTATGGGTTGGTGGCGTTGACCATACGATTAAGAAAAATTGTTCTCCACCTTTTAATGGGTCACAATAGGGCACAGAGTTTGTTGTGCCAAACCACATGGTTTTCCCTAACCATGGGCCAACTGTGAATAACCCATTAGGCTTAGAGAATTCTCAAAATTACACCCAAGACATCCATAAATAAGACCCCAAAAAATGATATTAAATAAGGGTCAAAGAATTCCTGGGATAAGGTAACATGATTTTATGGTTTCTCTCACCATCTACTATCTTCATGTGAGTACTTTTGACATATTTTCATGGAATTTTTATTTTTCCTATATTTTAACTTTTTCTAGTCCAAATGAAAAGATGATACTAGATGAGTGCTTTTATGCTTCTATAAGATAAGTATTCTATACCTTTTCTTTAAGGTTTCTTCATTTAATAAACTATCATCATTATGCCATACACCGAACTTTCAATATTCTTATCTTAAAATTAATAAATTTATCAACTTAATTATTTGAACATTAAATGCGATTACAATAAAGTTCATTACTATGGTTAGAGGTCCTAAACTCAAATTTAACCACCTTTTACTTAGGTTTATCCATATGCCTATGTTTAGAATTATCCCATTGGGTGTGTGGGATTACCACCCATATGTCGAAGAATTAAATAAATTAAATGAGTTAATGAATGGTTTAAATAAGGATCTTACAGTGTTATAGATGATTGAAACTAGTCATGGACAATACCATGGACCTAGTTTTTATATTACTTGTTTATTTTTATCATCTCGGTATGGAACTGATGTTGATTAATGATATAGAACCGATCATTATTAAATTATGGAACCAATAATTATTCCCGTATGTAATCACTCATTATTACATTATGGAACCGATGAAGGGGATCAAGGTATGCCACCTAAGACCTTCGTATACATTTATAACTCTAGATATTAGTAATACTAATACTTTTCCCATGGGTTCCTAGCATATGTAGGCTTGATACTATTCTATGTTCCCTGGACTCGAGGACGTATCCTTAGTATACAACCATGTGACCTTTCCCATGTAGGTGTAATACTATTACTTATGATGAATAAACTAGAGTTGGTAGATATATGCACAATATAGTTTTTTGTTCTAATATTAATCATTTATAGCCTTCTCATAGTTACAACCTTGATTATGGAGTTTTTTATATCAATTATTCATATTATATCATTAAATTATTTACATACACATGCTTATAGTTTTTATACAAAGGCTGGATTTGTTATATACATTGTTGGTGGTGGCTTACTAAGTATATCTCGCACCCTATTCAGGTCACCGATTTGTACCTGGGCAGACTCCATGATTTAAGCTAGGGACAAAGGAAAGTGACCAATCATGGATTATTGATTAACACATATTATGAGATCATAGAAGCATAGGAATTATCCTTGGCTCGTGATGATTGGAGGTATCCTTTTTAGTCTTTTTTGTTCTTTTTATATATATTTATTATACTGGTTTCATTCTTTCATGTATGTTTCTTTCTTCTAGAAGCATCATGACATACTCATCATTTTGTATACGATTCTGATTTTGGGCTTGATGATTACTATTATCTTGAAGATTTTATTTTTCTTATGTATATTAATTATCATGCTTTAACTATTTGTTCATTTATTACAACTGTTGTTCTACTCTAATTAATAGAGTATAGTATCCCCATTATACCACCATGTACCCTCACTGCTAGCCGGCAACCTCTGACATACAGGGAGCCATGCCTAAGTCCATGTGACCAACCAGGTTTGATTATTTATGAGTGTGGTTAGTTCTAGACATTACAATTACTATTAAATAATGAATTATACCATTATAAAATAAGATATATTTTTCACTCAATATCCATAAAGAGTATAGGATATGTAATAAAAAATAAAAATGTAATGGGTTACATTTAGTTATAATGAAATTTGTAAGTTATAATATTGGAAGGACTATACCAATCAAAAAGAAAAGTTAACTAAACTTGCTATCCAATAATAGTTAAGAGTATGTCGGTACATTGAATTTTAAATGGTTACCATAATTACAAATAAAAGTTGTGATCACTTTAACATAAAATATTTTATGGCATTACCTTAAATTGAAATATAAGTGTTACATTTATTTACTGTATTAAATTAATTTTCACTTTATCTTAAAAGAGTTTAAGAGGTCCAGAAAACAATAATTTAATTAGTTACATTATTTTAAGGAAATTTCAATAGAACAAGGTTCCACGGATAATGATGATAAACTTATAAATAGTAATAAATATTCAACATAAGTCAACATCATAACATTTGATTTTTTTAAGTTAAGAGGTTTGAGTATGATCAAGTAGTTGAATAATTAAGAATATGATCCCTAAGTCTCACTATTATTCAAATAGAATTTGTTTGTATATTTTCCTCACTAAAAGGTTTAGTGGGAGGGTTTTATTGAATGGTCATATAGATATGTGACATGAATTACATATGATGTAATTAGTTATCAAATCCTAGAATGTGTAGAAAACACAAGTTTGATCTTGGTTTTTATCATATATGATATGATAAATTAGGGATATATAGTGGTTTTATTAAATATTATTATAGAGATTAATAATATCAATATTTATTATATTTAGAGAAACCAATATTTTATCATTCTTTCACATTGGATATATAAATGCATACATAGATATATATTTCTAGAAGAACAATGATAATTGACCCCTCAATGCATGACTTTGATTTTATCCCTAAACGATTTTTTTCATGGAGTATTATAAGTGATGATGAAATGTTAAGGTTTTCATGAGTGGGATTCTGGTATCTAGATATCTAATATGATCATGAGGTAAAAAATAAAGAATAATATTTCCTTTGTGTGCTAGATAACCTACTAAGTATACCATATAGAGTGTCATAAAAAATCTATTTAGTATACTAGGGGTTCATTGATCATATTTGAGTCCTTATTGCCTAATTATGGATGGATACCTATCACGATATCCTTCATATATTGATACCCTAATTAAACATGTATACATATGAATTAGATAATATTGGGGTGGTTGGGTATGTTTCTAATCGTGTTGTTTGTTGGATCTAAACAAAAATATTAATTTTTTATCTTGATTGGTGAGACTATGGGAGTGTGAGGATTTAACAAGATATAGTGTACCTATTTATATAAGGGAAATGTGATATGTTTATTTATAAGGATAATAAACATGTTATATATTCATCAATTATATAAGTCTACTCTAATAATTGAGAATATACAAGTTGGATAATGGGATTAACATACTATGTGTCCCATGGTTAATTGTTGTCTTGGAAAAAGGAAAAAATTTGAAAATCTATTTGTGGACATGATGTAGACCTGTGGACATAGATATATAGATACATGTGTTTAAAGGATATAATCTAGATATATTTATAGCTTTAGTTTCATTAAATATTTTCTAGAGTCCACTCTTTGTTTATATATATAGATTAATAGGTTCATTTTTTTAATTATATAAAGTTCTATAGGATCACACTTTATGGTTTACTAAATGGGGATTGAATTTGACTTAGTGAGGTACAGTGAAAGTGAAATAGAGTTAATAAAAAAAGGATTTGGATGGGTATTCACAATGTATTTCAAATCAAGTAATACTAGTTAAGTAAATGATAGCCTATCAAAAGTGTTCTATAAGATATCCAAAGAGATTTTTGGATATATTTTCCTATGTTATTGAATATGTTATATTATAATGGTAAAACAAGACAATATCTATTAGGATTTAGTTAAAGTGGAATATTGAAGGATATATATTTCCTAAATTCACACATATATATATTATATATTTCATGAAAATTGTGATTTTCATGCATAATGGGTTATATATTATTTTATACAACATACGATGGTAATATTGAATGTATAGGAAAAAAAATAACTACCTAATCTATCACTTATTAATCTGTTACAAGAGTTTTAATGTAATGTGATTTTTTGATTTTATATTGACAGTTCATTAATAAACTATGCATTAACTTGTGTGTTATAAACACATGATTTAATACTTTCACATTCATAGAGTGTCCTCTGGGGATTTATACATCCTACTTCTATAACATAATGGGGGTATACTTGTTTCTTGGATGAAACTCCCCAATACCAAAATCTTTCTTCTTCTTCCTACTTTTCATATGAGATTCAATCTCATCATGAATGTAATAATAATACCATACACACATAGAATGATTCAAAATATCCAGTGGATACACTATGAAAGTGAAATTTCATTTGGATAACACTTAGTGATCTCTCTCAATCCATGTAGTTGAAATTAAAAGATGATGAATGGAGTTTTTATTTCATGGTATGAATGTTTAAAAAAATTGTCTTCATTTTTTTATATAATATTTTTCATTTTTTGTAGTATGGTGATCCTTAGACATGGGTTAAGTCATTTTTTCATGATTTGGTAATTATTATTAAACTCGTTTGAAACCCTTCAATGGGATCATATTCTAGGGATTCCTCTCCCTTCTCAGAAACCTTGAGTGTTTAAAGTGACTAATGATATTATTGGCATCTTTTCTAATATATTCACTAATACATTGGGCATGAAAAACATTGTATAAGTGAAATTTTTAAACTAAAAGAATATATCAGACCCATTTCTATGGAACATTTTCCTTTAAGCGAGATCATTCTCCCCTTCGAAAAAACATATTTTACTTCAAAAAAGATGGTTTGTGTTAATGGTAACACACTCCGGGTAACTTGTACACATAATTTTGAGTACTATTTACCTTAGAGTTGATTATTGGGGTTCCCAGGTGTCAGGGATCAATACTAACAGTTTTGGTGGAGACAGACCAAAGCGCATGGTTAGCGCACGGTTTTTCTAAACCATGTGGTAACTAGGTGAGGTGTGTTACTATTTTTGACTATTTGGTTTCGCATGGGTTGATTATGGTTTTTAAAACCATGTGACACCACATAGGAAATAGTGAAACCTATTTTGGGTGGATAGTGGCATACACATAGTTTCCCTAACAGTGTGGCCAAATCGTGCGACCCATTCCAAATCATTAAAAATTAATTTTTTACATTATTTAGCCTATCAAATTTTATGTTTTTGAACTCTTATTTCTCCCCCACCATATTGTGTAGCCACCCCTTATATCAGATAATCTCACCTCTCATTCGGTGTGGATTTCTCTTGGAGATCAAGGAGTATTGGCTTGAGATTAGTTTATTTCATCTTGATTTTTCTCATTTTCCCCTTCCAAAGCCTTGTTCTTCCATTTTTATTGAGTTATAGAACCCTATAGGTGGTGTTTTTGAAATATAGGCTTTGTTATGTGTGTTTTGTGTTTATTTCTTTTTAATTTGGTGTGTAATGATATGTTCTACATAATCTAGGTGGTTGTTGTTGGAGGTAATGAGCTTTGGACTGAATCCTAGGTAGGTGTCTCTATTTAAGGGAATTTTACATGGAATAACATCAAATTTATAATACAATTTGGTTATTTTGTTAAATTTTCATTTAAAAGATTCATTCTCGGGGAATATTTCATGTTGTATTTATTAGATGGATTATATTGGAAATTTTGGTTCTTAGAGTGGGGTTTTCCAAATTTTTGTGTCTCGTATGCCCATAAAGTATTTGATAAAAGGAATCAATGAAGTTTTGTGATTATAAATGTAATTATAAAGCGGTTGAAAAATGATATTTACTTGGAAAGGGTGTTTCCTTAAAATGAGAATGTTTTTTTGTGAAATGGATTGTGTTATAACTTGATTGATATGGGAACATGTGTGTGGATATGTTGGAATTGAGTGACACAACGGTTAATCTTGGTATGGGTGGGGGTTTATTTGATAGATTTTGTGAGCCTTCAGTGGGAATACCATGTGAGATTCCATATTGGTTTTTTTGAGTGGTCATTTGTGCCATCAGATGGAGGACTGTGTGGGCCTCTAATTTGGTTTATAAGGGACTAAGAGAACCTTTGGGTAGGATGACTGTATGCGCTTTCATGTTGGGACTGGGGAAGATCGTTGAAGATTCCATTACATAAATAGCTAGAATACTTGTGTAATCAACCATGATAGGACTTATGGTTAGAGCTCTATGTTCACATTTCCCATTCCAGATTGGTTTGTAAGCTTCACACATATGACTAGATCCATTTTTAAGTGATGGTATGTAATATAAACATTGTTCATTTACATTTATATAGTTATATAATGTTGATTTTAAGATAATCTTTATTATTCCATTTGTTTCTATTTAAGCATGTTTTTCCTTTTTACCTTGTTCATTTATTTGATCGATGTTTGATGATTGTTTTGGAAAACCATGTTTTGATTTATAAAGGGAAACTATAGGGGTTTTTAAGGTTTACTTAGCATTGGTCTGTTTTTGAAGTGGTTTAGTTTTGATGTTATTTGAAAACTAGTTTATATGTTTCTATGGTTAAAAGCCTTAAATAGATTCATGGTGGTATCCTACTATGATTCATGCCTCACACCCCAGTTTGCCCCTTTGTTGTATTTTGATGATTTCTTTTTGTAGGTCACTGGTAAAGGCAAGGAAACCATGTTCTAGGGTGTATCTTATTAATTATCATTGTTTGGTGTTTTCTGGGGGACAGACAGTCTCATAGGGATTGACACATGTAGATCCCATTTTTTATTTTGTACCCACTGGGTTATGCTTGGGTATTTTTTTGACACTCCCCTTCCTTTTTAGTTCTAGTTTGATTTTGATATACCATGTATAGGTCTTATTATAGAATGATTTTTATTCTTTGTTTTATTTTTTTTGGTATATTATTTTCTTGTGCTATTCACTCTGATGTGTTAGGAATGGTTGTTCCATTTTATAGATAGTTCATACTGGTTTACATGTGAAAAAATCATTCCCAAATGATAATTGGTTATCCTCGGTGTTGTCGCCAACCCATTGTGATCAGGAACACACATCAGGATATGTGTCGGGACAACTCGGGTGATGTGTTGGGTTGACCTATGTTGATTCATTACAAAATAGTATCGGAACTGTTATTTGGGAGTTAATAATAGATGAGATATAGGGATGTAATGTTTAGTGAGGTAGAAATAGGGGAGTGCCTGTCGGACTATTCTTTATATTGAACTTTGAGTTTCCATGGGTGGTCCAGTGTTGTGGTTGTGTTTTGATTATGATTATTGGTTTTTTGATGATGTTATTGTTCCGTCTCTATGATGTTTCTTGTGATACCTATAACAGACCAAACCCGTTCAACCAGAGGAGTCACCCAACTCATTCCGTTATGAATTGAAGTAAAACAAAGTGAAAAATCTAGTTCTTCAATATAATTAAACAAGAAAAACAACTAGAGTATAAAGAGGAATCAAAAGGGTGATATAACTATGCCAATCAGGATAAATCAGGAAGTATGGAAAATCTAGACCCACATGTATCTATGTGACCAATAGTTACCTCAACAAAGCTACCCAAACCAAAAATAGATAGATAAAGAGAAGCAGAAAAGCTACAGAATTCCCATAGTCTTACCTACATCCTACAAAACAAGGTCCACATCCACCCAAAGGTAGAAGTAGGGAATGATCAATATATCATAGAAGGAAACATCCAAATAATCTATACAAGTTATAATTCCAAGAATTAAAAATCTATAAATTTAATAAAAAATAGTTTTAACAATATTTTTACAATAAAACAATTTGAAAACACTTCTCACACATTCCTTAGATTTTCCATAAATTTCAAATCATTTTCTTCAAAACCAAAAACATTCCAGTTATTAAACAATGTAGGTTTAACATACTGAAATATTATTATAAATGTGATCCAACATCCATAAAACAAACTTTTCTATAATAAACTACCAGAAACAATAATTTACCTTCCAAACATGCTTTATCTTACGGGATAATATGAACTAGACACTCACAATCCTAAACTGGAATAAGGTTGGATCCATCTAATATTGAAACCTTCCACAATCCATCGATATACAAGAGGTTAACTCATAGTGGTGTCAAATACACTAAAGCTTCCTGTTTCACTTTTCTGACACACCCAAGGCTACAGATGGGAAATGTTTGTTAATTTATATTTTAAAAACCATGATCACATGTTTATAAAATCATTTCAAATCCTATCCAATATTCTTAAGAAATTGAAAAATCCACTTCTTACCAAATCATGGGAAATTTTATTTTCAATGAAAAAAATCATTAGAAACACGAACCCATACCATTTTAAGTTTAAAAACCGAAAATTTCCATTTCAAATATAAAGGAATCAATAATAACAACAAGAAATCCAAGAAATTAAAACATTTGAATAGATACACCTACCTAAAAATATATAAAAGATAACCTCCTTTGATAATGGGGATTAGAAACCATAAGATCATACTTTTGAAGAGAAGGAATGATAAGAAACTAAAATGGATTGAGAGAAAAAATGACATGATTATCAATCCCTACTGTAAATTGTGCTACAACCACAAACGATAAAGAAAAATTGAGAAGAAGGATTACCTAAGAAGATGAATTTCCTAGACCTACTAATCAATCACTTAATATATTGATATGGGTATTAATAATTCACCCAAAATCACCCAGGGATATATCTTGGTCAATATATGAGGGATAAATAGAGAATGAAAAAATATCACTCATTTGATTCCCTAAAAACTAACACCATAATATTCACATGGAATGTAATCCATTTTCACATCGTATAATGATCAAGGTCCATATATGATGAATAACCCATCAATTTTTAATTAAAATATGGATTTTATACATAAACATAGTGTACCTATTACATGACATGTAAACCATTAAATATACGTATCTTGTTCAAAAATTCCACCCAATAGTCATTAAATGGCGTGTACTTTACATACCGGACATTTAAGTGCCCAACAAGCAGCAAAAAATACAGATTTTTATGTTAAAAATTCCAAAAAATCGATATGTTCAAAATTATAGGTATCTTCTTAATTTCATGGTTTGTATTTCTCACACAATGAAAAGAGAAATAATAAAGAAAATATTAAAACATACCTGAAAGTAAGGTAATGGGGTGTTAAAATATCCCCACCATAAAATTTTCATGTCCTGAAAGTGATCAAGATCCAAGATTCACAAAAAGATAAGGCCACTACTACCTCATCAATTACTCCCACTCCCATGTATCATGGTGATCATGTATCAAATTCCACAATAACTAGAACATGTGTATCATCATACCATGAATTAACTTATCATAGTGATCCATAATCTAAACTGGATGATAAGAAAAAGTGGTATTGGGTTCAATATCTACATCCTCCAACATAATCCCATGGGAAGGATCTGGTACATACATCCTCAATTGGTAAACATGAAACATGTTGTGTATAGAAGACAATATAGATCATAAAATAAACTAAATGGAAACCCTCCCTAGATTCTCAATAATCTAAAAGGGCCCCACAAACCACAGTGCCATCTTACCCAACATACCCAAAAAAAAATTTCTCATGCGAGGTGAAACTCTAAAAAATACCTAATAACCACCCTCAAACTCTAGAATCCAATGAAGATGATCTATATAAGATTTATGATGACCTTATTCCATGATCAGACACCTCTAGATCAACTATACCACCTCCATAATCTCTTGAAAAAAACACATCCTAATTAAAGACCACTATCCCAACATTGACCAACATAACGGAGATAAACATGGTCACCCATAAAATGACTTAAAGGGAACCATTCTGATCGATGTCTGATAACTATTTTTATAGGAAAACCTTACCAAAGGAAAATTATTCTCCCAAGATCCATAGAAATCAAGAATACAAGACCCGATCATATCCTCAAGAACCTGGATATCCCTATCTGTACATCCATCTAACTGTGGATGATACGTTGAGATTAATCTCAATTGGGAACCCATTGAAACTTTATAACATTTCAAGAATCTGGATCTAAACCTCAATTACCTGTTAAAAACAACAATTAGTGGAACTCCATGAAGTATCACAATCTCTTATACATATAAGTCCCCAAGATTCTCCACTTTCATTATTTCATTTATTGGTATAAAATGAACTAATTTAGTGAGTCTAAAAATAGTCACCCAAATTGAAACCTTCTCCCCAGGATTCCATGGTAAACCATTGATTAAATCCAAGGAAATATCATCCCACTTCCATATAATAATAGGTAAATTTGGAAACAAACCATAAGGTCTTAGGTATACCACCATAACTCTTTTAAAAGTGAGACACTGTGACATAAAATCAATAACTAAACACCTCATTCCAGACCACGAATTCTGATGTCTCAAATCATGGTATGTCTTGGTATCCCCAATGTGAACAAACAAACATGAAAAGTTTCCACTATCTAAAAAATCTTGTCTTAGGTATAAGGGAATTACCTACCTACTAAGAAAACGAAAATCTCTACTAGGAAACCAAGACCACTCGCCATAGGTCCCCCGGGTATTTAGGATTTCTCCTAAGAATCATATCTTGGTGTTTTACATCTATTCAGGTCAAAAATTCTCATAAAAATATGATTCAACCATTATCAAATCCGAGAAAACCTATCCACTAACATCATTTACTCCCAAACTCATCTCATTAAACAAACTAATCAAAGACTACTACATGACTAATTCCTTCATGGACATTGTCAGTAATTTAAAGCTCAACGCATCTGTAACCACTTTTCCATTCTCGGGGGTATATATGATATAAAAATTAATGTTTTGAAGATACTCAACCCCACATATCTTTACCAAGTTCTGATAAAAATGCTTTAAAATATTCTTTTGGATTTTGTGATTAGAATGCACTATGATCTACTACCCAAAAAGATAGTGATTCCACGTCATGAGTGTATGCATAACAGCTGCCAACTCAGGAACATGGGTAGGGAAGTTCTTCACATTAAGGCATAATTGGCATGAGCTATAATCCACAACATGTTTCCACTGTATCAAGACACACCCCCAACTAATACAAGAAGCATCATGGAAACATCAAAACCCAAACCTAGTTTCAGAAGAACCAACACTTGTACTGAAGTAAACTTCACTTTTAACTCTTCAAAAAATATATGATCATTCTAGTTCAATCCAAACATTACACCCCTATGGGTAAAAAATTTCATTGAATATGTGTTCTTGGAGAAGTCCTAAGGAAACCCTATATAATAACTTACGAACCCCAGAAGGTTTTGGATCTCAAACATGTTTCTAGGTATCTCCCAAGACATAACTTCCTTGCCCTTTTCTAGATCCACTGATAAACTCCTCTAATGTATTACATGTCCCCAAAACTTCACCTCTTGAATCCAAAACTCACATTTTTAATGTTTACCATACAAATTTTATTCTCTCATGGTTCGAATAGTGATATATAAATGGACCACATATTCCTCCTATGACTCAAAATACCCCAAGATATCATCTATGAGAAAAACTAAATAATACAAGAACCAATGAAAGATCTAGTTCATCAAAGCAATAAATACCACATGAGAATTAGTGATTTTGAATTGCATAACTCAAAATAACTATATCATCTCTGAAATAATATCATAGGTATTTCCACCTCTTAGACTCTCAACTGATGGTACACTGACTACATGTCAATCTTAGATAACCATCAATCCCCTCTAAGCTGATCTAAGATATCATCGGTTTTGGGTAAAGGATACTTGTTCTTAACGGTCACCATATTTAACTTTCAATAGTCAATACAAAACCCAAGACTTCAATATGATTACATAGAGAACACTATAAGGGAATCCTATGGTGACTTTCTAGGATGAATTAATCCTTTATTTTATAATTAATCAATACAAACTTTATGTTACACCAACTCAGTAGGAACCATTCTATAGGATGTCACATAAATGGGAATTGTTCTAGGGAGTTGTTCAATAGTAAATTAGACCAATCTTTGTTGAGGTAAGACATAAAAATCATCTATAAAGACATATGGGTATGCACACACAATTGATGGTAGTTGAGAAACCAAGAAAGTGTTAACTACATATGGAAATATTTCTAACATCTGGAATGAGATAAAATTGGCATAAGAAAAAACGGCCCTTCCCTTCCCGATGTAGAGTCCCACTCACCTTGAAAAACATGAGTGACCCTATTAGTAGATATGAACTGTACACAAATATGATATCAATATATATATTCCTTAACACTAATCATCCAATCCATACAAATAACCATGTTTCAGATTTCATGATCAAGCACTATGAAGCCCCAACCCACCTCAAGGCCGGCTATCATCACCCGAAACATGGTGCACTTGAAACCTTGTTTGGACATATTTACCAAAGGCATAAAAAAATAAAAAAATAAAAGAATAATATCAAAAAAGAAACCCAACACATCAACCATATATAAAGATATAAAAGAATGAGTATCACCTGTATCATGAAAATCATGCACTATAGAAGAAGAAATAAACACCATACCTCTAACAGTATCTGGACCTGCTTCATATTTCACAGTCTTACACTATTACACATAAATGCATCCATGCATAGCCACCTAGACTTCTCCATTTTCCTGATAATTAGACCCAACACCCTTTTAATCATCAACATGAACATATGATCCCTTGTTGAGAGTGGATCCCTCCTTACATTCTTGGGACATCTTTTCATGGAAACGTTTTAGATGCACAGATCTCCCACAAAGATGAAAACTCCTAGGGGCCTCTATAAAATAGATCTTGGTATTACCATCCTTCAAAAACTGGTAGTAGATAAATTTTTTTTCTTCCCTGAAGAATCCCCTGAAACTGGTCATGCAAAATATTAACCACTCCTACGCTTCCTTTTCTAACCAAATTAAGAAACCTGGATAACCGTTGCACCATCAAAATCTCTACCCAAACATTTTTATCCAGCTATGTCTACCTCAACCATGGAATATTTATCTACAACATATATAAAGTTTAGAAGTCACAAAAAAATTATCTTTGACTGAATATTGGCACATACCACCATCTACAACCTCTGAGACTTAAGGTATTCATTGGTGAGAATATCTAGTACCTGGTTCACCAAATCCAAAAACAGGTGGAGTACTCAAGGATTGTATGCACCCCTTGATCTAAGTTAGAAACTCTCTAGTATTTTTCACACATAATGAATTAGGATAAAATGGAGCGTTGGATATTTTCTTGAAAGAAACCCAGGTAAGACCATCGTTCAACTTAACTATTAATATTTTGTTCCACCATCATCTTCCTGGACCCGAGAGAATATACGTGGAAAAAAACACATGATAATATTCAAGAGTCTTCAAAAAGTTTAAGAACATTTCAATACGTTTAATACACTCATCTGATTATTGTGGTTATTTTTCTCCACTAAAGATAGTTGGATGCTTCTTGGTAAATTATGATATGTGATTCACTACTCTTCCTAGGTTCAATATGCCTACTATCCCCAGATTCTGAATGGTATGGATAACTGCTTCAACTGATGAAGGGTCCACTGGAGAATCTTCTTACAAAACCTTACTCATGGCTTCCCCTATCATATTTAGAAAATCTCCTCTAGGAGGTATTTTCTACTAAACATAATAAAATAACCAATCAGTAATGAGAAAATTACAAAACCATCTAATCAATTTCTTGAATATAAAATAATGATTTTAAATGATGATAATTAACATAAAATTATGAATTATTTTCAAAAAAGGAAACACCTTTAGAAAAGAACAAGTCCATATAAATAAATTACCTATGTATTTTATTCAAATGACCTTGAACACACCAAGCCCCTAAACATAGAAGTCATGTAAAATTATATAAATTTACTATTAAATTAATTCAAATTAAACTAAATACCAGGTCTTTGAACTTGTAAATATTTTTATTACCACCCATGGAAACTCAGTTTCAATTATGCAAGTGAGCAAGCTAGGCCCCTTTCCAAACCTATTATCTAAATTATTATGATCCTAATCTTATAAAACCATGACACAGAACCAAATCAAGCATTATTAAAACACTTCATGATATGTAATGAGCTATGATATTAAATTGTAACAGACCAACCCAGGTCTCCTAAGTGAGGCCATTATAGAGTGATTTAAAATAAAGATAAAAAATAGGTATTGAATATAATTAAAAAAGACGTGAAAAAAGATTAAAAATAAGAAACAATAAGAAGATACAACTAAAAAATAGAATAAACCTGGAAGTAAAAAAATCTAGACCAAAAAGTATCCATGTGACCAACTGTAACCTCCACAAAGAAACCCAAACTGAAAAATCGACATAAAGAGAAGTCAACATGTTGTAGAATGTTCTTCCCTTTAGTTGTGTCCTAAAAAAAAGTATATAACCACCAAAAAGTAAAACTATAGTGTAAGAAATAGATCAAAGTAGGAAAACATCAAAGAATATGTAAAAGTTCTAATATCAAGAATGTACAAGTTATATCTTTAATAAAAACATATTTACAAACAAATTTATTAGAAAATAATTTTAAAAAATTTATCATACATTACTCGGATTTGCCATAAAATTCATATCATGTTTTTCTATACCTTAAAGATGCTTGTTTTGAAACAAATCAGGTAATTATATCGAAATATAAATATACATGCGAGCCATCATCCATGAAATAAACTATCAGGGAATAAAGAACCCGAAACAACAATTCACCTTCCAAACATGCTCTATCATATGGGAAAATAGGTACTAGAAACACATGATCCCAAATAGGTTTAAGGTTGGATCCAACTAATATCTATTCCTACCATAATATATTGATATACAATAGGATATCTCCTTATAGTGCCACACAAACTAAGGTTACCTGTGCCTCTTTCCCGATGCACCCAAGGTTCCCAATATACAATTTCTGTTTTAAAAATCATGCTCACATTTAATAAAATCATTTCAAATACATACAAATACACTTTAGAATTAAAAAATACATTTCTTTTGAAATCAAGGAAAATTATTTTTTAAAATAAAAAAACCAAACACAAACCAATTCCCATTTCAATTTTAACACATGCAATTTTCATTTCAAATATTGAGGAATAAAAAAGAATAAAATGGAATTTAATAAATTAAAACATTTAAATAGACCCACCTACCTCAAGAATATTGAAATCCTAACCACATTTGACAATAGGGATTGGAAACCACAATATATTTCCCCAAAAGGCAAGACAAGATAAGAAGCTAAAAAATATTAATAGAAAAAAAATTTGATAATCAATCCATAATAAAAAAAGATCCACAACCACAAATAAGAGAGTGGAGCTGAGAGGAAGGAATAACTGACGAGGAGAAGTATGTAGACCGGTTGATCAATCACTGAGAGGATCTATATGGATGGAAAGAAGTCCCCAAAAATTACAAAGTGAGAACTCTTGGTTGATAGAGGATGGAATCACAGATCAAAAAAATTAAACATATCACTCATAGAATTCCTTAAAAACCAATAATGTTACATTTACATGTATTGAAACCCATTTGCATTTTTTTAATGCTCGGGGTCTCTATGTTCTAAAAAACCAATTTATTTTTAATGAAAAACCATTTTTATACTTACAAAGTGTGTACCTAGTACACGATGTGTAAACCATTCATGACATGTATCCAATTTACAGATTCTAACTAGTAGTCATTACATGGTAGATACTTCACTCAAACGGTAAGTAAGTTCCCATCAAGCAGTAGAAACTAAATGGTTTTATGTTGAAAATTCCAAAAAATATATGACTTCACCATTTCATGTGTCCTCCAAATTTCATGGTTGGAAGTGATCTCCCAATAAAAAAGAATACCAAAAGAAAAGATTAAAACATATTTAACAGAACGGAAAAAGTACACTAAAACACCATTTTTGGGTTTTTTTCTTTATGTACATTTGATATAATTTGATATTTTATTGTTCTTGATGATGATAGTGATTGATTTTTTATATACATTACCTGTGATAAGGAGAAAATCTAGGTAGAGAGAGGGAACATCAGAGAGTACCCCATAGGATAACCCTACAATTGATCTGGATTTGGTGGAGTCAGTGATTTTTATGATGAAAACCTTGCGTCAAGTGGGATGATGTGAGAATACAGGGACCATGAACCATGCTCAAGATTTTTCCATGTAGATTCCCCTGGTGTTCCATAGTGATAAGGGGACCAATGAGCCCTAGGATTGGATGGACCATACAGAGTGAATCTTTTAATTTTTGGAGACCCTTATGACCTCTAAAGTGATTGATCTATTATTGTGATTAATGGTCCAAGTAGGAAGTGGTGGGAGTTGATGGTTCTTTCATTAAAGAAAAACGATATCACTTGGACCACATTCAAAGTATAATTTAATCAGAAATTCTATTTGGAGACCATGAGATTGGAAAAGTCCAATGAGTTTATAAAGTTGGAGTAGGGTGTTCATTTAGTGATGGATTATACCACCAGATTTATGGATTGATGTATTGAGATAGGAGTGATGCTAGAGAAATGATTTATGCTCATGATTCTATGTCTACAAATCTATTTACAGGTTGTTAACAAGGAAATGACCATATAGGTAGATTTGACTATAAATACAGGTAACTGTAGTGTTCCTTCCTTCGGTGGTAGCGAGAGTTATTATTCAGGATAGAAGTGGAAGAAGGATGAGTCTTAGAGAGGCATATGAAAGAGTGTCTAGTAATAATTGGTATCAGATCCAGTGAATCCTAATAGGGATAAACCAGTTGTTTTTATCAATGAAAGAAGGTAAGAAACACTAGATTGAATTTTTCTAGAGACTCCAAGGATGTGAAACCTATTTGGATAGTTAGAGAATATACAATGGTTTTGCAAATTTTCCTCTCATGGGAGTGGTGTAACCTCTATTTTATCGAAGGGATATCAGGTGTAGTCAGAGGCTTTCAAGGTTGGAGGACCTCTTCATTGTGTGAAGGTAGATTCTCAATAGGGGAAGAATACTCAGAGTGGGTCTGAGTTAGGGAGACTCCATATAGTATAGGTCATTCAAGAGGAATAATATTCTAATCCAACCAATTCTAAATGTGTGGTGTTTATTTATTCTTCAATGGAATTGTTTTTATTTGAAATAGGTTCATCCAATTATTACATTTCACTTAATCTGATTGATTCCTTGGGTATGGAGGCTATGTTGATGATCTATGTTTTTGGGGTTTCTAACCCTCTTGTGTAGGAATAAGGAGCATGTTGACCATCTAGACATTTTTTTGGTTATTTTGATAGAACATCACCAATATGATGAACTTCCCATGTTCCAATTTTGGAATCAAGAGGTGAAGTATCCAGACCATATGATTTTTGAGGATAGAGTTTTAGTGGATCCAAAGAAGGTATGATCAGTCTTGCATTGGGAGTAACTTAAGAACATATTCAAGATCTATAGCTCTCAAGGAATGTTCGGGTATTATAGAAATTTCATTGGAGACTTATCCATGACAGATTTTCCCTTGATGGATTTATCTAAGAAAGTGGTAAAGCTTCAGTAGGATGAGTAATGTTAGAGTACTTTTGTGAAGTTTTAGACCAGTTTTACATTATTATATATTAAGATTCTTGTTGATATTGGTAGATCTTATTCAGTTTTTTGTGATGCTTCTAGTGTGATTTTGGGGTGTTTTCTGATGGAGTGTGACCATGTGGTGTCCTATTTATTAAGGAAGAATCTTCCTCATGAGTAAAATCATCCCACCCAAAACCTAGATTTGGAATCCATTATGTATTCACTAAAGACATGGGGGTATTACCCATTTAGGTATCATTTCATAGTTTATTAAGATCATAAGATGCGATAGTAAATTTTCACCCAAAGGGACCTAATCCTTAGGTAGAGGCATGGGTTAGAGTACATTTTGATATTCAATTTTGAGATTTCATAAATGAATGAGAAGGGGAATGTGGTCGCCGATGCTTTGAGAAGAAATATTTTAGTTTAGGCTATTTTCGAATTAGTGGATGAGGGGGGTATGATGAGATTTTTCCTAATATGAGGTTTGAGATGTTGGGGGATGAAGGGTAGATATTTTTGGACCATGTGAATATTACACCCAATCTCATTTATCGGGTAAGGATTGATTAGGTATCCATCCTTGAGTTCCGGAATATTTGTAGTTATTTAAATTGTGTGGTGACTTAGGGTGATAAGTCCCATTATACTAATGGTTCTCTTATATTCTATAATTAATTGGTTATTACTTTAAGCATATGGCGGGAGGTGATTCATGAGGCTCATCACTCTTGTAGGGTCGTTCACATAGAGGTGACCAATATGTTCTATATATTGAGAGGCCTATATTGGTGGCCAGAGATAAGGAATAATGTGGTGAACTTTATTTTTAGATTATTGACCTATAATTGGATCAAATCAGAGCATCATAGACCTACTAGGTCGTTACATCGAGTTCCCATGCTAGTGTGTATTTGGGAAAAGTTCCCTATGTATTGGGTAATTGGGCTACCATGTAATCCTACTGGAAATGATTCCACGTGGGTGGTCATAGATCATCTAGTGAAATCATACAATTTTATAAATATCAAGGGGTTGAAAAGGGTAGAGGAACATAGATGCCTATATGTTCTAGAGGTCATTCAGTTTCATGGATTCCCCTCATCTAGAGTGTCAGACTAGGATTCCCGTTTTCATCTCACTTTTGGAAGGGAATCCACGAAGGGTTGGGAACCCAGTTGAGGTTGACGAAAATATAACACCCATAGAATGATTTTTGGTTTGATTAAACCATTTAGACTCTTGAGTATATGTGGTGAGCATGGGTGTTTGATTTTTGTTGCTCGTGGGCAAGGCACCTATCGTTGGCTGTGATTTCATATAATGCTATCTAAAACGTGTCTGTCATGGGGTTTGAAAAAAAACAAATATTTCCTAAGTTTAAATGATTCATTGTGGTTGAACTAGGATGTCTCCATATAGGAGTTCACAACAATCATATTTCCCACTTATGTTTGAGAAATAATTAGAGGTTGTTTTTTATATATTTTGAGTTTAAAAAGAAAGAAGAAAATTGAAAATAATGTTTGAAGTCAAGTGGACAAAGAGAGTGATGGGGATAGGGTAAGATAATCATTTTAAATTTCATAATAGTCATAAATATCATTCCACATATCTTCATATTGAATTAAATTTGAAAGACTCCTTGATCAAGTTATCAATCACCATTGGTTGAAGGAAGCAATTGAAACCACTCCCATGTGTAGGAAAATTCATAACACATCCCCAAATAACTATGGAAAGTCACAATAAATAATTTTTTTACTTATAAATCTAGAAAAAGTTCACATACACTACACACATTCCAACTATTAGAATACACTCACCACCTAACACAATCTTCTTGATCGATATAAACTGCACTAGGGGGAGGGACTTTAAAATTATTCAAGCAAAGATATAAAAATGAATAAAAAAAACAAAAAACCAAAATAAAATTGCATTAATATAAGTGAACACCACCAAAAATATAAATCATTAAATAGAAAAATATAATTTAAAATTAAATCTCAAGACATTGAAATTACAAAAGTGAACCCCCTCTTCTCCGATCACTCAATGGTTTTACCCCTCTATTTGAATTCTAAGAGAGTTTAAAGGGGAAGAAGAGAGCATTATCAAACTAAGAAAATAGAAAATAAAAAATACACAAAAATTCAAGACTTCAATACTTTACCACATAACCTCTTTCACATCCTTCAATAACCTTGAATAAAAGTGGAAACTCATATATATAGGTTTGAGAGGTGTAAAACGTTTCCTCTAGATTAATTATATTAAAATATTTTGTTTAATTCACAAAGTAAATGACTGAATATCAGGATGTTGTCTTCATTAAATTTGTTACACTATCTATTTTTCATTCTTCTAAAAATCTCAGCTTATTTGGAAAAGTGTAAAATAGTTATGCTCAAATTTCAGAAGACTATGTTTTCTCTCCAAGTAGGCTTCTGAAATCCTTCTAACATTCCACATTAAATGGATTCCTTAATGAGAAAACATAATCATGAAATTTAATGTTGAAATGATTCATCAAGTCCTATTTTGACTCCATCTATAATCACTTCATTTGGATGTCTATAAGCTGATATATCCCTCCATTACTGAGGTAGAGTTCATTCTGTCAACCGAAAAACATTCTCCACTTGATTGATTTTTCTAGGCATGTGGGTTTCGAATTAGATCTGGGTCCAAAAAAAATGAAACTCATAATCAAGGAATGCCTAAAAAAATAAATCAATTTGGGTCAAAATTGTAAAATATATTCCTGAAATACAAAAGATTCAAAAAGGTTTTAAATTTCCATAATTAAAGTTTTTTGACAAATAAGCCAAAAATTCACCAAAAATACATAAAAGGTTAAAATAATAAGACATTTATTAATTGGAAGGGATTAAATCATTTAAACACACATGAAAATAATGAAAATATTATCTCTATTAATTTAATCACAATTTAGACTTAGACTCCTGGACAAGTAAGCATCAAAATCAAATCAATGAAAATTCAAAACACATGCTCATGAGATCCACCATTTTCATACCAAGAAATAAAAGATATGATGAATCATCAAAAACCATTATTTAAAGTTCTCAAACTATACCATTCAATATATTTCCTCTTAATTTCTCTTGCCATGTACATAAGACACCTACCTCACTTGAATGTTCTCTCATCTCACAAATGTCAATTTTCAACAAGGCTTTTCTCATCTAGACCCATGAAAGAGTCACCATATGTTTGATAAATTCATACTTATCCTCCTGATGTGAATCAAGTTTATTTGTTTATCATTGGGGCTTTGAAATGTGGTTCTGTGTCTTCTCTTTGGTAGGATTTTTATGCGAAAAATTATGAGGCCGAATGAGGAGGGCTTGGCTATTTTTGAAACAAAATTGCATGATTTACATTTTTACTCAAGTATGGTATCCTCCTCACTTCCCATAGTAGAAATTAAACTCCACATTTATAAAAAATCATGGAAAGTTCACACCATTCATAATTCTATCTTAAAAAATTTCAATCAACTCAAACATATTTTTTTTGAAAGCACCATAAAAGGAACAACTTTCTTTATCCATTAGAATATCCAGAAAGGCACAACTTCTATTATCATGAAAGCTCTTGAAAAGGCATAAATTTCAACAAAATAATTTTTTATCAGAATAAAACACATTAATTAATCATTTTATTTCCCCCTCAATATATCACCAAATGTGGTAGCACAGTACAAGAGAGCTTCCCCCACACTTAAGTTCAAGTAGCTCATGCAATTTTATTTCATGAGTAGGTCAGATAAAAAACTTGGCTTGTAATGTGGCTATCCTAACAGGTAGTTCATGGATTATAAGGGCTACAAAGACTAAATGTAAATGGAATACTAGAATGTAAAACATTATTTTGAAAAGGGGGTTAAACTAATGAAATTACAAAATCATTTAAAACACAAAAACCTCAAGCCTTCATGTTTTGAAATAAATAAATCAAATTCTGGTTAAAAAAGTATGATTTTGTTCTCTCAAGAAGTGAGGTGAATGAAAATAATATGAAAAAATGGTTCATAAGAATCAATGGAAAGTGATTTAAAAGATAAATATATAAACATGTGGCATGAGATTCAAAATTTAGAGTATTTTTCATGAAATTTCTAAACATTTGAACATGAAATAAAGAAAATTTCAGTATTTATTTAAGAGTAGTTTCAGGGAATAAATTATTTCACTCATTGAAATTGGTTTAAAAATGAAAATTATAATCATTTAAGGTCACAATTTTAAAAAACACAAAAAAATTGAAAAATAAAAACACAAAAATTTGAAAAACACATTTTTTTAAAACAAAAAAATACAATGAATGAAAATCCTAAACTAAAAAGGTTCCCTCCCACACACATAAACGTTGTAGTGTCATAAATGAATTAAATTGGATTTAACATGTAATAAAAATGGAAATTGAAATAAAGAAAAAAATAAATTGTAAAGGAGAGATACGACTTGAAGAATTTTATTAATAAAAAATTTAGAGGAGTGTTATCTCCCCCACTAGATCTAATAAAATGGTCCCATGGAATTTGTTTATCCTATTTCCATTAACTGTGAATTGATACTTCTCTCCATCCTTCATATTATGCATATATCCAAAAAGATATATCTGAGTAACTGTAAATGGACCCTCTCATCTGGAATAAAGTTTACCTAGAATCATCTTGAGTCCTGTGTTTAATAACAAGACTTTACCTCAAGGATGGAGGTCCTTCAGTTGGATCATATTTTCATTAGATACTCATGTTATCTCATTTTATATCCTATAATTTTCAAAAGCTACACTTTTAATATCATCCAGCTCTTGCAACTAAAATCTAATCTCTTTACCAATGCTTTCAAGATCCAAATTCATCTTCCTAAAAAACCAATACACCTTATGATCCAATTCCGCTAAAAGATGATAAATTTTTCTATAAATCTTCCAATATAGGATCATTCTAATCAGGGTTTTTTAAGCTGTCCTGTAAGAACATAATGTGTCTTCCAACATTTGGATCAAATCCTTCCTATTTGGTTTAACTGTATTTTCCAAAATTCCTTTGATTTACCTGTTAAACACTTCATCTTTACCATTAGTCCATAGATGATAGGGAGGTGATGTTTTATTATTCAAACCATACTTCTTAAGTAAAGCCTCTATTATCCTATTGAAAAAATGAGTCCCCTAATCACTAATGATGGATATAGACACTACAAACATAAAAAATTTGTTGGCCCTAAAAAAAGCACAAAAAATATTAGCATCATCAGTCCTAGTGAATTTTTTTTCCACCCATTTGGAATCATAATAAACTGCAAGAATTATATAAGAATTTCTAAATGAAATTTGGAAATTCCCCATAAAAAATACACCAAAACTTCAAAATTCTCTCAGAAATTATGTGGATTTAGGGAGTTTTTTATCTCTTTGAAATATCTCCCAAAAACTAACGTTTTTGAAACCTTTTTCAAAATTTATGACCATATTTAAATGAGTGGGAAAATAAATTATAGATTATGAAACCTTCCTTGTTATCCATTGAGGTCCAAAGTGGATTCCAGAAGCTAAAGTGTGGAAAAAATCAATGACATAACCAATTTCACTCTCAGTATAAAATCATCTTATCACTTGGTCAATGAAAATTATCCAATGAAATAGATCATCCCAAATATAATATGTGGAATGAGATTTCAAAATTTTTACTTTAGATGGAATTTAAAAGAGATGGGGCCTAAGATGTTACCAGATAATTGGACACATTAGCATACCAATTCACTTCTCCTTCAATCAAGTAAAATTATTCTCTTAGAAGGTGATCATTTAATAGATCTTTGTATGGAATTTCATCTTAATTAATGTTGGGTAGTCTATATAAGGGATCAACCAATTGGTTCTTAGATACCTTATTTTATTTGATTTATATATTTAACTCTTGCAACATTAATATTTATATCACTAGCCTAGTATTAGCTTCATGATTCTTCATCATGTTCCTAAGAGCTGCATGATTAGAAAACACAGTGACTTTAGTTTCAAGAAGATATGATCTAAAACATTCCAATAAACTACTTTTAACTCTTTTTCTATAGTTGTGTAATTGAATTGGGATACAACTAAGGTGATTAATGAATAGGGAATAACTTGGGTCATGACCCAAATTTATTTAAAAATGACAGAACATATATCTTAGTTGGAAGAATCACAAAGTAACCCTAATGGTTTATCCCAATTTGGTGGTTGTATCACTGGTGGTGGAATAAATCTCATACTTAACTCATCAAAGGCATCCCTACATGAAAAAATTAAATAAAAATCAGTATCTTTAAGAGGCAATCAAGATAGAGGGCGATAAATATTTCTGAAATTGTTGATAAGCCTCTAGAAGAATCCTACATGTCCTAAAAATGATCTAAAATTTTTCATTGAAGTTGGGTAAGACAATGAATTTATAACATCAATTATTGATTTATCCACTTTAATTCATTTTTTGGAAATTACATTCCAAATAAAAACTCCTCTATAGACCTTGAAATGATATTTTTTAAAATTCAAAACAAGACTCTTTAAATCAGGGTTTCAAAACTTTTTCAGGATTTTTCAAATAATTGTCAAAGGAATTTCCAAATACAGTGAAATCATGGAAGAACACATCCAAAAAAATCATCAATGTGATTAAAAAAATACCCACCATTCACCTATGAAATGTACCTAGAGCATTAAAAAATCCAAATGAAATCCTTTTATATTAAAAAGTACCGAAGGGACAAGTAGAGGTTGTGTTCTCTTGATACTCTGGAGAAATGGGTACTTGAAAATAACTTAAAAATCTATAAAAAACAATTATTTATCTCTTACAATATCTCTAACAACTAGTAAGTTAAGGGTATGGGGAAATAATATTTATGAGTGACCTTATTCCACTTCCTAAAACCAATGCACTCTCTCCAGCTATTCTTAATTATCACAGTGATTAATTCATTTTTTTCATTCCTTATAGTGGTTAGGTTAGTTTTTTTAGAACTACATGAATGGGGATAAGCCATTGTGAATCTGAGATAATATATATGACTCCTTATTCCAAGATATGCTCTATATTCTTGTTCACAATGCCCATTAAGGTAGTATTCATCCCCCTTTGGGGCTATCTAATAGATTTTGAATCCACCTTAAGAATAATTCTATATGAGAGTATTTTTTGGCTTATTCTTAGGATATCACCTAAGATCCACCATATTTATTATAAATTCTCTCTCAAAATATCAATAAAATATATTTATTATGTTTCAGATAGATTATTATAAATTATTACTATTAATTTCTCTGCCTCCCAATGGTACACATATTTCAAATCAGCTGGGAGTGGTTTTAATTCAAAATCAAGGGGTTCCTTAAGGGATGAAATTAGTATGATGTTAGACACTTCCAATGGTTGTACATCTTGCACACATAAAAACATATCATATTCTATATCATTTAACAAATCATCAAATAAATCATATTTTACCTCTTTTTCCCACATGAAATCAGAATCTCCAATGTTCTGGGAATACACATGTTTAATGATATTTTAATTGGAAATATTATCTTCTAAGGATAAGAATTCATGGTACAAACCTAATTCTTGAAGTTGTTTCGTACCAACTTCACGGAAGAGTTAAAAGAGTGAGTGATAATCCTATGGGTTCCTCATGGATTTAAAAATATTGAAGTGGACAGTGATGTTGCCAAACACCACAGTGAGTGTCTCATCATGGAAATTGATGATGGTTTTCAACATATTCAATAAAGGTATCCCCAAAATGATGGTTTTGTGTGACATGATCCTATATTCTTCCATATTCATCACAAATAAGTTATTTTGGAATAAGATATCTTTGATTTTTACCAGGACATCCTACAGAACTCCTGTTAGAAAAATTGTGAATCTGATTGCAAGATGGACCACCACTATCATGGGATTCAAGTATTCCATATGAAAATAAGTGTATACTTATTTATACAATACAGTAATTAAATCACTCACATTACCAAAATCATTAGATAAATTTAAAGTACCAATGGTGTATGGTGTAGAGAATGTCCATGGATCTTGAAATTTTGTTGGAAGGGATGAGAAAATTCTTCCTAAGTTGATCCTCTCATTCCCTTGATTTGTTCACATCATGGTGAAAATATCATTTAAAATATTTATCATACATTGGAATTTATTCGATATCTTCAAGAAGAGGGATATTAATTTCCACTTTCTAGAAGTTGTCCTGAATTAAATTTTGAAGTGATTCTTCATACAATCTCTTCGATTCAATCATCTTTGATGGAAAGGGTGGGGTAAGTATTCTTTCTCCCATTTTTTCCTTTGAAATTGTGTTTCTTATATCTTCCTCCTCAGCCTATCCTCTCCTCTCTTTCTTTCTTCTCTTCTTTTAGGTGCATTTTCAAATAATTTTCAAAATTTAAAACTCTATTCTCCCTCAATAATGGAGGTATTGTTTTAGGTTTGTCGGATGATTGTGGTGGGAGTAATTTGGAACATATTTTTCTTATCATGTTGAAATTATCTACTGGGTTTGGTATTTTCTAGGAATAAAGTTTTCCTAGGTTTTTAGACATGATTTCAATAAGAATTACCCCCTCCATTTTTGTCATATTATCAACCTTATCCTCTAGGCCATCATACTTGGATTGTATTGTTTCATATAATGTTGTGTGATAGTGGATGGATGATAATAGTGTCTTAGGAAAGTGGGTGGTTGGGGGTGTAAAGGCTGGTTAAGATTTATTTTTTTTGAAATAGTGGTGGGTTTTGGAGTTTTTTCTAGAATGGGGGTTGCTTTTAAAACTGATTTTGGTACCGGGTTCTGGCCTGATTCTATTGATTTACAAAACCTTGTTGAGCTTGGTTATCCCCTATCCATACTTTTTTTTGTAATTTTATATATTAAAAGTCTGATGAAGAAGTTTTCATTCACTATATTTCAGAACATTAGTTAGTTAAATGGTTGGGTGATGAGCATAAAAAACATACATCAGTTGAAGCTTATTGGTCACTCACTTGATTCAGGGACATCTGTCTCACCATAATAATTATATCATTAATCTTAGTTTACCATAAAGTAGATTGACAATAATTTCTTACCTCATGAATTCCTCTTGTACCTATACCTCTTGTAGAAAACTGTTTCAAGTTCTAAAAAATTATCTAAATCAAGCCCTTGGCTTCTTCTGGTGAGTTTTCAATCAATGCGCCGCCAGGTGATGAATCTAGAAGGTTTATGTCATTGTATAGTAATTCTTGATAAAAGAATATGAGGAAATGATTCTACTCAATTATTTGATGTACGTAGTTGGCACATATATTTTTAAATTTTTCCCAGTACTCATAAAGGGTTTCTGCAGATGACTGTAAGTTGAAATAGATTTATTTACCAAGGGATGTTCTTATAAAGGTTAGTAAGAATTTTTCTTGAAACATCTCACCAAGTCATTCTAACCATACAAATATCCTGTTTGTGGACCAAAATACTCTTATTTGGAAACTCCTTCCAATAAAAATCGTAATACCTTCCACTTTACCTTCTCTTCAGCTACTCCATGAGGAATAAAAGTAGTATAGACTTTTGTGAACTCTTTAACTTGTTTTTTGGATCTTCACCTTTTAATCCATGAAACTTTGGAATCAATGGGAGAATTTTAGGTTTCATATTAAAATCATTTTGTAACTCTAGAGTGCTAATTTTATTGTTTTTGTTAAGTTATTATGGTTCCTAGAGGTCTCTAAGCATTGGGTTCTGATTTCCAGCCATGATGATAGGCTCCGAGGGAACACTTGAAGTTTCACTCAAGTCTGTAAGATTAATTTCCACAAATTCAGATTGATAATTAAAGTGTATAAGTATATTCAACAATGTTTTCTAAATTTCATGATCTAGGGGAAAAGATTCATTGTTTTAGGTTATAGTCAGGCAATTCTAAAAATAAAATAAGAGAAGAAGAAGAAAGAAAAAAAGATTGTTGGCACCACCTCCTCAGCAATGGTGTTATGCTTTGACACATACCTATTATGAGGTGTGGAAAAAACAAATATTTCCAAAGTCAAAATTTATTAATGTGGTTGAATTATGATGTATCCATAGAGTAGTGCAAACCAATCATTTTTTTCACATAAATTCAAGAAATAATTAGTTGTTGTTTTTTTAATTTTTTTGAGTTTATAAATAAAGAAGGAAATTAAAAATAATGTTTGAAAACAAGTGGACGAAGAGTGTAATGGGTTATGAGTAGGGTCACAATATGAAATTTCATCATAGTTGTAAATATCATTCTCCATCTCTTTCTATTGAATTTCAAGTGAAAGACTCATCGATCAAGTTATCAATCCCCTTGGTTGAAGGAAGTAATGGAAACCACTCTAATGTGTATGATAATTCAAAAAAAATTCAAAAATAACTAAGGAAAGTACAGATTAGAAAATTTTAATCCTTATAAATCTTGAAAAAGTTCACTTATTCTACACACATACCAACGATATCTAGACACTCACCACCTAACATAATCTGTATGATCGAGACAAACTACACTAGGAAGAGGGAATTTAATGTTCTTCAACCAAAACAATAAATAATGAATGAAACCAAAACCAAATAGAAAATCACATTTAGAGAATTAGATGTAACTAAAAATAGAAATAATTAAACAGAAAAAGATCGAATTAAATTAAATCACAAGACTCTAAAATTATTAAAACAAAACTCCCCCTTCCCCCGATCACTCAAATGTTTTACCACTGAATGTGAAGGGCAAGAGAGTTGAGAGGGGAAAAAGAGAACATTATTAAACTATAAAGTCATAAAATAGAAAATACATATAAATTCAAGTCTCCAATACTCCTATACATCCAATCTTTCACCTCCTCTAATAATCATTAATGGAAGTGGACACTCATATATATAGGGTTGATAGGTGGAAAACGTCCCCTCCATGCTCATTCCACTGAAATATTGAGTTCAATTGTCATAGTAAATGGTAGAATATCTAGATATTGATTTCATAAAATCCGTTCCTCTATCTTTTCATCATTCATTCATATAATCTATGATTATTTAGACTAGTGGAAAAAAATTCATTCATTAATTACTGAAGAAGACATTTTCTATCCAAAAAGACTTATCAACTACCTCAACTTTTCCGCATTAAATGGATGCCTTAATGAGATAATTTCATCATAAAATATAATTTGAACATGAGTTGGGGAGTCCAATTTCTAATCCAGCTAGAATATTTTTATTTGGATCTCTTTGGGCTTATATATACCTCTATTACATAGTTGGAGTCCATTCTGTTAGCTAGAAAAATTTCTCCACTTGATTGTTTTTTCGGGGCCTATATGATTTGAATTGGATATGGGTTAAGAAGAAAAATTTGAATACCATGAGAAAGGAATGAGTAAAAAAAATGAATAACTCAATTTGGATAAAATTTTAAATGATATTCCCAAAATACAGAAGATCCAAAAAAATGATAAAATTTTAGAGTTAAATAATTTTCACAATTAAGCCAACAATTCACCAAAAATACAAGAAAGATGAAAATAAGTGAACACAAACTAATTAGAAGGGGTTAAATCATTGAAAAACACATTAAAAATAATTACAATATTAATGCTACCAATTCCACCACACTTAGCATGTGGACTCCTTGATTGGTAAGCATCAAAATTGAATCAATGAAAATTAAAAACACGTGCCCATAATATCCTCCAATTCTATAATAAGAAAAAAAAATATAATTCATCATAAATAAACATAATTTCAAGTCCTCAAACCATAAAATTGAATATATTTCCTTTTAATATCTCATTCAATTCACACAAGACACGTACCTCTCATGAAGTTTCTCTCATCACACAAATGTCAATTCTCAATATGGATTTTATCATCCAAACCCATGAATGAGTCACCATAGGCTTGATAAATTCTTACTTATCCAGATGATGTGAGTTGGAGACATGTTTTTAGTATGGGGAAATTTCAATGTTGTTCTATGTCTTCTGGTTGATAAAATTTTGATTTGAAATATTTTGAGGCTGAATGAGGAGGTCTTGGAACTTTTTGAAGAAAAATTTCAAGATTCAAATTTTCACTCAAGTATGGTATCCTCCTCACTCTCCATAGTAGAAAATCAGCTCCATGATCATAAAAAATCAAGTAAAGTGAACACCATTTATCTTTTCAATATAAAAAATTTCAATCATCTCAAACATATTTTTTTGAAATATACTTAAAGGAATAAATTTCTTTCTTTATTAGAAGCTCTAGAAAGGAAAAACTTCTCTTATCTTGAATGCCCTAGAAAAAAAATGAATTTCAGAAAAATAATTTTTTTTCAGATGAAAAATAATCACTTAAGAATTTTATTTTCCACCCTATGTATCACCAAATGAGGTAGCACAACACAAGTGAGCTTCCACAACACATAAGTTCACCTAAATCATGCAATTTTACATAAAGTGTAGGTTGGATAGGAGAAATTGTCTTGAAATGTGGCCAAACTAATATAAAGTTCATGGATTCTAAGAGCTATAAGGATTAAAAGTACAAGGAAGATCAGAATAAAAAATATTCTCTTGAAAAGGGGGATTAAACTAATGAAATTCCTCAAAAATTTAAAACACAAGTACCTCAACCCTTCATGTTTTAAAAGAAATAAATCAAATTATGGTTAAAGAAAGAAATATTTGGTTCTCTTAATAATTGAGGTGAAAGTAAATAATAAGAAAAAATGGTTCATAAGACTCAATGGAATGTGATTTCAAAGAGAGACCCTGACATGTGGCATGATATTTAAAATTCATATAAATTTTCAAGAAATTGCCAAAGATTTAAACATGAAATAACATCATTTTTGGCATCCATTTATACTCAGTTTCATGGAAAAATATTTTACTCATTTACAGGGGTTTAAAAAATGTAAATTATAATCATTTAAGCTCACAAGTTTAAAAACCACATAAAAATGAAAAATAAACACACATAAATATGAAAAACACATAATTTTGATTAACAAAAAAAAACAACTAATGAAAATCTGAAACTAAAAAGGTTACCTCCCCCACACTTAAATTATGTAGTGTCCCCAATGTAGTCAATTGTATTTTACATGAAATAAAATTTTAAATTTAATCAATGAAAACAAACAATATAATGGAGATATATGACTTAATGATTTTTACTGATAAAAATGTTATAACAGGGTTATCTCCTCCACTGGATCTGATAGAATGGTCCCATGAGATGTCTCCAGCCTGTTTTTTTAGTAGTGAATGTATGCTACTCTCCATCCTTCATAATATGAACCAAACTAAAAAGGATATACATGAGTACCTATAAATCGACCTTCTTATCTGAAAGGAAGTTTACCTAGTATCATCTTGAGTCTTGAGTTGAATAACAACACTTTACATCATGGATGAAAGTCTTTTGGTTGGATCAAGTTGTCATTATACACTCTTGTTCTCTCTTTTTAAATCCTATAATTTTCAAAAGCTAAAATTTTAATATCCACTAGCTCATGAAACTGCAATATTCTCTATTTCCCAGCACTTTCAAGATCCAAAATTATCTTTCTAATAGCCTGATACACCTTATCATCCAATTCCACTGGTAGATGATTTTTTCATAAATCTTATTAAATGGACTCATTGTAATCAGGGTTTTATAGGGTGTCCTATTAGAACATAATGAGCCTTCCAAAATATGTCTATAATACTTCCTGTTTGGTTTAACTGTCTTTTCCAAAATTCCTTTTATTTCCTTGTTGGACACTTCAACTTTACCATTAGTCCATATATGATAGAGAGTTGGTGTTTTATAATGAACCACATACTTTTTTAGAAAATCCTCTATTCTCCTATTGAAATAGTTATTCCCCTGATCACTGATGATGAATCTAGGCACTATAAACATATAAAATATGTTAGCCCTGATAAAATCAGGAACAAATTTAGATTTATCTGTACTCATGGCTTTTTCTTCCACCAATTTGGAAACACAATCAATTGAAAGAATGATATAAAAATTTATAATTGAAATTGGAAAAGGTACTATAAAATCTACCCACCAGACTTCAAAAAATTTACAATGGTTAAGTGGTTGTTGAGGGACTTCCTGTCTCTTTGAAAGGATTCCAGAAAATTGAATTTTTTTAAAACTTTTTCAAAATTCACAAGGATATTCAAAAGGGAAAGCTAAAGTGTGAAAAAAATCAAAGACAAAACAAATTTCACTCTCAGGAAAATATCTTCTTATCACTTGGTCAATGAAAATTTTCCAAATAAATGGATCATCCCAAATGTAATATTTGGAATCAGATTTCAATTTTTTGAATTTGGTGGGAATTTAAATGAGATGGGACATGAGACATTAACAAAAAAATTGACCACATCAGCATACCAAGTTACTTCTCCTTCAATGAAGAAAAATTTCTCTATGGGAAGGTGATCATTCAGTGGCTCTTTGTATGTAATTTCAACTTCAGCAGTGTAGGGTACTCTACTTAAGTGGCGAGACACTTTGTTATAAGATCCCATATTTTCTTTGATTTATATGTTGAACTCATGCAATAGTAATATCCATATCACTCTCCTTAGTTTAGCTTTGTCCTTATTCATCAATTACCTAAGAGCTTCATGATAATAAAATACTGTGACTTTAGTTTCAAGAAGATATGATCTAAACCTTTCTAAAGAAAAAAAAAACTCTTTTTTATGGTTGTGTAATTAAATTATCCCGCATCTATGGTTCTAAAGGCATTGTCAATGACTTGTGTCCTGCCGTCAATTCACTAAAAAAGTAATGTTATAGCTTATTGGTTGGAAGCATAACAGAGTATCTTGAATGATTCTTCCCAATTTTGTGGCTGCATCACTAGGGGGTAATCAATCCCTTATTTCACTCATAAAATGATTCCACATATGAACCATTGAAATCAAAATCAGCATCTTTCAAAATTAATCTAGTTAGAGGGCGAGAAATCTTACTCAAATATTTGTTAATCCTCTTATTGAATCTTATATGTCCTTAATGCGATCTACCATGTTTCACATAAGTTGGGTAAGGTAATGAATTTATAACAGCAATTTTTGATTTATACACTTCAATATCTTTTTTTTGATATTACATACCTAATAAAAACTTTTCTCTCAAGCATGAAATGATGAATTCCAAAACATAAAACAAGACTCTTTTTAAGGCATGTTTTCAAAAACATTTCTTGATTTTTCTAATAATGATCAAAAGGATTTTTAAAAAATTGAAATCATCTAAGAACACCTCCATGAAATTTTCAATGTGATCAGGAAAAAAATACTCACCATGCACCTATGAAATGTACCTAGAGAATTACAGAATCTAAATGAAATCCATTTATAGGAAAAGGTGCTGAAGGGACAAGTAGAGGTTGTGTTCTCTTGATCCTTAGGAGAAATAGGTACCCAAAAATAAAGAAAATAAAAAAAAGAGTTATCTGTACCAATATCTCTATCATCTATTCATTGAAGGGGATGGGGAAATAATCTTTCTGAGTGACTTGATTCAACTTCTTAAAATCAATACACACTCTCCAGCTAGTATAAATTATCACCAAGATTAATTCATTATTTTTTCCTTCCACATTGTGTTTAGGCTAGTTTTTTTGGAACTACGTGAATGAGACAAATAACATTGAATCTAAGATGGGATAAATGATCATTTCTTCCATGATGTTATCAATATCCTTCTTCACAACCTCTTCTTTATGGTTGGGTTGGATTCATCCTCATTTGGGGTTTTCTAACAAGATTCAAATCTCTCTTAAGAATAATTCTATGTGAATATATTTTTGGATTTAATCCTCAAATATCACATTATATCCACCCTATTTCTTGGAAATTATCTATAAGAAGATCAATAAAAGATTTTTCTTATGCTTCAAATAGATTATTATAAATTATCATTGGTAATTTCTCTCCCTCTCTATGGTATACATATTTCAAATTAGTGGGGAGTGGTTTTAATTCCTTATCAATGGGTTTCCCAAGGGATGAAATTAGATTGGTGTTACTCACATACAAAGGTTAGAAATCTAGACCACATAATCACATTTCATCTTCCTTATCATTTAAAAAATAATCAAATTAATCATATTTTACCTCTTCTTCCCACATGAAATTAGAATCTCTATCATTTTGGGAATCCACATGTTCAGTGACATTTTCAATGAAAAAATAATATCCTAAGGATAATAATTCATTGTACATACCTGATTCTTGAATGGGTTTAGTACCAACTTCATGTGAAAGGGAAATGAGTGAGTGATCATCCAATGGATACCTCATGGATTTAAAAATATTGAAGTGTATAGTGTTATCCCCAAAAACCGTGGTGAGTGTCTCCTCATTGAAATTGATAATGGTTTTGGTAATATTCAATAAAGGTATTCCCAAAATGATGGTGGAGTTTGACATGCTCCTATATTCTTCCATATTCAGCATATAGAAGTCAGCTGGGAGTAAGAGATATTTGACTTCCACGAGGATATCCTACAAAACTCATACTAGGAAAACTGTGGATTTGTTTGCAAGATGAAACACCACTCTTATGGAATTCATGTATACCACCTGAAAATAAGTTTATATTGAGTGAGTAAATACATTAATTTAAGAACCAATATTAAAAAAATCATTATATAAAGTTAAAGTACCAATGGTTCATGGAATAGAAAATATACATAGATCTTGATATTTGGTTGGAAATTATGGTGTGATAAGGGATAACAATTCCTTCCAAGTTGATCATCTCATTCCCATGAAGAATTATCTTCTTGGAGAAAATATAATTTAAAAATCTATCACTATTTGGAATTTTTCTGAGTGCTTCAATAAAAGGGATATTGATTTCCACTTTCTATAAGTTGTCTAGAATTTATTTCTGAATTGATTCTTCTTGATATATATTTGATTCAATCATCATTGACGGAATATTTGGGGTAATTATTAGTTCTACATTTATTTACTTTTAAATTTATTTTCATATCTATTCCTCCTTGACCTATCCTCCTCCTCTTACTCTTTCTTCTCTTCTTCATGGTTCATTTTCACAGAGGTTTTAGAATTTAAAATTTCATTCTCCATCAATATTGGTTGTATTTTCTCAGGTTCATTAGATGTTAATGGTGGGAGTTATTTTGAAATTATTTTTTTATCATGTTGCATTCTCTTTTGAGTAGGGATTTTCTAGGAAGGAATTTTTCATGGGTTATTGGACATGATTTCAACAAGACTTCCCACTATACTTGTCATTTTATCAACCTTATCCACTATGTACTTAAACATGGATAGTTTTTTTTCGATAGATGGTTGTGTTATGGTGGATGGTTGTTTATAGTGTCCTGGGAAATTGGGTGGTTGGTGGTGCGATGGATGGTTAAAATGTTTTTTGAAATAGTGGAGGGTTTGGAATTATTGTGGGATGGGGGTGAGTTTTGTAACTAGTTTTGGTAACGTGGTGTAGATTTATTCTAATGATTTACAAACCCATATTGAACATGGTTAGGCTCTCTCCATCCTTGATTTTTTTTAATTGACTCAACTTAAAGGATGTTGCAGAAGTTATCTTTCCCTATATTTCAACACCTTATTTAGTGAAATGATTAACTGATGATCACAAATCTAATACATTAGCCGGTGCTTGTTGGTCACTCACTTGATTCTGAGCTATTTGTCTCACCATACTTGTTAGATCATCGATATTAGTTTCCCATAACGGTGATGGATAATAAGTTATTACCTCATTAATTCCTCTTGTTCCTGTACCTCTTATACCAAACTATTGTGAGTTCTAAGAAATCTTCTCAATTAATCGATTGGAATCTTCTGGTAAATTTTCAATCAATGTGCCTATATATGATAAATAGAGAAGGTTTATGTTATTGTCCTGTATTCCTTGATAAAATAATATAATAATGTTATGCTACTCAATTATGTTTTTTGGGTAGTTTGCAGATATCTTTTTAAATATTTCCCAGTACTCATAAAGGGTATTTGTAGATGACTATAAGATGGAATAAATTTTTTTCTTCAAGAAAATTTTCTTGTAATGTGGATATCCTAACATGTAGTTGATGGATTCTAAGGGCTATAAGGATTAATTTTTCAAGGAATATGAGAATTAAAAATATTATTTTGAAAAGGAGGCTTAAACTAATTAAATTCCTCAATCATTTAAAAAACGAGTACCTCAAAGCTTCATGTTTTGAAAGAAATAAATCAAATTCTGGTAAAGAAATCATGATTTGGTTCACTCAAGAAGCAAGGTGAATAGAAATAATATGAAACAATTGTTCATAAGAATCAATGGAAAGTGATTTCAATGATAAAGACATTGACATGTAGCATGAGATTCAAATGTTAGAGTATTTTTCCTGATGTTACAAAATATTTTAACATGTACTTAATCCATCTTCAGAATTAAATCAAGATCAGTTTCATGGAATAAATTATTTCACTCATTTACCTAGGTTTAAAAATGGAAATTATAATCATTTAATCTCACAAGTTTCAAAAGAACACCAAAATTGAAAAATAAACACACACAAATTTGAAAAACACACATTTTTTTAAAATAGAAAAAAAACAATGAATAGAAATCTTAAACTAAAAAGATTCCCTCCCTAATAATTAAATGATGTAGTGTAATCAATGCAGTCCATTGGATTTGACATGTAATAAAATTTAAAATTTAATCAATGAAAAAAATTTAAAAGGAGAGACAAAACCTAAGGAATTTTGTTGATGAAAAATTTAGAAGAGTTATATCTCCTCTACTGAATTTGATAGAATGGTCTCATGGAATTATTTCAACCTGTTTCCATTAATAGTGAATGGATACTACTCTCCATACTTCACATTATTCATTGATACAAAAGTATATACACAAGTAACTATAAATGGTCCTTCTAATTTGGAAGGATGTTTACCTAGATGAGATTTAATATCGAGTTGAATAACGACACTTTGTCTCATGGATGGAGGTATTTTGGTTGGATCAGCTTGTCATTATCCACTATTGTTATCCCTTTTTAAATATTGTAATTTTCAAAAGCTAAACTTTTAATTTCCTCAATCTCCTACAACTGAAGTCTTCTCTCTTTCCCAACACTTTGAAGATCAAAATTCATCTTCCCAACAACTCAATACACGTTTTGATCCAATTCCACTAATAGATGATAAATGTTTTTATAAATCTTATTATATGGTATCATTCTAATTGGGGTTTATAGGATATCCTGTAATACATATTGTGTCTTTCAATATTTGGCTCCAATCCTTCATGTTTGGATTAATTGTCTTTTCCAAAATTCCTTTGATTTCCCTATTAGGCTCTTCATCTTGACCACGAGTCTGTGGATGATAGGGAGTTGATGTTTTAGGATTCACCCCGTACATCTTCATAAAATCCTCCATTATCCCATTGATAAAGTGAGTATCTTGTTCATTGATGAAGTATTTGGGCACTCCAATCCTAAAAAATAGGTTATCCCTGACAAAATCAAAAACAACTTTAGCATCATCAGTCCAGGTGAATTTTGTTTCCACCCATTTGGAAACTTAATAATTTTCAAGAAATATATAGTAATTTCTAAATGACATTGGGAAATTACCCAAAACAAATTCCCCAAACTTCAAAATTCTCAAAAAAAATTAGTGGTTGTTGGAGAATTTTTTGTCTCTTTGAAATGTTTCTAAAAAACTAACATTCTCGACACCTTTATCAAAATTGATGAGCATCTTTATAAAGGTTGGGACAATAATTTCTTGATTCGAAAACCTTCCTTATTTTCCTTTGAGGCCTAAAGTGGAATCCAGAAGCTAAAGTGTGAAAAATCAAAGACATAACAAATTTCACTCTCCGGAGAAAATCTTCTTATTACATGGTCAATGCCAATTATACCTAAAAATAGACCATCCCAAATGTTATATGTGGAATAAAATTTCAATTTTTTGAATTTGGTGGGAATTGAAATGAGATGGGGCCTGAGCTGTTACCTGATAATTGACCACAACCAAGTCACTCCACCTTCAATCATGTAAAACTGTTCTCCTAGAAGGTGATCATTTAGTGGATCTTGGTATGGAATTTTAGCTTTACCAGTGTTGGGTAGTCTACTTAAGTGATCAAACACATGGTTCTCAGATACCTTCTTTTCGTTGATTTATATATTGAAATCCTATGACATTAATATCAATATAACTACCCTATTATTAGATTCATCCTTCTTCATCATGTACCTAAGAGATTCATGACCATAAAACACTATGAATTTATTTTCAAGAAGATATGATCTAAAAAATTTTAATGAAAAAAACTACTAAAAGCTATTTTTTTATAGTTCTGTAATTGAATTGGGTCAAATCTAAGGTTCTTGATGAATAGTAAATGAATTGTGTCATGCCCTAAATTTATTGAAAAATGACTGCATGATCTAATTAGTTAAAAGCAGCACAAAGTAACCTGAATCGTTCTTCCCAATTTTGAGGTCGCATCCCTGGTGGTGTAATCAATCTCATATTTAACTCATAAATGGATTCCCTACGTGCACCGTTGAAATCAAAATCATCATATTTCAAAATAAATCTAGATAGAGGGTGATAAATCATACTGAAATCATTTATAAGCCTCTTGTATAATACTGCATGTCCTAAAAATGATCTAACATGTTTCAAAGAAGGTGGGTAAGGCAATGAATTAATAACATCAATTTTGGATTTATCCAATTTAATTAATTTTTTTAAATTACATTCCTAATAAAATCTCCTCTCTAAACTATGACATGTCAATTTTTAAAAATCAAAACAGGTCTCTTTTTAATTCATGTTTTCTAAACCTTTTCAAGATTTTTTAAATAATGGTTGAAGGAATTTCTAAAGGAAATATAATCATCTAAGAACACCTCCAAGAAATATTCAATGAGATCAGAAAAAATACTCACCATTCAAGTTTGAAATATACCCATACCATTAAAAAATCCAAATTACATCTTTTATATTAAAAATTACCAAAATCAAAAGTAGATGTTGTGTTCTCTTGATCCTTGGGTGAAATGGTTACCAAAAAATGACCTAAAAATCAATCAAAAAATAGTTCTCCCCTCCAATATCTCTTACATATAGTCAATGAAGGGTATGAAGAAATAATATTTCTGAGTGACCTAATTAAACTTCCTAAAATCAGTGCATGCTCTCTAGAAATTTTGAATTATTAGAGTGACGAATTCATTCTTTTCCATCCTCATAGAGGATAAGATAGTTGTTTTGGAACTACATGAATGGGGATAAACCATTATGAATCTATGATGGGATAGATGATCCTTGATTCCATGATATGATCGATATTCTTCTTTACAACCTCCATCATGGTGGTATTGAACCTCGATTGGGGATGTCTAATAGGTTTGGAATATCCCTTATGAAGAATTATTTTTGAGCATATTTTTGGGTTTATTCTTAGGATATCACATAATATCCACCCTATTTATTGAAAATTCTCTCTCAAAATATCTATAAAATATTATTCTTATGTTTCAGATATAAAACTATAAATTATTAGTGGTAATTTATCTCCCTTCATACTGTACACATATTTTGAATCAGTTGGGAGAAATTTTAATTCTAGATCAAGGGACTGCTCAAGGGATGAAATTAGACTGATGTTACAAACTTCCAAAGGTTGGAAATCTTGAAAACATAAAAACGTATCATCTTTTTTATCATTTAAAAAATCATCAAATAAAGAATATTTTAACTCTTCTTCCCACATGAAATCAGAATATCCAATGTTTTGGTAATCCCCATATTCAGTGATATTTTCAATGGAAATATTATCTCATAAGGATAATAATTCATGTTACATACCTGATTCTTGAATTGGTTTAGTACCAAATACATGGGAGGGTGAAAAGAGTGAGCAAGCATCCAATGGGTGCCTCATGGATTTAAAAATATTGAAGGGGATAGTGTTATATCCAAAAACGAGCGTGAGTGCCTCTTCATGGAAATCGATGATGGTTTTTTACATATTCAAGATAGTTATCCCCAAAATTTTGTTTGAGTGTGATAGGCTCCTATCTTAATCCATATCCAGCACATAGAAGTCATCTGAGAATAAGATATCTTTGAATTTCACCATGAAATCCTACAGAAGTCCTGCAAGGAAAACTATGGGTCTGTTTTCAAGATGGACCACCAATCTTGTGGGATTAAAGAATCTCATCTGAATATATGTGTATATTTATTCATACAATACATAAATTGAAGAAACTATATAAAAAATCATTAGATTAATTTAAAGTACCAATGGTGCATGGAATGGAAAACGTCCATGGATATTGAAATTTGGTTGGAAGGGCTGAGACAATTCATCCTAAGTTGATCCTCTCATTCCCTTGATTTCTTCTCTTCTTGGTGAAAATATCATTTCAAAATTTATCATAATTAAGAATTTTTTTGAGATCTTCATGAAGAGGGATATAAATTTCCACTTTCGAGAAGTTTTCTGGAATTGATTTTTGAAGCGATTCTTCCTACAATATCATTGATTCAATCATCCTTGATAGAAATGGTGGGGTAAGTATTTATAATACATTTTTTGACTTTGAAATTGTGTTTCTTATCTCTTCCCCCTCAACCAATCTTTATCCTCCCCCTCTTTCTTCTATTCTTCGTGGTTCATTTTCAGATAATTTTTAGAATTTAAAACTCCATACTCCCTCAATATTGGTGGTCTTGTTTTAGGTTCCTAGGATACTAGTGGTGGGAGTAATTTCGAACTTATTGTTTTTATTATGTTGACATTCTCTTTTGGGTTTGGTATTTTTTAAGAAGGAGGTTGTCCTAGATTTTTATAAATTATTTCAATAATAGTTCCCCCTCCGTGTTTGTTATATTATCAACCTTATCCACTGGAACATCATACTAGGTTTGTAGTTGTTTGATATAAGGTTGTGTGATGGTGTGTGGTTTCTAAAAGTGTGTTGGTAAAGTAGGTGGTTGGTGGTGTGATTTATGGATAATATTTCTTTTTTTGAAATGGTGGTGGGTTTTGGAATTGTTTCTGGAATGGGGGATGGTTTTGGAAGTGGTTTCGGTACTGGGGTCTAACCTGATTCTACTGATTTCCAAAACCATATTGAACATGGTTATCCAATATCCATCCTTGATTTAGTTTTAATTTCCTATATTTTAATTCTGATTAACCTTTTTTCATTCCCTATATTTTAGCACATTAGTTAGTGAAATGATAAGATGATGAGTAGAAACCACATACATTAGTCGGTGCTTGTTTGTCACTCACTTGCTTAAGGTCCATCTGTCTCCCCATACTTGGTAGATCATGAATATTAGTTTCCCATAAAGGGGATGAAAAATAATTTCTTACCTCACGAATTCCTCTTGTGGCTGCACCTCTTGTACCGAACTATCGTGAGTTCTAGGAAATCATCTCAATCAATCCCTTGGCTTTTTCTGGTGACTTTTCAATCAATGCACCTCCAAGAGATGCATCTAGATGGATTATGTCATTGTATTGTAATCCATGATAAATTAAGCTGAGAAAGTGATGATACTCAATTATTATATATGTATATCTGGCACATATCATGTTTTAAACATTTCCCAATACTCAGAAAGGATTTATGAAGATGACTGTATGATGAAATATATCTCCTTTTTAATGGATGTTATTCTAGAGGTTGGTAAGAATATTTTCATGAAAGATCTCAAAGAGTCATTATAATCATTCAAACATCCTGGTTGTGGACTACACAAATATTATTTGGAAGCTCCTTCCAATGAAAATGGAAATTCCTTCCACTTTACCGTTTTCTCAGTTACTCCACAGGGACTAAAAGTAGTGGAGACTTGTGCGAACTCTTTAATTTGTTTGTTTGGATCTTCAACTTCCAAGCCATGAATCTTTCGAATCAATGTAATAGTTTTAGGTTTCATCTTAAAATAATTTTGAAACTCTATAATGGTAAATTTATTGTTTTGATCATGTAATTATGGTGTGTAGCAGTCTCTAAGGGTTGGGATCTGAATTCTTTCCATGATGATAGGATCAGAGTGAACACTTGAAGTTTCACTCAATCTTGCAAGATAAATTTCCTCAAATTCAGATTGATAATTAAGGTTTATAATTCTATTCAAAAATGTTATTACAATTTCAATATCTTGGGGTAATGGTTCATTATTTTAGGTTCTGGTCATGCAGTTATAAAAAGAAAATAAGAGAAGAAGAAGAAAGAAAAAATATCATTAGCACCACCTCCTCACAAATGATGCCATGTTTTGACAAGTTCCCATAATGGGGGGTGGTAAAAACTAATATTTCCTAAGTTAAAATTCAGTAAAGTGGTTGAATTAGGATGTATCCATAGAGAAGGGCACACCAATCATGTTTTTCACTTAAATTTGAGAAATAATTAGAGGTTTATTTTTCAAATTTTTTTAGTTTATAAAGAAATAAGGAAATTAAAAATTATGTTTGAAAACAAGTGGTTGAAGGTAGTAATGGGGCATGGGTAGGATCACTTTTTTAGATTTCATCATAGTCATAAATATCATTCACCCTCTATATTTATTAAATTACAGCTGAGAGACTCATCAAATGAGTTATCAATCACCCTTGGTTCAAGGAAGAAATGGAAACCCCTCCGGCATTTATGAAAATTCAAAAAACTTTCCAAAATAACTATGTCATGTCCTGATCAGTAATTTTTAGTACTTATAAATATAGAAAAAATTACCTTACTCCACACACATGCCAACTATCTATATACACTCACCACATAACCCAATCTTCTTGATCGAGACAAACTACCCTAGGAAGAGGGAGATTAATGTTCTACAACCAAAACTAAAAAGACCGAATGAAACAAAAACCCAATATAAAATTGCATTAATAGAATTAAATATCACTAAATATAGAAATAATTAATTTGAAAAATAGAGCTTCAAATTATATTAGAAGACTCTGAAATTATAAAAGTGAAACTCCCCCTTCCCCTGGTCACTAAAAAGTTATTCCGCTCCATGTGAAGGGTAAGAAAGTTGAAAGGGGAAGAAGAGAACATTTTGAAACTAAGAAAATAGACAATAGAAAATAAACAAAAATTCAAGACTCCAATACTCCAACACAACCCCTCTTTTACCTTCTTTAACAAAATTTAGTGGAAGTGGAAACTCATATATATATGGTTGATGGGCAGAAAACATTCCCTCCATCTTAATTCCATCAAAAGATTGAGGTAAATTCTCATATTAAATGGTAAAATATCATGAATTTATTTTCATATAAGTTGTTCCTGTATCTATTTTTCAAGAATTCATAAAATCTATGATTAGTTGGACAAGTGGAAAAAATCTCAGACATGAATTACTGAAGAAACACTTTTATGTCTGAGAAGACTTATCAACTACCTCAAATTTTTCACATTAAATAGATGCCATAATGAGAGAATTTCTTCAGGAAAATTATATTGAATAGGAGTTGAGGAGACATATTTATACTCTAGATATAATCATTTCATTTGGATAAAAAAGGTTATACATGAATTACTAAGGAAAAAATTTTCTGTCTAAGAATACTTATCAACTACCTCAAATTTTCCGCATTAAATGGATTTCCTAATGAGAAAATTTCATTATGAAATTTAATTTTAACATGATTTGAATAGTAATCTTTCTACCCCATATTTAATAATTTCATTTGGATCTATCTAAGCCAATATATACCTCTATTAAATAGGTGGAGTCCATTCTGTCAGCCAGAAAACTTTCTCCACTTGATTGATTTTTCTAGGCCCATGTGATTTGTATTCGATGTAGGTTCAGAAGAAAATTTTGAATCACATGAACTACAAATTATTAAAAAAATTAATAACTCAATTTGGATAAAAAATTTAAAAGATATTCTCGAAATACAGGAGATCCGAAATTTTTTTACTTTTTTATAATTAATTAATTTTCAAAAATAGTCCATAAATTCACTAAAAATACAAAAAGATGAAAAATAGAGAACATTTAAAAATTGTAAGGGGTTAAATAATTGAAAAAAATATTAAAATTAATGAAAATATTAACTCTATAAATTCCCCTACACATATCACATGGACTCCTGGATAGGTAAGCATCAAAATAGAATCAATACAAATTCAAAACATGGGCTCATAAGATCCACAAATTCATTACTAAAAAAAGATGCCATTCCTCATCAAGAAACACTATTTCAAGTCCTCAAAAGTGAAAATTAATTATATTTTCTCTTAATTTATCCTCTCATGCACAAAATACACATACCTCATATGAATTTTCTCTCATCTTAAAAATTTTAATTTTCAATGAGGCTTTTCTCACCCTAACCTCTACAAGAGTCACCATAGGCTTGATAAATTCTTACTTATCCACCCAATGTGAGTCAAAGACATTTATTTATGATGATAAAATTTCACAGTTTACTGTGGCTTCTAGTTTATAGTATTTGGATGTGAAAAATTATGATGCTGAATGAAGAGGTCTTGGAAAAGTTTGAAGAAAAATTATAAGATTCTAATTTTCACTAAAGTATGGTATCCTCCTCACTCCCCATAGTGGAGAATAAGCTCTATAATCCTGAAAACTCAAGGAAAGTGAATTTTTTTTATCATTTCCATATCAGCAATTTCAATCATCTCAAACATATTTTTTTGAAATCTCAATTAAGGAATAAATTTATTTCTCAATTAGAAGCTCTAGAAAGGCACTACTTCTCTTATCATGAAAGCTCTAGAAAACGCCCAAATCTTAAAAAAATAATTTCTTCCAGAAGAAAAAACATCACTTAATTATTTTATTTTCCAACCCAAGTATCAAAAAATGAGGTATCACAACACAAGAGAGTTTCCCCCACACTTAAGTTCACCTAAATCAAGAAATTGCTCTTAAAGATTAAGTTGGATATGAAAACTTGTCTTGTGATGTGGCTATCCTAATAGAAAGTTCATGAATTATAATATCTAAAATGATTAAATGTACAAGGATTACCGGAATGGAAAATATTATCTTGAAATGGGGGATTAAACTAATAAAATTCCTCAATCATTTAACAAATAAGTACCTCAAACCTTGAAGTTTTAAAATAAATAAGTCCAATTATGGTTAAATAAAGAATTATTTGGTTCTCTCAATAAGTTAGGTGAATAAAAATAATATAAAAAAATGGCTGATAACACTAAATGGAAAGTGATTTAAAATATAAAGACACTAACATATTGCATGAGATTCAAAATTTAGAGAAATTTTCATGAAATTACCAAAGATATGAACATGAAATAAATTCATTTTTATCATTAATGTATGTTTAGTTTCCTAGAATAAATTATTTCACTCAATGTAATTGGTTTAAAAAAAGTAAATGATAATCATTTCAGCTCAGAAGTTTCAGAAACACAAAAAAATTTAAAATAAACACACAAAATTTTGAAAACAAAATTAACAGAAAAAACAATGAATGAAAATCCTAAATTAAAAATGTTCCCTCCCCACACATAAATGGTGTAGTGTCTGTACTTCATTAAATTGGATTTTACATGTAATAAAATTTGAAATTGAATCAAATAGATAAAAAATTGTAAATGATAAATTCACCTTGATGAGTTTTATTGATAAAAAAGTTAGATGAGTGTTATCACCGCCACTAATCTAATGGAACGACCCTATGGAATTTCTTCAGATAGTTTCCATTATGAATGAACAGATTATTCTCTCCATCCATAAAAATATTCATCGAACTAAAATGATATACATTAGTAACTATAAATGGACCTTCAAATCTAGAAGGAAGCTTACCTAGAATCATCTTGAGTCTTGAGTTGAATAACAACACTTTGTATCAAGGATGAATGTCTTTTGGTTTGATTAGCTTGACAATAGACACTCTTTTTCTCTCATTTTAAATCCTATAATTTTCAAAAGATAAAATTTTGATTTCCTCAAGCTCATGAATATCCAATTTTCTCTATTTCCCACCACTTTCAAGATCCAAATTTATCTTCCTAATAGCCCAACACATTGTATCATCCAATTCCACTAGCAGATTTTTTTTTCTATAAATCTTTTTATATGGACTCATTATAATTACGGTTTTAGGATATCCTATAATCACATAATGTTTATTCCAAAATTATGTTCTAATACTTCTGGTTTGGTTTAACTGTATTTTCCAAAATTCCTTTGATTTCCTTGTTGGAGACTTTCGCTTGATTATTTGTCATTAGATGATAGGGAGTTGATGTTTTACAATGCACCCCATACTTATTCAGAAAAGACTGCATTATCCTATTGAATAAGTGATTCCCCTAATCACTGATGAGGGATTTAGGCACTGCAAACCTATAAAATATGTTATCCCTGAAAAAATCAAAGACAACTTTAGAATCATCAATCCTGGTGGCTTTTGATTCCACCCATTTGGAAACATAATTTATTTAAAGGAATATTTAAGAGTTTTTAAATGATATTGGGAAAGGTAAAGTAATTTGTACCCCCATACATTAAAAATATTACAAAAGATATGTGGTTGTTGGGGAATTTCTTGTCTCTTTGAAATTTTCTCAGAAAACTGACATTTTTGACACCTTTTTCAAAACTCACAAGAATCTTTAAAAGGGTGGGATAAAAAATTCTAGATTATAAAACCATAATAGTTATTCTTTGAGGTCCAAAGTGGTCTCCACAAGATAAAGTGTGACAAAAATAAAAGACAGAATGAATTTCACTCTAAGGAAAACATATTCTTATCACCTAGTTAATGAACATTTTCCAATGAAACGGATGATCCCAAATATAATATCTGGAATCATATTTAATTTTTTTTGAATTTGGGGGGAATTTAAATGATATGGGACTTGATTTTCTACCTGATAATTTACCACATTAGTATACCAAGTCACTTCCCATTCAATCAAGAAAAAATGCTCTTTTAGTAGGTGATCATTCAGTGGATCTTTGTATTGAATTTCAACTTCAGTAATGTTGGGTTGTCTGCTAATGTAATCATCCAATTGGTTCTCAGATCCATTATATTTTTTAATTTATATGTTGAAATCCTATAATTGTAATATCCATATCACTAGCCTCAGTTTATTTTCATCCTTCTTCATCATGTACTTATGCGCTCCATGAATATAAAACACAATGAATTTGGTTTCCAGAAGATAATATAAAAACCTTTATAAATAAAAAATATCTAAGTACTCTTTTTCCATGGGTGTGTAATTGAATTTGGTCGCATATTAGGTTCTCAAGGCATAGTTAATTATTTTTGTCCTTCCCTCAATTCACTGAAAAAGGAATTTTCCAGATTCTTGGTTGGAAGAATCACAAAGTAACACCAACGGTTATTCCCAATGTTGTGGTTGTATCACTGGTGGTGTAATCAATCCCTTCTTTAACTCATTCAAGGATTCCAAAAATGCACCATTTAAATCAAAATATGCATATTTCAAAATGAATCAAGATATTGGGCGAGCAATCTTACTCAAATATTTGATAAGCCTCTGGTAGAATCATGCATGTTCTAAAAATGATCTAACAAGTTTTACAAATATTGGCGAAGGAAATGAATTTATAACTTCAATTTTTGATTTATGCACTTCGATAACATTTTTTTTTTGAAATTACATGACCAATAAAAACTCCTATATCAACCATGAATTGACACTTTCCAAAATTTTAAGCATGACTCTTTTAATGCATGTTTTCAAAAACATATCAGGATTTTTCAAATAATGGTCCAAGGAATTTCCAAAATAGTGTAAAAATATAAGAACACCTCTAAGAAATATTAAATTTGATTAGAAAAAATACTTACCATGATCCTATGAAATATACCTAGATCAGTAATGAATCCAAATGACATCCTTTTATAAGAAAAAGTACCAAACAAAAAAGTGGAGGTTATATTCTCTTGATCCTTAGGAGCAATGGTTACCCAAAAATAACCTTAAAATCCACAAACAATTACTTCTCCCTACCTATATCTCAAACATATAGTCAATGTGGGGGATGGAGAAATAATCTTTTTGAGTGACTTTATTCAAATTTCTAAAATCATTGCACACTATCTAGCTATTCTGAAATATCACTGGGATTAATTCATTCTTTTTCCTTCCTTATAGTGGTTAGGCTAGTTTTTTTAGAACTACAAGAATAGGGCTAACCTAATATGAATCCGAGATGGGACAAATGATCCTTCCTTACAAGATATTCTCGATCTCCTTCTTTACAACTTCCATTATGGGGGGATTCATCCTCATTTGGGGATGTCTAACAGGTTTTGAATATCCCTTAAGAAGAATTCTACATGAGCTTATTTCTTGGTTTATTCCTATGATGTCACATAAGATCCACCCTATTTCTTGTAATTTATCTCTAGAATATCAATAAATGATTTTTCATATGCTTCAGTGAGATTATTATAAATTATCATTGGTAATTTCTATCCCTCCCTATAGTAGACATATTTCAAATTAGTTGGGAGTGTTTTTAATTCCAGATGAAAGGGATACTCAAGGGAAGAAATTAGATTGATATTACTCACTTCCAAAGGTTGTACATCCAGCACACATAGAAACATATCATCTTCCTAATCAATTAAAAAATCATAAAATAAATCATATTTTACTTCTTCTCCCCACATGAAATCACAATCTCCATCATTTTGGGAATCCACATGTTCAGTGATATTTTTAATATAAAAATTTTCTCCTCAAGATAAGTATTTATGGTACATACCTAATTCTTGAATTGGTTTGGTACTAACTTTAGGTGAGAGGGAAAATAGTGAGTGATCATCCGATGGATCCCTCATGGATTAAAAATATTGATGTGGATATGTTGTCTCCAAACACAATGGTGAGTGTCTCTTTGTGGAAATTGATGATGGTTTTGGGAATATTCAATAAAAGTCTTCCCTAAACAATGTTTGGGTTCTATGGGCTTATATATTCTTCAATATTAAACACATAGAATTCAACTAGGAATTAGAGATCTTTGACATCAACCAAGACATGAAATATAACTACTATTGGGAAACTGTGGATCTGTTTGCAAGCTGGAACAACATTCTTGTAGTAATCAAGTATCCTATATGAAAATAAGTGTATATTGAGTGAGAAAATACTTTAATTGAAGAACCTATATTACACAAATAATTAGATAAATATAAAGTACAAACAGTTCATGGAGTGGATACTGTCCATAGATCTTAACATTTGGTTGGAAACTGTGGTGTGATAATGGGTGAGGTAATTCTTTCCAAGTTGATCCTCTCATTCCTTGGAAGTATTATCTTCTTGGAGAAAATATAATTTAAAAATTTATCACACATTGGACTTATTTTTAGTTCATTAAGAAGAGGGATATTAATTTTCTCTTTTTGTATGTTTTCCAAAATTTCTTTTTGAAGTGATTCCTCCTACAATCTATTTGATTCAATCATCTATAATAGAAATGGTGGGGTACGTATTTATTCTCCCTTTGTTTCCTTTGAAATGGGGTTTCTTGTATCTTCGTCCTCAACCTATCCCCCTCCTCCTCTTTATTCCCTTATTCATGATTAGTTTTTATATAATTTTCAAAACCTACAACTTCATTCTCCCCAAACATAGGTGGTTTTATTTTGGGTTCATGGGATGCTGATGGTGGGAGTTATTTCTCACATATTGTTGAAATCATGTTGACATTCTATTTTGGGTTATGGATTTTCTAGGAAATAATTATTCCTAGGTTTTTTTCCATGATTTCAAATAGACTTCCCACTATGCTTTTCAACTTATCAAACTTATCCGCTAATCCCTCATACTTGGATTGTAGTTGTTCCATAGAAAGTTGTGTGCTGGTGGATGGTTTCTTATAGTGTCTTGGGAAAGTGGTGGTAATTATTGTGAAGGATTGTTAATATTTATTATTTTCAAATGGTGGTTGATTTGAATTTTTTGTGACAATGGGGGTTGGTTTTAGAATTAGTTTTTGTACCAATGTTAAGATTGATTCTACTGATTTTCAAACCCATATTGAACATGGCTAGGCTCTTTTCATCCTTGATTTTGTTTAAATCATCTCATCTGAAAAAATGATGACCACTTTTTCATTCCCTATATTTCATCACATTAGTCAGTGAAATGATCAAGTGATAAGCACAAACCAAATACATTAGTCGGTGCTTATTGGTCACTCACTTGCCTCAGGGTCATCTGTCTTACCATACTAGTTAGATAATCAGTATTAGTTTCCACTAAAGGATATGGATAATAAGTTCTTACCCCATGAATTCCTCTACTTCGAGTACCTCTTGTACCAAAATATTGTGAGTTCTAAGAAATATTCTCAATTAATCCCCACGCTTCTTTTGGTGACATGTCAATCAATTCACCGACATACAATGCATCGAGAAGGTTTATGTAATTTTCTAGTAATCCTTGATAAAAGAAGTCAAGAAAGTGATTCTCTTAAATTATTTTATGTTGGATTTTTGAAGATATCTTTTTAAATATTTCCCATTACTCATAAACGTTTTATATAGATGACTTTAAGATGGAATATATTTTCTTTTTGAGGGACGTGCTTCTAGTGATGGGTAAGATTATTTGAAAGAAAAATCTGACTAAGTCATTCCAATCATCCAAATATCCCAATTTTAGACCAAAAAAATATTATTTGGCATCTCATTCTAGTGTAAACGTTAATGCCTTCCACTTTACCTGCTCCTTAGCTACACCATGAGGTATGAAATTTGTTCAGACATGTGTGAACTCTTTAATATGTTCGTTTGGATCTTCACCTTCTATTCCATGAATCTTTGGAATCACTGGGATCATAATAGGTTTCATCTTAAAATATTTTTGTAACTCTATAATTGAAATTCTATTGTTTTGATTAAGTAATTATGCTCTGTAGATGTCTTTATGTGTTGGGTTTTGATTTCCATCCATTGTTATAGGCTTAGAGTGAAGACTTGACGTTTCAATCGTGTATGCAAGAAAAATTTACTAAAATTAATATAGATAATTATGGTTTCTAAATCCATTCAACAAGGCTATTTAAATTTCAGGATACAGGGGGAAAGGATATATGTTTGAGGTTCCAATCATGAAGCTATAAAAAGAAATGAAGAGAATAAGAAGAAATAAAAAAATATTTTTCTCACCCCTCCTCAATAAAGATGCCATGTATTGACACGTGCCAAGTCTGGGGTGTATAAAAAAACAAAATATTTAATATGTTAAAATTTAGTAAAGTGGTTTACCTAGGATGTATCTAGAGATAAGTTCACACCAATCATATTTTTTACTTAAAATTGAGAAAGAATTGGGGTTGTTTTTCAGATTTTTTGAGTTTAAAAATAAAGATGGAAATTAAAAATAATGTTTGAAAACAAGTTGATGAAAAGAGTAAGGGGGTATGGGCATGATCAATTTTTTCAATGTCATAATATTCATAAAGATCATTCCCCATCTATTTCTATATAATGACAAGTGAAATAATCCTCAATTGATTTGTTAATCACCCTTTGTTGAAGGAAGTAATGAAAACCACTCCTCTATAAATGAAAATTCCAAAAATATTCCAAAATACCTAAAGAAATTTCCGATCCGGAATTTTTTATCCTTATAAATATAGAAGAGGTTCACTTATTCCACAAAAATGTCATCAATATCTGGAAACTTACCATCTAACACATTTTACTTTATTGGGACAAACTGCAGTAGGGAGAGGGAGTTTAAAGTTCTTCAACTAAAACTATAAACAATAAATGAAACCAAAACACAATATAAAATCACATTAAAATAATTAGACACGACTAAAAATAGAAACCGTTAAATAGAATATGATAGTTTCAAATTAAATCATATGACTGTATCATTATAAAAGTTAAACTCCCCTTCCCCTGATCACTAAAACGTTTTACCCATCCATGTAAAGGGTAAGAGAGTTGAAAGGGGAATAAAGGAACATTATAAAACTATAAAAAATAGAAAATATACAATACATAGAAATTAAAGACTCCAATCCTCCAGTACAACCCCTCTTTAACTTCCTTCAAAAAACATGAATGGAAGTGGACACTCATATATATAGGGTGGATAGGTGGAAAAAGTTTCCCCCATCTTCATTCCACCAAAATATTGAGTTTAATTATCATAGTAAATGGTAGAATATGTGGAATTTTTATTCATAAAAGTTATTCATATATCTATTTTCATGCCTTACTAAAATCTATGATTATTTTCACTAGTGAAAAATGTCATTCATGAATTACTGAAGACTACTTTTTGTTTTTGAGAAGACTTATCAACTACCTAAAATTTTATGCATTAAATGGATTCCTTAATGAGATACTTTCTTCAAGAAATTTAATTCTAACATGATTTGAGGAGTCCTATTTAAACTCCAGTTAGAATCATTTAATTTGTATACCTCTAGGCCAATATATACCTCCATTACTTAGGCGAGGTCCATTCTATTGGCCAAAAAACTTTCTTTATTTGATTGATCTTTCTAGGCGTGTGTGATTCGAATTGAATCATGGTTTAGTAGAAAATGTTGAAGAAAGGAAATAGTAAAAAATGAATAAATAAATTTGGATAAAAATTTTAAAAGATATTCTCTAAATAAAGAATATCCCGAAAATTGTTAAGTTTTCAGAATTAAATAATTTTCACAATTATGCCTGAAATTCACCAAAAATACAAAAAAAGATTAAAATAATAACACATTGACTAATTTAAAGGGATTAAATCATTCAAAAACACATTAAAAATAATAAAAATATTAACTCTATCATTTACCCCACACATATAACATGAAATTCTGGACAAGGAAGCATCAAAATTGAATCAATACAAATTCAAATCACATGCTCATGGGATCCAAAAATTCCATTCAAAGATAAACGATATTCTTCCTCATTATGATCCATTATTTCAAGTTCTAAAACCAAAAAATTCAATATATTTCCACTAAATTTCTCCTCTAATTTAAATAAGACAACTACCTCATATGAATTTTCTCACATCTCACAAATTCCAAATTTCAATAAATCTTTTCTCATCCAAACCCATGAAATAGTCACCATAGGCTTGATAAATTTTTACTTCTCCACTGATGAAAGTCAGTAACATGTGTTTATCATGAGTACATTACAAGGTTCTTCTATGACTCTTGGTTGATATGATTTTGAAGTGAAAAATTTTGAGGCCGAATTAGGAGGGCTAGGATATTTTTGATGAAATATTTCAAGATTTTAATTTTCACTTATGTATGGTATCCGCCTCACTCCCCATAGGAGAAAATAAGATCCATAATCAAGAAATAACAAGGAAAGTATGCACCATTCACCATTTAAATAGAAAGAATTTCAATCATATCAAACATAATTTTTCTTGAACACTCCAGAAAAGGAAAATCTTTATTTCTCCATCATAAGCTATACAAAGGCACAAATTCTCTTATCATGAAAGCTCCAAAAAAGGAACATATTTTAAAAAATTATTTTTTTATTGGGAAACACATATCTTAAATATTTTCTTTTTCACCCAAAGTGTTTCCAAATGAGGTATCCCTATACAAGGCAATATCCTCTAAATTCAACTAGATCATTTAATTTCACTTTAATAGCATGTTAGATAGAGAAATGTTTCTTGTAATGCGGCTAAAAAAAGGGAGTTCATGGAATCAAAGTGATATAAGGATTAATTGTACAAGGAAGTCTATAATGAAAAGGATTATCCTGAAAAAGGGGCTTAAACCAAATAAATTACTTACTCATTTAAAACAAAATTACCTCAAAACATCATGTTTTGAAAGGAGTAAATTAAATTCTGGTTAAAGAAAGCATGGTTTGGTTCACTCAAGAAGTAAGGTAAATTAAAAGAATATGAAAAAAGTCAAAAAATCTCTTGATAAATTTATTTCAAAGATAAATACAATGAAATGTGGCATGAGATTCAAAATTAATAGTACTTGTCAAGAAATTACCAAATATTTGAACTTTAAATAAAGTCACTTTCAGAATTTATTTAAGATTAGTATCATGAAATAAATTATTTCACTCATTTACCTAGGTTTAAAATATGTAAATGATAATCATTTAAGATCAGAAGTTTCAAAAAAACACAAAAATTGAAAAATAAAGAATTTTTCTTTTGAAAAACACAAAATTTTTTGAAAATAGAAAGACAAACATCAAATAAAAATTTTAACCTAAAAAGGATCCCTCCCACACAATTAAATGACATAGTAACATTAATTCATTATATTGGATTTTACATGTAAGAAAATTCTAAATTGAATCAGATAAATAAAGTGTAAAGGAGAGATATGATCTGATAAATTTTATTGATAAATAGGATGGCATTGTGTGATATCCTTAATTGGATATGATGGAATGCTCCTAAAAAATTTATTTAGTCTTCTTCCATTAATAGTGAATAGCTTCTACTCTCTATCCTTCACAATATGCACAACACTGAATATATATACATGAGTAACTATAAATGAATCTTACCATATAGAAAAATTTTTACCTAGACAAGCCTGAGTCTTTAGTTGAATAATAGAACTTTATCTCCAGGATGGAAGTATTTCAGTTAGACCATCTTGTCATGAGCCACCCATGTCCTCTCTTTGTAAATCCTAGAATTTTCAAAAGATTCCCTTTTAATTTCCTCTATCTTATGCAACTGCAATCTTCTCCCTTTCCCAATGATTTCAAGATCAAAATTCATCTTTGTAATAGCCTAATACACCTTATCCTCCTATTCAACTAGAAGATGACATATTTTTTCCCATAAATCATCCTATATTGACTCATTCCAATTGGGTTTTGTAGAATATCCTATAATCCCAAAACATGTATTCCCATATCTTTCATCAATCCTTCATGTTTTTTTTAATTGACTTTTCCAAAATTCCATTGTTTTCCCTACTGGACACTTCATCTTGACCATTGGTATATGGATGAAAGAGAGTTAATGTTTTATGATGAACCCCGTACCTCATTAGAAAATACTATACTCTCCTATTACAAAAGTTATTCCCCTGATCACTAATGATTGATTTAGGTACTTTAAAACTATAGAATATGTTAGCCCAAATAAAAGAAAAGGAAATATTAGCATCACCAGTTCGAATGGCTTTTGTTTCCACCCATTTGGAATAACAATCAACTTCAAAAACGATTTAAGAACTTCCAACGGACATTGGGTAAGATCCCATAAAATCTATCCCTAATACATCAAAAATATCAAAAAACTTAAGTGGTTGTTATTTCATTTCTTGTCTCTTTTAAATATTTCAAGAAAACTGATACTTTAACACTTTTTTTAAAATTCACGAGCATCATTAAAAAGGATGTTCCAATAAATTCTAGATTCTAAAACCTTATATTATTTCCTTTATTGACCAAAGTGTACTCTATAAGCTAAAGTGTCAAAAAATTCAATGACAGAATAAATTTCACTCTCAGGAAAACATATTCTTATCACTTGTTCAATGAAAATATTCAAAAGAAATGGATCATCCCAAATGTAATATAGGTAATTAGATTTCAGTTTTGGAATTTGGGGGAAATTGAAATGAGATGGTACCGAAGATGTTACTAGATAATTGACCATGTCAGTATACCAAGGAACTTATCCTTTAATCAAGTACAAATTCTCTCCTGGAAGGTGATAATTCCATGGATTTTGTGTGAAATTGTTTCTTAAATAGTGTTGGGGAGTCTACTTAAGTGATCATCTACTTGGATTTCATATCCCTTGTTGTATTTTATTTTGATGCTGAACTCCAAAAATGGAAACATCCATCTCACTAGCCTTAGTTTAGCTTCATCCTTCTTTACAATGTACTTAATAACTGTATGATTAGAAAACAAAATGACCTTTCTTCCAAGAAGATATGATCTAAACCTTTCCAAGGAAAATAAAAATGATAAAAAATATTTTTATGTGGTTCTGTAATTGAATTGGTCGTCATCTAAGGTTCTCAAGGCATATGCGATGACTTGTGGCCTGCCCTAAATTTTTTGAGAAAGTAATGAACAAACTGTTTGTTTGGAAGTACCACAAATTAGCTTGAATGGTTCTTCCCAATTTGGCTACTGTATCACTAGTGGTGTAATCAATATCTTCTTCAACTCAACCAGTGATTCCCTACATGCATCATTGAAATAAAAATCATCCTCTTTAAACAAAAATCTTGGGGGAGGGATAAAAATATTACTAAAATCTTTGAAAAACCTCATATATAATTGTCCATATCCTAAAAAGGATCTAACATTTTTCACACAATTTGGGTAAATTAATGTATTTATCACTTGAATTTTTGATTTATCCACTTCAATGAATTTTATTTGAAATGACACACCCAATGAAAATATCACTCAAAACCACAAAATGATTCTTTCCAAAATTTATAACAAGATTCTTTTCAATGTATGGTTTCAAAACTTTTTATAGATATTTTGAAAAATGGAAAAAGGAATTTCCAAAAACGGTGAAATCATCTAGGAAGACCTCCAACAAATATTTAATGTGATCAGAAAAAACACATAAAATTTACTTCTTAAATGTTCATAGAGCATTAAATAATACAAATAGAATCCTTTTATATGAAAAAGTACCAAAGTGGCATGTAAAGTTTTTCTTCTCTTGATCCATAGGAGTAATGGGTACCCGAAAATAACCTAAAAATCCATCCAAAAACAATAATGAGTTCTCCATTCAAATATATCTAATATCTGGTCAATTAATAAAATGGGGATATGATCTTTCTGAGTGACCTAATTCAACTTCTTAAAATCAATGCACACCCTACATCTATTCTGAATTCTCATAGGTATTAATTCATTCTTTTTATTCCTCACAACGGTTAGGGCGGTTTTTTTGGAACTACATGAGTGGGGATAACCCATTGTAAATATAAAATGGGATCAATGTTCCCAGCATGGATGATACTATTTATATCCTTATTCACAACCTCCATCAACATGGGATTCAACCTCCTTTGGGGCTGTCTGATAGGTTTGGAATCTCCCTCAATAATAATTATATGTGAGAACATGTTTGGGATTATTTTTTGGATATCACCTAATATCCACCCTAATTATTGGAAAATATCTCACAAAATCTCAATAAAATATTTTTCTTAGGTCTCAAATAGATTATTATCAAATGTCATTGGTAATTTCTATCCCTCTCTAAGGTATACATTTTAAAAATTAGTTAGGGTGGTTTTAATTTTAGATCAAGTGGATGATCAAGGGATCTATTTAAGTTGAAGTTACTTACATCCAAAGGTTGGACCACCTATATAGAAGAAAACATATCAAATTCCTAATCACTTAAAAAAACATCAATGAAATTATATTTTACCTATTCTTCCAACATAAAATCAAAATCTTTAGTGTTTTGAGAATTCACATGTGAAGTGACATTTTCAAAGGAAAAATTTTCTCCTAAGGATAATAATTCATGGAATATTCTTGATTATTTAATTGGTTCATAAAAAACATCATGGGAGATAGAATAGAGTGACTGATCATCAAATGGGTGTCTCATGGATTCAAAAATAACTAAGTGTACAATGGTGTCTCTAAACTCTATAGTGTGTGACCCCTCATGGAAATTTATGATGGTTTTATCCATCATAAAGAAATGTCTCCCCAAAATGGTGGTTGAGTGTGATAGGCTCCTATATTATTCCATATTTAGAACATGTTAACTGGGAAGGAGAGATATTTGACTTTCACCAAGGATTCGTCTAGAACATCTATTAAGAAAACTATGGATCTATTTGCGAGTTGTTCCACCACTCTTATAGGATTCAAGTATCCCATCTGAAAAAAAATTTATACTAGGTGAGGAAATACATTAATTGAAGCACCTATATCACATGAATAATTAGATAAATTTAATGAACTAGTGCTACATGGAATTGGAAACGTCCCCAGATCTTGAAATTTGGTTTCAAATTATGGTGTTATAAGTGATGAGGAACTTTTTCCCAATTTTATAATCTCATTCCCTTGAAGTGTTCTCCTATTGGTGAAAATATCATTTAAAAATTTATCATACTTTGGTTTTTTTGAGTTCTTCAAGTTGGGGGATATTAATTTCCACATTCTGGAAGTTGTCTAGAATTTATTTTTGAGGCGATTCTTCCTTCAATCTTATTTATTCAATAATCATTGACCGAAATGGTGGGGTAAGTATTTATTCTCTATTTTTTCATTTTTAATGGTGTTTCTTGTCTCTTATTCCTTAACCTCTCCTTCTCCTATTCATATTTCTTCTCTTCTTCACAGTGCATGTTTATAGATTTTTTTTAATTTACAACCTCATTCTCCCTCAACACTGGGGTTCTTTTTTCAGGTTCATGGGATGCAGCTGGTGGTTTTTATTTTATACATATTTTTGTCACCATACTGACATTATCTTTTGGGTTTGGGACTGTCTAGAAAAACATTTCATGGGTTTTCATACATGATTTCAATAAGACATCCTAACATTTTTTCTAACTAATCATCCATATCCTCTAGGAACTCATAATTGGATAATAGTTATTCCATAGAAGGTTTTGTGATGGTGGATGGTTTCTTATAAGTTATTGTTAAATTGGGGGGTTGGTGGTGTGAATACTAGTTATAATACTTCTTTTTGTTGAAATGGTGGTGGGTTTTGGAAATTTTTCATGAATGGGGGTTTGTTTTGGAACTAGTTTTGGAACGAGGTTCTAGCTCGATTCTATTTATTTGAAAATCCCATATTGAACATGGTTTGGATCTCTCCATCATGGATTTTGTTAGAACTTCCTCAACTGAAAGGATACTACATAAGTTTCTATTCCCTATATTTCCCAACATTTTTCAGTGAAATGATAATTTTATTTTCATAAACCACATACATTAGCTGGTTTTCATTGGTGACTCACTTACTTCATGTCCATCTGTCTCACCATGTTTCTTAGCTCATGAATCTTAGTTCCCCATAAATGTGATGGATTAGAAGTTCATACCTCATGAATTCCTCTTGTTCCAGAACCTCTTGTACAAAACTGTTGAGAGTTCTGTGAAATCTTCTTAATCAGTCCATTGGCTTCTTCTAGGGACTTTTCAAACAATCTATTGTCAGACAATTCATCTAGAAGGATTCTATCGTTATCTTGAAAGACTTGATTAAAGAATAACAGAAATTTATTATCCTAAATTTATTAATGTTGGAAGCTGAAACATATCTCTTTAAATCTTTCTCATTACTCGTAAAGGGTTTCTCTAGATGACTATCTGATGGAATTGATTTCCTTTCTAATGGATGTACTTCTAGAGGTGGGGAATAATCTTTGCAAGAAGTATCTGAACAAGTAATTCAAATATTCCATATCATCTGGTTTTAGACCACACAACCATTATTTTGAATATAAATCAAATGAAAATGGGAATTAATTATACTTTACCTACCCATCAGCTACTCTAATGTGTTTGATAATTTTCAAGACATGTGTAAACTCTTTAATATGTTTGTTTGTATCTATACCTACCAGTATATGAAACTTTGGAAGAAATGAGATAATGTTAGGTTTGATATTAAAATAATTTTGTAAATATGGCATGTAATTTTGATTGTTTTGATTAATTAATTGTGGTTGATATAGTTCTTTAAAAATTGGGTTCTGATTTCCATCCATGATGATAAGCTCATAGTAAATAATTGAAGTTTCACTCAAGTCTGAAAGATAAATTTCCTAAAATTATGATTTCAAATTGAGTTTTCTAAGTCTATTAAAAAATTATATTTATATTTCTAGATCTTGGGGGAAAGGTTTAGTGATTGAGGTTCTAGTCATGAAATTATAAAGAGAAAATAAGTTTAGAAGAAGAAAAAAATAAATTTTTTTTTTGGAACTACCTCCCCGGCAACGACAACAAGTTTTGAAAATTTCTTAACATGGCATGTGATAAATTATTTATTCCTAAGTTAAAATTTAGTAAAATGGTTGAAATAGGATGTCTCTAGAGATTAGTTTTCAATAAGCATGTTTTTCCTAAATATGTGAAAAAATTAGAGGCTATTTTTGAAATTTTTCATGTTTTAAAAGAATGAAATAAATTAAAATAATGTTTGAACACAAGTGGATGAATAGAGTGATGGGGTAAGGGTAGGATCACCTTTTTCAATGTCATCATATCTGTGAAGATCATTCCCCCCACTTCCTATTGAATTAAAAGTCAATGACTCCTTGATCAAGTTATCAATCACCCTTGGTTGAAGGAAGCAATGGAAACCACTCAAATGTGCATAAAAATTAATAAACCATTTCCAAATTAATAAGTAATGTACTACTTGTGAATTTTTCTCCTTATAAATATATAAAAATTCCACTTATTCCACACGCATTCCAACATTATCTAGACACTCATCACCTAACACAATCTTCTTGACCCAGAAAACTACAAAAGGTAGAGGGATTTTAAAGTTCTTCAAGCAAATTAAAAAACAATGAATGAAAACAAAACCCAAAATTCACTCTCATTAAGATTATTGGACACCACTAAAAATAAAAAAAATTCAATAGAAAAAAAATTATCAAATTAATGTGCAAGAATCTAACATCACAAAAGTGACACTCCCCCTTCCTTGATCACTCAAAGGTTTTACCCCTCCAGGTGAAGGGTTAGAGATTTGAAAGGGGAAGAAGATAATATTATGAAACTATGAAAATAAACAAGATAAAATAAAAAACTATTCAAGAATATAATCCTATAAAAAACCCCTCTTTCACCAGCTTGAAAAAAAATCGAATGGAAGTGACACTCATATATATAGGGTTAAGAGGTGAAACAATTTCCCTCTAGATTCATTCCACAAAAATATTGAGTTCAATTTTCATAGTAAGTAGACGAATAATGGGAAGTTATCATTATAAAAGTTTTCCCATATATACGTTTCACAAATCCACAAAATATCAGCTTATTGGGACAGGTGGAAAAAAATATCTTCGAATTATTGAAAACTAATGTTATTATCGAGAATACGTCCCAACTCCCTCCAATTTTCTTTATTAAATGGATTCATTAATGAGTTAATTTATTCATGAAATTTAATTTAGAAATGAGTCATGGATTTATATTTCTACTCAAGAAGTAATCTCTTCATTTTAGTTTCTCTAGGTCAAGATATGTCTCTAGTAATGAGTTGAGGCCCATTCTGCAGGCTAGAAAACATTCTCCTCTTGATTGATTTTTTGGGCCTATGGGATTCGAATTGGATCTAGTTCTAGAAGACAAAGCTAAATCCCCTGAGGAATTAAAGACTAAAAATTATGTACTCAATTTGGATCAAAATATTAAAAGATATTTCCAAAATATAAAAGATCCATAAATTTTTTAAATTTTCATAATGAAATAGTTTTCAAAATTAAGCAAGAAATTCACAAATAAACAAAAAATGATGAAAATACGCTCACCTTAATTGATTAAAAGGGATTTATTAATTTAAAAACACATGAAAAATATTGAAAATATTAACTCTATCAATATCTATTAGTCCTTGATTTAGAAGGACTCATTTTAGGAATTATATATGAAGCTATACTAATCAACACTGTGCTAGGATGAGGTGGGTGATCATTCTCTATTTAGATCAAGCCTTGTCCTTGAGATGACTAAGATAGTGAGGCCGATTCAAAAATGGTTACAAACTTCTCAAATTCACCCTAATTAATATAATTATTATCATTGTATCATGTTGTAGTTTTAGTAGGGTGATCAGGTGGTTCTCCATGTATCTGTTCAGTTGGTTCATCATTATGTGGGGAAGTAGGGGATGTTGGCACTATGTTATGTCAAAACCTTTTGTGTCAAAGATCATCTTGATAATTTTTCCTAACTATTTTATATTCAACCATGGATAACCATGATTCATTATTTATTCCTTGTCTCCATTATAAAAACATACCATTGAGACCCATATCATGTGTTAGAGTGGGATGATTTAGAGTTAGATCGCGATGACACCATGTTGGACAAGCCTATTCATATCATGGATCATGAGGATATGGTGCTCCATGAGAATTATATCCCATTTGTATAAGTTCTATATAAGCATGCTGATGATATCCAAGAGACTTTTTGGTGGGCTCCTTGGGTGAGGGAGTAGTGGGCTCACATTGTTTATTCTAGTGAAGCCTGATAAATTTTTGTGGGAACATAGTGTTATGGTTGGGTGTTTTTGAAATCTATTGGGTCACTGGTACATGTAATTTGGAGTTATATTTACCTTTGAGTGCGTTCATTGAGTTCTTAGATGTTGGGGGTCGAAATTAGGAGTTTCTAGGGATAAATAACACAACACACACTTAACCTATTGTTTTTCTAAAGCATGTGATAATCGTGTGAGGGGTGATGTAATTTTGGATAGTGTGGTTACACATTGGTTGAAAATGTTTTTTAAACCATGCAGTTTCTTAGTGAAAACTGTACAAACTCTTTTGGGGGGATAATGGTACCAACACAATTAGCACATTGTTTTCCTAACCATGTGACCAAAATGTGTAGTCATTTCCAACTCATTAAAAATCGAATTTTTACCTTTCCCCCTATTGATTTTTAATTGGTTTGACCCTTATTTATATACTAACATCACGCACATCCCTAAATCTTTGTGTAGAGCTTCCCCTTCTCATTTTAATGATTTTATAACGAAGATCACAGTGTTTTGGCTTGAGGTAAGTTGATTTATTCATGATTTACTCTTCTTTTACCCTTCTCATGCCCTGTTCTTCCATTTTTACGGAGTTGAGGATCCCTAGTGGTGGTGTTAGATTAATCTAGGTCACTTGATATGGGTTTTGGTTTGATTTATTAATTTATATGTGTGTGGGGTCTTGTTCTAACTCATCTGAGTGGTTATAGTTAGAGGGGATGAGCTTTGGACTGAATTAGAGGCATGTGTCTCTATTTAAGGGAGTTTTCCATGGAATACCTTTAAATTTATAATCTTCTTTAGTTTGTTTTTCAAAATATACATTCAGATGATTTTATTCATGGGGCCTATTCCATGTTTTATGTATCTCATGGAATGGATTGGAAATATTGGTGTTTAATTTTTGGTTTTCCAAATGGGTGTATCTTGAATACACACTAAGTGTTTGATAATAGGGATCAATGAGGTTTTGTGTTTTTAAATGGAATTATAAAGTTGTTTTAGAAATTATTTTACCATTGAAAGGGTGTTTGGTTAAAATGGGCACGTTTTTATTTTAAAATGGATTGTGTTATAACTTGATTGATATGGTCACTTGATTTTCGATGAGTTGGAATGGAGTTTCACATGAGTGAATTCAGATTTGAGAGAGGGTTGTGTTTTAGTGACCATGTGAGCCTTCAAATGAAATACTGTGAAATATTCTATAAAGTTTTTTTTTATTTTTCTTGTTTGTAATTGGATGGAGGATCAGGTGATCCACCAATTTGTTTTCAAAGGGATGGAGAGAGACTTTGGGTAGAAAGATTGTGTGAGCTTCCATGTTGGTCCCATAAAAGACATTGAGAGATTTCATTGCATAACTAGATAGAATACTTGTGTACCCACTCATGATAGGCCTAATTATTAGAGACATAGGTGTACATTAATCATATTGGATTGGTTTTTAGACTTTATGCATTGATATGTTCCATTTTTCTATGATGATATCTATTATACCCATTATTTAGTTCAATTTATATGGTTTTATGATGGTGCGGTTATACTCACCTTTATTATCATGTTTGGTTATATTTGATCATGTTGTTCCTTGTGTCATTGTTTATTTATTTTATAAATTCATGGATATTGTTCTAGAATAATATTTTTTGTTTTAAAATAGAATAATAAAAGGAAGTTTAAATGTTTACATAAAATTGGGTTCTTTTCAAGTAGATTAGTTTTGAATCTTTTTTCAAATGAGTTTATTGGTTTTCATGGGTAAAAGTAACAAATATATTTAGGGTGGAATCCTACCAGGATTTATGACTCACACCCTACTTGGGACCTTTGGGGGAATTTTTATATTTCATTTTGCTGGACATAGGTAAAGTAAATGTAAGTATGTTCCAAGGTGTCTCTTCATGATTACCACCATCTGATGTTTTCTAAAGGAGACATGGTCTCATATAGATAGACTTATTTGGAGTCTCTTTTTGTATTTTATACACTTTGGGTTGTGTTTGGGGCTTGTTTTACATTATAGCATTCCCTTTTTAGGTTTTTTAGATTTTGAGATACCATGTATATGTCCTGTTATGGAATTATTAGTATTGGTTGTATGTCATTGTTTATGGATATTCTTTTATTGTGTTGTTCTCTCTGACATGTTTGGTGAAGAAATCTCATATTATGGATTGATCCTTTCAGTTTTCCTATTTTGAAATCATTCCCAAAAAATAATTGGTTATTCTTGGTGCCTATTGCAATCCAGTGGAGATCATGAATGTGCTTCAGGCCATGCGTTGGGTTGGATTGTGTGACACTTTCGGTAGACCCGAGTTGGTTCATTACAACTATATACAAGGGAACACTACCCCATATTTTATAATACAATGACCTCAAACCTAACAACTATTCATTTACATTCTCATCGATTTGTGGCTTTGTCTCAAATGCAGGATGTTGGTCACCTGGATACTATTCCTTGATTGATATAGAGAGACGAGACTTGTTCTTCTCATCTATATGAAGATCCTTTATGAATTTATAGTTATTTATTATGAAATAAATTCATGTAATGAAGAATTCCATCTTTAGATGGTAGTTAGGATGGTATTTATTCTATAATTATGGGATCATTGGGGGTGTGTCGCATCAAGTTATGTTTGATTCATTTTCTACACTAACAATTATCCTTATACTCTTAGTTTTTATGGATCCTTTGGATAAACTAGATCTTACTATTCCCATAATTATTACTATGGTAGTTTTTTAATGGTTACGAGGAGGGGGTGATACTACTCTTCCCTACTTGAGTTATACTTATGAGATCTATATTTTCAGGGTAGGAGGGACTCATATTTACTACCCCTATTGGTATATATTAAATAAATTACTATTATAGATAATATGGATAAAAGGTATTCTCCTATTATATGCCTTATAGAAAGGGTGTCACATGACCTAATTGTACTGGTGGCCAAATCCTTCAATTCATTAGTATCAAAAGACTTGTCTTCCCCAATTTCATCAACTTCCATGTAAAAAAATCTTAAGAAACCCAAGTTAGCCTCATTTTAATATAGTATTATATTCACTAGATCAAAGATAGAGTCTAAAGTAAAATTATTTCTCTCCTTACTAGGATGGATAGATTTGAAGACCTCTAACTACCTCAAACTACCTCAAACTAATGTAATCAAGTTCTCTATATTAATTTTGAATGATATGAATTTATGGACCTTGGTTGGATGAATATTTATGTCTTATGATTATATCTAGTTAAATTTGTCTATTTCTACTATTATAGAACCTAAAAATATCTCAATTTCCATCCAAGAAATCATAAATATGTTTGATATCAGACACATCCAACATGATAGTCCAAATAACAATCACATTTTCATTTTTTAGAGGAAAAACATAATGGTGGATCTTTTCAACTCATCCAACCAAAATAGTTCATCAATGTTAATCAACTCTCCCATACACTTTTAATCCCTTTTGTTTATACAAAATGAAATTGAATGGAAAATGAAGTGATACATAAATCTCTTTCCTCACTCAACCTAGGGTCTCTTAACTGGTTCATTGGAGGGAATTTCCACACTCTCTTGAACAATATGAGAAGAGATTATATAGTTATAATATGAAAGATATGAAGGATTTCAAAGACATTATGTCTTAAAAAAACCATTTATACATTGGATTCCATGTAAATTATTTCATTTTGTGTCACAATAAGTGAGAAAATTTTGGTTTGGGAGCCAACTAGATTGGCACCTCACAAATGTATTGAAAATATCCATATTTTCTAATACCTCAGTGAACCACCTAGAATGATAATTATCAAATCACTAACCTCTTCTTATCAAATTAGAAGTAATAGGTGGATTCCACCACTAGTTTCATTTCTCAATTTTTTGTCTCCAATCAAAATATTTTATGATGATATTGTAAAACTCTCAGGTTAACCCAATGTATGGACAACCTTTGTTTATACTAAAATGAAAAACTATAATTCTAAGTTATGATTTGAGAGAATGATATATCCATAGAGAGAATTAACACTTTAGTGTTTTGACCTTAGATAATGATTCTGAGTAGCCCGATGGAATTATTCAATATGACTCTTTCTAGAACATCTTTACCACTCCATTGGCTAAACAAGGTAATTATAAAAAATAATCATTAAATATGAATAAATTGTTAGAGAAAGGGATAAGAGTAGATAGAAAAATGAGGAATATAGGAACACTTATTACATATATGATTATGTTAAGGAGTGGTTATTCATTTACTACATCAATTTCTAACATGAGGATGCTTCTTTCACTAATGGAATTAATGTTATAGGTCCTATAGCTACATATCATTTCTAAAAACATATTACTAGATGTTATATTCATAAATTAGGAGATAATATCAAAATATTTGAGGAGATGTAGTTTTTCATTACATGATTCATTATCCCATTGATGATCTCACTAATTCTCTCCTTGAAGCGAACCCCCATGAGGATGATATTCAAGGGGAAATAAAAACATTGAATTTGAATATTGAGTTGGGGATAGGTTTTCTCATGAAATTTGTATTGCTACATGCGATTATATCAAGACATAACTCATCTTCACTATAAGATAATTATTCAATGGTAGGTCACTTTCTGGAGCCATGTGTGTAACTAACTTGGTTATTATTCTTAAAGTGAAGAACCTATATTTTTTTTCCATTTTCAACCCATAAACATGTGAAACTACTATTAAGAGATTATTTCAAAGATAATAAACTAAAAACTCACACACCACATTCTTCCATTAGTTTTTGAAGATTATCATGATGTTATAGAATCCAATGTGACACATTTTTACTATTTTTGAATTGTTTCACAAAGATGATTTTGGGATACACAAAGTTAGTTAATTGCTATAGAATATAGAGTGGGAATTTAGTGAGTTTAATTAAGATTAGTGTCTAGATCTCTTGTAGCTACCTAGATGGGGGGTCTCTTTTTATGGAATGATAGATTTGATTCACGAGATGTAGTTTCCCCATGAAATTCCATGGAGAACCTATTTCTGTTGGGAGGATTCATATCTACCACTATGATTCCCTATTTAATTATATAATTAGTCAAATAACTATAAGTAAAAAATGTTTTCTATCCATTAGTGGTAGAATAAATAAAAAAATGTATCCTCAATTCCTATACACATACTACTGGCTATCTATGTTTCTAATGTTATTTTCGAAATAATTTATGACACTATTAACTCATTCTTATATAATTCTCCACTAAATGGTGAGTGCTGATAAACAAATTACAAGAAAATAGTGATACTTATTAGTGAAGGTGAGATTGTATTATCTATTTTAGATTTTGATATAATGTCTATGGATGGAAATACGGACTATGAATTTATATTAGGTGATTCTTTATGTGATATATCCACCATTTCAAAATTTTATTGGGTTCCAAAATTCATTTATCATATCCCCCCTACTTACTCCTCTTTATGGAGGAGCCTTATAGGCCCCCTATTCTACCTTCATGATAATTATATATGGATTATTAGTATAAGGTATTTTTTTAAATGATAATTAGATGGGGAATACAATTTTATTTCCCCACTATTCCACCCCAAACAGGATTTTTAAGGAATTTAGGAGTCATCATATATTCAAAAGAACCATTCTAAATAAAAAAATAATATTCTAAATGACATTTGGATGGTGTAAGAACCAAATTTTTTCTACTCATTGGTACTAACTCAGGTATATTTACCATGAAATATTTCATGATATCTGGATATATCTTTAGTAGGGTCAATGCATTGGGAAATATTATCTAAGAACACTTCATTCCAACCAAATACAACTTTTATCCCTAGTGTGAAAAAATACATGATCTTTACATGAATAATTTGATTATATCGGGATGTATTTAACTGGAATCAAAATGATATTATTTATCACATATTAAGTCATAATTATTGGAGCATCTATTCCTAAAAGGAGTATAAGATCCCATTGTTTGGATCTATTAGATGAATGTACGGGCATTGATGTCAATTTGGGATCATTCAATATGTTATTGGCTAGTTAGTTTTAAAGTGTTCAACCCTCTTATAAAAACGTTATGGTTTATATAGTACCTTTGTTTGTGGGGTACTTGTATATCAAGAAGAGTCACAATAACTTGTGAAATTATATCTTACATGATAGTATCTAGTTCCTGAAAATAAAATCATTATATCTAATTCATGAAATAGATCTACTCTATGGGTGTCTCATCTTATATATCCTATAACTGGATATATCATTCTCCAAACATCATGGATTTACGTTGGATTGGACATTTGATCTAGTGGAACCTTCTTATTTATATTTTTTACTCAATTAAAAATGCTACAGTTCAAAAAAAAAGAGAGTTAGGGGAATTATTTGGGATGGTCATAGCTTGGTGGCGTAGGACTTTAGTGTCTTTTACAGTGATGGATGTCCCCATAAAATAGAAACCAAGAATCTTTATAATTTAATCTTCATTTCAAATGGTTGGGACATATATTTTTAATAGTGTAAATGGAAATTGCATTGATTATCAATTTTATTAGAAGCTTGATCTACCTCACATGTATATTTCTTATCTCATCAGATATTCAAAGAGGATGATCAACCCATATTTTATAATTTAACATACTTAGAATAAGGGTAACCAAGATGCACACATCTTGGATTCAAAAGGAGTATAATATCCATCTATTTTTATTTATTCTTCAATAGGATCCTTACCACATACAATATTGATATCATTAGTGGGGGTCCACAATATTTTTCCCACCATATCTTTTTTAAATTGTTTTCATTAAAATTAATAAAAATTTATTTTTTATTTAGATAGAAAATCTTATGAGATATGATACCAGAGGAAACAATGTTTGTTTATAAATATGACTGATTTGGAAAAGGATATGTTCACTAAACTATCCTGGAATCATTTGTGATATAATTAGTATGATGGAGTGTCTAAATAGTAATTATTTGAGAGAACACTAAAGTGGAATAAAAACATAATGAAATATGTGTCTTGTCAAAATAAGGGTAATTCTATATGGGTTCATTATTGTAGTGGGGGTACCTTCTATAAAAGACCTTGAGGAAAATATATAAAACATTAAACTCACCCAAATATACGTATTTCATTTTTATAGGTTATATAATAAATCATGATTATAATTTTGATATTTCGTATAGTTTTTAACTAATAAGTAACTAAATATTGGTAATTAAAGTTTATAAGTGTTCTCAAATGGAATGATTCCAAGCATATGGATTTGAATGTCATATAATTAAATATCTCAAATTATAAATCATGGGCATTGCATACAATATGTGCATCAAAAAATTATGATGATTAATATGGACTTATAAATTAGATGGAATTCTGTAAAGGAGAATCAAATATGTTTTTTACTAGTGGTGTAAGAGTTTTTTAATTGTAGGGCAACACATGTGAATATGACTAGCAAGGAAAATAGTCCTCGAATTTGAGAACTGTTATTATATTCATAGTATAATAAAAAAATTTGATTCATATATCCTCTTTTGATAATAATATATTTTAATTCATTATTAAAAACAAGAGTTGCCCAATATACATGAACGGAAATTTTTATCGCATTGGAATATGATGAATTTTTTAAACATTATTCATACGGAAAGTATTATCGATATCATTCAAAATTAGATTTTCAGATTATATTCCAAAATAGATTTTTTTTGGAATTTCCTACATGGGCATATAAATCTATAACACGTGTGAAGAATATATAGAGATGAATTTTTGGAATCATTTGATAAATGTGGATATTGTTTATTATGAAAAATGACCATACAAGCTGTAATTAGAGATGGTGGAAGGGATAATGGACTATTGGATCCAATAAATATTGACGTACGTGGGTAAAAGAGTACTATATAATGTGGTATATATTGATACTTCCTAACCTTGATTAATTATTTCAGTTAGTATGATTATATGCTGCTTATGAGGTGGAATTTTGAAACATAAGAAAAATTTAAAGAGTTTTAGAATGTAGTATATAATCAACTATAAAAAATTTATTATAATTATGAAATATGATTAAGGTGGTGTGTTATTAAGCCAAGAAGGTAATGATCATAGAATATATTGTGGAATTATTTTACAACCCACTCCTCTGAGAACAATATAAAAGAATTATTTTTTAAGTGGATTAATTTTACCTTTTTAGAAAAGGTTTGATTGATGATGAGTTAGTATGACCTGCATACATATTTATAAGGATATACTCTTCAAACAACCATATTACCACCTAATTAGGTTCCATATAAAGAAGTAATAAAAACACCATATGATATATGGACTGGGATTCATCCAAATACATCATTTATGAGTATTTGGTGCAGTGAAATATATTTCTAACATTTTCGTTATGAAAAATTGACTCTAAATCGTTAAAATTATTTTTTGTTCAAAATTCCAAGAGAAAAATGATATATTTTTTATACAATATTGTTGAACACAATGTCTTTTAGGAATGATATGGTGTTTTATTTGAGAAGGATCCCATGAATTGAGGTTCTGGTGGGAGTAACATGGAGCTTATAGAAGTGAAAGATAAAAAATAGGATTTTTTCCCCTAATTTAGATGTTACATATGTTCCACAAAGAGTTGGGGAAGACAAACTAACTCAAGATACATATAGACCTAGATTACCTTATAATATTTATCAGTATGTTATGTGATATATATTTCTTATCGAAAATAATGATAATGAAATGGGAATAAATTATGATACCATTTTTTACCAAGAGTAAATAAAGAGCTGTGATTATGAGAAATGTTTTAAAGCTATTAAATTGAAAATGGACTATGTGTATACAAATAATGTTTTGAACATAGTGGATGGATAGAAAATGTCATGATCCATATATATAAAGTGGATTTTAAAAAATAATACCAACATGGATTGTAGAGCGTTAATATATAATGATTATCTGGTAGAAAATGGTTACAAACAAAATCATTGTATTGACTATAAAGAAACATTTCCCATAGTTTTAATGAAAAATAGAAGTCATATACTTCTCATTATAACACTTCAAAATTAATGTTATATAAATCAAATGGATATAAAAAATACATTATTTAATAGGAATTTAGTTGAGAATGTGAATATGACACAACCTGTATATTTTTATGTGATAAAAAACATACCCAATTTTTTAATTTAAAATAGTCCATTTATGGATTAAATAAATATTCTCAGAATTTGAATGTCCTTTTGGATGATGGAATCAAAGAGTTTGGTTTTATAAAAAATGATAAGATTGATGATTATAAAAGGGTGATTGGGGGGGGGGGTTGTGGTATTATTGATATTGTATGTGTATGACATAATTCTTAAAAGAAATGGTATCTCGACTTCTCTTTCAATAAATATTTGGTTGGGAAGGAACCTCTTGATTAAATACAAGATTTAAACAACCTAAAAACTCGGTATGGAGATCTATAGAGACATATTGGATATGTTTTTTTAGAATGGGTCAAAATACATATATTGGTAAATAGTAAAAGATGATTAATATAGAGAACTCCTAGAAGTGGTATTTAGTAGTATTGAATTCCACAATTATTAATAAGATTATAGATCCGTATAAAGAGTTATAAATGAATGATAGGTTTTAATCTACATATTATATAATATAAATAAAGTATTTTATATTGTGTACTCGGCATGATGTTGTTTATGATCTAAGTATAATACGTTGATATAAATCCAATCCTGGTGAGACATAATAAGTTTTTTTCAAGAACATTATTAAGAACATAAAAAGTAGAAAATATATTTTCCTAGTATTATTGATATTTATAATATCATTATAAGGTGTTACATTGATAAAATATTCAAAAATAAAAAATAATATGTGAAATTTTAATTTGGTTACTTATTTTACCTTAATAATGGATCTATTAGCTAGAACTGTTCCAAAAAAACCATCATGGTAGAATGTTCAATAGAGGTAGAGTGCATCAATACATTAGATTCTATGAAGGTATTTTTTAGAGAAATTTTTTTATCATTTAACTCGATGTGTCTCATAGAATAACAGTATGATTTGATCTTTACTATGACAATAACAGGGTTATGGGTTAGGATAATGAACCTTAGTCTCACTAGTGGACCAACCAAATCCTTTATAAATGCCATCTTATTCAAGAAAACATTCATAGGGGACATGTTAGGATCTATTAAGAGGTTACATAGAATAATATAAAAGATTTATTGATGAAACCATATTAATTGTAAAAACATGATGGAGATATTGAATAATTGGGCATTGGATAAATGGGAGATTGGATGAAATGGCTGTTAAATGTATCATTATTTTATAATAAAGGAAATTTACATTCATCATTCAAACCTGTTAACTGTATAAATTATATAAATATGAAATTATAAAATCCCCTCAATATAAGAATTTATTTTTTCCATATTTGATGATCATATTGACGTTTTATTGGTTATGATAATATTTAAATATTAGTATTAAAAGAAGTGTCATATATGATTTAAAGTAGAATAATGAGATAATAAGTCAAGACTTATTATTTAGAATGAATGACGATTGTATATCAAATGAAATTTCACATGGTCACTGATATACATAGGGGTGTACTATTATAAATATATCCTTATTACATGTGGTTAATAAGAAACTTAGAATCTGAACCAACATATATTGATAAATTTTTTATACCGACCTTGAGGGTGAGAATATTATAGGTGGTTGGGTATATTGAATGTTATGTCATCATTTGAGTTCAACCAAGATAGGATTATTCCATTTATATGAAAATAAAATACATCTTTTCTTATGATTAGGTGATTGGTGAAATAAATTTCAATGAATTTATAATTGACATGTGATGTGATTATCTACTAGGATTATTGACATGTGATGTAATAATTCCATGTAAGCATGATTGTTGTAGAAAATGATTATATAATTAGACATACAAATTATATGATACATATTATGGGTGAGACATTCATATGAAGATAAGAGTGTGTCTAGTAAAGATCATTCTAGAACCATTTATAACTTGACTAAAAATAATGTTTGATAGAGGCTACTATTTTATTACATTTATGAATTGCAGAATACAAATTTGTTTTCAATTCTGCAAAGGCTTATAGGGTAACATAGTAAGTCATTAAAATAAGAATAAAATTTTTGAAAAAGTGTTTATACCAAAATAAAAAGATTATTATAAATGGTGTCCAAAAAAGTGTGGTTGGATTCACAAAGTGTTATGATGTTTTATTTAAGGTCATTATTAGATTCAATTAAAATAAATTGAAGGGTCGATATTTAAAAAAATGAAATGAAATTTATTTTATGATTCTCCCATATCATAATACATGTTATTCGTGGGTTTCATATTACAAGGTGCAATATGAAAATATTTCTTAAGTCATGAGATGCCTATATCATATTGCATGATATATGATATAGTCTACGATATGTAATATCATCTGTATGATTGTTTCCATGCTACCCAAACTATATAAAATTAGTTAAAAATAATTATGATGGATCATATGATGACTGGAGATGATAATTATTATTTTTGGAATGTTGAATTTCCATAAATGCCAAATGAGTGTACATTATGAGTAAGATATGGTTTCTTAAAAACATAAGAAATTGAGGCTCGATATCCCTCATTGAATGAAGAGTGTTTAAATAAAATATTTGGTCCTTACCATTAGTGTGTTTGAGGATTTATCAAGCTGATATGAGGCTCTTATCCTCTGTATTCTTAATTTGTGATTAAGTAGAAGGTTCTTGTGAAACATTGGCATCTTAGGAGCCCTAACATAAAATACATGGAACCTAGAGGTCAATGCACTAACTATAGAGGAAAGAGCCAGAAATATATTCCTTAGTGACCATTAATAAATATAAATCATCAAGATGGAGCATAATGGAGTTTTAGTGTGCATGATATATTTATGTTCATCATTCAGAAGTTTGTTCTATGATGATAGATGTTGGTAAATAATGGGTTTCTTCTGCTACTTTTCAGTATATGATGTTATAATGAAAACCATCAAGTAACTCTATATGTGAAACACCAATTATTTTAATTTTTTATGAAATTTAAGACATATTTTCTCTAATGATGTGATAATGGAAAAATATAAAAATGTAATAAAGGGTTATATTTATTTTTCCAAGTAGGAATCATGCCCAACATTATCTATTGATCATAAAGATATATCACACTTTATTTAGATAATAAAATTAAAAAATTTGACCCTTTAGGGTTCTTAAAAATATAGAAAATTGTGTTTTTTAATGAGTTAAAATTTTAAAATCTATGAAAACCATCCCCCAACCCATTGAACATTATAAATATTGAAACTTTCCAATGTTCAATTCTATAGGATGAAACAAATTTACATATAATTTTGTGATGTATAATCTATATGTGATATATTTATGTTTATAAAATTTTTGATGAAAAAAATCATCATATAATACATATGGAGTCTATTTAATGAGTATACTTTACTATTACTAATATTGAATGACTGAAACTAAAAGTATAAAAACATATAAGTTTAAAACCAAATCATGACCCATGAGATTTACATGATAGTGAAACTTCTTATACATGTTTTCCATAAAATAGTAATTATAACTCATGTATATATATCCAGTTCCCATTTTTTGAAACTTTAATATTAATAAAAAAATTATTTTTGAAATAAACCAGATTTTTTCCTTGTAAAATGTAGCTTCTATAATAAAAAATTCTGTTAGTATGAAATATTCAATATGGAAATAGATTTTATTATGAGATTATATCTTAGGGTAATATTTAATGATGTAATTTTAAATTTTAAGTATACAAAACTTTGGTTATTTTCTTTCATTATAAAAAATATATAAATAATTTGGATTTTTGATAATGATGTGGCAAATTTCATTGGTTGAATTAATGAGACATCTAAAGTTGAACACCCACAACTGATACCTAATCATGTTAGAAATAATAACTATATTTCATGTGGAATGTAACATGATAGGAATAATTTTCAACAATAAATTATGCTACGTCAAAGATTTATTGACTTTTATGGGATATCGATTGAATGTTCAATCTGAACTATGGGAAAAATATAAGGGACTATTTAAAGTATACACTATGAACTCCCACAAAACCATTTCAACTGGATCATCATGTAATGTTATTAGAGGAACCCTATATATTGTAATAATACTACTAGATATTCTATACCATATTTTTATTATTATCCTAAAATGGACCCCATATAAATACAGTTGATCATTCTATTAAAATAAAAGGAAATTTTCAGCATGTTATATCTTTTTTAGACTACCAAGTATAATTAAAATATTCTAAAAAAACTAATTTAAATTTTCAATCCAACTATTGTTATAACATCTTCTAATCCAAAAATGAATATCTCAAGTAAAGAAGTTATTTTATTTTGAAGTTCTCTCATTTACACTATGAATATGGGTCATTTTAAGACACTGTTTCCGATGCTTTTTCCGGGGCGCGCACATCCGTCTATGAGAACGCGCAGTTGTTGCCCCGCATTCCCGCATTTCAAAGGCGGACAGCATCCGCTCCCTGTTCAGAGACGTTTTCTCCTTGATCGAAACGGGATGATGGGATGTCAGTTGTTCCTTTCATGGATTCCTCCTCGGAACTCGTCACTTAGTTCGGCTCTCCCACATAGATTTAATACGTTGTTCGTGAAACTCTTCCCAGTGCCATGTTTCCATTGACGCCGGTTAATTACACTGCTCCCGTCAGGAAATTCCAAGGAGTCTGGTCAGGGCAACAACCTTCATTTGGTGGAGTAGTCACATCGAGGCATCATTAACGTGTCTGAACAATGGGGAATTGGAATGTCTATCTTTTGTCCCTTATTATAGGGATTCTCGAGGGCGTGGAAGCCCGAGGAATCCCACATCGAGTGCGGGGAATTATATTCCATAGGTATGTATCTGAGGTTTTCCTCATCTTCCTATGTTTAATACGGGGTATGCCGCAAGTTTAACTTCCAATGGATATGGATCGGGCTGATCAGAACACTAGTTAGAGTGGATCAAATTGAGGAACCCCTTGAGGGAACATCGATATTGGAGCCAGCCCATGGGCAGCTTCCCGAATGCTGAGCATGATATCACTAGGATGTGGCGGCCTGGATTAGAATCAGGATGAGTGATGGGATGTTACATGGAGTGAAGGGGGGATGAAATGGAATCGTCATGGAGATGACGGTGGTGTTGGGTTTGAGTCTCGAAGATACTTCCTATGTATCCCCATGGAAGGGAATCAAAGTCTGCGTAGTTTGGTTGGTGATATCTGGCATGAAAGGGTTCCGAACGACCAACGAGTGATGGGCTTGAACCTCGGTGAGGCTTTCTATGTACCATGCCTTGATATGGATCAAAGTCCATGTAGTTCGGGCTGGATGTGTGCGGCTTACACTCTAGGCTGCCCAAGGTGGTGGGTGAACCGACGTGAATGAGGTTGGAATGACCGGGTAGTGGTCTTGAACCTCGTGAGGCTTTCTATGTACCATGTCTTGACATGGATCAATGTCCATGTAGTTCAAAATGGATGTTGGTGAACCGAAGTGAAGGACCCTAGTCCAATGAATGTTGGGATTGAACCTTGTGAAGCATCCTACGTACCATGCCTTGGCATGGATGAAAGTCCACTTAGTTCGGGTGGAAAAGGGGTCGTTGATTTGACATGAAGGGTTGTCGTAACAACTGGATGGTAGGGTCACAATGGCTTCTTGCTGGATTGGGATACAGTTTAACATAATGCGGGACGGGGGGCGTGTTGGAGAACCGACATGATTAAGGACCTTGGTCCAGGTGGATGGTGGGATTGAACCTCAAGGAGGCATCCTACGTACCATGCCTTGACATGGTTCAAATTCCACACAGTTCAGAATGAATGCCGAAGTACCGACATGAATTAGAACCTGTGGCCCGACGGGTGTTGGGCTTGAACCTGTTGAGGCTTCCTACATACCATGCCTTGGCATGGATCAAAGTCCATGTAGTTCAGAATGAATACTGGAGTACCGATGTGAATAAGGACCTGGGGCCTGATGGGTGTTGGGCTTGAACCTCATGAGGCTTCCTACGTACCATGCCTTGGCATGGATCAAATTCCACGTTGTTTGGGTTGGATTTGTGGGGCTTACACTCTAGGCTGCCCAAGGTGGTGGGTGAACCGATGTGAATGAGGTCGGAATGAACGGGTGGTGGGCTTGAACCTCGTGAGGCTTCCTACATACCATGCCTTGAAATGGATCAAAGACCACATAGTTCAAAAGGTGTATTGTTTAATGGCATGTGGGATGAGATGCAGTTTAACGTTATGCACGACGAGATGCAGTTTAACATCATGTGGGACGAGGGAGGTTGGGGCTTACACTCTGAGGCAGCCTAGAGTGTGTCATGGTCGGTGCTCACTATAATCCCATGGGAGTCATGCTCAGTGTGAGAAACAAGAGGTTGCAGGGACCTGACGATCACGTCGCGAAGGGTGCATCCGTGGGAAGCGAAGAGGGGCTTACGCGTTAGGAGGCCCATGGTGTTGGGACTTAATCTAGGATAGAGGCCCAAAGGAGACAAATCATAGAGGGAGTGGGGGAGTACAGAGGTGCATGGGTGCGACCTCCTGCAATAAAGGCTAGGGGATTACACCAAAGAGGCTGCCCATCCCTGCAGACAAATGCCACTCCTGGAAGGAGGATATCATCCCTTGTGGTCCAGAAGAAGGATATCATCCCCTGTGGAGGCCATGGGGCATGGAGAACGTCCACGGTGGGGGGACCCTGCGTGAGAGGCATGGGGAAATGTCACAGTTTATCATCATGTGTAGAGGAAGAGGGTTCTTGGTAGTTTAAGGTCCTGCAGCTCAAACGAGATGGGTTTACTCTCCACCCCTAGGATATACCTGACTGGTACTCTCTGCTCCTTGTGGGAGGGAAGGTACCGGCAATGTCAGGTAGAAGGGGGGTCGTAGAGAGAACCATCGAGGGGTTCACATTAGCATGGCTATGTGAAGAAGCAATTGAAATTAGCGTGTGTTGATGCTCCTTTCCATCACATAGTCTAAAAGAATGTAAAGGAAGTACCTTGAACCCAAATTGATTCATCCTTTGAAGAAAAATAAAAAAATGACAAAGGGATGATCCAAGATTCAAATGAACATGGGTTGCGGAAGTTCCACTAAGGTCACGCAAGTATACTTGCACGCCGCCTAGTGGTTGCGCAGGTGACTTGTGTGCCGCCTTTGAAATTTCTCCTAGGGTCTCTCCAGCCTATAAATACCCCTCTAGGCCCCCCATTTCAGGACGGGAAAAAATTCCAGAACCTTATATTTGAGCTCCCGGTTCCCTAGTCTTTTCTCAAATATTCCAAACACTTCTAAGGTAATTTCTTACCTAGAACAGAAGATCTAAAGAGGGGGGGGAAGGCCTAAGTGTTGAAACTCATCAACTCTTGCGCACCCGAGTGGCCAACCCTTAAGGGAAATGGCCACACTTGCGCGCCGCATTGCTCCTTCACCAGAACTTGTGCACCACCCTTCTGAAAACCCCTAGGGATAATATTAACGGCTTGAGCCAAGTCTCGCCCAAGTATTACCCCAAGGGTTAAAAGTTTCGCAAGTACCCATGTGTCGTGCAGGTATACCTACACGCCCTGGACTTACGTGCCCACGTAGTACTTGCACGCCCACACAGTACTTGCACACCCACATAGTACTTTTGCACCCACCAGGACTTGTGCGTCCCTTTCTTTTTGGGTTCCCCTCCTGCTTATTCCACCTCTCTTATACCTATCCACCTATCCGCTTCAAGACTAATCCCTCAGAACTCTCTTTAAATCCATTTATGGCATTATTTCTTGATTGGATTCCATATTTGAAAGGAATTCTAGGGAAAAATCTCTCAAAACCTAGTGATTTACATATTTTTTATGTCACCAAGGTTAGAGATTTTATTCATTTTAACCTCATCCTTTAAGATGAGAGGATCTATTAATTGGGATTCCTCTTCAGGAATAAGCCCCAGTCCAAGTTCTCTTAATTTGGGCATCCTCCTTAGGAATAAGACCCTGTCATAATAATCTTAATCTAGTCATCCTCCTTAAGAATAATCCCCAGTCATAATTCCCTTAATCTGGGCCTCCTCCTTAGGAATAATCCCCAGTCATAATTCCCTTACTCTGGGCATCCTCCTAGGGAATAAGCCTCAGTTATAATTCCCTTAATCTGGGCATCCTCTTCAAGAATAATCCCCAGTCATAATTCCCTTAATATTGGCATCCTCCTTAGGAATAAACCTCATTCATAATTCCCCTAATCTGGGCATCCTCCTTAGGAATAAGCCCCAGTCATAATTCCATTAATCTGGGCATCCTCCTTAGGAATAAGCCCCAGTCATAGTTCCCTTAATCTGGGAAAACTCCATAGGAATAAGTCCCAGGTTCCCAAACCCCGGCCTCCTCCTTAGGAATAAGCCCCAGTCATAATTACCTTAATCTGGGCATCCTCCTTAAGATTAATCCCCAAGTTCCCAAACCTGGGCCTCCTCCTTAGGAGTAATCCCCAGTTCTCAAAACCTTTAACCAGGGCCTCCTTCTCATGAGTAATCCCCAGTCTTAATTTCTCTTAACCAGTCTTAAAATTACTTTTGATTAGGGCTTCCTTATTAGGAGTAAAACCCAATCGTAAGTCCCCTCCTAATCATGGGCATCTTTCTCAGGAGTAATCCCCAGTTAGAGTATCCAAATCTCTATAAATCACATATACCTTTATGGACTTTTTTCCCGGGTTTCCTCCCTAAGGTAAATCCTACCCTTCATCTACTTGGGCAGTCATACATACATAAGCCCCAAATCATTCCTTATGATTGCTTTCATGGCACAATTGTCTAGTTTTACCAATACCTCTTGTTTCTCACACTGAGCATGACTCACGTGATCTTAGAGTGTAAAAGTAATTATGAAATCTTTCATTGAGCCATTAATCATACATAAACATCATATTCCCTTACTCGAACTACATGGGTTCTGATTCCTTTTTTAAACGATACGTAGGTAGCCCATCTTCGGGTACGATCCCAACTCTGAAATAATCTATGTCCCTCTAAATGACAATAAACTTCAAGTGCCCCACTGAGTGGCTTTAAAACCATTACGGTCATCATAATTACCATGAGACTTTTATATAATGTATTAAAGGATACCATTGACTAAGAATCTCTAACAAATACAAATTATTCTCTATTGATGAAGAACCTCGAATACATATAAAAGATTCCCTAAATTTCCTATATATCAATCATTGATTGTCAGATCTAAAGGAAATCTCATTTTATACTTGGTAATTTAATAAGGAATCACGAACATAACATAAATCTATAAAGAGAGTCCCGGAGTAGAAAATAATTCCCCTAAAAAATGTGTGATGAGTCCATCCTCCCATCCTCTCGACCAATGCAAATTCCTAAGCCTCATCAGCCCACAACTAATGAGCGCCTACCTTTGGAAAGTAGGTCCAAATGGATATGGAATCAGTGGATGTTTCCAGTTCTCTGAACAAACCTGTTATAAACCGATTGGAATGTTTGAACATTAAATCAACGAGGTCATCCCAAATTCTAGAGGAAACAAAAAATGGTAAACCCGACGTGAATCCTTAACCATGTTAAAGTGATGTTTTACCTATTTATTAGGTCCCTATTTAAACTCAATGAGAGGGCCAATAAGACAATCAAAAACATATGTGCTTATCTAAAAGATGTAGTGGCCGGACATATCTTTATTACGTCTATTATATCAAACATGCACTATTTTCGAAGATCTTCTGCATTATAGAAATGGCTTCTCTCAAGTTCATACCTGTGCGTACCTCTACTATGAATGCCTCTACTGCTACTCCTACTGAATCATCGTCCACTCTGAGGATGATATCACCTACACAGCATCTTTAATGCTGGGTATCAAATGCGCTGGTTAAGGAGAACCGTCAAAACGGTACTATTCCAACTATGGAGGCGGATCGAAAATCCCTCCAAATAAATAATTCACCCTGGTCGTTCGGACAACGATGACCAATGATCATGAAGCAGGTGGTACCAACAACCATTTTCAACCCTTTCGGGTCATTATCCCCGGAACGCAATCACCAGTCCCTCCCATATTCTGGGGAGGTGAATCAGCAGGCCCCTCAGGGTCTTAATTCAAGGAGACATGAGTCCTTAACGAGGGATCCCATCAATAATCACCACCAGACTCATGCGGCAGTGTGCCCTCAACATGATAAGGGTATCATCTCCAGGCGTTCGGCTCAGGTTCCTTGAACCCGAGCAGGAAAGACGAATCGCCAGAGGCATAGTCCGGTCAACAGTGAGCAGGTTCTCATCCTTGCCATATCCGGAGAAGTCCACCATCTTAACATGGTGGCAAGAAACGATTGGGTACATACACCCATCAGTTTTAATTCCGCTTTCCACCAAACTCGTCTGGCAGTAGCACGCCAATCCCACCAAGCAATTCTGGCGGAGTACTATAGACAGGAACGTACACCTCTTTATAAATCATCAGCTAGTCAGTAGGATCATCTAATTACATATGATGGAGCTCGTTAACCACATTCAATGAAGTGAAATAAGCAGGCACATAAACCTGCTAGTATTGATCTAGCCTCCCAACAGTCTCATTTGGTAGCACTCAGAGAAGTCAGGCGGAAAGCTCCGGCAACAAACAGGAGGCAGACTCAGCTTTCTACCCCCACACTTGAGTACTGTCAAGACTCACTTATAGGAAAAGGAGGATAAGAGCTGGAACATACACCTACTCCAAGCACGGAATGGACGTATATCCCCGTTCTTGCAGCTGAAGTCACCAAACACATTCTGTCAATGGTGAAAGAGAAGAAGCAAATCCCTGCTCATATCCTGGATGCCTGCCAGGATATTATAACAGCTTAAGCAGCATCTCAGGGAAAGACCCATAAATCTATCCCTACCAGTGGAGTGACACATCAACAGTTCACTCCAGAACAGACACACACACCTATTCCATTCCAAGAGGGTTGTGGGGCGTACTCCCCCATATTATAAGGACAACCAAATCAGGAACATACACCTATTTTGAGTGGAGATAATCAGCCTGACCTAATCATTTCTCCTGAGTAGGCACATACACCTGCCAAATTGAGTAATAAGGAATCTAATAAGAAGAACCACCCATCACATTCAAGAAATCAATGGCCCATCTGTGATAAGGCCTTACTCGATGCTAGAGTTCTTGAAGCCCTCATTCAATTATCTATTGGAATTAAAGATTCTACTCTCTTAGTTCCCAATAGTGGGAGCATTAATTCTGAGGTTCTTCATCAGAAACATCCTCATGAAGGCTTTATTCATGACAGTTCTATCGATCTCGAAGTTTCATCTTCATATGAGATCCACGATAACCCTCTGTGTGGCCAAAAGATCAAGGAGAAAGAGGTATCATCTTTTTCTGTAACCCATCATGGTGGTCCTCCCCATGATGATGAATTTAGCTATGAAAGCCCTCTCCGCAGTAGTAATTCGCGTTGCCTGGAAAATTCTTCAGAGGAAAATGCAGTGATGAGAAAGCCCTCTTATCTTGAGGAACTGGGAAATGTGAAGCCAGTCATCTATGATGCTTTACCATTAGCAAGTGAAATACTTTCTCAATTAGAAGATAGCCCAGGGTGTGGGTTATTCTATGAACCAACCCTGGGTCATTCATCTTCTAGTTTGATCAGTGGATTCTCTACCAATCTTGTTGAATCCGATGAACCAATAAAGAAGAACCACCTTTGGTCTAATCAGGTAGAATAATCTTCATTGAATGATAAAGTGGAAATGCTGAACATGAGAAAAAACTGGTGAAAGGTGAAGTGACAGTCATGTTTTGGTCTTTGGATGACTCTCAGTATGACATTCCAGAGATGTTGACAGAAGATGGGATTCATGATATTTGTCTCAACATTTGGAAAACTCTATGTCAGTTGAAAAAGAAAGTATTATCTTAGGATGAATATGAAAATCATGTTAAGATAATAGAAGGGTTACAATGCCAAATTGATGTGGCATCTCTCTCAGTTTCTCGATATCCAAAGGCTGAAAAACAGCAAAGATCCCTTTAACGTTCATGCCTTGGCGCACTATGAAGATTTCACCAGTTAATTGCCAATGCCCCATCTAGTATTCATATTAGAGGATGGGGTGTTCATGGATCACTACATTTCACTGTGCTCTCCAGTCAATAGCCAAAAATGGTCTCATGAAATGTTATTGCCCATGGCCAGCCACAGTCTATTGGCTTTGTTTGTAATCAAAGGCTTTCCCAAGAATAGGCTTCAACTAGTTCTTCTCAAAATCAATCATACAGAGAACAAGTTGTTAAATTACTCTTGCATCCTGCGAACGAGAATATTGAACAGGCCTCTCATTTGGAGCAAGCACATCATCAAGTGACAGAAGCATCAGAAATCATCCAATGGTCTTTTGAGCCGGGTGATAAAAGTGGATGTCGATTGATGCATCCAGCTAATTTCCGGACTAAGGTCCGCTAGATCAAGAGATATTTTAAGAAATTTTCAGACATAGCATGTCAAGAGAAACCCCAGCTTGCCAGACTGGGGACTCTTTTAACCCAACCCTCAGAATCAACAAATAGGATTCGAGGAGTTGAGAAGGAACAACAGGAACAACCCCATTCCCCTAGACTGGGGACCTTTTCAAATCCTCAATCCCTCCCTCAGAGAAAGGCGGTCTTCTCTCAATTAGGGAAGAAGCTCCAAGAGGAACGAAGAGCCAAATTATCAGGAGATTCTCTCCAAATTACGGTTCACCAAGAAGTTCTAGAGGGATCGAATCAACAAAAGGCAATGTCACATCAGGGACATGGAAAAAGGCAATATTGCAGAAATGCTAATAGAAGGGATGTAATGAATTATGCATCAATTAATATAATCAACGCCATTGTTTCTGATCCACTAGATGAGGCTCACTCAGAGGGATCATATGAAGAGGTTCATGCACAAGAAGTTGTACACATAGACACAAATGAAGAAGGTGTGCATACACAAAATCAAAGGCTTACCCAAAATCTGGGTGTTCCTTCAAGTAACCCACTTCCCCCTCTCCGAAAGGGATCAATCTAGGGGAAAGGAAAGAATCAAGTTTCATAACCTTCCTCTGGAGAAGGACAATTGCTCTCACTAGAGTAAAGATTTGCACAACTAGAGGAAGAAATGAAGGGATTAAGGAGGATGAACGCAGAACTACTTCAGGGTAGTCTCCCTCCAAAATGTGCTGGAGACATTCAGCCAAGGGAATTTGTTGGGGCTACTAAGATGGATCAAGAATATCCTCCTTTATTAGTACACCCTCACAGGTCTAATCCTACGGGTCAAGTGTAACAACAATCGGCAGTGCTTCCATCAGTTGTAGTACCATCTTCCATACCAGTCCAAGCTCAAGTTAGTGTACCTACTCAGGTCCAAGCTCAAACGGATATTTCTCAAAAGTTAATAACAACTATTGAGTCATTAACCGCTCTTTTGGATGCTATGGAGAAAAAACGAGCTCAAATTCAATCAAAAAAGGGAGCTTACCCTGAATGAGTTGATACAATTCCTCCCCTATCAAATTTTGCAAGTACAAAATTCCCAATATTTAATGGTTCGGGAGACCCAGAGCAACACTTAACATATTTTGTTTCTCGTTGTGATCCCATGATGGGAAATCGCCATCAATAAGAGGTAGTTAAGCTCAGGTGTTTTGTACAGTCATTACAAGGACCTGCTTTTTTCTGGTACACAAGCTTGTAATCCCGGTCAATTATCGGATGGGAAGCTCTCTATCATTGATTCCTTCTTTAATTCAGATCATCTTTTCCAAAGACAACAATTTTCGATCTTACAAACTATAAGAAAATGGAGAATGAAAGAGTCTCAGATTTCATTGCTCACTGGAAGGGATTAACATATTCCCTAATCTTAGCACTATCTCAAGAAAAATTGTTGCCAATTTGTGTGGCAAATTTGCATGATGAGTTACGCATGCCGTTGATCCCTGTGAAATACATAGGAGGGTTTTGAGACCTTACTTCGATCGCTCAGCATATTGAATATTCTCTTATAAATACTAAGGACAAAACTCTTGTAATTCCATCAACTCTAGGAAGGATAATGGGTAGAGTAGATAATGCTACAGTCATGTTTAAACAAGAACCTATACCTACTTCTACTTCAAAACCTTCATCTTCCCGAAGGGATCTACCTCCTGAGCGTCAGAAACTGAGGCCATTTCGTCAAGATGATCAAAGAGATCAAAGACGGAAACAATTTGATGAGTTGAAAACCAAAGTTTATTCATTCCTAAATGAACAAGTTCCTGGTTACTTCATTTCATCCCTGGGGAATAATTTGGTTCAGCTGTCGAGTCCCAAGTGGCCAAGAAAAGAAGGAGATGAAGACCATCCCAATTATTTCCCATTTCATCAGATGTTGGGGCCTCCCATCCAGGAGTGTTTTTTCTTCAAGGACCTCCTACAGAAAATGATTGACTCGGGACAAGTTACATTGAAAGGTTCTTCAGATCAGGTAGCATGTGTTATTGCTACAGATCCAGAGGAAGGAGGCGAGTGACACGAAGTTAAAAACAAAAATGCGCAGAAATATGATGATTGGATGGTCAGAAAAATGATCAATCAAACTCATGCCATTTTGAGAACACAATTGAAGAAACCAATTGTGTCTTCTGCTATAAATGCTACAGTGAAACCTCCATCAAAAGAAAAATCCTCAAAATGGTAGCATAATTCATGGAAGTAAGAAGAATCATAAGAAGATGAGTATGTGTTAAAGCCTAAGTTGTCTTTGACACTGGCAGATTTTATGCCATCTACTTCAAAGCAACGGGCAATACCCCACCAAATGGCATAGCCAAAATTGGAAAGTCAGGTAGAGTCTTCATCGGATTAAGAGTTAATATTCAGTTATGTTAATATGATTCACTAAACAGATCCTTATGCCAGTGGCAGTTTCGATTTCGATGAGCCTGAATTCCCTGTATCAAACAGAGGAATTAGAGGGAGTTACAAGGGTCTGGGATACAAAGGAAGATGTGGATATCCCAGAAGCCATTATTCCAAATTTACCCCTTATATAATTGTGTATGCAGCAGAAACTCGTGGCAGAGCCCTTCAGCGAACTCAACAAGAACAAGCATGTTCTTCAACCAATAGCATATTCAGTCCTGGAACAGTTACTCTGGAGGATCAGTTGGAGGTTCCATATTCCTCCTATCAACAATTAAATAGACCTATTCAGTCTAATCTTCCAAGCCATAAGTATTACCAAATCCTATCCCGATACAAGATGCATATACTTCTAAAGCATCAATTTCCAAGGCACCTACTAAACCACATGTTCCCGTGGGGAAACACAGACCTTTGGATCAAAATTATGATGTATTGAAACACCTGGCCCATGTACCGGCCAAGTTATCAATTCTGGATGCATTAAATCTGTCAAAAGATCTTTAGGAGGCACTCATCGAGGCTTTGTCAAGTCCTCTAGAGTTTGAAACTGAAATTGATGCAGCTGAAGTCTACCACGTAGAGAATAAACCTATGGAATTCCATGTAGTGATATATTTCATAGAAGAAGATGAAGATGATATCATGCATGGGAATATTAGACCTTTTTACTTATCTGGAAAGGTCAATGGTGTAGACATCCGAAGAGCTTTCATTGATAATGGTTCAGGAGTCAACCTCATCCCCATTCGTACACTGCGTCGATTGGTACTTACAGAATCTGATTTATCTCCTTCTAATTTGATGTTGCAAGGGTATGATAAAAATGAACAAGAACCACTGGGTGAGATAAAACTCCGAACTCAGTTTGGTGACCTTGTATCCAATTCAGATTTCATGGTTTTTGATCATGATACAGCCTTTAATATTTTTCTTGGAAGACCCTGGCTACATCAACATGTAGTTATCCCTTCTTCATACCATCAATGTATTAAATATTGTTTCGATGGTCAAATTGGGACATTGTATGGTGATAAATCCCCATTCAAGACATGTGAATCTCAATATATTGAGGCAGAATATTATCACATGAAAGGGGAGGAGAAATCCACAACAAGGGAGGTTACCAAGAATACTGCTCCATTTGTTTTGGAAAATATTCTACTAAATCCATTTACGCATGTGAGTACAGATTATGTGTTGCCTATCAGTCAAATTTACAGGATAGACCCAAATCAAAATACTCTTATGGAAACTTCCATAATGTCAATTATGGAAATCAAGCCAGATAGCATGGGAGAAATTAGTGACCCACCAAGCAGTGATGAAATCCCAAATGAAGATGTCTTTATTTCATTTTCTGAAATCTATCTTGTCTATACTTTTCTAAGTAGGCCAGAAGAAGTGGTAGCAATGCCATAGGTAAACAATGATGTTGATTCTCAATCCATCATCTCCTCTTTATTTCCCAAGGATGTCCCTTCATCATCAATTAGGCCAGAAATGGAAGCTTCTTCTTTAAGATGTTCAAATTTTAACATCTCTTATGATCATGGAAATTCTGCTTCATCATCTACAATTCAAGTAGAAACAGAATAAATAAAACATGTTGAATAAGAAGAGGAATATCTCAGGGATGCTCCTCCAGCATTTGAAGAGGGTATCTCTACCACCGTGGATGAACTCAGAGAAATAAATCTGGGTAAAAAGAAGATCCATACCCCACTTTAATTAGTACGGGCATGAATCTTGAATAACAGGAGATGTATATTTCATTTTTAAAGAAAAAGCGAGACATAATTTCTTGTAACTATATAGAGATGCTCGGGCTTGATCCTGATGATGCTACTCATCATTTGGGTTTACCATAAGAACATCAAGGATTTAAGCAAGCTGTGAGAAGAACACACCCAACTTATGCTTCTAAAATTTAAGCTGAAGTTGATAATATTATCAAATCTAACTTCATTAGAGAAGTTCAATATCCCAAGTGGTTGGCTAATATTGTCCCTGTGAAGAAAAAGAATGGACAAATTAGTGTTTTCATCGATTTCAAAGATCTTAATCGGCATTGTCCTAAGGATGGTTTTCCAGTTCCGATTACAGAACTTTTAATCGATGCAACAACTGGCTCTGAAGAACTTTCCTTCATGGATGGATATTCCAAATATAATCAAATCCTAATGGCTCTAGAAGATGAGGAATCCATAGCCTTCAGAGCCCCTCATGGTGTGTTTTTCTATCGGGTAATGCCCTTTTGCTTAAAGAATGCAGGCACAACATATCATTGTGCCATGCATCGTATATTCAAACCCTTTTTAGGGTATTTTGTTGAATATTATGTGGAAAATTTTGTTGTCAAATCCAAACAACATTCTAATCACTTGGCTGATTTGGAAGTCATATTTCACAAGCTTCAACAACATAATTTGAAGATAAACCCCTTAAAATGTGCTTTTGGGGTAACCTAAGGAAAATTTATCAGCTTTGTTGTATTCCATCATCATATTGAAGTCGATCCTGAGAAGACCAAGTCAATCCTTGGTATGTCACATCAACTAAATTTTAAATATTTGAGAGTACTTCAAAGACATTTAGCCTATATTTGGCGTTTCATCGCCAATTTGGCAGGCAAAAGTTTACCCTTCACCAAATTGATGAAGAAAGGAGTCACTTACAAGTGGACTAAAGAATGTCAAGAATCATTCGATATTCTCAAGAAATACCTCTTGAGTCCACCGGTTCATATGCCACTTATTGAAGGAAGACCACTTATCCTCTATGTCACAGCTCTGGAGTGATCATTGGGTGCCTTTCTTGATCAGAAGAATGATACTGGGAATGAAAACAACCTCTACTATCTCAGTCGAACTATGCTTGAAGCAGAAACCCGGTATTCAAGTATTCAGAAGTGCTGCCTGGCATTAATCTTTGCAGTTCAGAATTTGAGACACTACCTACAACATCACGAGGTCCAATTGGTATCTCACAATAACCTAATCAAATTCATCCTTAGTCGTCCAATTATTACAGGACGTCGGGAAAGGTGGGAAGTTATTTTGCAATAGTTCGACATTCATTATGTGCCTCAAAAGGAAATAAATGGCCAAGATCTGGCTGATTTCCTTTCTGAACATCCTTTAGTAGATGATACATCTTTAGATATTGAACTCTCTGATGAGTAAGTCCTCTCTATTTAGGATAGTCCTCAGGTATGGGAAATGTATTTTGACGGTGCTTCTAGAAGTCCAACAGGGATGAAAATGGAAGATCCTAAATTCAACAAGGATGGGTTAGGAGTTATTCTTATTTCCCTAGAAAAGGCAGTATTACCCTATTCCTTCTTAATGTGGGAAGGTGGTACCAATAATGAAGCAGAATACCAAGCCCTTATCGCTAGATTAGAGTTGGCGCTTCAAGCACAAGTGAATCACATAAGGGTGAAATGTGATTCTGACATGGTAATCAAACAAGTCAATGGGGATTATGCAATCAGAAAATAAGAATTGATCCCTTTGTATGATTATGCCAGAGTGTTAATGGTGGAATTTCCTATTGAACCGACATTTTCTTATGTGTCGCGATCACAAAATGCCCAAGCTGATGCACATGCTAATATAGCCACAACTCTGGAAGATCAATATCAGGACTAAACAACCATCAGTATTTCCCACCTTCATACAATGTCACCTTATGTTTGAACCAGAACAGAGGAGATCAATGAAATTAGTCCCATTCCTAAACCGTATGGTCATACTATAGGATTGTTGAGAACTATCAGGGAATACCTTCAAAATGGAACAATTCCACCTGATAGAGCCGGGAAAGAACAAATCCAGCAACGTGTTGTCAACTTTACTCTTTATGATAGCCCAAATCACCTAGAGATAATTCTCTACAAGAATGGTTTTTATGGAGTTCTCTTCAGATGCATTGATGGTGAAGAGACAATGGCTATCATGAAAGAAGTGCATGCAGGAGTCTGTGGTGCCCATCAGTCTGGACATAGACTGTCTGATCAAATTTGAAGGATTGGTTACTTTTGTCCTTCAATGATACATGATTTTTCTAATTTCACGAAGAAGTTTCATTCATGCCAAGTACATTCCAACTTCATTCATCAGTCCCTAGAATCGCTTCATAGAGCTAAATACTCATGGTCATTTTCCACATGGGGAATGGATGTGGTGGGACCTTACCCTTCAGCTACAGCCAAGCAGTTTAAGTATATTATTACTGCTACTGACTTCTTTTACAAATGGGCAGAGGAAATACCTGTCAATGAATTTAGTTCTAAAATAATTGTTAGCTTCATCATGTCTAACATCATTACCAGATTTGGTGTCCCTCATTCTATGTTGACAGACAATGGCACCAACTTCTTTTCATCCAAGTTGAAGAAGTTGTATCAAGAATACAACATCAAATCCAATCATTCATCTCGGTACCATGCAGCATCCAATGGCTAGATAGAATCCTTCAGCAAGACTCTTTCAAACATACTGCAAAAGATGGTGGATAAAGATAAGAAGTCATGGACTGATAAACTCTTCCATGTTTTATGGGCTTATCGGACCACCACCTGCACTGCAACGTGATCAACTCTATATTCACTGGAATATGGAACGAAAGAAGTCATGCCTATTTATGTTCAATTACCTTAGCTTAGAGTATCCATTTGTGATCAATCATCTATAGATGAACAATCTCAAAAGCGATTGGATGAATTGGAATGGTTAGATGAGAAAAGATTGTGCACCATGCACCACTTGGAAGTCTACCAGAATCGAATAACATGAGATTTAAACAAAAAAGTTGGTCTTCATTCATTCATTCAGGGAGAATTGGTATTGGTTCTTAGAACTCCAATGATACCAGGAAAGAAACCTCCCAATCTTGAACCAATGTGGGAAGGACCTTATTCTATACAAAAGGTCTATTCTAATGGAGCTTATTCTTTAATCTCAATTGATGGAGAACTCATCACTACTCTAACCAAAGCCAGATTTCTGAAGAATTATTTTTTATAAACACAAAAAATACATTGTTACCATCCATTCATATGACCTAAAACTATTTTTATTGATTCATGTTTAGCAAGACATTAAACTGCACCATCTACAGTCCATGTATATGACCTTAATCTATTTGTATTTCTTCATGTCCAGCAAGATGTTAAACTGCACCATCTACAGTTCATGCATATGAACTTAAACTATTTGTATTGCTTCATGTCCAACAAGATATTAAACTGAACCATCAAAGGTCTATGCATATGACCTTAAACTATTTGTATTGCTTCATGTCTAGCAAGACATAAAAATGCGCCATCTGCGGTCCCTGCATATGAGCTTAAAATATTTGTATTGCTTCATGTCCAGCAAGACGTTAAACTACACCATCTACGGTCCATGCATATGACCTTAAACTATTTTCATTACTTTCATCCCACACGACATCAAACTGTGTCCCTTTCATCATCCTTGCTATATGAAGTTAAACTATACAGCAACGGTCCATGCATATGACCTTAAACTATTCGCACTTTCGTCCAAAATGACACTAAACTGTATCGTCCCTTTACATCCAACATGATGTTAAACTGTGAAAAAGTCCCTAATACATCCAACATGATGTAAAACTATGTCATCGTTTGTCCTTAATGCATGACATTAAACTGCACTATCCCCCCTTTTTGTCCAACATGACATTAAGCTGTATTGTCACCATCATCCTAACTACATGATGCTAAACTGTACAGAAATCCATTAATACGTCCTACATGACATTAAATAGTATTTTGTCCCTACTACATGACTCTAAACTGTGAAGCACCAATAGTCCTAACTAGAAGACTTTAAACTGCATAGTCCCTTCATATGTCCTACATGACATTAAACTGTGCATTTTCAAGGTTGTTTCTACCTCTTGTTTCTCACAGCTAGTATGAATCACGTGAGCTTAGATAAAAATTCAATCATAACACCATCTCTGGGCTGTTAACCATGCGTAAGTCCCAACACCAAATTTTTAGGTTGTTGTCCCCAACAACAACTTGATCTCTACTTCATTATTTAATTGAACTACACAGACATTGATCCTTTCCTTCCAGGCTGGGTACGTAGGCAACCTACCGAGGTTCAAGCCCAAAACCAATCTCCTCAAATTAGTTCACCTTCATCTCGTACGATGTCGATTCGTGAAACCGCCCCTAGAATCAATATCTTTACATTGGTTCACCTTCGTCCTTTCTATACGACGTTAAACTGTACAACACTATTGTCTTATACGACAATAAACTACAATATTCATTGATACCCTCACCTGAAAGGGAATCATTATTTACATTGATTTTCAATCATGTTATATTCTAAAGACTACATGAATACATGGCAATGCCTGAGCCTTTTATCTTGGGTCAAACCATCATTGCACTAATGTCCCCTTTCACCCTTCACTTGTACAAACCAAATCTGTACAGAGGGTATTTCTAGAACAACGTGGGCTTGATTACCATCCTTATGGGATACGTTGGAACGTTCGAGCGTCCCTCAAATCTAGCCCCATGTCTTTGGGCCAAACCCCAAATTCCACTTTCAGTCCCTTGGCTGAAAAGTCCCCATGAAAACACACACTGTGTATATATTATAATGGTCCGAGATCTATGACCCTAAACTAAGATCTCCCATACTTTTGTCCCACATGAAATTAAACTTTATTTCAAGAACTATGTATGGCTTGATTCCTATCCTTATGGGATGCATAGTGAAGTCCAATATTTCCATTCAGGACCCAGCCACAACGTGATTATGGTTAGCATTGAACTATGTATCATTACATACATTGAACAATACCCATTTTTATGTGTCATAATCCTAACCTTAAATATTTTCAGATCTTCATAAACCTTTTTCCTAACATCTAATCAAAAAATGTTATCAACCAAAAGATGCTATTATTTGACTATGCAGCCAATTCCCTTAGGCGGACCTGTATAATTACCCCCAAATGTGTTTGTTAAATAATAGTAACTTCATTCTTAGGATGAAAACCTATTTTTGTCCTTATTTGTCTTAATGACAATATGTAGGGATCTGTAAAAACAAAATAGCCATCCATAACATATTTGTCCCATGTTCTTTTTCATGATATGAAAGTATTGAAGTCTATGATTTATATTTTCCTTCCCTATGCTTGGGTCAGAACTTCGTAGGAGTGACATTCATCCAGTTCTTAGATAATCTTGTTTTGAAATATATTCTCCATATTAAATTACTTATATCCATATAGAAAACTCTATGCTTTGGAAAATTTGAATCCCCATAAACTTTCACTGGCTTTTTAGCAGTAGAAATGTAAAATTTATGAGAGTTCTTTTGACTAACTATGCAGCACGTTCCCTTAGGCGGCCTTGCATAAGTAGTCTACATAATAGACCTGTCAGCCAAAAGATGCTATTATTTTACTATGAAGCCAATGCCCTTAGGTGGCCCTACATAATTCAACCCCCTAACAGGTTTTTTAAATAATGGTAAATTCATTCTTGAGAACTACTTTTTATAATTCCTTTTAGCCCTTTTTCATATCATTTTTCAGATTAAAAATTTCTTAATTCATAGTTTACATATTTTCCCTCATACTTGATTGTGGTAATATGTCTTTAGATAAATTGTCAAGGAATTGAGTCCATTTTAATCCATTTGGTCAAAGCTATTTCGACCTTAAACATTAGCCTTTTTTATGTCCGACGTGAATGACTTTAAACTGCCCACAAAAGACAAGGGAACTCTGAATAAAAGTGATGTTCCGTCTCACTAAACATACATTTTTTATGATATAGGTAATATTGAGAAATTAAAAGATTCAAAGTTTGTAGGGTTATTTATAATAATCCTAGTAAAAATAGAACTATGCTTACTAGGCCCATTGGCTTAGGTAAAAATTTAATGTAGGTAGCAGGAAAATACGTGCACAAATGATTGAAGATGAAAGCGTTTGTTCCATGTGATGTAAAAAAGTTAGAAGGACATCCATAGACTGGAGTCTCTTCTCTTTTCCATGAAATTAAAAGTGGCTGTCAACATATGTCTTCACTTGATGGACAACATCTCGAGCTTCATTACCAGCTACTTGAAGCTCATGCACTCAACCAACATCACTCTTTTCAGCCTGATGGAGTTATTTCTTGGCATCCACAATGGCTTTCATACCATTCATTTGAGCTTCATCCAGTGAATTATTGTGTTGGTCAAGTTCCCCAGTAACAGCATCTAACTGTTGCTGAAGGTGCATCATCAGGACGACTTTATCTTTGATCTTATGCTTCAACTCCTTCATCTTGGCAGCATAATCAGCCTTAGCTCGAGATACCGCATCCTGAAATTCGCTGATAATGGCTGACAGCTTCACCCTGGTCAGATCTTCACAGCACTTTTACTCCTGCTATCTCCTTAAGATGACCTATTTTACCACGGCATGGATCTTTTCATATCCAAAATCTCCAAGTCCCAATATGAAAAATAGGGATGAGAGTCAGAGAATCTTTGATGAAAACATCTCTAAAGGCACTTCAGATATGATTTTCCATATGTTCTGCCATGCCTTGCATCATGAAAATTGGAACGCCTTTTGAACTTCTGGGTCTGACTCAATGTCACTATCATAAGGGGGACTATAATCCGGGATTAATGCACTTAGAGAAGTGACCTGTTCTTCTCCTTCCCCCCCTGACATGTGCCCCTTCACTTTTAATTCCCATTGGGGCAGAGGCTGAGGCTTCACCTCCAGATCTAGCCACTAAAATTGATGGCCATGCATAATCAATTGAATGCTTTGGTTAGTTTCAATGGATAACAAAAGTTAATTGGCTTTCTTGCAAATTAAGTATAGTCACAAATATTGTTATCCCTTACCCAACATTAGATTAGTAACTTGAGAAGGCTCCTCCCCATCTTTTCTAGCTTCAAAAGGATTTTCAGGGTGAGTTTGAGAAAGCTCTACGGGGTTCAGCTCCACTTGCGCTAATGTCTCTGCAATAGTATGGTTTTTCGTACCCCCTTCAGGCATTGGTAGTTCAGAAGTTCGCTCAGATAGAATTGCATATTTGAACCTATCATGATTAGACATGTAATAAGAAGTTATTTTTAATAGGAAGAATGATAACACTCATGTCAATAATCTTCTAAATTACATGGTAATTTAACATGATTTATAAAATATTCGAAAGATGATCCGAGTTCCATTATTTCATCTAATGTCATCTCAGAATCCTAGTTAATCTCACCAGTGGGAGCATTTGATGTGTCTTCTTGGTGACCTTCATCTTGTGGTCTCTGACCCAAGATAGAATCTTTAGATAAAGTGGCAGTGTCAGTTAAAATGGCATAAAAAATCTCTAATGTAGGGGTTGAACCTAAAGTATTATAGAATGGAAGCCATTCGATGTTTCATTCAATATTTTTATGAAACATTGGTAAATTACGAGAAGCAGTTTCTTCTCTTCCTGTAATAGCAGCAGAAGGGATACTGGGAACAGACGTTGGCTCTCCTCTAGGAGCAGCCAAGTCAGCTTGAACTTGTGATTGTTCACCAGTAGACTCCGTGGTCTTCAAAGGAGGGTCAGTCCTCTCTCTCAGAGAAGAAATTGAAGAAGCCCCTGCAATCCCAAGTAAAATGAGCAATATTTTCATAGTTTAAGACTCATGATTACCCAAAGGACTTACCACTACTGATAAAGCGTTTAGCTATGGACTTCCTCCTTTGTTTCTTTTTCTTCCTTGGATTTTTGGGAGTGTCAGTAGTCTCCATTATAGGTACCTGAATTGGAGAATGGAAATCCATGTCCAACTCCTCATCCATGGCCTGATGTCTTGGAGATATCTCTCCCGACTCGTGAGGAGATTCAGTAGTATCCCCGATGACAGTACCACTAGGGCTATATTGTGGCGAAGGAACCTCAGTAATTCATTTAATTACAAGCTGTAGGATGTAGAAAATAATTTCCTTGAGTTATAAAGATTTGACTGAAATCAAATTGCAAAGAAAATAAGGAAAGAAAACTTACATCTTCAGGAGCCACGTAATCGTGCCACTCCTCATCTCTGAAGGCATTATCCCCCTCAGCGGCACCACGATCTATTATTTATTTCACCCGCTTGGTGACAGGAATGGAATTTTCAGTGGCATATATGAGCATTTCCATATCTCTAATTTAAGCCTGCACTTCATCGGGGTTATTCTCGAAACAGATATTTGTAGAAGCTAGAAGATTCCCTATTCCAGGGAGGTGTAACCCCTTGCATAAATCCAGTCAGGCAGTCTCAGCACCATAGTATAAACTCTTCCATGTATGAACAACCTCTGGTCGTAGATATTCAATACGTGTACCAGAAGGCTGCAAGGAAGGTCCTACAATCTTGGACTTCAGTTTCTTCCCAGATCCTGCAACTACTGATTGAGAATAAGAAAATAAATCTTGTTGCTCTATAATGTAATGGTGATTAAATTGACACAATGAGGTAACTCACCAGGAGTTGATGGAGTGGGTCTTTTGATTCTGAAGGGAGGATTATATCGGGCACAAGGCCGCTTTGCCGGTTGTTGTGCCTCATCATCCCCATCTTGGGAATCCGGTGATTCAGTCCTAGATGAGGATTCTGGAAAATCAGCTTCAGGTGGGGAAGCATCACCTTCATGAGGAAGGTTTTCTTTCTCTACAGTCCTCTTCCTTTTCCCCACCTGATAAACTGGGTGATTCAGCACCCCTTTAGGGTATGCTGCTATCCAGTGCTCGGCATACCATGTATTCAAGTTATATGCCTCTTTTTCAACTGGTAGATCAAACACTACCCCGGTCCTCTCCCTAGATGTTAGCAACCATAGTTTTTGGGAAACCATCAGATGTTTCTCTAACCTAACATGTATATGTGGAGATATAGAAGTCTGCTGCAAACACATGAATTAACGTGAAAATCTATATGGAGCATAGGCCTCACATATAATCTCTCCATCAATCTTGGCGACCAGTAGACCATCTCAGCTGGCTAGCATATATGCCCTCAAATCCAGGTTGGCTGTTCTGTCATCAACAAACCCCTCGATTGGAAGATTTACATATGGAAAGAAATTAAATTCTTTATACATTCTCAGCCTCACCTTCATGTCATATGAGTTGAGAGCTAATGGTGAAATTCTAGAGAATTCCTACACTGATGGTCTGAAAGAAAATCCAGGAATTTGTATTCCATTCTGTACATTATACATCCTGAAGTGAGTGGCGATCCATCCCCACAAAACCTGGAATGGTCCCACTATTCTCAAAGGAGACTTACCCATGAAGACATGGAGTAAACTCCTATGAATCTTTGCTGAAATAGGGGTAGCCAACCCAACCGTTTTTCCCTCGGCCATCTTGGACGCAATAACAAAGGTCCCTGGCCTAACACCTCCCTTCGAGTCCTTGACTGGAAGAAGATAAACGTTGAGACAGAAAGCCAAAAGCCCGCCAGATGAGTCTTCTTTTGGATCCTCTGATTCACCTCATATCCCCACTTCTTAAATTCTACTGCTTCTAGAGTCGACTAGAATGTTCCAGGAGAACCCCTTTTCAATGTTTTGGGGCAGGTAGTAGGACGAGTGGACCTCTTCTCCTTGGGCCCCTTCTTCTTGGATCCCTTCTCCTTTGATCCCTTCTCCTTCGACTCTTTCTCCTACTTCTCGATAAGAAACAAATCCATCCACTCCTTTGGATGAATATCATTTCTAGAATGAGTTAAGGAGGTCTCTGAAATCTTGAGCTTGTGGAAGATTTTAAATAATTCCTGAGCTAAAGATGGAGTCTTCCCCGAATCATTTCAAGTCACCTTGGGAGGAATGAATTCATCATACATATCACCCAAAATTGGATCCCCTGAGATCTTGTGGACATCCCACAGACTGATGCCTACTTCTCCCTGAGTCAGATGGAAAGAATTGGTTTCTGATCTCCAATGGCTGAGTATCTCCGGCACGATGTTATCATGACTGTAAACATATGTTTTCCCAACACATACGACTTCATATATCGCAAATCCTTTCAAATCTTCAACAAACTCTCCACAGGTTTGTCACACCTATTATTCCCACATAAAAGTTGGCTTCACACCTCCTCCAGGATGAAAGTACCAACTTCTCTTCCAGCCTTCGGATTGATCCATCTAAGAGTTTCAGAAATTTGAGGGATAACAATGTGGTTGCAGCTCGAGCTTATGAGGTTTCATATATGGCGTACAAGGGCTATGATGCATCATATGGACCTTCTCCATTGTTCCAGAATTTATAAATACTCCTCCACATGAGATATTTGCTGAAGAAAAATTGGTGTAGTTCTGAAACCAATAAATTGGGAGATAGTTATTTGCCTCTGGAATGGTATCTTCTCGCAGATGACCATAGCCATACAAAGATAGATAAATGCTCTAAGGGAAGTCACGATGATACTTCTTCAGATACTTGGCCAAATCCGGGAGAGTGCTGTCGCAGATGGTATAATTATCATGACCAATGATGCTCATCATATCATCAAGTCGCTTGCTTGCCAGTTCACCAGCCATTCTGATTCTCTTGGGTGCCATTGAATCTGCACAAAAGTTGAATAAATTAACTCTTAAATGGGTTGATTTTTTTATAAAATTTGTAACAAAATTTCGAAAAAATGGAAAAGGCATTAAGGCGTGCAAGTCTAATTTAGGTGTGCATGTATGGATGTCTCACACATGTTTTTGGCGCACAAGTATCACCGCATAAGTCCTATTACCTCCACCACAGCATGACAGCAGTGAAACAACCGAAAACAAGTAACTTGTGCTACGAGACCAACTTGCGCGACGAGAGCAAGAAATTTGACATCTGGTGGCTTAGCATGAGAATTACTGCATATTTATTGGCCAGGTCGTACCATTGCGCGCCAACTCCTGCATGCTCAACACTTGCACACTGCCCTCTACACGCTCAACACTTGCACACCACCTTTCCTTTGTTTTTCTTATTTTCCTCAGAGTCACATCCTCATTTCTTTCAGATCCAACTCTGAGGGGGGACATTTTTTGATGCTCCTTTCCATCACAGAGTCTAAATGAATGTAAATGGATATACCTTGAACCCAAATTGATTCATCCTTTGAAGAAACATCAAACAATGACAAAGGAATGAACCAAGATTCAAATGAACTAAGGTCGTGCAAGTTACACTAAGGTCACTGAAGTATACTTGCGCACCGCCCAGTGGTCGTGCAGGTGACTTGTGCACCCTCTTTGATATTTCACCCAGGGTCTCTCCAGCCTATAAATACCCCTGTGGGCCCCCCATTTCAAGACGGGGAAAAAATCCAGAACCCCAGATTTGAGCTCCCGACACACTAGTCTCTTCTCAAAGCTTCTGAACACTTATAAGGTAATTTCTTACCTAGAACGGAAGATCTAAAGAGTGGAAGGAAGGACTAAGTGTTGAATCCCATCAACACTTGAGCACCCGGTTGACCAACCCATAAGGGAAATGGCCACACTTGCACTCCTCTTTGCTCCTTCACCAGAACTTGTGCACCACCCTTCTGGAAACCCCTAGGGATAGTACAAAGGGCTTGATCCAAGACTCGCCCAAGTATTACCCCAAGGGATAAAAGTCACGCAAGTACCCATGTACCACGCAGGTATACCTACGCGATCAGGACTTGCGCGCCCACGCAATAGTTGCACGCCCACGCAGTACTTGCGCGCCCACCAGGACTTGCACGCCCCTTTCTTTTTGGGTGCTTCTCATGCTTATTCCACCTCTCTTATACCTATCCACCTATCCTCTTCAAGACTAAGCCCCCAGAACTCTCTTCAAAGCCAATTATGGAATGATTTCTTGATTGGATTCCTTATTTGAAAGGAATTCTGTGGAAACATCTCTCAAAACCTAGTGATTTACATATTTTTTTATGTCTCCAAGGTTAGATATTTCATTCATTTTAACCTCATCCTTTAAGATGAGAGGATCTATTACTTGGGATTCCTCTTCAGGAATAAGCCCCATCCCAAGTTCTCTTAATTTGGGCATCCTCAGGAATAATCCCCTATCATAATTCCCTTAATCTGGGAATCCTCCTTAAGAATAAGCCCCAGTCATAATTCCTTTAATCTAGGCCTCCTCCTTAAGAATATGCCCCAGTCATAATTCCCTTAATCTGGGCATCCTCCTTAGGAATAAGCCCCAGTCATAATTCCCTTAATCTGGGCATCCTCTTCAGGAATAATCCTCAGTCATAATTCCCTTAATCTGGGCATCTTCCTTAGGAATAATCCCCAGTCATAATTACCTTAATATGGGCATCCTCCATAGGAATAATCCCTAATCATAATTCCCTTAATCTGGGAATCCTCCTTAGGAATAAGACCCAGTCATAATTCCCTTAATCGGGGCATCCTCCTTAGGAATAATCCCCAGGTTCCCAAACCTAGGCCTCCTCTTTAAGAATAATCCCCAATCACAATTCCCTTAATCTGGGCATCCTCCTAAGGATTAAGCCCCATGTCCCCAAACCCGGGCCTCCTCCTTAAGAGTATGCACTAGTTCTCAAATCCTTTAACCTGGGCCTCCTTCTCAAGTGTAGGCCCCAGTCTTAATTTCTCTTAAATAGTCTTAAAATTACTTTTGATTTGGGCTTCCTTCTCAGGAGTAAAACCCAATCGTAAGTCCCCTCCTAATCTTGGGAATCTTCCCTAGGAGTAATCCCCAGTTAGAGTATCTAAATCTATATAAAGCACATATACCTTTATGGAATTTGTTCCTGGGTTTCTTCCCTGTAGTAAATCCTACCCTTCATCTACTTGGGCAGTCATACATACATAAGGCCCAAATAATTCCTTATGATTGCTTTCATGGCACAAATTTCTGGTTTTACCAATACCTCTTGTTTCTCACACCAAGCATGACTCACGTGAGCTTAGAGTGTAAAAGTAATTATGAAATCTTTCTTTGAGCCATCAATCATACATAAAAATAATATTCCCTTACTCGAACTACGTGGGTTCTGATTCCTTTTTTAAAGGATACGTATGTAGCCCATCAGCGAGTATGATCCCAAATCTGAAATAATCTATGTCCTTCTGAATGACAATAAACTTATAGTGCCCCACTAAGTGGATTTAAAACTAGTACGATCATCATAATGACCAAGAGACTTTTATATAATGTATTAGATGATACCATTGACAATGAATCTCTGAAAAATAAAGATAATTCTCTATTGATGAAGAACCTTGAATATATAAAAAAGATTCTCTAAATTTCCAATATATCAATCATTGATTGTCAGATCTAAAGGAAAGCTCATTATAAACATGGTAATTTAATAAGGATTCAGGAACTTAACTTAAATCTATAAATAGAGTCCCAGAGTAGAAAATAATTCATCTCAAAAAGGTGTGATGCATCCGACCTCCCATCCTCTCGACCAATGAAAATTACTAAGCCTCATCGGTCCACAAATAATGAGCACCTACCTTTGGAAATTAGGACCAAATAGATATGGAATCATTGGATGTTTCCTGTTCTACGAAAAATCCCGTTAGAAACCAATTGGAATGTTTTAACCTTAAATCAACGAGGTCATCCCCAATTCCAGAGGAACCAGCGTGCCTATGCGAAGAAGCATTAGGCGAAGCAAGGCCAGAGGCAGTATCATCCAGGGGACTTTTAAATCATATCATGCAAACCTGGAGAGTCGCACGGGAGAAAAAATTGCCAAGCAGTGGGGTCCACAAGTAGGGGCCTTGTGGAACTCGTTTCCTCTGCGTAGTGGAGGGAACTTGTGAAGGGGTGTGATTTGCGAAGTGGGGTTCCTTAGCCTTAGCATGGGGCAGAGGTGTGAATGGGAGTTGATTCATGAAGTGGAAGGGTGTTCACAGAGCACTGCCTTGCAGAGCATAGGTTCCTCACGAAGCAATGTGCCATGAAGCAGTGTGCTTCGCGAAGTACAGTGACCCTACCTTGGCATGTGGATCATGTGTACAAGAGAGGTGTTTTGCGAAGAATAAACTCTCTACGACAACCTGGGTCCCATTGGGGATCCCCTTCCTTCGTTAATTCCCTTAGGCTTCATGAAGGTCATCCCTCTCGGAATAGGGGATCAAAACAAGACAATGCAGAGGCTCCTCATGAAGAAGAAATACCTCACGTTGATCATGGTTCATAGAGCAAAGGGTGCATTGAGATTCGGGAGCTGAGAATCCGAAAGGTCGGATTGTCTATCCGAAAGGCTCAGGGGGAGCGTGGTTTTTATAGGAAAGAGGCACCGCGAAGCAGAGCTTACGCGGTGCGAAGATAGAGTCGGTTGTTTCACGGTGGGTCGCGAACATCAACTGATTTCGCGAAGTGGTACCGCTCTTTTGCTTCGCAGTGGGTCGTGAACGTCAACCATGTTCGCAGAGGGGTACCACTCTTTTGCTTCACGGCGGGTTCGCGAACATCAGGGGCATTTGCGGGGTGGCCTGCCTCTGTTTCTTTGGGGTGGGTTCACAAACGTCATGGGCGTTCGTGGGGTGGCCCGCCTCTATTGCTTCACGGCGGGTTTGCGAACGTCAGGGGTGCTTGTGGGGAGGACCACCCCTGTTGCTTTGCGGAGGCCGCGTTGTGTGGGTGGATCCGCATAATTGCTTCGTGAGGCACGTCATGGGGCCTCTCTTTTCATCTTTCTTTCCTTCAAATATTTTGGAGCCAACAAATTACCCCCCAAAAACTTGGAGCCACAGATGGATCAAGGGTCGAAGTCTGAGGGAAATCGCCAAAATTATCGGTCGTTCGCGATGATGACTCACAAAAAGGGCACGCGAGGAGAACGCGGGCTGTGAGGTCCGGATGCACCGCGATGCTCTGCGTGGGCTAGATGTGCCGCTAAGCTCTGAGGGCCGCCACCTATAAATAGGGGGTTGACCTCTCTTGTCCTTTTCATTCCTCGATTTTGTCATTTTGCGCTCTCAATTCGTGAAGCTCCGCATACTCCACGTCTACTCTCCCTGAATCGGGCTTCACAATGAACCACGAGTCTCTGACTCCGTGATAGTGCCAACCGAATGTGTTCTTGCAAGCCGAGGTTAGGCTACGCGATTCTGCTTCGTGAAGGAGATTTGAAAATAGGCTTCACGACCCGAGCTATAAAATTTCCGAAGCCTTTAAAAAAGAATGGACCACCATATAGCTGCCTAGGGGGTGCTTGCGGATGCTGCCCGGAGGGATGAGATGGCCAACTATCTGGGCCTAGGGGAGCTAGTCTGAAGCCACTCGGACCATAATTCATTGACGGAACTATTATTAGAGAGCCAAAAGAACTATCAGCTGTGCAAGAAGCTACCCTTGTATGGATTCGGGCTGAGAGACAATGTCTTCTTTACTGATTCTATTAGGGAAGAGGTAGTTTGATGGTTCTGAAGCATGCCATGCCAGCACCAACGGTTTAGGGAAGCTGATGGTCATGCGAGGGAGGACTTCACACCTGTCACTATCAACTTCTCGTACAATAATTTGAACAACATTTATGGGAAGAACTTGAAACTGGAGATGTCCCCTCCCATGTACCACACCATACTGAAGGAAGCTTCGAGGGATTCGAAGAAGGGGTGGTCTGATGAGTGGGACCTGCTCCAGGGTGGAAACATCACCAGTGATTGGGAATAGGCCTACTGGGTAGGTGCCTCATGCGAGGAGTTTGAAGCCGAGATGAGGAGAGTGGTCTTGTATGAGGCGGCATGGGCATCCCAATTCCATATTTATCAACTGAAACAACTGATGTCAGAGTTGTTGAACAGATGTTCGTCTAGGACCAACACTTTTCACCTGCACTATGGGGAGGTTGGAATCAGTCTGTGTGATTTCCATCAGATTTCGGGGGTCTCGATCTTGGGGGATATGTATGATGAGTTCTTCCCCGTCATGAGTGCATGGGAGGATCCGGAGAAGATGCCACAGATGGAACTGGCACTAATGGGACTGGTCCCAGAGAGGACAAAGAAGCGGTGAGAGATGTCCACTTTAAGAAGTGGTTCAAGAAGTTCTTGAACTTCTCGAAGGATCGAGAGTTTCCCCCGAGGCCTCGAACTTGCCCGAAGGGGGCTCAACGGGGCAAGGAGCACTCGTATTGGTGGCACTTGGAGGACATCCAATGGAAGACATGGGGTTTCAGTGTAAGCACTAAACATGAGCCGATAGTCAGGCTAGCGGCATTTATCATGGCCCTTATCTGCGGTTGGATCCTACCAGTGAGGGATACCAACATGGGGGTGTGGCCCAGCTCATTCATCATGGAATCCATGCTGGCCACAGGAAGGCGGGTCAATCTGGGGATTCCGATTCTCACCAGATTGTACAAGATGCTACGACATGTTAGCATGGGAAAGAATCTACCGAGGATATGAGGGCCCTTCCATATTTTGTATGGGTAGCTCACGACGCACATCAGGGCGGTTTATGAATATCTGAAACCCATCTCACCTACAAGGTCAAACATCCACCCATCCATTCTGAATGATGCTGGTAGATTCCACAACAAATTAATCGTGCAGTTGGTACTAAACCGTGTGTGGAAAGCGGACGAGATTAATTTCTGCCTGTTTCCATTCCCGATGGGGGTACTCATCGATGGCGTTCAGGGGTATGGAAGAGCATCAGGATAATATCCTAGCCTTCCGAGGTGGAGTCTTGGTGGAAAGGGTGGACCATGAGCCTCTCTGCGATCCATACACCCCACACCAGTTTACGAGGCAGTTCTGGTGCCTGCAGTGGCTGACCCCATAGGTCTACTGGGAGGTGAGCCATGAGTAGCAGCCATCTGTGATGAGGAAATTGTGGCTCATGTTCACACGGGAAGATGGGAAAATGCGAAATTCATTGCCTCCGCCAACTGCCACCTTTTGAATGGTGAAGGTGTATGCCATAAGCTGGGAGGCATCATATCCGGGGGAAATTCTTAAGAAACCAACTGTTCGGGCCGGTCACGACGGGCCTCCCCTATCCCGAGGTTAGGGTCGGAGGGTAGAAAGCGCCTCTCGCAGTGGTGGGGCTGCCGTGGTGGTGAGATCTACACCAGCTGAGGATGAGACAGCAACAGCGGATCCAATAGCGGTAGTTAACCCGGTGGTCTCGGAAGAGTGGAGCCATCCGGAGGGGTGGCCACCAAGGGGATTCCACAAGATATATACTCAGGCTCTGGAGAAACACCTACGCCATATCGACATGCCAGATAATGCAGTTTTTCCAGAGGCCTGTGACGTTTGGTATGTCAACCGGTAATTCCCCATCCCGACCGAGATGTGGGAACACCTGAACCACCTTGGGATGGATTTACCAGGTATAGGCCCTGTCCGGGCCGGTTTCATAGAGTCCCCGGTGGAGATGGAGCAATATCTGGATGAGCTGGAAGACTTTGTACATTCCATTGGTGCCCTGCGTCCAATGACAGACCATTTGAGGGTACTACTGGATCGGACGGTTCCCCCACAACTGTTGTCCGTCGAGCTGAGAGATCATTTCCCACTTCTGGAAGAATCAGACGAATCCACTGGGGGAAACAAGGCCGGTGGAGGGATCCCATTGGAGGAAGGCGAAGTCTGCGATCAAGACTCGGGTCTCGATGATTTCATAGAGGTTCTCGACGTAAAATTCCAAGCTTCAATCCTCAGGGTATGCTTTCAGGCCATTATGGATTTCTTACCAACGTCTGCACCGTGCTGGAGAAACTTGTACACATACCTCACTCTCACCCCTCTATGGTTGGTGATGCAGGACCCTTTGTAACACCCCAAGATTTCATAGTGTGTTATTTCCTCAAAATAATTCAATAAATTGCACTACACGCAACACTGAGTTCAATTGCACCATGACTTACCAAAAAAACCATTAAAAGAGGTCATGAATAGTATTAACTAAATTTTAAACTTTATATAATCCTTATAATTTTAGAATCCATATTATGAGTTTCTTAGTCATAATGCAAGAACATATTCATTTTCAGTATTGCACTTTTATCAACTTTTGATAGTGAAACCTTTTTAAATACAATATTTTAAACTTTTTGACAAAATGGAGACATCAAAAAAATTTAAAATGAAACATCCCAAGCTTCCGCGGTACGCTTTCCTTTGAATAAAACAGTAGCGTGTGTTGTACGCAACTTCGAGTTCTAACACACCGTAACCAATCAAACTAGCTGTTATGAATAGTAATACCTACTTTTTGAAATCATATATATTTTATATTTCAAAATGGACTTCATTTTTGGATTCGGAATATCGAAATTATCCTAGGGTGAAATTTTGGTACTTTTCGGATAACTTTTATATTTTGATGAATAGTGAAAATTACTAAATTTTAATTAAAAACAACTTTTTTAATCAAAATAATTAATAGTGATAAATTATGAATTTGAGTGGTTTTAAAGTATATTTAGAATATATTTTTACCATTTAATATAATGTTGGTCATTGGACATAATTTTACAATTAAACCGAACATAAACAAGTGTCAATCTTTTGATAGTTATTATCTCTTAAAAACACGCTTTTTGTTTTGACAGCGGGAATTAATTTTAAATTAATTTCTGCCACTTCTGTGTTTTGAATTTAGGAAAATGGATTCCATATTTGGAATCAGGATGTTCAAATTGTGTAAATAGGTAACTTTTATTTTTAGACATTTTGAATAATTACTGCGGTAAATATTTTATTTACCATGGTTAAAAGGTAAATCCGGTAAATAAGGGTTAAAAACTAATATTATAATAATACAAAATTACCCTAAAACGTGTCCTAACCTTATTGGTGGACACATACCCGACCATGAGCATCCTTGGGTCAATTTGGGGACCCCTTGGAGCCACTTGTATGTGGTAGGGACACATTATATTAATAAAGTTAAAATAAAAATAAAAATGGCATAAGCTTACATCTTTTAGAAGAACAATTTTTACATAGGGTTATACATGTTGGATTTTCTATTATAAATATTAATTAGAAATATAAAAAGATTTCCTACATAATGATATTTTATTTATAATTTTTAGACATTAAATAATTTATTTTATTTATGACACAATGATGATGCAGTAATTACTATAATAGTGAAAAATTAAAATAATTGATATTATAAATACCCAAATAAATATAATATGAAACTTTTAATGAATTAAACTAATTTTCTAGGATAATATGATATATTAGGATTGATTTAATTTACTTTGTTCGAAGTAATCAATCTGTTATGAGTTTCAAAAAAAATCAACTATTGAATAGTGTCAAAATTGACATAAAAGAGTTCTTAAAACAAATATTATATTATTAATTGATATTAAATTCCTAAAAATCTAAGGTTCGGACAAGAGACTTATATTATGATAGGTTAATCATTAATGGACCACTTGGGGGTCGCTTGGATGTATATAGTAAGTTTATTAACCATATTATATAAAAATACAAAGAGACATTGTAAAAGTGAAACTAATTAACTTAGAGTTAATACTTAAAGATAAGGTTAATATAAGTACCCAAACCTGTCTAAATTCTATTGGATGAGTTTTTTTCGACCTATCCCCACCTCATCCTTCGAATAGTCAACTTTGGAGCCTTTTGAAACCGAATATGAATTTATTATAAATTAATATTTCTAACTTTTCCAAAGGTGCCCCTCACCCCTCTTATAAAAGGGCACTCCTCCTTCTCTTTTCCTCACACCTCTCAAGCCACTTGGCTCGTCCAAACTCTGCCCAACTAAGCTCCCCACACCCCTCTCCTCCTTCTTGAAGCTTCCCCTTAGGCAGAAAGCATTTCAAGAAGTCCTTTGGTTCCAACCAAATTGAGTTACCTAAATTAAAGGTAACAATTTCTCTTAAAGTATTTTCATTTATTTTGCTTCTCCAACCCCCAAAATCTTTTTATTTCCTTTCTTTTGTAACAACACCAGTATCCTCAATATACTAGGATGTTGTTATAAGAAGGATTAAAACTACACATACACACAACTCCATCTAATGGATGATGAACATAATGTTTCTGTGGATGGCAAACTAACGCCTCACGAAACGATGATTGTTCAAATACATCTTACCACCTCTCATAGTGGCCATTATGATGGAACTGTAATTAAATATGATATTAATGATATATATTTTATATATAAGCTTCTGTAATTCCATTTTATTTCATTCCATTATTCGTTTCATGTTGTATATACATACGATAATTTCATTTGAGGAAGTGCGGACTACCGCCCCCTTAAAATGATATGACTCGTTCATACCACACATGGAACGTATAAAGGATGGTGTTAATGAACTTAAGTAACATATATAAAATATTATATTATACTGGAATAGTAATATACCTATGTATCATTTGGATTTGATTCTTTTAAAATAAAAATTAAATGGAAGTAGCGTTCGTGCGTACGTACGGACTACCGTCTCCACGAACGCGATGAGATTCATTCTCCATCGTATCCATTCAAGTATAATTACGATTTAATGATTTAAAAATGATGTTTAAGGACTTGATATCATTCTGGATATGAATAAGATACAACAAACATGACTTATATAAAAGAAAATGAGTAAGTTAACACCCGAAACGACGATAATACTAAGATATTATTATCAAATCAATATTAAAAGATCATATATGATATCATATTAATATATATGATTCTTGTATAATTTAATAACAATTATTTCACAATTATACAGGGAGTTAACCTACCCCAACCAAGGAAAAGTACAAGGTAAGGGTTATTTCACAATCTCTTCATTATCCGAGGTTGTATTATACGTAATAATCTACTGGGATCTCTTTATCATCCACATCCATGTTTCTTCAAAATGTATTTCAAAACATTTTTACTATTTACAAGAATATGGGTTAAAGTCATTTATACCCTTGTTTGACTTTTTATAAGAGGTTTATAAAGGAATCTTTCCGTCGTTTTCAAAACAAGGTCCTTTTTAACCTTTTCGACAGAATTGAGGTAAGAATGTTTTTTAACTTATACGGCGGGTGCGGTTATTTTCCGCCGTTATAAAATCGTCGAAGCTTTACATACAAGCTTATAAGAATATTTTCAAAGAAAATGTTTTATTTTATATGGATCTTAAATGATTTCAAAATAAAAGGATATACTTCTTTAAAAAGAATTTTGATTTCATCTATGTCAACATCCTTTGATGGATTTTAAGATTATTTGAAGTTGATTTATTATGATACAAAACTTCTATATTGTATTGAAGGTTTTGTGATATGTTTGACTATGGATGTGCTATTTTTATACCATTCATAGTTTATGGTGAAATTATTGACATTTCATATGCTAGTTTTAATACGAATGTTTATGTTATGTTTAAACCTTTTCATATGGGAATGCATTGGACTTAATAAGTGACGGGTGGAGCCCGCTATAGCTCCTCGATGCATCGGTAGGTCTCATGAGACAAACTAGTGTCTTGGAACAAGGCCTTGACAAAATATTATTTGTAGTCTTGGCACGAGGCCTTGACTATGTGGTTATGATAGTCTGGCATTATGCATTCCAACATTATGAAAGTGGTTATTGATTTTTGCATGTGATTATTCGATTAGTAGAATATCCATGTGATTAAGTAAATGGAATTATTTCATTTTATTTATGCCATACCATGTTGAAAGTTCATGTTTGAAAGGATTTTGTTTTAGTTATACATTGCCTTAAAAGTTTATTCTTATTTATGAAAGTTTCTGTTATATTGTTATCCTTACTGGGCATTTGAGCTCACCCCTTTTCTATGTTTTATTTTTCCCAGGAAGTGAAGAAGTAAGTTATGAATGACCTACAAGGATATTATGTGGGGATATGAGTGTGGATTATGGAGACAATATGTTGTTGTAGTAGTTTTTCGTTTAATGATGTAATGTAAACCTTATGAATATATCTAGTGTTTCCAAGGCTACTAAACCAATCGGTCTTTCGAGATTTGATCTTTCTTGTGATCATGCCAATGTTACGAAGTAATGCACCGACTCTGGGTAGCTGGGGTCGGGGCGTTACAGTTGGTATCAGAGGAAGTTTAGTACAAACCTTGGAAGCTAGATTTAGATAAACTCTGATTAGAGCACGTAGACCTAAGATGAACTTTGAGGATTAGTATAGAAGAACTTCCTAGAATTTTGGTATTGTAGAGATTTTGTGAGTTTTCTGAGCAATACATCCCTGTCTGGATACAAGCAGGTAGAGGCGGCTCTGGCACAGATGTACCTAGGGGTAAAACCCGAAAACACCGCTTTGAGCTAGACTCGAACGGGAACTGGTGCACGACAACGGGCCTTGCTGCACTCTTGGTTACGACACTCCCGGGGGATATGCTTAGGATAACTCTCATTTTCTTTACAAATCATTTTGAAGGGATTATGAGTATATACTTCCTCAAAGAAAACATTCTTATGATCATGGATTATATCCATAAATAGTTAAATTTATGTTAGGTGTTTTATAAGTATGGGATTATGTATTTTGATTCATAAACTGATCTAGTTTATGCCATTGTTTAAAAATGGCGCCCAGTAGAAGGAATGAGAACTCCAGAAATGCACATGATCCAAAGAGAAGGAAGGATCATATCTTTCATGGTCTTAAGCTAGAATTTATAAGAGAAATAGTCTCCCATGTATTATCATCATATGAAGAAATAATATCATGTGTTGATAATATAAGTAAAGAGTTTACTGAGTCCTATGGCTTTTAAGGGAAGTAAGAGAAGAAAAGGATGGAAGAGAGAAAGATGGATAAAGGGAAGAGGGAAAAGAAGAATTTTCCCATATGTGGTAACTGTGGAAAGAAACACCCTGGAACTTGCCTGAAAGGAATGGGAGTTTGTTATAAGTGTGGAGGAAAAGGGCACAAAGTACGTGACTCCAAGGGTAAGAAAATGGTTTCAAATGTACAGTGCTTCATTTGCAAGGAGTTTGGACACTACGCGAACCTATCATCAGACTATGACGCAAATGATGCTATTGGATAATAATCAAGTTATTATACTACCACAGATGAAGAGGGATGATTAGAGTTCTTATGTTGATTATGTCAATTGAGTGTTGTATCAACAATGTACTTGTTATAATAATTATGGAGTATATAAGGATTGTGCTGCAGTACTATTTCATTAAGGACTTGAGATTGTGTGGAACAAAGAAAAGTGACTCAATAGCAGGATAAATTTTTGGAAAATATATGGTTGAGAGTATGATAAATCATAATGTAGTATTGATACTGAGGTAGTGATTTTGGAATAATATGTGATTGTTTTGGATAAATTATATTGGATATTCTTGACTACCCTGGAACTGATTAATGATTTGTATATTCCATCATTGTTGGGGTTTGAAACATTTTTGGATTAATGAAGTATATCCAGCTTTCTATATGGAATAAGGGAGCATGAATGTAATCAATAAGGAATATGGTAATTAAGGATGTTTCGGTGTATTAAAAGAATACATGATGAAGGTATTCATATGCTATTACGGGGTAAAAAGGTTCTACATTATGTTTACCTTACTTATAAATGTTGGACTGTGAGTTTGGATAGAAGTATTTTGGATAGTTCTAGTTTGGATTATTTTGGATTGCCATAAAAGGACAACCCGGAGGTCGGGCGGCAACCCGTCGCGTCCGGAAAGGCTACGAGACTTGAACCCGCAACCGAAGGGCGACAAGGGTGTATCACCTACCACTGGCCCACGAGATGTCCTGGATTAAATAATGTAGTTTTTATTAAAAGATCTTGTAGATGAATTATAAATTCGTTTATTTTGGAACCCTATACGAATAGTGTAAATAGAATTTTTTTTACATTCTATTATCTTTTAGAGTGAAAGATGAGTTTGAGGTTGAAATTTATTAATGGATAAAACTCTAATTATAATGTAAGTATATCTCCTTATGATCTTAGCCAATCTCATAAATAAATTCCTCAATATTAAGAAAAGCAACTTAGAACAAAAATGTTTTCCTAGATGGTACCTTAAATCATCACTAATTTATGGCTTTGGGATTGTTGGCCTTTTCATAGCCATGTTCTCTACCACTCTCCATCAGATAATTGATGGTTAGATTTTTCTTCCATATCCATATTTTCCTACATGGAACCCTAGTATGTGTTATTTTTGGTAATCTTCATACTTTCGACTCTTTATTTTAAATAGAGGCCTCATTAATTCATTTTTCGATGTGGGATTTCAACTAAGATATTTTGAAACGTCAAAAATGTGTTATCCCAGTACCCTATATTTTGTTGAACCGATGGTACTTCAAATCATCATAGATTGATGAGTTTAAGGACCTCAATTATACACTTGTTTGTGATTGATGACCTCAATCACTACATATAAATATTTACATTTTTCCTCCGATTATATGTCTCTAATTTCCACCAATGTTCTCCTAATCGAGATCATAATTTGGTGGTGACCCTTTGATTTCTCTTTTCCTCATATTAAGACTAAATTTTAGTAACCCAATTTCCGATGTGGGTTTTCCCACAAATATATTTTCTACTTTCAACCTTTTATTTTTGAAGAACAATTTCAAATTGCGAGGACGCAATTTATTGAAGGAGGGGAGAATGTAACACCCCAAGATTTCATAGTGTGTTATTTCCTCAAAATAATTCAATAAATTGCACTACACGCAACACTGAGTTCAATTGCACCATGACTTACCAAAAAAAACCATTAAAAGAGGTCATGAATAGTATTAACTAAATTTTAAACTTTATATAATCCTTATAATTTTAGAATCCATATTATGAGTTTCTTAGTCATAATGCAAGAACATATTCATTTTCAGTATTGCACTTTTATCAACTTTTGATAGTGAAACATTTTTAAATACAATATTTTAAACTTTTTGACAAAATGGAGACATCAAAAAATTTAAAATGAAACATCCCAAGCTTCCGCGGTACGCTTTCCTTTGAATAAAACAGTAGCGTGTGTTGTACGCAACTTCGAGTTCTAACACACCGTAACCAATCAAACTAGCTGTTATGAATAGTAATACCTACTTTTTGAAATCATATATATTTTATATTTCAAAATGGACTTCATTTTTGGATTCGGAATATCGAAATTATCCTAGGGTGAAATTTTGGTACTTTTCGGATAACTTTTATATTTTGATGAATAGTGAAAATTACTAAATTTTAATTAAAAACAACTTTTTTAATCAAAATAATTAATAGTGATAAATTATGAATTTGAGTGGTTTTAAAGTATATTTAGAATATATTTTTACCATTTAATATAATGTTGGTCATTGGACATAATTTTACAATTAAACCGAACATAAACAAGTGTCAATCTTTTGATAGTTATTATCTCTTAAAAACACGCTTTTTGTTTTGACAGCGGGAATTAATTTTAAATTAATTTCTGCCACTTCTGTGTTTTGAATTTAGGAAAATGGATTCCATATTTGGAATCAGGATGTTCAAATTGTGTAAATAGGTAACTTTTATTTTTAGACATTTTGAATAATTACTGCGGTAAATATTTTATTTACCATGGTTAAAAGGTAAATCCGGTAAATAAGGGTTAAAAAATAATATTATAATAATACAAAATTACCCTAAAACGTGTCCTAACCTTATTGGTGGACACATACCCGACCATGAGCATCCTTGGGTCAATTTGGGGACCCCTTGGAGCCACTTGTATGTGGTAGGGACACATTATATTAATAAAGTTAAAATAAAAATAAAAATGGCATAAGCTTACATCTTTTAGAAGAACAATTTTTACATAGGGTTATACATGTTGGATTTTCTATTATAAATATTAATTAGAAAGATAAAAAGATTTCCTACATAATGATATTTTATTTATAATTTTTAGACATTAAATAATTTATTTTATTTATGACACAATGATGATGCAGTAATTACTATAATAGTGAAAAATTAAAATAATTGATATTATAAATACCCAAATAAATATAATATGAAACTTTTAATGAATTAAACTAATTTTCTAGGATAATATGATATATTAGGATTGATTTAATTTACTTTGTTCGAAGTAATCAATCTGTTATGAGTTTCAAAAAAAATCAACTATTGAATAGTGTCAAAATTGACATAAAAGAGTTATTAAAACAAATATTATATTATTAATTGATATTAAATTCCTAAAAATCTAAGGTTCGGCCAAGAGACTTATATTATGATAGGTTAATCATTAATGGACCACTTGGGGGTCGCTTGGATGTATATAGTAAGTTTATTAACCATATTATATAAAAATACAAAGAGACATTGTAAAAGTGAAACTAATTAACTTAGAGTTAATACTTAAAGATAAGGTTAATATAAGTACCCAAACCTGTCTAAATTCTATTGGATGAGTTGTTTTCGACCTATCCACACCTCATCCTTTGAATAGTCAACTTTGGAGCCTTTTGAAACCGAATATGAATTTATTATAAATTAATATTTCTAACTTTTCCAAAGGTGCCCCTCACCCCTCTTATAAAAGGGCACTCCTCCTTCTCTTTTCCTCACACCTCTCAAGCCACTTGGCTCGTCCAAACTCTGCCCAACTAAGCTCCCCACATCCCTCTCCTCCTCCTTGAAGCTTCCCCTTAGGCAGAAAGCATTTCAAGAAGTCCTTTGGTTCCAACCAAATTGAGTTACCTAAATTAAAGGTAACAATTTCTCTTAAAGTATTTTCATTTATTTTGCTTCTCCAACCCCCAAAATCTTTTTATTTCCTTTCTTTTGTAACAACACCAGTATCCTCAATATACTAGGATGTTGTTATAAGAAGTATTAAAACTACACATACACACAACTCCATCTAATGGATGATGAACATAATGTTTCTGTGGATGGCAAACTAACGCCTCACGAAACGATGATTGTTCAAATACATCTTACCACCTCTCATGGTGGCCATTATGATGGCACTGTAATTAAATATGATATTAATGATATATATTTTATATATAAGCTTCTGTAATTCCATTTTATTTCATTCCATTATTCGTTTCATGTTGTATATACATACGATAATTTCATTTGAGGAAGTGCGGACTACCGCCCCCTTAAAATGATATGACTCGTTCATACCACACATGGAACGTATAAAGGATGGTGTTAATGAACTTAAGTAACATATATAAAATATTATATTATACTGGAATAGTAATATACCTATGTATCATTTGGATTTGATTCTTTTAAAATAAAAATTAAATGGAAGTAGCGTTCGTGCGTACGTACGGACTACCGTCTCCACGAACGCGATGAGATTCATTCTCCATCGTATCCATTCAAGTATAATTACGATTTAATGATTTAAAAATTATGTTTAAGGACTTGATATCATTCTGGATATGAATAAGATACAACAAACATGACTTATATAAAAGAAAATGAGTAATTTAACACCCGAAACGACGATAATACTAAGATATTATTATCAAATCAATATTAAAAGATCATATATGATATCATATTAATATATATGATTCTTGTATAATTTAATAACAATTATTTCACAATTATACAGGGAGTTAACCTACCCCAACCAAGGAAAAGTACAAGGTAAGGGTTATTTCACAATCTCTTCATTATCCGAGGTTGTATTATACGTAATAATCTACTGGGATCTCTTTATCATCCACATCCATGTTTCTTCAAAATGTATTTCAAAACATTTTTACTATTTACAAGAATATGGGTTAAAGTCATTTATACCCTTGTTTGACTTTTTATAAGAGGTTTATAAAGGAATCTTTCCGTCGTTTTCAAAACAAGGTCCTTTTTAACCTTTTCGACAGAATTGAGGTAAGAATGTTTTTTTAACTTATACGGCGGGTGCGGTTATTTTCCGCCGTTATAAAATCGTCGAAGCTTTACATACAAGCTTATAAGAATATTTTCAAAGAAAATGTTTTATTTTATATGGATCTTAAATGATTTCAAAATAAAAGGAGATACTTCTTTAAAAAGAATTTTGATTTCATCTATGTCAACATCCTTTGATGGATTTTAAGATTATTTGAAGTTGATTTATTATGATACAAAACTTCTATATTGTATTGAAGGTTTTGTGATATGTTTGACTATGGATGTGCTATTTTTATACCATTCATAGTTTATGGTGAAATTATTGACATTTCATATGCTAGTTTTAATACGAATGTTTATGTTATGTTTAAACCTTTTCATATGGGAATGCATTGGACTTAATAAGTGACGGGTGGAGCCCGCTATAGCTCCTCGATGCATCGGTAGGTCTCATGAGACAAACTAGTGTCTTGGAACAAGGCCTTGACAAAATATTATTTGTAGTCTTGGCACGAGGCCTTGACTATGTGGTTATGATAGTCTGGCATTATGCATTCCAACATTATGAAAGTGGTTATTGATTTTTGCATGTGATTATTCGATTAGTAGAATATCCATGTGAGTAAGTAAATGGCATTATTTCATTTTATTTATGCCATACCATGTTGAAAGTTCATGTTTGAAAGGATTTTGTTTTAGTTATACATTGCCTTAAAAGTTTATTCTTATTTATGAAAGTTTCTGTTATATTGTTATCCTTACTGGGCATTTGAGCTCACCCCTTTTCTATGTTTTATTTTTCCCAGGAAGTGAAGAAGTAAGTTATGAATGACCTACAAGGATATTATGTGGGGATATGAGTGTGGATTATGGAGACAATATGTTGTTGTAGTAGTTTTTCGTTTAATGATGTAATGTAAACCTTATGAATATATCTAGTGTTTCCAAGGCTACTAAACCAATCGGTCTTTCGAGATTTGATCTTTCTTGTGATCATGCCAATGTTACGAAGTAATGCACCGACTCTGGGTAGCTGGGGTCGGGGCGTTACACCCTTGGAACCCGCACCTATGGCCATATCCAGTTCTGTGTCTGGCGGCGCTAGGGCACCCGAGGTGGCTCCTCTAGAATCTTGGGACCTTCGGACAATATACGGAGGGACACGCTTCAGGGTCCCATCATCATCAACTCGGGAGCAATACTAGGAGTTCAATCTCTGTAAGTCCTCTCCGTTGAATTCGTTACTACCACATGTTAATCATGCCAACTAACGCCCATGCCCTTATCTGTTACATACAATTCTTCAACTGGCATGGGCCGCTGCAGCAAGGTTGGTCGGGATTTCTGGTGGTGCCCCTCCCAGAGGCATGCCAGTAATTGTGGAGATAGTTAGACATCCCACCAGAGCTGCAGCTCCCCCCATCATTGGCGGGACCACCAGTGTGGTCGTGCCTGAGGTCATTGAGGTGGTATCTGACGATGAGGATCTTCTGGTCAACCAAAGTCCCACCTCGTCTGATCCAACGCTAGATGTCAGGCCTGATCCTACACCAGCTACAGATCCCGCTGAAGATTTCCTGAGGGCGTACCCCACCTACGAGCCTGCCAACTGTGGGGACTGGGATGAAACTGCCTCTAACGAAGAGGACAACGACATAGTCCTCCACCGATCATGGAATATGATCGTGAAATTTATCTAAAAGACCCACCATGCATTATGGGTGGACGAGATGGATAGACACCGCTTGCGGCTGCGTGATCTGTGTGATGGGGGAGTGGATTCCCAACGCCCTCACCTACTCATTCGAGTTCTCATGGCGGAGAAGATCCAGGAATATGTTTGCAGCCTCACTGTGGTCTAGCAGTGGAGGAAGGCGATGAACATCAAGAAGCTCCAGGAAGCTGAAGATGAGATCCAACGGCTACGGATCTGGGCAGATGAGCACTCAGCCTCTCTTGATGCACAATCAGAGCTGATCTTGAAATTGAAGGCCTGCCTGGAAGAGGTGGAGGAGCATCTAAGGAATGCTTCTGAAGAAATGGCCATCATTTAGGATGACATAGAATGGGCCCAAACTAAGGCTGATGAATTTCACCCCATCGCTGCTGAAGAGGAGCGAGAGATGAGCCGGCAGTAGTAACTCATGAATTCCATAAGTCGAAGGGTGGTAGAACTACAACTCTCTTTTGATGAGGATAACCCATCCATGGGAGGAATAAACCCTCGAGTGTTGTAATGATCACAAACTCTCAAACATACCTTCATGTTTTGATTTTTTAATACATGAGTTTCGTTATCAAGGTTGTCTTTATAAAAATCGACCAGATGCTCTTCCGACGTGCTCTGATGCACGAGCGGGGTAACGCCAGGGGCGTCGGGATTAGTCCGAACATTGGGAAGTGAAAGGTGTGAATCACGATACCCAGAATCCGGAACACTATGGGGATGGTGTGACAATAAACAATAACTGTTGACCGTGGAAGGAACACATTATCCTTATTGAGTTATCTTGGAACAGGGATAAAAAATGAGGGCCGACCATTGAACATGTTCGAAACATGGGGCCTAACTCACAATTCTATCCATTAGTCTTCCAGAACATTGGCCCAAGACAATAGGTGGGCCATAGGCCAAGCATCCATACTATTAGGGGGTTCCTCTAGAAATGAAAGGGGACGAGGGTCCGAATAAGGTGGAACACAAAGCATGGAATGAGGATTGAGGGTTTGTTCAAACAGAATCCAACACTCTTGAGGTTACACCATCAGGGTGTAAGCACACTGGATGGATGCATTGGTTTTATCATGGATCATTCCTCCTTTTAGACAGGGCCTCTCTGGCGAGGGGGGTTGTCGCTTCCTAATATCTTCGTGGGGCATCCCGAACTTGTTCAGGGAAAAATTGCAGTTACATAGTTCCCCCCGAGGGGTCAGTCCAGGGGGCCAGAAATGGGGATGAACAGGACTTATGATTCCTATGGCTGGACCCTGGGTGAAATACCAGGGCATCCCTACATATCCCATGAGAATGGGAATCAAGATGTACGTAGTTCTTAGGGCACAGTTTAACGTCATGTAGGACAATCAGAAGTCTGGATGCACCAGTACACATCCTACCAAAAATACTATTCCCACATGAGTCGTGCTCGATGTGGTAAACAAGAAGCAATGGGGAACTTTCCCAACACATGAAGGGGCATGGTGGGGCCAAGGGACGCTCAATAAATACCATCCCAATGATACTAACACGTTCATGTGGCGCACCTAGACGCGCGTAGAGATAAAGCTGAGTGTGTCAGAATTCAACTTGAACATGAGGAAGTGGAAATGTGTGAATGATGATTCTTAAAATTTGGATCACAGTGATGGCGGCGTGATGATGGAGGATAACTGTTGACCGTGGTGGAAACTCAGCATCCATATTGTGTTATCCTGGAATGGAGACAGACAAAGGATGGTCGACCATTGACCATGTTTGAAACATGAGACCTATCGCAGATGTCATTCTAGATCCTTAGGGACGTTGGCCCGAAGTGATAGGAGATCCCTTAGGCCCATCATCCCGGGAGAGCCCTTAATCCTAGAATCCATGTCGTCTGAGGGTCCTTTTGGATGTGGTAGAGGATGATGATCCAAATGGCGAGATCACGAAGCTTGGTGATGGAACAAGAGGAATGTCTCCATGAAAATTCCACACTTCAGGATCTTTTTTAATAACGCATCTGAATACGTTAAGGAGACGTATTAGATAGAGGGGGTCAAGTCCCTTCCCATAGGGATATCTTAGTTTAGGGTCGTATAGTTCGGACCATGGATGGGAGGAAACATAGGAGGCATGTGGTGGAACCGGGGATGTGTACAACGCGATTAATAACCCAACGTGAATTAGGACATAATCCCATGCCACACCGCACAACCCCCTTGGGAGAGGTTTTAGGTCTAGGGACCAAAAATGAGGGTTGAGATGGGCCTGAGGCAAAGTGAAAAGGCATTCCTACATACCCCATGAGGATCGGGATCAAGCTGTACATTGTTCTTGGAAGGGTCTTAGTTTAAGGTCTTAGAACTCGGACCATGAATGGGTAAGGATAGTAGGAAACACATGGTGAGTTAGTTACAAAACCTGACGTGAATGAGAATATAAGACCTACATACCAGGTTATCTCTGGGGAAGTGCTCGAGTCAAGGTACCGAACATGAAAGTTAGGCGAGGCCCACGAGGAACTGCCCGGGAACTCCTACGTATCTCACAAGGATGACAATGAATCCATATGTAGTTCTTGTATGGTGGAATGAAACGGTGAGGTACTAGTGCAATGGATGAAAGGGTCACGTGGGACTAGCCCTCGCACAAAGTGAAGAGGTATTTGATAAATCTTGTTTTTCCTTTAAAGAGAATGGTTTTTTGTGTGAAGCAAGAGGCCTACGATAGCAAGCCCTGGTGTCCCCACAAGAATCAAGCCATAGTAGGCGTTGAAAAATGGTATGGTGCATGACCAATACCCAACGTGATGTCCACCACAATGAGGTCATCACAATACAGTGCTGTTTTTTGTCATGTGGCTAGGATGATAATGTCACAGTTTAGGGTCGTGTGATAGGACCAAGCATGCATTTTAATGTCTTGCAGCGTAGATGTAGCAGATACGATGCTATGCGGAGAATGGGTACGGTGTCATGAAACATAACCGACGTGAATAGGGACATGATCCCACATCAAAATGTATGCAACTCCATGAGAGGACCCTCGAGCCAAGGGGGGCCAAATAGGGGTGAAAGTGAAAGGGGATAGAGAAACTAGCTCCCAACTAAGATGGACCTAAAAACGAGATGTCTGGGTGGTCCTACGTATCCCATAAGGATGGGAATCAAGCCACATGTAGTTCTAGTGGGTGTAGTTTAATGTCATGCGGGACAGAAAATAGGAAGGCTAATTTTTAGAACGGGGTGTGCGTGGTGTGGCTATTGAAAACCTAGAGTGAATGATGACATAATACCACACCACACCACGTGGTCCCATAGTCAAAGACCAGAAGGCAGGACAGAAAAGAAAAATTAGATGAACTCAAGCTGGACCCAAAGACAATAGGTATGGGCGTCCCAACGTATCCCATGAGGATGGGAATGAAGCTAGACGTGGTTCTGAGGAGATCTTAGTTTATGGTCTTAGAGCTCAGACCATGAATGGGTAGAAACTTTCGAAGTAAGCGCAGACCTCAACCCAATCCCTAAGCCCACGTGAGTCAAACTGGGTGTGGGAAACAAGGGAGGAAGATTCTTATTGCAATACCCGGAATGTCCATCAGAGGGAAGTCAGTGCGGAGCCCCGAAGGACACCCTTACTGTGGATTTTTCCCTTCTAATGTGCAAATTCGCACTGAGGAATAATATCAAGAGTGTCGAAACTCTACTTGGACATGATGAGTTGGAGAAGGATGTGAATCATGTAACCGAAATTTTGGGCATAATGGGGTTGGTGTGGCGATGGAGGATAACTGTTAACCATGGTAGAAACGCAGCATCCGTATTTCCTTAACCTGAAGTGGGAACAAAAAATGAGCATCGACCACTGACCATATTGGAAATGCGGGATTTGTATCGCTTTAATTTTTGAACCCCTCGGGGGCGTTGGCCCGTAATGGTAGGAGAGCCCTTAGGCATTATATCCAGGCCATTTTTTTGGGGGTCCCTCCGGGTGTGAAAGTTGATGAAATCTCTGATGAAGGGGAACACAAAGCCTGAAAAGCGGGTGAGAACATGTTCGAGCTGAGTCCGACATTCCAGGTACTAGAACAAAGTACCCTTAGGCACGTTGGTGAACCTCCGAAAAGGGTCGACGAAGTGGATCAGGAGATATAGATACATGGCGTGATCATTACATGCTCGACGTGAATGAGGACATAATCCCATGCCATGCCATATACTCCCCTCATGGAGGAAGGGTAGGCCAAGGGGCCATGGTGAAGTAGATGTTTCCAGGAGACGGGGCTGGACCCGAAGCCTAGACATTCGGGTGGTCCTACGTATCCCATAAAGATGGGAATCAAGCCACACGTAGTTCTCAAGATGTAGTTTGACATCATGCAGGACGATAAGGGGAGCAGGATACCCTCAAACAAGGGAGGTGTATGGTACGGCAGACAAATCGATGTGAGTGCGGACGTAATCCCACACCACACCATACACTCCCATAAGAGAGGACCTGGGTCGGGGGCCCGAAAAGGCCAAAGGTCATGATAGTTGGGATTTGGTCAGGAAGGCCTGGCCTACTCGCAGTTTAACATCTTGTGGTGATGAAGAGGATCATGGAATAGGATTCCTAGGACATGGGAGGTGTACGACACGACGAGTAACTAGACGTGAATGAGGACATGATACCACATCACACCGTATAGTCTGGGTATGAACGTGGACTAAGGGGCCCAAGAAGGCCAAGGGGCCTGAGGCTGGGCCTCGGTCTGGAAGGCTTGGCCAGCTTGCAGTTTAACGTCTTGCAGTAAGGATGGGGACCGAGGGCCTGAAAAGGGCAAGGGGCCTGAGGCTGGGCCTCGGTCCGGAAGGCCTGACCAGCCTACAGTTTAATGTCTTGCAGTAAGGATGAAGGTCGGGGGCCCGAAAATGCCATGGAGCCTAAGGCTGGGCCTCGGTCAGGAAGGCCTGACAAACCTACAGTTTAACGTCTTGCAGTAAGGACGAGGGCTGGATAAGGTTTCTCTTCCGGGGATTTCTTTGGTATGGAGAGTTACCTGACATGAATGAGGACATAATCCCACACCACACCGCACAATCCCATCGTAGAGAACCTGGGCTAGGGGCCCGATAGTTGGACCTGCCCGGAAAGAGTTCATCACTTCGGGACAGGGCAGAATGAATCACTATACTCGATGTTTGGGACATCTTGGGGTGGACTCGAAGATCCAGGGCCATTATTGACCATGATCGAAACACAACATCCCAATGGTGACCTGATATGGGTGCAACAAATGAGCATCGACCGCTGAAAACATTTGAAATGCGGGATTTTTATCGACTTGTTGCTCGACACCCTCGAGGGCGTTGGCCTGACATGGTATGAGGGCCCTTAGGCCTGGTATTCATTCCGTTCAGGGGACCTTCCAGGTGGGGAAAGTGATGGAATCCCAATCAAGGAGTGGGTGAAGCATAGTTGTACCCATCTATGAATGAGTCGAACATCTCTAGGGAGCGGGGCGTAAGGCCGGATCGAGGATAGATCGATGTGAATTGGGAATCAAGTATGCACCCTGCCATATGTATTGACCCGAGGGGACGATTTTTGATTTTGGGATGGGCCAACGGATGAAATGTTCGGGCATTCCTACATATACCATTAGTATGGGAATCATGGAAAATGTAGTTCTCAAGATGCCATGTTGTTTAACGTCATGTGTTGAAGACATGGGAGGATAGAATAACAGGAGTGGTCACATGGTGTGACCATTATAATCCTTGTATGAGTGGGGATAAGGAATCCTACTGTACATCATGCGAGGATCCTCTGAGGAAACTACACCCAATGGGGGAACAGTCAATGAGAAGAGCTTGGGGATGCGCTCAAAAAGAGATGTCTGGGATTTCCTACGTATCACATTCGGATGGGAATTAAGCCATACATAGTTCTAGACGCACAGTTTAACATCATGAGGGACGATGAAATGCATCTCATCTGGGGATGTGTACGGTACGACGAGTAACTAGATGTGAATGAGGACATAATCCCACACCACACCATACAATCCCATAAGAGAGACTAGGTCGGGGAAGGCCCTGGGGCCTGAGGCTGGGCCTCGGTCAGGAAGACCTGACCATCTTGCACATTAATTTCTTGCAGTGAGGATAAAGGATGGGGGCCTGAGTAGGTCAAGGGCCTGAGGCTAGGCCTCGGTCCAGAAGCCCTGACCAGCTTGCAGTTTAACTACTTGCGGTGAGGACGAAAGAGATCTTAGTTTAGGGTCATAGAGCTCAGAACATTTTGCAGTTTATTGTCATGCGGGACAATAATGAGCAGTTTAATGTCATAACAGATGATGATGTAGTTTAATTTCTTGCAGGACGATGTTGCAGTTTAAAGTCATGCAGGACTGGATAGTTTGAGGTCATGCAGAACCATCGTGCAGTTTAGTGTCATGCAGGACCATCCAGTTTAAGTTCATGCAGGACCAGGGTGTAGTTTAGGGTCATGTGGGAACCTAAGGCCCAGACAAAGTATTTCTTGAGGAACATATCATTGGTGGGAGGAGTTATGCACTCACCATCCATGGTCACCAACGAGTATTCTCAATTGGGGTAGACCTTATGAATAATGTAAGGTCCTTCCCATTTGGGCTCCAGCTTGGGTGGTTTCCTGCAGGGGATCATTTGCGCTCGGGGGACCAACACCAGGTCACCTTGCAGAAAAGAGTGAAGGTGAACCTTTTTGTTGAAGTCTCTAGCTATCTTATTCTGATGCCTTTCCAGATTGTGTAGGGCACGGAGCCTACTCTCGTCAAGTGCTTCCAATTTAGCTACATGGATTTCGGCCACCTTATCTAGCACCTGCTGGTCATAGACTACAATGCGTAATGATGGAAGCTGGATCTTGATGGGAAGGATGGCCTCAGCCCCATACACTAGGAAATATAGAGTCACCTGGGTGGAATTTCGAGTCATCATCTGATATGTCCAGAGGGCATTGGGGAGCATGTACGACCAACTTTTCTTGTTCTGACCAACCATTTTTTGCAAGATGTTAGAGGGGGTTTTGTTGAATTATTTGATCTGTCCATTTTCCTGCACGTGATAGTGAGAGGTATGGTTCGAATGAATATTGTACTTGGCATACAATTTCATCAGCTCATCCTTTTATAAGTTTGTGTTGTTACCGGTGAGAACAACATAAGGGACTCCAAAACGATGGATGATATTGGCGCTCACGAAGTCAATGATAGAACGTGACTTGACCTCTTTGAGTGGAACTGCCTCTTCCCACTTGGAGAAGAAATATGTAGCGGCCAGGATAAACCTACAATGGCGAGCTGTCGCTGGTGGATATGGTCCCACGAAATCGAGTCCCCACACCGCAAATGGCCAAGAGTACTTGGTGGTGTGGAGAGGCTCTGGCGGCCGATGCAGGAAGTTATCATGAACTTGGATAACGTGGAATCTGTTGGCAAACTCAATACAATCACGGATCATAGAGGGCCAGAATTCCCCCAGTGTCCAGATCTGATGGGACAGTTTTGGCTCTACCTGGTGGGCACCACAGGAACCGGCATGAAATTATTGCATGACCCGAGAAATATTGAATTCTTGAATGTAGCAGAAGAGAACACCATCAAATACCCACTTATAGAGGATCCACTCAAGACTCAGACCACTCTGGAGGGTATACTGCAGTGCGCAACATTGGATTCGCTCGCGCTCGGCCCAATCATCTGGGAGGAAACCATTTTGGAGATACTCGACAAAAGGTCCCCTCACGTTAGGAGTCTTCTCAACCACTTATCAGAAGAACCTGAGGCTCCTGATGTGGAGGATATGGTGGTAATATGGCTTACCCGTAGGCTGTCATCATCCTCTGAGGTGACAGGGGAGGTGACTCTCTAGTGTGCCACATGTATAATCAGATCATCCTGCTCAGGTTCTGCAAGTAACGCAGCTAGGCTGGCCAAAGTGTCCGCTCGACCATTCTGTGACCGAGGGACATGGGTAACCTCTAGTCAAGAAGGGAACTGGACCATTAGATGGAGGGTGCACTCCAAAAATGGCATGAGCTCTGGCTTCCTGATAATATAGTCACCATTGACCTGCTTGATGACTAGTTCAGAATCCCCTTTCACATTAAAATGTGGCACATCGATCTCAAAGGATAGTTTGAGTCCAGTGATGAGAGCCTGATACTCTGCCTCGTTGTTGGTGTAGCCTTATGAGTATGGAAGAATATCTTGCGCTGGGGTGATGAAGAAGATACCCAGACCCACTCTGTTGAGCTTAGGATCATTGAGCCTCCTACAGGTGGGGCTCCTGGAGGCACCGTCGAAGTGCATTTGCCAACATGAGACGACCTGATAGACTGAGAGGATTTCCTCATTCAGAAAATATAGGTCCAGGTATTGATCCAGGGAGGTTGGATGGGTAGCTAGGAAGTCTGCCAATGCCTTCCCCTTGATAGCCTTATGAGGCACAAAACTGATGTCAAACGGCTGGAGAATTACCGCCCACCACGCTAGTCGGCCAGTTAACATGGGGCGGTTCAGAATGTAATTCAGTGGGTCTACCCGAGAAACCAACTGTATCTCATGGTGCTGTAGGTAATTTCACAATTTCTATATAGAAAACACGAGCGCAAGACAGTTCTTTTTGATGGGGGGGGGGTATCTGGTCTCCATATCTAAGAGCATGCAGCTGAGGTAGTAGAGGCTATTCTCTATCCCCTCATTGTTCTTCTGGGTGAGCAGCATCTTGAGAGACCATTCCAGAGCGATCACATAAAGGAACAACGGCTTTCTAGTGATAGGTTGCATCAGGACCAGAGGCTGGAGCAGATACTACTTGATTTCCTCGAAGGCGGCCTGACACTCTTCATCCCATTGATAGGCAGATCCTTTATTCATGAGTCGGGAAAAGGGATTACACTTGCCAGCCAGATTTTCAATGAATCAACGTACGTAGGCTAAGTGGCCTTGAAGACCTCGGAGCTCCTGAATATTACTCGGGGGAGGAATCTGGCTGATGGATTTGATCTTCTCTGGGTCAATCTCAATGCCCTGATATCTGACAATGAAGCCGAGAAACTTCCCAGAGGTGACCCCAAAGGCACACTTCAACAGGTTCATCTTCAAGTGGTGAGAATAGGGGAAGAAGAATACTTTCTCAAGGTCCTCAAGATGGTTCTGGCGCTGACGAGATTTGGCCACCAGATTGTCCACATAGCACTCCACCCATGTTCTGATAATTGGCTTGAATATGCGATGCATGGCCCACTGATAGGTGGCGCCTGCATTTTTCAGGCCAAAGGGCATAACCTGGTAATAGAAAGTACCTTGGGGGGCACTGAAAGTGGTGGAATCCTTGTCTTCAGGGGCTATCCTGATCTGGTTGTACCCAGAATACCCATCCATAAAGAAGAGGTCCTGGAACTCGGCCGTAGAATCAATCAACAACTCTGTCACTGGGAGGGGAAAATCATCCCCTAGACAGTGGCGGATGAGATCCTGGAAGTCGATACAGAATCTGATCTTTATGTTATTCTTCATTACTGGCATAATGTTGGCCTACCACATGGGGTACTAGACCTCCTTGTCGAAGTTGGCTTTGATGAGCTTGTCATCTTTGGCCTCAACCATGGCACCGTGAGAAGGGTGCATCTTTCTGGGAGGATTATTGAACCCGCGATGGTTTTTCAGGAGACCAAGCTGATGAATGGCTATGTGGGGATCTAGTCCTGGAATCTCATCGTAACTCCAGGAGAATACATCCCGGTGCTGCTTAAGGAAGTTCACGTACCGCTGCTGCTCCTCGAGGGGCATAGAGACACTGATCAATGTGGGTCTCAGATCTGCCTCGCTACCAAGGTTCACTTGTACCAGTTAATCGACTATGGTAGAGACACCTTATTCAAAGGCGGGGGGAGAATCCTCTAGATCCTCTTCTCCACTTGTGGAGGGATCTTCCATGGGGGAGTTGTCTCTCAGCCACCAGGCTCTGATGGGAGGCTATTGTCGTCCTGGGCGGCAGTGGTCATCACATCAGGAGAATCATGCGCCACTGAGACCATAGCGATGAAGGCCGTTGATCCAATCCCATTCAGTCTTTAGCCTAAGGGGCCACACTTGATGACATCAAAGCAGTTGTGGAGCATCAGCTTGAGCCGGTTGATTCTAGCCCAACGGAAGAGACATGTATGACTTACCGTCGTTGCCATGAGCCCAACCTCCTGATACTGTATAGGGGAAGGAGGTTTCAGGATCACCTGAGCCTGGTTGGTGTAAGAGTACGAGATGATTTTCTTCCATCTCTTGGAACTAGGAATATACCTTCCTCTTATACCTGAAACAACAAAACACTGCCCCATGTAGGGGGTTATGGACTCCAACCATTGGATCGGGAAGATGTAGGCGTCTTCCAGACCTACCTAGGGATCACTTGTGACCAGGGCGGGTTCAACCTCACTTGCCAGAATATGCTTATCCTTCCTATTGTAATATTCATCATCCATATAGTGGGCTTCACAAAAGGCAAAAGGAGACGCATCTCCTTGGAGCACGCCTACTCGACCATTGAGGGAGTATTTGAGGCATTGGTGATACGATGAAGGGACTACCGCGTGCAGGTGGAGCCATGTCTTGCCCATCAATGCGTTGTACGCGGTGTCCTAGAAGACAACCATGAACTCGGTACTTGAAATTAGGCCACTGAACTGGGTATTCAAGCCAATCTTGCCAATCGGGTACAGCTCGGTCCATTCATATCCCTGGATCCTTAGGTAGTATGGTGTTAGATCATCCTCAGACAAACCTAGCTTACGCAGTGTCTGAGTCGGGATTAGGTTAATCCCAGAGCCCGTGTCAACAAGTATGTGGCACACTTCCACACCATTGAACATGACAATAATGTAAAGTGGAATAATTTCCCCCTATATGGGAGGGTCTTCATCTTCGCCAGAGAATGAGATAACCGCCTGGAATTCGGCATTCTCAATTGCCTCAGCGTGGAAGGCTTCTGCAGCTACTACCTCCGTCATAAACTGGAGGGGGCTCCATAGGTCCTCAGAAATCGCCTCACGCATTTCAAACGACATGCAAAGATCCTCAAGGATAGAAATCCTCGCTGGAATGTCATAAAGGTGCTTGAGGACATCATAATTTCGCACCAAATGTGAGCCTCTGCTTACGTGAGGCCACTCTACAATTGGAGGCACGACAGGCCCTACCGGCTGGGCCGACGGCTGGCTAGTGCTAGGTACGCCCTATTGCCCATTGGTCTAGGCCGGAAGACCAGCTGCCGAATGAAGACCAGACAACTGAGATTGGCCTGTAGTAGGGAGAGACTAGCCGCCATACAGATGAGGATGCTCTTCCTGATCTAGTAGCACAAACAGCGGTGGAGGTAAATTTGAGGGAACCAGATGAGGAGGTTGTATGTGCTGAGCTCTGTGTTGGGCCTGCTGTCTAGTTTCAGTAGCATGCACGGCCTGGCTGAAAGCGCCGGCTGACATACCTGATGGCCCTTATGGCAGGGGTTTCCCCGACGCTGGCGTCGGCTGGGGACATTGAGGAGGTTCGCCTGGCGTTCCCCCTCGTTGGGAGTCATATAGGGATTTACCAACTCTAGGGTATTGACCGAAGTGTACCCCTGACTGTCGCTTTTCAAATCATCGACTACTGGGTGGATTCTAGGAGGGATCCCCATCTTAGGGTTCATAAAGTCACCGAGAGTACGGGATGACGACGACATTGGTGGAGCACACTACTTCTTCTTGAACCGCTGTTGCTTGCTCTTCTGGGAAGAGGTCAGCTAAAATGAGGATGCAGAGGCACTGGCTGCAACCTCTAAAGGATACGACTGGTTTAGGCATGCCTGAATAATACTATGGTCATGGGAAACTATTTTACGAGCCATCTAGTCATCATACTTCTGGGATCCGCGACTGGGAACCTGTTTCCACTCGCCTTCGTCATCGCTACCGCTTTCTCACCTTACAAAGACACCCGCCACTTGTGCCAGGGCCTAGCCCAACCTGACTATGCTATTATCGATCTGGAATTAGAGCCAGTCATTAAACATATACCACTACTTGAGGGTGTTCCCCACGATCCGATGAAAGGGGCATTAGTTGGGGCGATCGATGAGATTCGCCTCTACCAGCCTTCTGCACTCAGGTAAGTTCACAATCCCCTGCTCTAGGGCACTACAGAAGTAACCGGTGACATGATTATCATTGAATGAGTATGTCTAGTGCGTTCTTTCCAGATAAGGGGCTCTGGGATCCTGGACCTAATGAGAGGCTAGAGGGGCCAGCCGAGGAGGCAGAGCCTAATTGTCCCGCCTAGGCGGTGGTGGCACGTTGCGTGGGGGAACCTACCGATTCTTAGGTAGTTGCTGGTGGGAAGGAGGTTGTACCTGAGGTGGAGGGCCTATGCGAGGTTATAGATTCGATGCTACTGGCAGCAATTCTAGCTGCCTTGGGGCTTCTATCGGGGCCGCCATGGTGGGCACGGCTCCGGCATCCCTCCTTACTGGGATCACAGGGGCAGCAGACGCACCTGACTAGCCTGTTGTAGAGCTTCCTCGAGGAACTGAGCCTTATCTGATAAGTCTCAGAACCCTCCAAGTAGTTATGAGTGATCTGTTAAGGGACCTGTTCTGTTTTGACATTCCCTATGCACATCGTTAGTAATTTCTACTGAGTTAGTGGCATGTAGAGGGAGTATGTGAGCCCCTTCCACCAGGCGATGAAGTCTACGACTCGCTCTTCAGGCCTTTGTTTTCACTTGAAGAGGTCTATGATGCTGGTCTTTCGCGTGGTGGAGCTGAACTGGTATAGAAATTTCCAGCAAAGATCCTCCCAGCCGATCACCGATCCAATAGGGAGCTGGCTGTACCAGACGAATGCAAGTCCCTCCAATGTCTGTACAAAACATTAGAGATTGGCGGCCTCTTGCTGCACTGGGGTCCCCAACATGGTGGCACACCTGGAGGAAAAGTGGGCCAGGTGCTGCGGCGAGTCCCCTATCCCGTTAAAGGGCAAGAAATACGTATTCCCAAAACCTGGGGGTGCAAGCATATCATCCACCCACGCGGGGTATGGCTTGCCATCTGGTGGGACTACCACCTCCAGCGTTTTCAACGCCTTGAGGTGGGTGATGGGTGCCGCTATAGGATCATTCAGGCGGGGGTCCCTTTCTTGACGGGGATCCCTAACCACGAGTGCATTGTCGGGCTCTTCGAAACGGTATATGGGTTTAGCGGCTCATGGAGCAACTGGCGGAGTAGCTTGCAGGGCAGCTTGGAGAACCTGGGCTGGATTCCTCGGATTTCCTTGCCGTTTGGGAGGGTTTGGTGAGACGTATCGCGCCCTCTTGTCAGGAGTTCCGACTTCTTCCATGTCCGTGGGAGCAGCATGATCAGGGTTTCCTGGAGGAATCTCGTAGGGGGGAAATTGTTCCTGCCCCTGCTGCCCCGTCTTAGGATCACCATAGTCGGGTCTCCACTCTATGGCACGCTCGGCCTGGAGTTCGTTGACCAGCCTCTTCTGCTCAGCGAGCTGTTGGCGCAACGTGGACTTCTCGGGGTCTTCGTCCGTCTTCTATACCGAGGCAGATGGGTCAGAGTGCTTGACAGTCCTGACATTCTCTATACGCTTACCGGCATTCCAACTGAGTACCAATGACTCGGTGGTGCAGGGAGGCCTAGGAGGCTCCTCTACTGATGAGTAATCCTCCCTGTTGGGTCCAACAGTGGTGGTACACCCTCAAGGGGTAAGTCTCCATCAAGAAACTCCCGCTATTCCTCCTTGTCCACTATGTCAGCCATGTGGACCGCAACCCTCCTTAGGGGCATGTCCTCAATGTCATATAATGAGCCGGGCCGCCACTATATAGGACTGAAAAAGAGGGCGGCATACTATCCCCAACCACGGACTTGCACATGGGGGGTATCTTCCCTGATGATTTTGTGGAGTACCTTGAAACTCTGAACGCATTTTTTTGGAGGGTTTTCTAGAGACCTGGCGACTCAGGGCATTGGGCCACGAGCAGTGCAACCAAATCGACCAGACGACATTGCTCGCCGATTTCCTCAAAGTGAACTTGGCTCCTAGGGTACACCACCCGATAATAACAAATATTGAAGTGTGTCGCCCATAGGGTTTGATGTAAGCACTCGAATTCCTCTGGGGTTAGGGATTCTGGTGCACGAAAGCTCGATGTTGCCGCCGGCCAGAACTTCTCTGGGAAGTGATCCACCGCAAGAATGTTCCAAAATCTCTTGGGCTCAGATTCAGGGTCTGGCCCCATATTTCCCCACTCGTCAACTGGAGGTGGATGGGGAACCGGTAGTGGTACTGAGGTAGACCGATGGGATAGTAAAATGGGTGGTGGAAATACAGTGAATGCGCCGACTGGCTGCCGAATTCTGGGCCATCCTCTAAAGTGTGTGGTGACCTGACCACAATGTCATGATATGACGGGCTAACAACCCCAACTTCTGGTGTAGGGATTGCAGTTACCGGCGATTGGTCACACTGTTTCTCAACCGCCATCGGTCCCCAAAATAGCTCTCCGTGATCTCTGGTCGAGGTAGAGGGCGCTTCTGGTGGCGACGGTGGTGACTTCATTGTCGGAACCTGTGGGACTCCCAAAATTTCCTCCTCCTGGATGTACCTTCGAATTGAGGTGGGAATCCAGTGGACTTCACATTCTAGAAGGATGTGGCTTAAATGCCTTGTTCCTGCCCTGGTCCGTGACACTGAGGAGTGAGGGGAGGGTTCCACTGCTGAGTCATATTCTTCTTCGAAATCCGAGAAGCAAGCCGATTAAATCTCTGTCCAATCCTTCCCAGGATTATTCTTGTGGCGGAGATGACCCACCCTCATGCCCCTAGATGGCTTCTCGGGACAAGGTTGATTCCCGGCATGTAGTCTCAGGGTCGCACTGGTGCAAGGGCAGAGGGGAATTCCACGTGAGACACCCGAGGTGTGAGGGGAATCGGGACAAATGTCGAAGGGGTCATGGGGAGGACCTCCATGAGCAGAACCTGAGCAGGCGAAACCTCCGTTGGAATAGGCAGAAGCATGGGGAGGACCTCCATTCTTGGTGTAGGAGGGGCTATGTTAATCTTCACTCCACTGGTTTATAGGGTGAGGAGGACCTTCACCAGATGCTGAGAGGACGTAGGGGGGATCCCCATGTTGGAGAAGGACCAGATGGGAAATGTATTCACGTTGATGATCGGGAATAGGAGGAGGAATTTCATGCCCGGTGTGGTGGGCATGGGAGAGGCTTCCACGCCAAGTGTCACTGCCGCGGGGCAGGCCTTCATTCGGGTTGGGGGTAGCATGGGGCATACCTCCATGAAGAGCTTCAGAGTAGGGAAGGCCCATGCTCTATGGAGTAGTGGTACGAGGAGGAACTCTACACGGGGTGGCATCATTGTGGGTTGGTTCGCAGTGATCACCACTTAGGCTGGCAACCATGAGAGTCAACCCAGCCTGCCTGTGGGGTGGTTGGGGCCTTGATCCCAGTTGGGCGTGGGAGCGCCCCTGCTTAGCTTGTGTAGGGACTTTATGATATGAGTCGCCGATGGCTCGGGCCACAGTAGCTGTCGACGTTAATGCCATTTGGCGGGTGTCCTCAGCTCAGGCCCAACGCTGGCATCGAGTCAGGCGAGCTGGTGCGGGTGGTGCAGGTGCATAGCCTACCTGTTTCTCTGGCAAGTATGGACAACAACATTGATGTGGCCGGGTGGGGGCCCTTTCTTGGAGCCCTTGAATCGGTACTATGACTGGGTTGAGCCGAACGTCACCCACCTCATCCGTGTAAGGTAGGGAGTCGTCAAAGCGTTCGGGGGACAGGCTCCCGTAATGATTGAACGTTGGGGTTGGGAGCAGGGGCTCCTTGCGCGGCCCTTGAGGGCAGTATTAGCGGTGGGGCCTCGACACCTCCAGGTCTAGGTGGGCCTTATCCTGGGTTGGGATTATGCCATCCTCCTTGTAAAAGAGTACGAGGTCGTTAATCACCCTTTGTTGGATGACTTCTGATGGGGTGATGGGGCATGGGTGCCCCACATTCGTGGATGCAGACACTGTTGTGGTAGCAGTGGATCCACGCAGAGCGGCTGTACTAGTGTTGCCCAAACCCCTGCATTGGCGGGTGGGCGGTGATCATGTCCCTATAGCAGCAACCTGATTCCTGGGAAGCAGGGAGATTAACTCATTAGAACTGCAAGGAAAAGAAATCGACAACCAGTGCCCCAACGTTATTCTATCTTCCGTGGCTGGTAAGAGGGATCCACACTGACAATGTTGCAGAATGGAATGCCCAATGTTCTACTACCCCAACTTCTGGTGAGTTTCACGTTGGGCCCGTTATTTGCTTTGTGGGACCCGATGCCGGATAGCTAGATTGGGTGACACATCAATCCATGGATGCACGAGCATTAATAATCTCCATATCGAGGATTATGCCTTAACGTCGGGTTCACCATTTCTATTTCAGACTCTTTTTCTGGGGTGCGCGCATTCGTCTGTGAGGATGCGCAGCTGTTTCCCTGCATTACCGCTTTCTAAAGGCAGGCAACATCCTCTCCTTGTTCAGGGAAATTTTCTCCTTGATGGAAACGGGATGATGGGAAGTCGATTATTCCTTCCGTGGATTCCTCCTTTGAACTCATCACCTAGTCCGAGTCTCCCTCATAAATTTAATACTTTGCTCGTGAAACCCTTCCTAGTGCCATGTTTCCATGGATGCCAGTTAATTACACTACTTCAGTCAGAACATTCCAAGGGGTCAGTTCAGGGCAAAAACCTTCAGTTGGGGGAGTAGTCATGTTGAAGGGTCATTAACGTGTCTAAACGCTGGGGAATTGATGTGTTTGTATTTTGTCCCTTATTATAGGGATTCTCGACAGTTCAGAAGCTCGAGGCATCCCACATAGAGCGTGGGGAATTATATGCAATAGGCATGTATCTGAGGTTTTCCTCAGCTTCCTGTGTTTAACACGGGGTATGCCTCAAGTTTAATGTCCAACGAAGATGGATCAGGCTAATCAGAACACTAGCTGGAGTGGATCAGACTGAGGAATCCCCTTGAGGGAACACTGATATCTGAGCCAGCCCATGGGAAGCTTCCCGAATGCTATGGAGGGGAATGGGGTGGCATGATCTCACCGTGATTTGGTGGCCCAGATAAGAATCAGGGTGGGTGATGGGAAGTTACACAGAGTGGAGGGGGAATGAAATGGAAACATCATGGAGATGATGGTGGTGATGGGCTTGAGTCTCGAAGTGACTTCCTATGTATCCCCATGGAAGGGAATCAATGTCCACATATTTTGGTTGGTGAGAACCGGTGTGAAGGGGTTTGGAATGACCAATAGGTGATGGGCTTGGACCTCAGGGAGGATTCCTATGTACCATGCCATGACACTGATCAATGTCCATGTAGTTCAAGCTGGATGTGCGGGGCTTAATCTCTATGTAGCCCAAGGTGGTGGGTGAACCGATATGAATGAGGTCGGAATGACTGGGTGGTGGGATTGAACCTCGCGAGGCTTCCTACGTACCATTACATGACATGGATCAAAGGCCACGTAGTTCAAAATGGACGACGGTGAACTGAGGTGAAGGACCCTGGTCCAATGTGTGTTGGTCTTGAACCTCGTGAAGCTTCCTACATACCATGCCTTGGCATGGATCAAAGTCCACATAGTTCGGGTTGAAAAAGGGCCATTGAACTGACATGTAGGGGTGTCAGAAAAACTTGATGGTATGGTCACAATGGCTTACCGCTGGATTGGGATGCAGTTTAACATTATGCGGGATGTTGGGTGTGTAAGAGAATCGATGTGAATAAGGACCTTGGTCTAGGTGGATGGTCTGCTTGAACCCCAGGGAGGATTCCTACATACCATGCCTTGACATGGATCAAAGTCCACGTAGTTCAGAATGAATTCCAGAGTACTGACATCAATAAGGACCTGGGGCCCGATGGGTGTTGGTCTTGAACCTCATGAGGCTTCCTAAATACCATTCCTTGGCATGGATCAAAGTCCACGTAGTTTAGAATGAATGTCGGAGTACCGACGTGAATAAGGACCTGGGGCCTGATGGGTGTCAGGCTTGAACCTCGTGAGGCTTCCTACGTACCATGCATTGGCATGGATCAAATTCCACGTAGTTCGGGTTGGATGTGTGGGGATTACACTCTAGGCTTCCCAAGGTGATGGGTTAACTGACATGAATGAGGTCGGAATGACCGAGTGGTGGGCTTGAACCTCGTGAGTCTTCCTACGTACAATGCCTAGACATGGATCAAAGACCACATAGTTCAAATGGTGTACAGTTTAATGTCATGTGGGATGAGATGATTATTAATGTCATGTGGGACAAGAAGCAGTTTAACGTCATGCAGGACGAGGGTGTTTGGGGCTTACACTCTGAGGCGACCGAGGGTGCGTCATGGTTGGTGCTCACTCTAAGCCCACGGGAGTCATGCTCGGTGTGAGAAACAGGAGGTTTCAGGGACCTGAAGGTCACGTCGCAAAGGGTGCATCTATGGGAAGCAAATAGGGGCTTACGCGTTAGGCAGCCCATGGTAGTGGGACTTACTCCAGGATAGAGGCCCAAGGGAGACAAATCGCAGAGGGGGAGGGGAAGTACGGAGGTGCATGGGTGCTACCTCCTGCAAGAAAGGCTAGGAGATTACACCAAAGAGGTTTCCATTCCATGCGGACAAACTCCACTCACATAAAAAGGATATAATCCTCTATATTCCAGAAGAAGGATATCATCCCCTGTGGAGGCTAGGGGGCACGAAGAACGTCCATGGTGGAGGGACCCCGCGTGAGAGGCACTAGAAAATGTCATAGATTATAGTCATCTATTGAGGATGAGGGTTCATGGTAGTTTAACGTCCTGCAGCTCGGACTAGGTGGGTTTACTCTGCACCCCTAGGACATACATTACCGGTACCCTCTGATCCTTGTGGGAGGGAAGGTACTAACAATGTCGTGTTGGAGGGGGGTCGCAGAGCAAACCATCGAGGGGTCCACGTTAGCGTGGCTATGAGAAGAAGCAATATCCATTAGTATGCCTTTGTGAAGAAGCATTAGGCGATGAAAATCCATGGGCGGTATCGTCCAGGGGACTTTGAAATCACATCGTGCGAACCTGGAGGGTCGTACGAGAGAAATAATTTCCAAGCAGAGGGGTCCACAAGTAGGGGCCTTGTGGAACTCGGTTGCTCTGCATAGTGGAGGGAACTTGCTTAGGGGTGTGCTTCGCGAAGTGGGGTTCCTTATCCATAGCATGGGGCAGAAGTACGAATGAGAAGTTCTTTGTGAAGTGGAAGGGTGTTCGTGGAGCACTGCCTCATGGAGCATAGGTGCCTCGCGAAGCAAAGTGCCATGAAGCAGTGTGCTTTGTGACGTACAGTGACCCTGGCTTGGCATGTGGATCATGTGTATAGGAGGGGTGTTTCATGAATAATTAACGCTCTACGACAAATCGGGTCACCTTGGGGTTCCCCTTCCTTCATGAATGCCCTTAGGCTTCATGAGGGGAATACCTCTCGGAAGAGGGGATCAAAACGAGGCAATGTAGAGGCTCCTCGCAAAGCCAAAATACCTCTTGTAGCTCATGGTTCGCAGAAAAAAGGCTGCTTCATGATTCGGGAGTCGAGAAGCCGAAAGGTCGGATTGTCCATCCGGAAGGCTCAGGGGGAGCTTGGTATTTATTGGCAAGAGGCACCATGAAGCAGAGCTTACGCGGTGTGAAGAGGGTGTCGGTTGCTTCATAGCGGGTCGCAAACATCAACCGAGTTCACGGAGGGGTACCACTATTTTTCTTTGCGGCGGGTTCGCGAACGTTAGGGGTGTTTGTGGGGTGGCCCGCCTCTATTTCTTTGTGGCGGTTTCATGAGTGTCAGGGGCGTTCATGGGGCGGCCCGCCTCTATTGCTTCATGGAGTGTTCACGAATGTCAAGGGATTTTGCGGGGCGGCCCGCCTCTGTTGCTTCATGGAGGCCGCATTGCTTGGGGGGGGGGGGCACTGAAGGTTCCGAGAGCAGCGGAAGCACTTGGGTGGATATGCCCAATTGGCTTTTTTTCATTAAAAATGATCAATCCGGGATCAATACGACGATAAAGGCTAGTCTCCACGGATCGAATCATAGAAATAGACCAAGAAAAAAGAAATTCGTAGAACCAAAAAGTAGGATCATTACAGGTTGATTATAATTAATTTAATCAATTGAAAATAAGTACCTTTTGGTGTTATTTCTTTGTTGATATTCTTGATCATGTTCCAATGTGATTCGTCATTTCTTCACAGAAGCCATGTGTAGACTTCCTCTAGTGGTGATCCACATGTGCACCTCATATCTCTGGATGTTTCCAAAGGAGTCTCTGGGTGCTAGCATGGAGAAAGATTTTCCTACGTTGTCCAAATTAGATCATCTAGATCCGATGGAAGAGGATCTATTTTGGTCTTGAGAGCATTCTTAGAGGATGATTTTCTTTCGGCCTTGATAGAATTCTCCAAAATTGTTGTGCACAATCATTCTCTTGTTTTAGGAAAAGAGTTGGGGTTTTGAGGATATTTATAATCGGGTTTGAGGTTGTAGAGTTATGAAAATAAATAAATACGTTATGTGTTTTATTTATTTCATTAACTTAATTTTGAAAACCCCATGTCAAGTCATTAATTCCTTTACATGATCCCACACTGATTATAATAAATTTAATTTAATAAAATGATATTTCCTCAAAATCTCGACTGGAAAAACTACAAGGCGTGTAATAATAAATACACGGCGTGTACATTAAATGTGCACAGCGTGTATATCTTGTTTTCATTAATTCATTTCCTTTCCAAAATGAATACTACATGGCGTGTACATTTAATAATACATGTCCTATACTGGTTTTCAAAATAAAACTACATGACGTTTAATCATAGATACACGTCGTGTACTTGTTTTATTTTATTTTATTCTTCCTCCAACATTAAAATGATTTTGGCTTCCTTGAATAATTATTAATCCATGTACGGGAATACTCCTTATTCTACTTGATATACTTGAATACACTTAGTGTGTGACCCTCTAGGACTCTTTTTCATTGGAATTAGGTGGGTTTTCCTAAAGTATATGATTAATTTCTAGCAACGAGTAAAGGCACCCAAGAGAAAGAAGTTGAAGCCGCATTGACATATCACCTCATAAGAATGCTTTCTGTGTAATTTAATCCCTTTGTCTCAATATCTCATCAAGAAGGTTTCATGGTAGTGTCAGAAATATATATGCTTGATCTGTCGTTCTTTGACTACCTGAAATAAACTCATCATTTACACCATGGCCATGGAATTTAATGTGACAGTTCTATTTCAATCAAAGGGATGAGATATAAACTTCCAAAAATAGAAGGGATAAATCCTTCCTCGATTTATCCATTAACAACATGTCACTTGTGATGAATCCAACATACCCTACTTCCCGACAACTATCTTCATGACAGTTTTTATCAGTAAATCTAAGTGCGTGAGTCATGACATGAGTTAATGATATTCTTACAGTCTAGGGACCATTACACACACTCGCAGATAGAAATGTCTGATGACACCAAAACATGCGGAATTGCTACTAGAGGGTCTGTTATCATAATCTCCAATCTTGGAGATTACCAAGTGTAAAATCCATGGGAGAGAGAGTCTCGTATTCTTATGAGTACTCGCACATGACGGTATGTATACCATGTGTCCTATCATAGTATGTCATCCAACCGTAGAATTTTATTTAAGAATATTGTTATACCATTTCAAGGTTCTCATCATAGAGGGGATCTACCATGACCTTATCAATGCATCAAATATTCCAGGACATTATTATATTATAGTCATGCAAAACAATGAACAATATATAATAACAAAACATTCATGTAATCAAGGTACAAAACAGTTGGTTCTCCGGACACCAACCTTTACAAACTCCCACATGGACTAGAGCCAACTACCTACAACTTTTAGTGTTCTATACCTCACATGTTGATCATGTTTCTTCTAAGTCAATGCTTTAGTTAAGGGGTCCACCATGTTGTCTTCCGTGGATATACTTCTTACTACAACTTCACCTCTCTGTGAAAAATTTCTCAAGAGATGATACTTCTGAAGTATGTGCTTTGTCCGCTGATGTGACCTTGGCTTTTTTGAAAGTGCCACTGCTACAGTATTATCACAATAGAGTGTGATAGGATCATTACTACTAGTTACTACATCTTGATATTGGATGAAGCTTAGCATCCATACTGCTTCTTTAGATGCCTCAGAAGCTGCGATATACTCAGACTCTGCTGTAGAATCTGACACCACACTTTGCTTTGAGCTCTTCCAGCTCACTGCACCTCCATTCAAACTAAAGATGTATCCAGTCTGTGACTTTTTGTCATCCTAATTAGTCTGGAAACTGGCATCTACATGTCCTATGATGAATAGTTATTCATCTCTTCCATAAACCAGGAACATATCCTTAGTACGCCTCAGATACTTAAGGATAGTATTGACTGCCATCCAATGGCGGTCTCCTGGATCAACTTGATATCTGCCTACCTCACTTAATGCGTAAGCAACATCTAGCCTCGTACATAGAATAGAATACATGACTTTCCCAATCACGGATGTATAAGGGATCCTTTCCATTCTCTTTCTTTCCTCATGTGTCCGAGGACACATTTTCTTGGAAAGACGAATGCCATGTGACACTGGCAACAATCCCCTCTTGGACTATTCCATACAGAATCTCTTCAGTATCTTGTCAATGTATGTACTTTGACTCAGGCCCAACATTCTCTTGGATCTATCATAATAGATCTTGATCCCAAGAATATATGTTGTCTCACCCAAGTCTTTCATGGAAAAATCATTTTTTCCACCTTACCTTAACTGACTGTAAGATAGGTACATCATTTCCAATTAGTAATATGTCATCAACATATACAATTAGGAAAATGACTGCACTTCCACTAAACCATTTATAGACACAAGGCTCACATTCGTTCTTCACAAATCCAAATTTCTTTATAGCTTCATAAAAATGAATGTTCCATGACCTTGATGCTTGCATTAATCCATATATGGTTTTCTGCAACTTGCATACCCTGTTGTCATCCTTTGGAGTCACAAAACCTTCAGGTTGTGTCATGTAGACATCTTCCTGGAGGTTCTCGTTAAGGAATTATGTTTTGAAATCCATTTTAGAAATTTCATAGTCATGGTAAGAGGCAATGTCCAATAGGATTCGGATGGATTTCAACATCGCAACCGGTGAAAAGGTTTCATCATAGTAAATTCCTTAACGCTGTCTAAAACCTTTTGCAACCAATCATTCCTTATAGGTGATCACTTTCCCCTCCATGTCCAGTTTCTTCTTGAATACCCATTTATTACCAATAGGCTATACATCAATTGGAGGATCTACCAAAATCCAAACTCTGTTTTGGTACATGGAATCCATTTCAAAATTCATAGATTCTTGCCACTTGGAAACGTCTGTGCCTTGAACTGCTTAATTGTAGGTAAGATGATCATCATTGTCAACTAATAATGAGTCTCCATCCTCAGTGACAAGAAAACCATATCATTCTGGTTCTCTCACCTCTCTCGTGCTCCTACGCAGTTCTTGTGTCTCTGGAAGATATTGTTCTTCCACGAGGCATTGTAGAATCTGTTCTTATACCAACTCCTATGTATCTTGAGCCTCTACTTCATCGAAGTCTATCTCGCTCCCACTATCTCTTTTGGAGATGTGCTCCCTCTCAAGGAATCTGACTTGTCTTGCCACTATAACCTTTTTGTCTGAGGGATTTTATAGGTAATATCAACTTGTTTCCTTGGGATATCCTATAATGATACACTTTGTGCCTCAGGGTTCAAGCTTTTTTTCCTGAAGAGGCCTTAACAAATTCTTCACTACCACAAACATGTAAATTCGATAACATGGCTTTACATACACTCCATAACTCATATAGAATACCATTTATCGATTTAGTTGGTGGTTGGTTTAGTATGTGTGTTGCTGTTTGTAATGCATATCCCCAAATTGATAATAGAAGACTCGCATGATTCATCGTTGATCTCACCATGTCCAATAGGGTGTGGTTCCTCCTTTCACTTACACCATTCCACTGGGGTGTGTATGGAGGAGTGAGTTGAGATAGAATCCAAAACTCCCGTAAGAAATCAATGAAGTCCTGATTAAGATATTCTCCACCTCTGTCTGAGTGGAGTTTCTTAATATTCTTACCAAGATGGTTATCAACTTCATTCTTGTATTCTATGAACCGATCAAAAGAATCTGACTTATACCTGATTAAGTAGATATATCCATATCTACTAAAATCATCAGTAAAAGTTATGAAGTATGAGAACCCACCTCTTTCTTCAACTGGAAATGGTCCACACACATATGTGTGAACTAATTCTAGAATCATTTTATCCCTTTCACCTTTCCCACTAAATGGGACTTTGGTAATTTTGCCTTGTTGACACGCATAACATAAACCGAGTGGTTTTAGTTCGAAAGAATATAAATACCCATCTTGATGTAATTTTGTCAAGTGTTTCTCATTGAAACGACGTATCCGGTGATGCCAAAGTTGGGTGTGGTATGAGTCATTTGAATTAACTTTTTCATAGATTTCCATTACATGGTTTGTGTAGTCTAAAACATAAAGCCGTTATATAAATTTGCCCTACCAAAACAAATGCTATCTTTATAAAAGTAGAAAAATCCACTTCAAAACATGAAGATGAATCCATCAGTATCTAATCTGGATACTGAAATAGTGTTTTTGGTTACAGAGGGTACATAATAACATCCTTTCAAAACCAAGAGAATCCCAGTAGGCAATGTGAGATGGTTGTCTCTGACAGCTACAACAGCGAGTCTGGCTCCGTTGGATGCTCGTAGATCGACCTCACCTCGGTCAATCTTTTTGAATCTACTTGTTTGTTGTATTTGTATACAGATGTGAGAACCACAAGCAGTATCTAATACCCAATTAGCAGAAATAGAAAGGTTTAATTCGATAACAAATGCACCTGAAGCTTTCCCTTGCTTCCTTAGATGGGTGCAGTTATTCTTCCAGTGGCCCTTCTTGCCACATGCGAAACAAACAACATCATGTTCCCTTTCCCCCCCTTTGATCTTCCTTTTATAGGAAGGCCTTGAAGAAGCTTTGGGCTTAATGCTCTTCGACTTCCCTTTCCTTTTATTCAGCATAAGGACATAAGGGTTTTCATGCTTCATGTCATTATCCACGTGGCGAATAAGGATAAGAAGATCAGACAGAGACTTCTCAATGTTCTTCATGTTGATGTTCCCAACAATCTTTGAGAAGCTCTGAGGGAGTGATGCAAGAATGATATCGGTACCTAGTTCTTCGGGGAGTTTAAACCCTAGAACATCCAAGTGCTCAATGTAGCCAATGAGCTTGACTACATGAGGCCCATCTGGGGCACCCTCACCAAGATTTCTATGAAATAATGCCTTGGAGATCTCAAACCTTTCCTATCTTTATCTCTCCTGGCATAGACCACAGAGTTGCTTGAGCATGCTATAGGCATCCATGCCTTCATGAGACTTCATGAACTCACTAGACAAAGATGACAACATCAAACATTGAATTTCGAGTGCATCACTCAAATGTTCATCATAGACTAGGAAATATTCATCCCTCACCCCTTGGGAAGGCAGATCAGGAAGTGAGGACTACAGCACATAAAACATTCGTTCATGGCGTAGGATAACCCGAAGGTGCCTAAACCATTCCTGAAAGTTAATGCCAGTGATGATATTGTCTTTATCCAGAATTGATCACAGAGAAAATGTAGTTGAAGAGTTTGTCATTTTGATTCTAGAAATTAAAAGAGCATATTTATCAGTACCTTTTGATTACATTTTATGAAAAATAATAAATGAATTTATTAATTCTCCCACTATTTTATCAAGTCCCAATGGCCCTCACCATTGAAATTGGAATGTCCAGTTTCTTTGGCATTATAGTGGCAAGGATCCATATTCCCCTTCGCATAACCCCAATAAGGGTTGGTAAAGGTATTTTAAGGTATTTAGGTAGGCAGGTCTTGGCCAACTGTGAGATTACAGTTCCTTGATCTATTGAGTAGACTCCCCAATCCTGAAATCCTGACTTGGATTTCCTCAACTCTTGCCTCCAATATTACATCAAGTTTAGAAAGGGCTACTCTTCTTGATGTAATATGTTTAAGTCAACCCAAAACCTTTCATAAGGGCTTCCATTATAAAAGTAAGTGTCCCAACAAGGGTTGGTCAAACACATTGTTTTATTGAGTCTTTCCCTTAATCAAGTAACAGAAGGCTTGGTCTGACTTAATATGGTATTTGTGGTATTTTATTCTTTATGCGTAGTTTTGCATTATCACATGCTTGTTAATATTAAGTGATGCTTTCTTAAGTGATTAACCATGTTCCGATAATGTTTACCCGCAGTCCGTATTTTATTTTATTCCATCTTTGCATGCTTGTTTATTTACTATGTGATCGTGACAACACATACATAATAAATAAACTATGAAATCGGACAGAATTAAAATAAGATGGCATGATCATGAGCTTCAATTGGTTATCTTATCTAGCGTTTTTGATATGATAACCCTGACCTTGGGAAAACACCTTGAACCTGATGGTTTGTGTTTTGCAGCTCCCACCTTTCCACCATTGTATGTTCTTTGGCTGGTTTTGCCTCAGCTTCGAATTTCGAACCATCTCCTCTAGATTGGGAGATCCTCTATTAGAGGAGGTTTACATTAAAGAAACCATGGTCATGCAGGTCCTACATTTTATTTGAAGATGGCTCATAGGCCGACGAATTTAAATTAAACAAATTTAAATGAAACCATACACACATACAAAGGGACTTTGGTCTAGCTCATGATCATCCATATCATGCAACGACATTTACGCAAATTTAGAATTCAAATTCTTTTAATCTTTCTTTCATTTATGATAAGTCACCCTCGAATTAAATAAATTATGATCTTATAATTAATCAATACTTTTTCTTAAATTTCTTTCTGAATTTCCTTGAGATTCTTGTCATCCACATTCCTTGTACAGTTCATTGTACTTTTGGAGGAAACCTGGTGAAATTTTTTGAATGTAAATGACGTGTAGTTTATAGTTACATGATGTGTATTTCTTTTCACCATTTATCCAAATTACACGCTGGGGGCTTTGGCGTGTATTATGTACTTTGTAAATTTTGGAGTACATGACATGTAGATAAATCATACATGGCATGTACATCCTTGTTACACAGTAACCATCCTGGCAATCTTGTGTACGTGGTACGCGATTTCTCCTTTCTACACAGTTTCACTTGGGCCGGATTGGACTGCATGACGTGTTGCTCCAACATACACGCCGTGTATTCCTATTCCCACACGCCGTTCATTTCTGGTCAACACGGGATGTTAAAAGCTTAGGTGTAATCAATTCACACGGCATGGTTTGGCGGACCAGTGTCGGTTCATTGAACATAAGTACACAGTGTGTAGTTCTAATTACACGCTATGTATTTCCGTGTTGTATAGAGAGAAAGAGCGGCTCCTCTGGATGAGTTCCCCATTTTTATTTTAATCAAAATTAAAATTAAAAGGCCGTTTCTGTGATATGAATCGAGAAACGAAGGAGGAAGAAGAGATCTCTTTTATACAGATTTATTGAACAATTTATTTTGAATTGAATAAAATATAAATGCGTAATTTATCAACAAAAATTAAATAACTATAATCAACGTTTTAACCTCCCTCTGATACCATTTGAACGTTCCAAGAACAGTGTAAGCGCGTGGGTGGATATGCCCACTTGGATTTTCGTCATTAATAATTATCAATCCAGGATCAATATGACGATAAACGCCAGTCTCCACAGATCAAATCATAGAAATAGACAAAGAATAAGGAATGTCCCAGAACCACAAAGTAGGATCGTTATAGGTTGATTATAATTAATTTAATCAATTGAAAATAAGTACCTTTTGGTGCTCTTTCTTCATTGATATTCTTGATCATGTTCCGATGTGATTCGTCGTTTCGTCGTAGAAGCCAATTGTAGAATTCCTCTAGCGGTTATCCACACATGCACTTCATATCTCTGGACGTCGCTAAAGGAGTCTCTGGGTGCTATCATGGAGAAACCTTTTCTTGCGTTGTCCGCCTTAGATCATCTTGATATGATAGAAAAGGATCTCTCTCGGTCCTGAGAGCATTCTTGGAGGAAGAGGTTCTTTCGGCCTTGATAGAATTCTCCAGAATTGTTGTGCACAATGACTCTCTTGTGTTAAGAAAAGAGTTGGGGTTGTGAGGTTATTTATAATCGGGTTTGAGGTTGTAGAGTTATTATAATTAATAAATGTGGTACGCGTTTTCTTTATTTCATTAACTTCCTTTTGAAAGCCCCATGGCGAGTCATTAATTCCTTAACATGCGCCCACACTAATTATAATAAATATCATTGAATAAAATTATATTTCCTTAGAATCCTGACTTGAAAAACTACACGGCGTGTATTAATAAATACACGGCGTGTACTTGTTTTTCATTGAAAACTACACGACGTGTACATTAAATGTACACATAGTGTATATCTTGTTTTTATTTATTCATTTCCTTTCCAAAATTAAAAGTACATAGCATGTACATTTAATAATACACGACATGTACTTGTTTTCAAAATAAAACTACACGGCATGTAATCATAGATACACGGCGTGTTCTTGTTTTATTTATTTTATTCTTCCTCCAATATTAAAACGATTTATGATTCCTTGAATAATTATTAAACCACGTATGAGAATAATAATTATTCTACTTGAGATACTTGAATACACATAGTGTGTGACCCTCTAGGCCTCTTTCTCATTGGTATTAGCCGGGCTTTCCTAAAGTCCCAGATTACTATCTAGCAACGGGTGAAGACACCCAAGAGAAAGAAGTTGATGCCGCATTGACGTATCACCTCATACGAACACTTACTGTGTAATTTAATCCCTTTGTCTCAATATCTCATCAAGAAGGTTTCATGGTATTGTCATAAACCTATATGCTTGACATGTCATTCTTTGAGAACCTGAAATAAACTTGTCGTTTACACCATGGCCATGGAATTTAATGCAATAGTTATATTTCAATCAAAGTTCCAAGATATCAACTTCCATAAATGGAAGGGATAAATCCTTCCTCGACTTACCCATTAAATACATGTCACTTGTGACGCACCCAATGTACCCTACTTCCCGCAAACTATCTTCCTGATAGTTTTCATCAGTAAATCTATGTGCACGAGTCATGACATGAGTTAATGATAATCTTCCAGTCTAAGGACCATTACACACACTCGCAGATAGCAATGTCTGATGACACCAAGACATGCGGAATTGCCACTGGCAGGTCTGTTCTCATAATCTCCCATATTGGAGATTACCAAGTATAAACTCCATGAGAGAGAGTCTCGTCTTCTTACGAGTACTCGCACATGATGGTCTGTATACTATGTGTCCTGTCATAGTATGTCATCCAACCATAGAACTTTATATAAGAATACTATTATAACATTTCAAGGTTTTAATCATAGCGGGGATATGCCATGACCTTATCAATGAAACAAATATTCCCGAACATTATTATATTATAGTCATCCAGAACAATGAAAAATATATAATAAGTGAACATTCTTGTAATCAAGGTACAAAATAGTTGGTTCTTAGGACACCAACCATTACAGGCTCCGCGTCGTGGCTTTGAGAGGCACGTCGCGGGGCCTCTCTTATCTTCTTTCCTTCCTTCAAATATTTTAGTGCCAACAGACATTAATAAATAAAATATCTTATAATATTGATTAATTTTTAAACACTAATAATGTACAAGTTAAATTTATATTAGTTAGACATTTTCTAAGAAAATAGAACTCCCAATCCCCTTTTCATTTTTGGATAAGGGGAGATTTAATATTTATTTGATATTAATGAATAAGGAAATTGAAAATACTATGGTTAATTATCATTAATTATTAAAATGATCAAAACTGCAATTTTATTTGTAAAATAGAAAAAAATACAATTTCAATACATATAGAAATGTATTAATTTTCTTTAAAGTAAAAGAGAAGTGTTTTGTTTCTTCTAGTTATGATTTATAGATTTTTAATTATTTTTGTTTGATAGAATCAACTATACAGCTAAAGTTAAATTATTTAAAATATTATATTTGTAACACCCCAAGCTTCCATGGTACACTTCTCTTTGAATAATAGAGCAGCGTGTGTTGTATGCAACCTCGAGTTCTAACGCACCGTGACCAATAAAGTAGCCGTTATGAATAGTAATACCCAATTTTTGAAATTATATAAATTTTATATTTCAAAATGGACTTCATTTTTGGATTCGGAATATCAAAATTAGCCTATGTTTAATTTTTGGTATTTTTCTGAGAACTTCCAAATTTTTTATGAATAGTGAAAAATGCTTCAAAACAACTTTTTTAATCAAAATAATTTATAGTGATAAATTATAATATTGAGTTGTTTTAAAGTATAATTAGAATATATTTTTACCATTTTATCTAACAGTGGTCATTACAATTAATTCCACTTTGAAATTGGATATAAACAATTGTCAATCTTTTGATATATGTTGTTTCTTAAAAACACGCTATTTGTTGTTACAGCAAGAATTAGTTATAAAATTAATTAATACAACTTATATTTTTGTATTTTTGTAAAATAGAAATCATTTTTGAATTCGGAATATCAATTATATCTTAGGGTGAAATTTTGGCATTGTTCTGAAAAACTTCAATTTTTGATGAATAGTGAAACCACTATGTGGTAGTTAAAAAACTGATTTTTCGTTTAAATGAAACTTTAACGCTTCTATGAATTGAGTTTCAAAAATCCTACATACATGGTTGTCATTAAGATGTAAAATGTGGTTCAATGGGATTAAAATAATTTTTCGGTGAATAGTAATTATTATGTTTTATTAATCGCGATTAATGGTAATTAGTGAAATTTAAGGTAAAATGATATTATAAAAATATGAAAATACCATTACACTTGTCCTACCCTTATTGGATGAGTCATGGCCGACCAAGACAATCCATGGGTCATCTTGGGGACCCCATGGAGCCACATGGGTATGAAAATGACATTAATAACTTTTTATTTAAAGTAAAAATAAAATTATCACAAACATGTGTTGTTTTACTAAAAAAGTATTACATGGGGTTATATAAGTTAACTTTTAGAATATAAATATTAATTGGAAAGCTACACAGATTTCCTAAATCATGTTAATTATTTTATAATTTTTATACATTAAATAAATTAAATTATTTATGACACTATGATGATGCAGCGATTACCTCATTAATTAACAATTTAAATAAAATGAAAATATAATGTAAAATATAAGACTTACAATTGTCAAAAACCTATTGGATTAGTATATTTCTAACTCTTATCACCTTATCCTCTAAATATATAATTGTGGGACATTTTAAATCCTAAAATCATTTCATAATAATGTAACATTTCATGATTTTCCAAGAGTGCCCTTCCTATCCTCTTATAAAAGGCCCCCACCTCTACCACCTTATTCACACCTTCAAGCTATTTGGCTCGGAAAAAATCTGACCAAATACTCTCCCAACTTCCCTCTCTTACTCTTAGAAGCCTAACTTTGGGCAGAAGTCTTCCCAAGGAAGCATTTGGCTCAAATCAAAAAGAGTTACCCGATTTTAAAGATAATGTATTCACTTAGGTTCTTTTGTTTTATTTTGATTCTTCAACCCCATAAACTCTTTTTATTCCTATCTTTTGTAAAAAAACCAGTATGTTCAATATACTAGGATTTTGTTATGATAAGTATTCGAGCTACACTTACACACACATCTGTCTAATGGTTAAAGAACATACTGTTTCTGTGGATGGCGAATTACTGCCTCACAAAACGATGATTGTTCTATCTTCTCCTACCACCTCTCATGGGGGCCATTAAGATGAAAATATATTTATTTATGACATATATTATATTTATTTCCTTTCTATGCTTCTGTATCTTACATTTAAAACATATCTTTATTCTTTTCATGCTGTGCGCATGCGATAATTTCATTTGAGGAAGTGTGGACTGCCGCCCCCTCAAAGTGATTTGAATCATTAATGCCATATGTGGGATGTATAAAGGATTGAGTAAATGATATTATATTTTATATTATACTGGAATTATAATATAACAATATATCATTTTTATTTCATTCCATTAAATATGAAATAGAAATGAAAGTAGCGTTCATGTGTACGTACGGCTTACCATCTACATGAACGGTGCATTTCATTTCTTACCTCTAAATGTAATGTAATATTAAAAATGAATATATATAATGGATATATATGATATATATGATATCTAAATCATGAATATAATTCTGGATGTAATGGACATATTACCACGTGAACAACATGTAATTATAAGAAGTTTATTTTTGACTCAAGTACCAAAGATCGACAAAACGACCATTATTAACTTAAATAATTACATAATGTTCATAACATGGTAATAAGTGATATAAAAGGTATAATAAACTTGAAAAAGTTTCTTAATCAATTGTAAATTAACTCTAGTTTATTATTTTGGAGGTTAAAGTACAGTCAAGTCAAGTCGGACATGAGGTAAGGGAACTTCTTAACCCAATTTCAGTTCATTGGGTTAATCTCCTACTTTCAAATTATGTCATGATATTATTATGTCCTATCTTGTATTTGTACTTTATTTATGTGTAATTATAGTGAATACACATAATAGATCTGTTTTATTTAAAAAAATGATCTTTTTATGGACTTCGTCTCAATCTCCTTTCATTGAGGCATATCCTGTTTTATACACAACATTATTTTATATTGTGTAAAAACCCCTTTGACTTTTACGTTTATTCAAAAAGAATCTTTTTATACGATGCGTTTTACTAAAAGATAAAAAGGAATGTTTTTTGTCATACGTATGCGGCGACAACGACTTCTCCGCCACCGTGACCATTATTTGAGTTTCGGCTTCCTCTACAAGCCATAATTTTTTAATAAAAAAATAAATAAAAATTTTTAATTTTATTTTATTTTTCTATTGAAAATGGTTTTGAAAGAATTTTTTATTATATCAATGTGTTTTATTGATATCTTGTGATTGTAATGTGGGAATTTTATGTTTCGTTTATGCATGTTTTATGTGATACGATTATGTTATGGTTTATGATATGTTTAAACCTGTTCATATGAGGAATGCATTGGACTTAATAAGTGACGGGTGGAGCCCGCTATAGCTCCTTGATGCATTGGCAGGTCTCATGAGACAAACTAGTGTCTTGGCACGAGGCCTTGACAAAATCTTATTTGTAGTCTTGGCACGTGGCCTTGGCTATGTGGTTATGATTGTCTGGCATTATGCATTCCATCATTATGAAAGTGGTTATTGATATTGCATGTGATTATTCGACTAGTAGAATATCAATGTGAATAAGAAAATGGAATTATTTCATTTTATTTTTGCTATATTATGATGAAGTTCAAGTTTAAAAGGCTTTTGTTTTAGGTATACATTGCCCTAAATGTTAATGTTTATTTATGAAAGCTTCTGCTATATTGTTATCCTTAGTGAGCATCTGAGCTCACCCCTTCCAATGTTTTAATTTTTCCAGGATGTGAAGAAGTATATTATGAATGACCTGCAGAGATAGTATGAGGGGATATGAAGACAAGATGTTGTTGCAGTTTTTTTTACTTTATGATGTAATGTAATACATATGAATGTATCTAGTGTTTCCAAGGCTAATAAACTAATCGGCCTTTCGAGACTTGATCTTTTGTGATCATGCCAATGTTACGCAATAATGCACCGACTCTTGGTAACTAGGGTCGGGGCGTTACAATTGGTATCAGAGGTAGTTTAGTACTAACCATGGAAGCTAGATTTAGATCAACTCTAATTAGACCACATATCCCTAAGATAGACTTTGAGGATTAGTATAGAAGAACTTCCTAGAATTTTGGTATTATAAAGATTTTTGCGAGTTTTCTAAGAAACACATCAGTGTCTGGATACAAGAAGGTAGAGGCGGCTCTAGCACAAATGTACATAGGGGTAAAACCCGAAAAAACTGCTTTGAGCTAGACTCGAACAGGAACTGGTGCACGACAATGGGCATTGTTGCACTCTTGGTTACGAAACTCCCGGGGGATATGTTTCGGATAATTCTCATTTTCTTTACAAACCATTACGAAGGGTTTATGAGTATATACATCATCAATGAATTTTTTTATGATTATAGTTCAATTTATGTTAAGTGTTTTACAAGTATGGAATTATGTATTTGAATTTATAAACTAATCTAGTTAATGATATTGTTTATAAATGGGGCCTAGTGGGAGGAATGTAAACCGTATCAATGCACGCACTCCATGTAGGGATTTCCCTCCTTTTCAAGATAATTATAATGGAGTTAGTGATACAACTGGTGTTGATATTCTTATCACCATACTGGGACAACTCACTCGGGTTATGAATAATAACCTTACTCATATGGAGCACCCTGATCTTCAACATGGAGGATCAATGTTAGACCACTTCATGAGGCAACAACCGCCAACATTTAATGGGGGTACAAATCCATTAGTATCTGAGCAATGGATAAAATCCTAAGAGAAAATATTCCATACCTTGGGGAGTAGTGAAAGGGAAAAGGTTGTCATGACAGTTTACCGCCTCACTGGAGAAGCTGATCAATTGTGGTCATTGATTCAAAACACAAAGGAAGATGATGAAGTATTAAATATGGAATGGAGGGAGTTCAAAGAGATTTTCTTAGAAAAATACTTTCCTCGTGACCATCGAGTAGATATGAAAAGGCAATTTCCGATTCTAAGACAAAAGGAGGATGAGAATGTCGCAAAGTATGAGGCCAACTTTACAAGGTTAGCGAGGTATGTTGTAGATTAGATACGTAACCCAAGAAGTAAGATTGACCGTTTATTTGACGGGTTAAAACCATTTCTCCGTCAAGCATTAGTATCACAATCTTTCTCAACGTATGAAGATATTTTCTCATGTGCTATCAAGACAGAAAAAGAATTCTCTAAGTCTTATGAAAACAAAGTAAAGCAAGAGAAGAAGGGGACGGTGGAACAAGAGATACATAAAGGGAAAAAGGGAAAGAATTATTTTCCATTATGCGATAATTGTGGGAAGAATCACCCCGGTACTTGCCTAAAAGGAATGTGAGTTTGTTATAAATGTGGAGAAAAAGGTCATCAGGCTCGTTATTGCAAGGGAAAGAAAGAGGCTATCAATGTTGTATGCTACAATTGTAGGGAAACGGGGCATTATGCAAATTAATGTCCTAAGCGTTAGGGGAACATACCTCAAAAAAGGCCAAGGGATCAAGGTGAATCTTATGCCGTCACTATAGTTGAAGTGGAATAATTAATGTATTGGTGCTTTTGGACTGAAGCATTATATTCTGGTTATAAGAATAATGTGATATATATAAGGATTGTACTACAGTACTTATTTTTTTCATTAAGGTTTTAATATGATGAAGGTAATCATATTTTTAGTATGTGACAATAAGAGAAACTTTACTTTGTTGGGGGAATCTGATGAATTGATTTTGGAATTTAGATACCTTTTAGAGAATGTCTGTACAGAGGTATTTTGGATAACCATAAAGGTTGGATTGGATTAATTTGAGCTTTGGATAGTATTGTTTAAGGTTAAAACATTTCTGAAGATTATTTTTGGAGTATTATAATACTATAGTTTTAGGAAAAGGACAACCTGCTGGTCGGCGAATAACCCGTCGTGTCGGACAAAGCTGTAGGAATTGAACCCACAACCATAGTTGGACAAGCCTTTATTACCTACCACTAGCCTACAGGAAGTCCATAGTTATTACAAAATATCTTTCCTAATCTAAATGGTATGTGTTAATATTTGGAACCTTATAAGATTAGGATAAATATAATATTTTTGAGTTCTATTATCTTTTTGAGTGAAATATGGGTTTTTGGTGAAAATTTATTAAATAATGAAAGTCTACATGACATGTATGTATATTTCCTTACGTTCTTAGTAAATCTTCTAAATAAATTCCTCAACTTTATGAATGGTAACATAAAACAAAAACGTTGTCGGTTAACTTTTACTACTGGGGAATCAATGATCGTTTAACAAATCACAAGTTTGTGATTTTCTTGTAGCTAAACTTTCTCCTAACCCTATTTTATACAACTCTCCATCAGAACTTGATAGTTTTTTTCCTCCATATCCATGTTTTCATAGAATCATAGTATTGGCTATCTCAGGTGACCTTTGTACTTCTCTTTCTTTCTTTTAAAGTTATATTTTTATTAACCTTATTTCTGATGTGGGTTTTCCACAAAGGTATTTTATATTTTAAACCTTTTATATTCAAAAAAAAATTTCAAATTGCGAGGATTCAATTTGTTGAAGGATGGGAGAATGTAACACCCCAAGCTTCCATGGTACGCTTCTCTTTGAATAATAGAGCAGCGTGTGTTGTACGCAACCTCGAGTTCTAACACACCGCGACCAATAAAATTAGCCGTTATGAATAGTAATTGATTAGCCAATAAAAACACATATTTTGATTACATTTTAAGGGTATTAAATATTCATTTTTTATCTTATGGGCCTGAGTTAGTGGATTTTAATTTTGAACATCAATTCTCATCATTTGTACACTTCATGCCTAATATGCACCAATTTAGGCCCAATGTTTAATCTGATTTCAAAGAATGTAATTATCCATATTTTAATTTGATATTTTTTGAAATGGATATAAACTTAAATATGAACATTTTTCATTCAGGGATCAATGTAGGATTCATAAAGGATGATGAGGATTTTTGGCGAAGAAAGGAAACAATTCTGGAGAAGGCAGATTGGATATCATCCCACTGATCAGACTGTGGGGCCCACAATACCGGCCCAATGAAGCCTAAAATTTATAGGAGACTCTAGTACATATAGGGGAACAAATAATTCTTCTAGAGATAGTGCTAATTCGTCCTCAATTGTTGTGATTAAGGCGGTCCAAGTTAAAGATTCAATTCTGGGCCAGATTCTGCGGCCCAGAACAACAGCCCACTATTTCAATCATATCTCCCGAACCACAAATTATTTTGGGCTGAAATTTTACAGGCTGTTAGGGGACATCCGTGGAGTCATTTAAGTAATTTAGGGCCCACTAAAATTTGTCCTTATAGAAGGTCCTTTAGGTGCTTCTTTCTGGTGGATGCAAGCTACCTGCAACTTCGGGGAAAGAAGTGAAAAAGTCTCTCATCATTAATGTTCCACCCACCTTTCCCCAACATAATTAATTAAAGGCTCATGGGATGTTGGGGGATCGGCCAAGGCTTCATTTGTTCCTATTTAAGGCAGTAGTGGTGGTGGATTTAGGGATCTTGGGTGCTTTCGTTTCATTGTAATGTTATTATGCCAATTTGCCTTTGTAATGTTCTTCCCTCTCATGTATGTTGTTTGAATCAACTTAGTCTTCAATAAAAGTTCTTCTTCTTCTCTTATTATATTCTTATTCATATCACCTTGATACCGTTGCCTCAAGGTGTGAAATTTTTCACACCAAACCTTGTGATTTTGTTCACACAACGGTGGAGTGATCGTTATTTTTGTTGTTTTTACTTCTTCAATTCCACCCTCATAAGTCTACTTTCCGCTTCCGTTGAGAACTTGTCATCAATGGAGGGCTAGCTATTTTATGAGTTGATCCAAGGGAGTAGCAAGGGGCTGGATTTAATGTTATTTTTCACTCCCTAAATGCTATTAATTTCTTTTAATTGAGTTTCTTTCATTCAATGATTTTTATTCTTCCTCTTCCTTATTGAATTTATTCACCCCACTTTCATGTGATAATTACAACCTTTACCTTGGAGTGCTCATGAAAATGATCCTACAAGTGTATAGGTGATTATCATATGTTTTGAAGGTGTTTAATCAGTAAGTGATGAGGTTAGTTTGAATTCATTGCATGAATCCTTCTCGAGTTAATGAAATTAAAATTGTAAAAAAAAGGAATTCATTCAATCCACCCCGAGCAATAACCTAGGATCAACTCATTTTCTCATAATTTGAATTCACATAGATCTTTTAGTGCTCTTTTAAAACAATTTAAAATCAACCTTAGTTTGCCACTTCATAGCCAAAAATCCATCTCTTTTTATTGAGTGTCAAAATGTTCTTCTTAGGTCTCTGAGGATTCGACAACCCAAGCTACACTACAAGCGACTGCTTAACCCTTAAAACTCGGGTAAATTTGGGCGAAACCAAATTTTGGCGCGGTTGCCGGGGACCAAGTAATTTCCTTAGACAAAAAACTTCTTTCCTCACCCCCATTCTTCTATTCTCACCCAATATCTCTTATCTTTTCCCTTTCTCGCTTTTTTTGGCGCATGTATGCCTTCACACGCGATAACTCAAACAGACTAGTTAGGGTGGAAAGTCATAGGATAGGGGAGTCAAGTACACCATTGGATCCTAACCTTCCTAATACCCCAGAGTTAAAGATTGAGTCAATTTCAATGGATGGTCTTCAAAGAAACCAACTCATAAACCTGGGCGGGAACCAAAATGGAAATCTAAATGAGGCAGCCCCAAATTTGGGGAATGCAGTCGATCAAACCATGAATGACTACCATAAACCTACCTGGACCAATGAACCCTCTTGAATTAGGCATGATGCCCTAGAAGATGCCCACTATGTCTTTAAACCTCATGTCCTAAATCACCTTCCAACTTTCCATGGGATGGAGTCAGAAATTTCTTACCTTCATGTCAAGGAGTTCAATGACATTGTTGAAACCATGTGCTCACCACATCAACTTGAGTCAGCTATGATGAGGCTCTTTCCTTTCTCACTTAAGGATCGAGCAAAGAACTGGTTAAATAATCTGATACCTTCATCAATCCATACATGGAACCAACTGAAAAGGTAATTTTACAAAAAATACTTCCCCCATCACAAAACCATTGCACTAAAAAAGAGCATCCAATTTTTTTTTGAAAAAGAGGGAGAGTCATTTTATGAAACATGGGGGAGGTTCAAAGACACCCTAAACATGGTTCCACACAATGGTTTTTCTATTCCTGAACAAGTAAGAATTTTCTATGAAGGTTTGGGCCCGGGGAACAAACAATTCATTGACATGATGTGTAATGAGACCTTTAAAAACAAATCCCCAAATGATGCTTACGAGTATATAGAAATCCTTGCTGAACAAAACCAAACATGGGGAACATCACCTTATTCTAAAAAGCCACAAAGAAATACTAGAATGCATACACTTAGAGAAGAGTAAAGCCTTAGGGCGAATCTTACAGCACTCTCTAGGAAGGTTGAAGAGATAGACCATAGGAAGATCAATGAAATCCAAACTGTAGACTCTGTTTGCACAATCTGTGATAAACATGACCACAAAACAGACAACTGCCCAACCATTCCATCCATCAAGGATGTTCTTTTAGGAGGACCACCTGCTGAATTCAATTCCCTAAACTTTCAAAAGCCTCAATACCCAAACACATTCAACCCAAGGTATAATGACCACCCAGGATTCTGATGGAAAGATAACCAACAACCTAGCCAACCACAAGGACCAAAACCCTACCCTACACAAAATTTTCAAAACCATAACCAATTCCAACCACAACCAGTCCAATACCAACATCCTACAGTCCAATACCAACAACCCATCCAACAACCAAAGTATCCTCCTAGGATAACCCAACCAACACAAACACCTTCCCAAACTGTCCCTCTCCCAATCCTTGAACAACTGTGCAAACAAATGGAATGGATGAACTCAGAAGTCTCTTCCCTGAAACAAGAACTTCAAACCATCAAAACTGGAAAGGCACCCATGCCCACACAGGCCATTCAACAACAAACATCAAGCAGGGAGACAAATTGCACTCAAACAGCTCATGAACAACTAAAGGCTGTGACAGTTTTGAGAAGTGGGAAATCAATTGAGAAACCTGAATAAATAGTTCAAAACCCACCTGAAGATTCAAAATCTAATGAAAATTCAAGTGAAACACATGAAAAAACTGAAGATACTAATAAATATATGAAAGAAACAACTCTTCAAAAAACAACCCCACAACCTGCCCTATTTCCTCAACGCATGAGGGGGAAAACCAAGCCAGAATTGAGTGAAACATTGAGGGAAATATTCTCACAAGTCAAGTTAAACATTCCAATCCTCGGTTCCATTCAAAATATTCATGCATACTCAAAATACCTTAAGGACCTCTACACATTTAAACGGAAATTCTCACATAAGAACCAAGTCCTTCTGGCAGCAAATGTTAGCACAACAATCCAAGGAACCCTTCCTCCAATGATGAAAGACCCAGGATGCCCTTACATAAATGTTGAACTAGGAGAGAACAAAGTTGTCAAGGCCTTGTGTGATCTAGGATCCAGTGTGAACCTCATTCCTTATGCTATATATTGTCAGTTAGGGCTCGAAGAACTCCAACCCACATCTGTCACTCTTCATCTTGCTGATCGTAGTATTCGAGTTCCAAAGGGGATCTTAAAGGATGTTTTGGTGAAAGTTGAAAATTTCATTTACCCAGCTGAGTTCATTGTTCTAGACAATCACCCAAGCTTAGGTCCTAGAATGAAAACCCCAATCATCCTTGGTCATCCCTTGCAACAATCAAATCTGTTATCCGAGTCCGAAATGAGAACATGACCATCACCTTTGGAAGCATGATTCTAGACTTGAACATCTACAATGAAAACTCTCAAATTGGGGATGATGAAGAGATCCATGAGGTTAATTGGATAGGTAGTGTTGATAGTTAACTCAATGAACATAAAGGAATTACTGAAGGATGTTTAAGTCAAGAAGAGATTGATTTTCTTTGTTCACATGAGGGAAATTTGTCTCCTTGGCTTGAATCTATTGATGATTGCTCTATTGATGATTTTCTGGAATCACCAATCAATGATACCATGGGTGAAATCAATAACATCGAGTCCATATCCCTTCATGAAACTACTATAGCTAATTTAGTGGATGAAAATTCTCTTCACAAGGAACCAATTTTGTCAAGAAATCTGAACAAAGAAACCGAGTTCAATACAAAGTCTCATCCTTTCTTGGAAAGTGATAACCACTCTGATCTTGAATTTAAGGTTTTACCTTAATCACTCAAGTATGCGTTATTAGGGGAAAATCAATCCTTTCATGTTATCATTTCTTCCTCTCTTGAAGCCAATCATGAGAGGATGCTTCTAGATGTCCTAAGGAGACAGAAGAAATCCATTGGATAGACCCTATCAGATATTCCTGGGATTAGCCCACTTATCGGGACTCATAGAATTGTTCTAGAATTCGATTCAAAGCCATGTTGTCAACCTCAGTGGCGACTCAATCCTAATATCATGGAAGTAGTGAGAAAAGAACTTTTGAAATTTTTAAAAGCTGGTATCATCTATCCTATAGCTGAGAGTGAGTGGGTTAGCTCAATCCATGTGGTTCCAAAGAAGGTTGGAATCACAGTAATTACCAATAATGATGGAGAGATGCTTCCAACAAGTGTTAGTAGTGGATGGAGAGTCTGTATTGAATATAGGAAGATCAACTCTTGTACCAAGAAAGACCATTTCCCCTTGCCCTTTATAGATTAAGTCCTCGAGCGAGTGGTGGGTCATCAATTCTACTACTTCCTAGATGGATTCTCAGGGTATAATAAAATCGAATTATCCATAAAGGATCAAGGAAAAACAACCTTCACCTGTCCATTCGGCACTTTGGCCTTCAATCGCATGCCCTTTGGGTTATGTAATGCCCCTGGTACCTTCTAGCGGTGCATGATGGGAATCTTCTCGGACATAGTGGGGGATTGTTTAGAAGTCTTCATGGATGATTTCTCCATCTTTGGGGATACTTTTGAGGGATTCCTTCTAAATGTTAAAAAGGTTTTGTCAAGGTTTGAGGATAAGAATCTCATACTAAATTGGGAAAAATTCCATTTCATGGTAAGGGAAGGACATGTTCTAGGTCATCTGGTATCTGGTAGAGGGATTGAAGTAGATAAAGCTAAGGTTGAAATCATTCGTCACCTTCCCTCTCCTAAAAATGTTAAGGAAGTGAGGTCCTTCTTAGGACATGCTAGCTTTTATAGAAGGTTCATTAGGAATTTCAGCTCTATTTCTCGACCACTTTGTGCTCTATTGGTAAACGATGCTCTATTTTTATGGACAGAATGCTGTGAGAAATCATTTTTTACACTCAAGTCAACTCTTATATCTCCACCTATCATGCAATCTCCAAATTGGAAACATCCTTTCGAGATCATGTGTGATGCAAGTGACTTCGCTGTAGGAGCAGTCTTAGGACAACGGTGTGAGAAAACTCTTTGCGTCATTGCTTATGCAAGCAAATCTTTAAATGATGCACAAATAAACTACACCACCACTGAGAAAGAGATTCTTGCTGTTGTCTTTACTTTAGGTAAATTCAGGTCTTATCTCTTAGGATCACCCATCATTGTCTTCACTGACCATTCAACCCTAAAATACCTTTTCCGAAAACAAGATGCCAAGGATAGATTGATTAGGTGGTTCCTTCTTCTTCAAGAGTTCGATTTAACCATTAAGGATAAAAAGGGTGTTGAAAATGTTGTAGCTGATCACCTCTCAAAGATGGAATTCAAAGACAACTCACACCACCTCTCTGTGTCTGATTCATTTCCCGATTAGCACCTCTATTCAGTGAGTTATTGCCCTTGGTATGCTGACATAGAAAACCATTTGGTGACTGGTGACATTCCAGAATTCCTGGGGACCAAAGCTAAGAGGAAATTCCTTTCTGATGTCAAACACTACGTGTTTGATGATCCTTACCTCTTCATGTTCTGTCCTGATAAAATCATCAGGAGATGTGTTCCTGAGTCTGAGCAAGAGTCCATTCTAAAATTTTGTCTTGGAGAGGCATGTGGAGGCCACTTTTCTATAAAGAAAACCACTGAAAATGTCCTCCAAAGTGGTTTCTACTGGCCGAACCTCACAAAAGATTCCTTCCAATTCTGCAAAAGTTCTCCTCAGTGTCAACAATTAGGATCCATTTCCAAAAGAAATCAAATGCCCCTCACTCCCATTCTAGTCGTTGAAATCATTGATTGTTGGGGAATTGATTTCATGGGACCCTTTCCAAACTCTAAGGGATACCTCTACATCCTCTTAGCTGTTGATTACGTCTCAAAATGGGTTAAGTCCATTCCCACCAAGACTAATGATCATCAAGTTGTGATCTGATTTCTAAACGAGCATATCTTTTCTAGATTTGGAATTCCGAGGGCCATAATCAGTGATCGTGGAACCCATTTCTGTAATCGCCCATTATCTTCACTCATGTCTAAGTCCGGAATTTCTCATAAAGTTTCCACTGCGTACCATCCTCAAACCAATGGTCAAGCTGAGTTAGCAAATAGGGAGATTAAGCAAATTCTTGAAAAAACCGTCAACCCCTCTAGGAAAGATTGATCTAAGAAACTCTTGGATTCTCTTTGGGCATATCTTACAGCATTCAAAACCATCCTAGGAATGTCACAATATAGGTTGGTTTATGGAAAAGCATGCCATTTACCTGTTGAAATTGAGCATAAGGCATTTTGGGCAATCAAGAAAATGAATTTCGACATTTATTTAGCTGAAGAAAAGAGGAAGTTAGATCTTAATGAACTTGAGGAACTTAGGATGGAGGCGTATGAAAATTCAAGGATAAATAAAGGTAGAGTTCAAGCCTACCAATCTAGGAATGTCAAAGTCAAACAATTTGAACTTGGAAAACGTGTGCTCTTATATAGTTCAAAACTTCATTTACACCCGGGAAAGTTAAGGTCTAGATGGTCAGGTCCATTCATAGTGCATCATGTGTACCCCCATGGGGTAGTAGAGATTCAGGATCCCACAAGTGGTAACATTTTTGAGGTCAATGGTCATAGGTTAAAACCATTCATTGAATCATTCAATAAACAGGAAATAGAGGAAGAGTTACCAGAGCCAACCTATGAACCAGGAAAAAATTGATAGATTTAGGATCCATGTCGGGCTAACGACGTTAAATAAAAGCGCTACACGGGAGGCAACCCGTGGTCTTCATGTTTCTAATCTTTGTGAATCATTTTTTTTCTTCTTTCTTTCCTTCTTCTTCATTTTTTATTTAAAAAAAATAGATTGTTGACCTGTTCTTATTTTATGAGTAAGGATGGCTATGAAAGGGGAGCATTGTATTCATCCGTGTCACGCGGTGCGATCCCTGAGTAATACCTTACCCCGAAATTTAAGAGAAGACAATGTATCATCAGTTTATGTTATTTGTACCTTTTTTAGGTTAAAAAAATACAAATATATATATATATATATATATATTAATTTTTTTTAAAGGCATGTCATAGGTCATTAGGAAAATCTGGTCACAACCATCCAAGCCATTGGGAGACAAACCAGAACTGAAGGGAGACATGGGAATGCATTTTGAACATCAACCACCAGGTGACTTCATTCCATAATTTTCATTTTCAATGTCTTCGTTGAACTTCTATCCTACCCCTTCTATGTTTCAATTCTTTAGACACCAGGGATAGTGTTATTCTAAGTTGGGGGGGAGATGAAAATGTGTGGAAGGAAAAATGTCATTAGCCTTGAACATGATAACACACATTCCAAACTCTGAAATTGGATATCAAATAATTTTGCAAGCCTTGATTCTGATTTTAATGCAAGTTTATGTTCATGGGCATAGATATTGGAAAGTGCAGTTGTCCGATGTGATTTTTTACTATTATATTTTCATACATTTAATAAAAAAACATAATGCACGTCCTCTAGATTGTGGGGTTTTAGTTTGAGTTCTTGGTGACCCATAATAAATAGCATAGGATTGGTGATCATTTTAATTTTAACATGAGTATTCAAAAAAAATCAATTGCGCGTAGAGCAATAAATTAACCTAATGTGTGGCTTTCGGCACTTGGGGATCATGACTCCATAGTTGTCTGGCCTAGAGTTGGGCATTTTATCTCTATTTGTGGTAATTTGAATTTTTTTTTGATTAAGTTAACTCGAGATGATGCCTGAGTATGTGAGCTTCACTTGGTGCCCTAAGGTTTTTTAGCCTGGGAGTCATCGGCAAAGTCTTTCTACATGGGTTGACTCGATTGAGTTCAATTTCAATTACCATGGAAAAATTACAAAAAAAACCCAAAAAAAAAAGAAAATAAAAAATGAGTACTCATCTTATTATTAAAATTTGATTGCTCCTAGCGCTTCCATCTTTTCTCCCTCGAATGAAAATGAACCCCCATGTCTATTGTGACACACAACTCTTCATCATGCTTAATTGAATTTGGATGAAATATGGCAATGAATTTGAACAAAGGAATGGGCTTGGGCTTGGGCTTGAGATATGCCTATGGACATAGTTGGGTTTAAATGATTTTTATGGGTTTCATAATTTTTTGGTATGTTATCTTTGGGTGAGAAATGTGTATTAAAATGTTTTTGGAAAAGGTCATTTGAATTTCATTTTTGTGAGATATATTTTGATCGGGACTAGCAAAACTCAAGTTGGGGGGGGGTGTGATTAGCCAATAAAAACACATATATTGATTACATTTTAAGGATATTAAATGTTAATATTTGATCTTATGGGCCTGAGTTAGTGGATTTTAATTTTGAACATCAATTCTCATCATTTGTACACTTCATGCCTAATATGCACCAATTTTGGCCCAATGTTTCATTTGATTTCAAATAATGTAATTATAAATATTTTAATTTGATATTTTTGGAAATGGATATAAACTTAAATATGAACATTTTTCATTCAGGGATCAATGGAGGATTCATAAAGGATGATGCAGATATTTTGCGAAGAAAGGAAACAATTCTGGAGAAGGCAGATTGGATATCAGCCCACTGATCGGACTGTGGGGACCACAATACAAGCCCAATGAAGCCCAAAATATATAGGAGACTAGAATACATATAGGGGAACAAATAATTCTTCTTGAGATAGTGCTAATTCGTCTTCAATGGTGGTGATTAAGGCGGTCTAATTGACGATTTAATTCTGGGCCAGATTCTAAGTCCCAGAAAAATAGCGCACTAGTTAAATCATATCTCCCGAACCACAATTTATTTTTGGCTGAAACATTACAGGGTGTTAGGGGACATTGGGGGAAGCATTTAAGTATTTTAGGTAACACTCAAATTCGGCCTTCTATAATTTCCGTTAGGCGCGTTGTTCCGGTGGATGCAAGCTGGCTGCAACTTCGGGGCAAGAAGTGAAAAAGTCTCTAATCATTAATGTTCCACCCACCATTCCACAACATAATTAATTAAAGGCACATGAGATGTTGGGGGATTTGCCAAGGCTTCATTTTTTCCTATTTAAGGCCTTAGTGGTGGTGGATTTAGGGATCTTTGGTGCTTTCTTTTCATTGTAATGTTATTATGCCAATTTGCCTTTGTAATGTTCTTCCTTCTCATGTAAGTTGTTTGAATCACCTTAGTCTTCAATAAAAGTTCTTCTTCTTCTATTATTATGTTCTTATTAATATCACCTTGATAATGTTTCCTCAATGTGTGAAATTTTTCACACCAAACCTTGTGATTTTGTTCACACAACGGTGGAGTGATTTTTATTTTTGTTGTTTTTACTTCGTCAATTCCACCCTCATAAGTCTACTTTCCGCTTCCGTTGAGAACTTGTCATCAATGGAGGGCTATATTTTTTATGAGTTGATCCAAGAGAGTAGAAAGGGGCTGGATTGAATGTTATTTCTCACTCCCTAAATGCTATTAATTTTTTTAATTGAGTTTCTTTCATTCAATGATTTTTATTCTTCCTCTTCTTTATTGAATTTATTCACCCCACTTTCACGTGCTAATTACATCCTTTACCTTGGAGTGCTCATGAAAATGATCCTAAAAGTGTATAGATGATTATAATATGTTTTTAAGGTGTTTAATCATTAAGTGACGAGGTTAGTTTGAATTCATTACATGAATCCTTCTCGAGTTAATGAAATTAAAATCGTAAAAAAAAGGAATTCATTCAATCCACCCCGAGCAATAACCTAGAATCAACTCATTTTCTCATAATTTGAATTTGCATAGATCTTTTAGTGATCTTTCAAAAAAATATAAAATCAACCCAATTTTTCCACTTCATAGCAAAAAATCCATCTCTTTTTATTGAGTGTCTAAAGGTTCTTCTTAGGTCTCTGAGGATTCGACAACCAAAGCAACACTACAAGCGACCGCTTAACCCTTAAAACTTGGGTAAATTTGGGCGAAACCAGTAATACCCAATTTTTGAAATTATATAAATTTTATATTTCAAATTGGACTTCATTTTTGGATTCGGAATATCGAAATTTTCCTATGTTGAATATTTGGTATTTTTCTGAGAACTTCCAATTTTTTATGAATAGTGAAAAATACTTAAAAACAACTTTTTAATCAAAATAATTTATTGTGATAAATTATACTATTGAGTGGTCTTAAAGTATAATTAGAATATATTTTTACCATTTTATCCAATGGTGGTAATTAAATTAATTTCACTTTGAAATTGGACATAAACAATTGTCAATCTTTTGATATATATTGTTTCTTAAAAACACGCTATTTGTTGTGAAAGCGGGAATTAATTATAAAATTAATTAATAAAACTTATATGTTTTGAATTTTTTAAAATATAAATCATTTTTGAATTTGGAATATCAATTATAGCTTAGGTTGAAATTTTGGCATTGTTCTGAAAAACATCAATTTTTGATGAATAGTGAAACCACTAAGTGGTAGTTAAAAAATCGATTTTTCGTTTAAATGAAACTTTACTGCCACTATGAATTGAATTTAAAAAATCCAACATACATGGCTGTAATTATGATGTAAAATGGTGTTCAATGGGATTAAAATAATTGTTTGGTGAAAAGTAACTTTTAAGTTTTATTAATCGCGATTACAGGTAATTAGTGAAATTTAAGGTAAAAATGATATTATAAAAATATGAAAATACCTTTACACTTGTACTACCATTATTGGATGAGTCATGGATGACCAATAAAATCCATGTGTCAACTTGGGGACCCCATGGAGCCACTTGGTTATGAAAATGGAATTAATAACTTTTTATTTAAAGTAAAAATAAAATTGTCACAAACATGTGTTGTTTTACTAAAACAATTATTACATGGGGTTATATAAGTTAACTTTTAGACTATAAAAATTCACTAGAAATATAAAAATATTTCCAACATAATGGTAATTTTTTTATAATTCTTAGATATTAAATAAATTAAATTATTTATGACACCATGATGATGCAGTGATTACCTCATTAATTAACGATTTAAATAAAATGAAAAGATAATGTAAAATCTAAGGCTTAAACTTGTCAAAAACCTATTGGATGAGTATATTTCTAACCCTTATCACCATAGACTCTAAAATATAATTGTGGGACCTTTTAAATCTCTAAAAAATTTCATAATAATGTAACATTTCATGACTTTCCAAGAGTTCCCCTCCTCTCCTCTTATAAAAGGCCCCCACAGCTACCACCTTATTCACACCTTCAAGCCATTTGGCTCGTCCAAAATCTGCAAAAATACTCTCCCAACTTCCCTCTATTACTCCTATAAGTATCACTTTGGGCATAAGTCTTCCCAAGTAAGCATTTGGCTCAAATCAAAAAGATTTACCTGATTTTAAAGGTAATGTCTTCACTTGGGTTCTTTTGTTTTTTTTTGCTTCTCCAACTCCCTAAACTCTTTTTATTCATATCTTTCGTAACGAAAATAGTATCTTCAATATAATAGGATGTTTTTATGATAATGTTTCAAGCTAAAATTACACACACCTCCGTCTAATGGTTAAAGAACATACTATTTCCATGAATGGCGAATTACTGCCTCACGAAATGATGATTGTTCTATCTTCTCCTACCACCTCTTATGATGTGAATTATGATGGAACTATATTTATTTATGACATATATTATATTTATTTCTTCTCTATGCATCTTTATTTTACATTTAAAACATATCTTTATGCTTTTCATGTTGTGAAAATGCGATAATTTCATTTTAGGAAGTGTGGACTATCGCCCCCTCAAAGTGATTTGAATCGTTAATGCCATATGTGGGATGTATAAAGGATGGAGTAAATGATATTATCTATTATATTATACTGTAATTATAATATAACATTATATCATTATGATTTCATTCCATTAAAAATGAAATAGAAATGAAAGTAGCGATCATGCGTACGTACGGCTTACCGTCTCCATGAACGGTGCATTTCATTTCTTACCTCTAAATGTTATGTAATGTTAAAAATGAATATATATACTGGATATATATTATATATATGATATCTAAATCATGAATATAATTCTATATGTAATGGATATTTTACCACATGAAAAACTGGTAATTATAAGAAGTTTGTTTTTGACTCAAGTACCAAAGATCGACAAAATGACCGTTATTAACATAAATAATTACATAATGTTCATAACATGGTAATAAGTGATATAAAAGGAATAATATACTTGAAAAAGGTTCTTAAGCATTTATAAAATAACTCTATTTTATTATTTAGGAGGTTAAATAATGGTCGAGTCAAGTCAGACACGAGGTAAGGGAACTTCTTAACCCAATTTCAGTTCTTTGGGTTAATCTCATACTTTCAAATTATGTCATGATATTATTATGTACTATCTTGTTTTTGTACTTTATTTATGTTTACTTATAGTGAATACACATAATAGATCTATTTTATTTAAAAAAATTATCTTTGTATGGACTTCGTCTCAATCTCCTTTCATTGAGGCATATTTTGTTTTATATACAACTTTCTTTTATACTGTGTATAAACCCCTTTGACTTTTATGTTTATTCAAAAGGAATCATTTTATATGAAGCATTTTACTAAATGACAAAAAGGAATGTTATTTTTGTCGTATTTATGCTGCGACAATGACTTCTCCGCCGCCGTGACCATTATTTGAGTTTCGGCTTCCTCTACAGGCCATAATTTTTTTTAATAAATACATAAATAAATTTTTTAATTTTCTTTTATTTTTTAATTGAAAATGGTTTTGAATGCATTTTATATTATATCAATGTGTTGTATTGATATATTGTGATTGAAATGTGGAAATGTTATGTTTCCTTTATGCATGTTTTATGTGATACGATTATGTTATGGTTTATGATATGTTTAAACATATTCATATGAGGAATGTATTGGACATAATAAGTGAAGGGTGGAGCCCGCTATAGCTCCTCGATGCATCGGCAGGTCTCATGAGACAAACTAGTGTCTTGGAACGAGGGCTTAATAAAATCTTATTTTTAGTCTTGGCACGGGGCCTTGGCTACGTGGTTATGATAGTCTGGAATTATGCATTCCATCATTATGAAAGTGGTTATTGATATTGCATGTGATTATTCGACTAGTAGAATATCCATGTGAATAAGTAAATGGCATTATTTCATTTTATTTTTACCATATTATGCTGATGTTCAAGTTTAAAAGGCTTTTGTTTTAGTTATACATTGCCGTAAATGTTAATGTTTATTTATGAAAACTTACATTATATTGTTATCCTTAATGAGCATCTGAGCTCACCCCATCCAATGTTTTATTTTTTCCAGGATGTGAAGAAGTATATTATGAATAACCTGTAGGGATAGTATGAGGGGATATGAAGACAAGATGTTGTTGTAGTTTTTTTTACTTTATGATGTAATGTAAGACTTTTTAATGTATCTAGTGTTTCCAAGGCTACTAAACTAATCATTCTTTCGAGACTTGATCTTTTGTGATCATGCCAATGTTACGCAATAATGCACTGACTCTGGGTAACTGGGGTCGGGGCGTTACAATATTATATTTTTTAATAAATAAAAAAGGATATGTCATGTAACCACAAGCTATAACAAATATGTCTAGATGATAATTCATGTGATACGTTACTTTAAAAATATTATCAAAATGAAATGATTTTCAATGTCCATTTTCATTGAAAACGAGGAAAATAAAACCAAAATACATCATGGGGACTATAAAAAGGATCCTATGAGTACTAATTTGTTTAATGAAATTACAATCGTTAGAGATATAATAAAATTCATGGAAAATACATGAGGAATCTTGGGAACTTCTAGTAGTTTCAAGTGCATTGATGATCATTTTCCCTTCTCTAAAATTTTATTGGAGGATCACATGGTTGTGAAAAATATAAATGAATTACTGAATAATGTTTTAAATGGACGAATGATCGTCACTATATTACAGTCATATGAAATTAAAACTTATAAAGATTTATGATATGTAGGCACTATAAAATTATATCCACTATAAAATTTAAATTATGTAGAGTTTACTCAATAGATGGTTGTTTTGAAGTGAATTATTAACTTGTTAGATGTAAGGTGTTCAATATAATTATATTGTTTTCAAGCATATATTATTACAAATAATATCAAAACAGATATATTTTTAAATAAAAACTACTTTTTTTTAATGTTATACCTGACATGTAGTTATTTTATTTACATTTATTAATTGAGGTATGTTTCCAAAAAATATTTTACAATTTTGGAAAAGTGTTAAAATAATATATTAAATTATTTAAATTTATTTTAATGGTATAATGGGCAATAATGTAGTCCATTTCATACAATATTTGTATAAACAGTTTATCACCAAACTTGTGTAAAATATAAAATGAATCTCATTACCTAAATTGAGATACTTTTTCATTTTACTTGGCCAAATAAATGTTGGTATGGAGAGATATATAAAAATTAAATTAGTCTTATAGATTAAAATTTATAATATACATTTTTAAATAAATTTTAGTTAGTTAGGGTAAGAATATATTGATAAAGAAACATAGGTCTTTATTAAAATTTTAACAGGTTTTTTCTACGATTATTTTACAATAAGTCTCAAGAAAATAAAAGAAAATTAATTTTATATTTATTCTCCTTTAATTCATCATTACAAAATTATTTTCATGTGATAGAATATTAAATACATTTAAATAATAATTATTTTAATCACATTAGATAATTTTTTTTGTTATAATCGCATATGAATTATTATAAACATGTGATAACATGGTCTCATATATAATGATATCAATATAAAATGGATTTAATGGAAAATATGAACCCATACTATAATGACATGATGATATTAATGTTTTATATGTCTAGGATGCATTGGTTCATTATATGTATGTACAAATACCAATTAGAGTGGAACCATATATCAAATATTTTAGTTATGTGTTTTAGTTTTTCCTTCCACATAGAAATGTTAGTGGTATCTTTTTCCTTTGATGGTGGTTGATCAAGATTATAAAAATAATTTTAAATATAGTAAACATTTTCATTAATTTATTAACCCCATATCACGAAAAATCTGAGTAGTGATTAAATTCTTCTTAAAAAGGCTATAAACCAATTTTCCCAACAACTGTATAAATTAATTAATAATTGTGGGGGTATTTTTTCTAATAATGCATATGTGTTAATTTCCTCATTTATCATTTAGGATTACTTTTTTGAATGAAAAGTAATGTTTAGGGGAGAAAAATAATTTTATAAAAGAATAATATATATTTATCTATCATTGATTGTGTTCATGATCCATTTTATCAAAATTAATGGGATATATTTTGAAACTTTACTGACCATATTGCCATTTTTTATTTGGGTTCCTTTACCCCATATTTTATAAAATGAAGATATAAATAATTTGTAAAGTTATGTGTCTGGATTAATTTTCTATTTCTTATCCAATATAAATTTTTATGTTGTCATAAAAATTGTTACAAAAATAATTTATTAAATGGAACCACGTATTATTTACAGTATCATTAAAATTTAAAACATTAGTTTCATCTAAAGTGAAAATAATTTCAATAACATAATTCATAATTCATAATTAATAAGTAATCAATTAATTGATTTTCATGAATTTAATTTAGTGATGGATGGACATCAAAATTGAAAATGATAAAATATTGAATGAAATAGATGAGACTTCATCAAAGAAACCTTTATTAACAACATTATTCCTTTTGCTCCAATTCATTTAATTACAAAATATTTTCCCAATTTTACACTCATGTTCTTCAATCTATTAATCATTACAAGGATGTTTCCCCTCACAAGGGTATTATTTAATTTTTACCTATATCCGCATATATTTTATACCTATATATAAAATGATCCTTTTAAAGAATCAATAGATGGGTTTCATAATAATTTATTAAACACATTATTCTTTCCACGTTTTCTTTACCAACCCTCATATTCATTATTTATGACCACATTATTTTAGAGATAACTACCCTTGATAAACATATATACTTCTATGTGTTTAGATTGCTTCGGGATTAATTAAAATTTCCAAAATGAGTAAATAATTTTTCATCAAAAAAATTTATAAATCCCACAATGGTTGAAATATATTCTAATATTATGTTTAGGATGTGTCATTACCTAAGCCTTTATCCTGTATTAATAATTTACTATGTCTAGGTTTTCTCCATAACTTTATCTTTTTTAACGATTTTTTAGAAGGTGATTCCTTGGAACAAAATTACCAAAGCACAAATATTATTAAAACCCTGTTTACATGAGACGAAAATACGGAATCATATTAAAATATTTTTCAGGAAAGGAAATAAGAGCATCTGAGAGGTCTTAAAACCAGGTAATATCTTGATCTACTCCCATGTTGTCCAGGATATCTGAAAATGTATTTGATTATCGATAAACATGTAGGATTATATAGTTAATATTGAGAAGTGAACCATTTAATTCCACCCAACGTGTAGTAATCGACTATGAAATATGAGTTACGCCATTTTAAATCTATTGTATGATGGTCATCGAGCCACTTTCAATCCAGAGGTTGTTACAAACAAAGAGATTGGAAAAGGAAATGGCATGTATCAAACTCAACATCTTAGCTTCAAAGGTAGTGGAAATGCCACAATTACCCATGAAACATCCCAGAATCTGACCAAGGTGATTCCTGAAGACAACACCACACCCTTTAGGGACTGGTTTTTCCTAGGAGGTGCCATCAATATTGATTTTGATCCTTCTAGGGAGAGGGGATATCCCGAAAACCTTCATATTGTGATGCAGTTGATAGAAATTTCCATTAACCTATAAAAGATTTGGGACTCCAATGTTGTGTATGGTGTTGTGGAAATGTCCCTTTTGCTATAAAGCAGCTTCATGAATTGAAATAAGGATCCGTATCTGAAATGATTTTAGATCGAGTGACTAATTTTTATGAATAATATAATTCTGATCATACCATATCATGTGGTGGAGTTTATAAAATGAAACAAGGAAGAGGACCATGATTTTTTGAGATCCTTCCATTTATGCAAATTTCTTTAGTTGAGTTTTGACATAGTCAAGAATTAACCATCTATATTAAAAAATGTCAAGAATATAGTTCCAAAGAGCAGAAGCAGTAGCATAAGAAAGGATGAGGTTGTTAGAATCTTCTCTGTGTTGATTAAATATTTTAAACATAGAGAAAAGATGGATTCCAAAAGATTGTGGGAAATTTTTAGTGGGGACTCTGTTATGAGTGTGACACCAGATGAGATTGAATCTCAAAGGATTAATCCCAGGTTAAAAAAAATTCATCCAGCTATAATCATTTTCAGATTTATAGAGATAATGATTGTAGAAATTTTATAGTTAAGAATACTATTGTGAGTTGGTTCCCAAATTATGAAATCATTAGATTAAGTGAAATAGTAATTTTCAGTGACATTCAGAATAGTATCAAGGAGGTGATCATGTTGAGAGTTTAAAATATCTTTGATAGTGCTGTTAATATTTTTAGGAGTTTGATCAAATGATATCTTAGAAATTAATGGTGTTCCAGTCTAGTTATCCAACCAAAAAATCATGGATGAGTCCCTGGAGACCATCCATATGGAATTATTCATAATATTTGTGAAGGAGTGTTTGATGGAAGGTTATATGAAATAACTAATACAATTAAAATTTAACACCATAAGTTTGTCATGGAATCTATTTTTGAGAAAGTTAATAACATATGATTTATTATAAAGAAGGTTCTAAGTGAGTCTAGCCTGAAGGGCTTCGTTAATGAATATATTTTTTTATACCAATACCACCATTCTCAATGAGCTTTCAACAGGTTGACTAGGGAATAGTCACAAGTTTTCTTTCCAGAGTACTACCATTCCAAATGAAATTCTTAATAGCGATGTTCATCTTTTTAGTAAGACCAACATGCCATTTTTATACCATCATGGAGTAAACCATCTTGGATACAATAGTAGATTTAACAAGGCAAGTCCTACATACCATGGGTAGAGATTTACCTTTCTAAGAAGAAAGCTAGTTTAGAATTTGGTCAACAATAGTCGCAAAGTGAAAAGACATGGGACTACCCCAAAAGATAGGAACACCAAGATAAGTGAAAGGGAGTGTACCTTATTTTAGAACGAGGTCACTGACAATGTTACATTTTCTGTTAGGAGTAATTTTCATCCCAAAGAAGATGCAGGATTTTCCCTAACTAATGGTTTGGCGAGAAACCTCTTCATAGTGCGAGAGCACAATTTCGAGGTTAAGAATGTTCCTTTTATAACCATGACATAAAAGAACATTTTCATCAGCATAAAAAAGGTTATTAGGGGTATTGACATTCCTAGATACATGGATAGGTTTCATCATATTCTATACCACCAGACAATTGATCAGATAACTAAGATAGTATCCCGCTATTGAGAAGAGGATAGAGGAAAGGGGATTAACTTGTATGACACCATTGGTGCATTTAAAGTAGCACTTGGGAGATCCATTGATTAAAATGGAGATATATGCCAAGTTGGATAGATTTCTTATTGGAGTGATGAAAGTGGAACTAAAACCAAAACCTTGCAGGACTTTGAAGATGAAGCTCCAGTCCATAGTGCTAAAGGATTTTGTGATGTCTAGTTTAATAGCCATGTTGCCTCCTCTATTATTTTTATTCATTTTATTGACACAATCAATGGCAAGACATATATATTATTTAATGGATATACCCTTTATAAAACCAATTTGATTCCAGGAGAGAATTTTTTTTGTGATAGTTGAATTTCTATTAGGAATGAATTTTGTGATGATTTTATAAAGAGTATTGATAAGAGAAACATGTCTAAACAGGTGAATCTCAAAGGCATTATCCACACAAGGGGATAAGGTGAGAAACTAAGCATTGAGAGGATGAGGAAGAACTCCATTAGAAAAAAAGGATTTTACCAATTTACAAACATCTATATGAATAACATCCCAAAAATGTTGAAATAAACCATTATTGAAGCAATCAGGAACTGGAGCACTATCATGATTAAGACTAAGGACAATATCTTTGATTTAAATCTCTATCGAAGTGTTGAGGAGTAAGGTTTTTTCCTCATCAGTGATCAATAATAGAATGACCTCATGAAGGAGGTCTTAGTTAATATCAGGACCATTGAAGATGGATTCATAGTAAGAGATGATATGATGAAGGATGTTCTATAAATTGTAAACAAGGTTGTCACCATTATTTAGAATGGTTAACGGCCATCAGCCCTTCCTGATTATTTTATGTGAGTTATAGAATTTGGTATTTATATCACTATTAGTTGAACATTTAACTTTAAACACCTGTTTTCTCATATTTTATTTAAATGTGAGTGAAGAGTTTATTTTGACCTCAATTATTAGTTATTTAGTAGGATCAATGATGAGGTAAGAGGTTGTTTTATTGTTTTCAATATCATTTAGTTCATTCTCTAGAATCAATATGTCATTGATAACTTGTTTTTCTTTAGAGATGAACCAATATTTTTGAGTCTTTTTGAGATGATTTTATTTGTGGTTATAGGTAAAGGCATAATTGTTATGAGACATTGGGGACCAAAAGTATTGGATGATATGGGTGGAATCATCAATTGAGAACCACACATTGTTAAATCTGAAAGGCAACCTGGGTTTCATGTCTTTGGAGGAGACATTGACAAGGATGCAGTGATGATCAGAGTTCAGCCTATGAAGAGTGGTGTTGGAGATAGTGTCCCATTTATCTAATGTGGGGACATGATTGAATGCTCTATCCAATTTAGAGGCAACCAATTTTTTATAATGTCTCCTATACCAAGTGTATTTCTCACTAGTAAGATTAATTTCAAAGAGATTGTTGTCTTCAATCGAGGATTTAAATTCTATCATGGATATAGAAGCATGAGATGGTCCAATTTTCTTACATGAGTTATGAATCGAATTTTAGTCACAAATAAGAAACTATGAGAATTAATTCAAGTGCTTAGATATTAAGGATCATTCTGAAGAGTTCTTTATTCATAATATCTATTTTTAGCACAAATAAAGGAGAAGAAAGTATGTGTTCCATCAATATTAAAGGTGGAACTAAGAATCTGGTCAGAGATATTGAAATCACTAATATTCTGTAAAGAAGAGTGTGAAAAAATCCATAATGAATTAGAATTGAGTTCTTCATTGTATGTTATTTTATTGGATCATTCATAGTTGAGTATGTTGGATTATTAGAACACAATAATAAAATATTGATATATTGTTTAGAAATCATGTTTTCAGACTTCATAGAGTAGTCATCACTAACTATAAGTGGAGAAGTATGAGTACCTGTAGACTTTGAAGGAGATACAGTCTACTATTCAACAATGTCCAAATATGAACAAATGACACTACATATGAACTAAGGTGTCAGTATTTTCTTGCATATTATTAGGGTCCTGTACTGAGGGTGTGTTATCATGTTTAACAGGTTTAGTTTTTGTTTGTGTCATGGCTTGAATAGGCTTAGGTATGATGGTCAGGTTATTAGGGCCGATAGGATTTCTAATAGATTTAATGTCTGTAGTTGGAGAAGAAACTAATTCATTATGTTTAGTTTTGTTTCATTATCTATTTCTAGTGTAGTATCATTGTTAGCTGTTTCATTGGGGATGTTCATGTCAAAAATGGATCTCTTAGCAGGTTGAATTAATGAAGTATTAAGGGTTGGGTTTGGTTTCTCCACCCCAGAATCCTCCATTGGTTGAAGCTACTAAGTGGAGCCTATGAGATCCTTCATTTTTGGATCATGTACCAATGGTGTAATTTCATTCAATGGATTGACAGTTTCCAATTATATGGAAACAGATGTAGTCACCTTATTATTAATAGATTGGGAGATATCCTACACAGTCTTCAGGTTAGAAACTATATTCCCAATATTTAAAGTATGACTAGTTGAATCTAGGTTTTTATAACAATTAACATAAGTACTGTTAACATGGGGAAGAGAGTCTATGTAATTTTTTTCTGTTGATTTGATTCTTATCCCCTAAAGTATTAATTCCGTTTAAGAGGGAGGGGTCCTGAGACAGTACAATACTGAATGTTGGGGTGTAAACATCCATAGTTTTAGTAGAATTTTCCCCAGGGAAATCACAAATATGTGGGGATACAGTGCAGGTATTGCATGCAATGCACTTCAAAAGACTAGGTTTTTTATCTCTCCTATACATGGTATGTTCAACATTTTTATGAGAATAAAACTTGAGATCTGATCAGTTAGACATTTATGCGGGTTTTCCTTCTCAATGGATAGCCTAATAGTGTCTAAGACTATAATTTCAATTTCTTTTAAGTGGCCTTGATCTTTAATGGTGTTTCAATTCTCTTCAGCAATATCAGCCTAGTTAGTACCCGAGTTTTCCCCTATGTGTACAAAACTATTTTACTTTTTTACCCATGTTCTATATTTCTTGGGGGGGGGGGGGGGGTTAGGTATATTCCTCAAGGGGGAATTAAATATTCTATTTCTCCTTATTCCCTTCAATAATTTTCAGTTTTTTGAATTACTTTTTATCGAGCCATTAGCATTGTTATGAACCTCCTCCACAAAGTTGACCTATAAAAGTATGGTATAATGTTACATCATAATAGCTACATAATATTAAAACATAATTCACTTGGAATTAAACCTAGAAAATTACAAATCTATTGATGAATGATTCTCATAAAACAGTAAGAATCCATAAAATATTGACTATAATGGTATTATGGGAAATATATCATTGAATGTTTTTCCCATATTTAATAAATATTATTTCCATTGAACCCAAATCAACATCAATCAACTATTTACTCATCTACGTACATTTTTAAAATTAATACAACATGAGAGAATCTATAATACTCAAGCACAAATAATCCCAAGAAATAATTGATTGAACTCTCTTGACATTTGAGAGTTATCTAATCCCCATGTAACTTTATAGAAATATATTCTTTATAGTTATCTAACTCAATATTTTAATATCTATAATATATTTCCGATGTATCAATTACGGTCTTCTCAACTCACTGTTGGTCAATTCAATTTAAGAGGTTATGTTTGTAATTCCATTTTAATAAATACTATTTTTCATTTAATTTTTTTGAAAAATAAAATGATGATACTTTTATAATATATGATTTGACAATTTATTTTGAGGAAACATGGTCTTAACTCATATATATTGTGATATTTTGTATATCCTAGACATTTGTTTCAGAATTCAAATATATTTTGGTGATCTAGGTTATCATAGGAAACATTCTCAGTCACCTAATTCATTGGGAAAATTACTACAAAACCATTTTTAATTATACTACTGTAGAGGTTTGGTGGTAGTGGCGTCTATGAATAAATTAATACCCACAATGTTTTTAATATATAAGTGGTATATGACCCCCTACCTAACCAAGTGTTCTCTAAAATGTTTTTGGAACCTTAATGACTTATTATTATCTTTTCGATTGCATATATGAAACATTTTTTGGTTATTAAACCAATTTATTACACCATGATTTAGGATTATATATATAAATTATTAGGATCATAACAACTAAGAGCATTACAGCAGTTCATTTTTTAGAAATGAATCATCAGCACAATGAAAATTTTATTTGAAATAATATATAAAACCTATCATCTAGGTTTTATGGTATTTTTTTATATCATTGAGAATACTATTAAGAGTGTGTAAAAATTAACTTTCTATTGTGAATCCTCAAGTTAAAAAATATATACATAGTTTTCCTTGAATGTTGACGAAAATAATTTTAACAAACTGATTTTTTTATTTTCTATCTTCAAATTGATAATTCATAATGATGCTCACATATTAGAATTTTTTGGAATTATGTTATAATTTTTTATTTATTGTAATCTAGGTCACCTTTAACCAAACAATTAATATGGATTTTTGAATAGTATATTTAACTACTAAACCATTCACATCTGATATTAGTCATTTGTAAAATTTCATTAGGAGATTGATTATAAATAATTCATTATAAATTTTCATATAATACATAGTCAAGGTTGGCTATGATGGTAATTTTAAGAAATCATTATATATTATGACTATTAGAAGACTTATTTAGAATCAACATGGGTGAAAATTCATTTGAATTTTTATAATACAATTTTGGTCTCACATACGATAATATAAGTGTAGTCCATTTTTGTTGGCCTTGATATTTTTGGGACCATTCATTTCATAATATCCTTGTAGATTTTAACTACTAGATAACCATTTAAAAGGTGAATAATAATCTTATAACTATAGAATTGATTAGTGAACTTGTGCATGGAATTATAAATTTATTCTATTGGGATTTCCATCCATACTTTCATTTGATTTTATAGAATCTCATATGATTTCAGACATTCATACAATTTTTATCCCTCTTTAAAATTAGACTTCTAGGTGATTTTATAGGTCCTAGGGAAGTTATTTTTTACTTTTTATCACGAAATTATACTATTTTACACATTTAATGTAGTGTAAAAATAAATTATTTTCCCATGTGAAATGAAACAATTATTAAAAAAATTAATTTTTTAATATATATTGAACATTATTTCACAAAAATGATATTCATTTTATTTTAATCATTCATTTTATAGAATATAATTATTATTTATTAATAGTTTGGGTTTTCCTATTATTATTATATGATTCTCAATTCCATCTTCAAATAAAAAAATTGAAATAGATGTTCGAATAACCATTTTAAATGCTTAATGATTGAATAATGTTAAATAAAAAAATATATATGAATTAAAATAATGAATTTTTTTTACAAATAAAAATGATATTGTCTTTATCAGTGCTAAAAATATCATTTCCATTGATAAAAAAGCAGTGATCTTGTAACTAATTTTAGAAGCCAATGACTTTTATCCTTGCAAAAATAGTGCTGATTAATATTTCCTTTATCTGTGCTATTTAAAGTGCTGATAAAATAAAAACGGTAGTCATGTGCTATTGAAATTATAGTTCACTAAAATAAAAATAAATTTCATTATTGAAATTAATTTTATATCACTATACATGGAAAAACCACTATAAATATTTTAAACATTGGTTTGAATAGTTCCATCGGTACGTATAATTTTTCATAATAAAATAAAAACATTAATGTTATATTATCTTTCCACCACAAACCCATATAAAAAATCCCGATCTTGTAAATTATAGTTAAATAAGCCATAACTTTGCAAAAAAATAGTGTGCCTATATTAAAAAATTCTTATGTTATTAAAAGTATAAATAAAAAAATGAAACATAAATGTGATACAATGCATTTATAAAATGTCACGTTTAAACTAAAAACATACACATCGAGTCATACCAGACACACCATGTGTTTAAATAATGCATGGTTGATTCCAATATGTAAAAAATTATATGTGTATAATTTTAATAATCTTTCAAGAAAATCAATGTCCATATTCTCAGTTTTTAGTATGTGATGTTTGTTTTGATCTAAAATTTAAATTTTAAATAAAAAAATTCACTTTGTATCATACAATTCACACTATGTGTTGAATTGATACATGGTTCATTATTTAACATCAAAAAAGATTTATGGATCATTTCCATAAAATATAAATAAAATCCATTTTTGTTTTCTTAGTTTTCAATGGGTGAAACACATATTTAAATAAAATATACTCTTAAACTGAAAACAAAGACTTCGGATCATATCAGTCAAATCGTGTATCAATTTAATGTGTGATAAATTACCATATATAAAAAATTTCTAATGTATTTTTTTAAAAATGTATCAAAACCATATGAGTATGTTTTCATATATTCTAGTTAGAAACATGTGTTTCTAATGAAAATGTCACTTCTAAAGAGCAACCACACAATTTGAGCCACACCAATCTCATTGTATATCAAATTGATGTGTGGTTGATCCATACATGTTGTAAATTACTTATGGATATTTTTCATTTGGTATCATAATAATATTGATTTGTTTTATTTGTTTTTTATGTCAAACATATTTTGAACTAAAATTAAAATTTTAAATAAAAACATGTATTCTATGTTATACCGACCACACTGTGAGTCATATTGACATGTGGTTGATTTATACATGTAAAAAAAATGAAATATAGATTATTTCCCTAATTTATCTAGAAAACCCAATTCTGTTTTCATAGTTTCCATTAAGTGAGACATTGTTTTAACTAAAATGTCTTTTTTAAAATAAAAACCCACACTTTGAGTCATATCAGTCAAACACTATGTTGGAATGATATGTGAGAAATTAAAACACATCAAAAATGAATTATGGATCATTAGAATAATGTTTCATGAAAATTCAAGTGTGTTTTCTTGGTTTTCATTAAGTGACATATGTGTTTAGCTAAAATGTCATTTTATACAAAAAACATGCACCTTTAGACATATCAACCAAACAATGTAGTCGATTTTGTTGGTGTGACTGGTTCCTATACTTCCCAAATGAATTATGTACCATTTTTATGAATTTAAAATACCACGTGAGATAATGTTCTCATATTTCTGTGATAAATACATATTTTTAACTAAAATTTTAATATTCAACTGAAAACACACATTTTGAGTTATACCAGTGACACCTTGTATCACATTGATGTGTGGCTGATTCATGTATGTTAAAAATGACTTGTAGGACTTTTAAAGTATCAAAATAATATGATATTTTTTTCTCATTTTTGAGTATATAATATGTCTTTGGAACTAAAATATCAATTTTAAATTAAAATATGATCTTTTATCCATACCAGCCACAATCTATGACTAATTAATGTATAGATTATTCCATCACATCAAAACTGAATTATGTATCATTTCAAAAATGTATCAAGTTAATAGAAGAATTTTTTCACTATTTTCAATGAGTGACGCATGTTTTTACAAAAAATGTCATTTCTAAAATGAAAACGTATGATTCGAGTCATATCGGTCACACTATGTGTCATATTGACATGGAAATGATTTATACATTCCATAAATGAATTATGGTTCACTGATATAAATTATCAATAAACTTTGGGGGTTTTCATGGTTTTCGGTGAGTGATACATGTTCATAAAAAAATGTTATTTTAAGTTGAAATTATTCACTTTGAGTCATACTAGTCACACCATGTATCAGATTGATGTGCGGAAAATTACTACATATCTAAAGAGACTTATGGATTGTTTTCTGAATATTTCATGACTAAAAATTCCAATTTTATTAATTTTCAATGATTGACACACATTTTAAACTAACTGATCAATTTTAAATTTAAAATATACATTTCATGTCATATCGTTCACACCATCTATCAGATTGTGGTTAAAATAATTCCTACATGTCATAGATGATTGATGAATCATTTTCCTAAAGTATCCTATTAATATTATTGTTTTTCTCCATTTTTTCAATCACATTTCTTATGAACTAAGATGTCAATTTTAAATTAATACACGAACTTTTAGTAATACCATCTATTATTTGTGTCAAATTGACATATGGTTGATTCTTATATTTCAAAAAGAACTTATAGATCTTTCACTTAATGTATCAAGAAAATTAATTTGTGTTTTTTGTATTATTAAGGAGGAAAACATGTTTTTAATGAAATTTCAATTTTAAACTGAAAACATGTACTTTGAGTTATACCACTCACACCATGTGTTGGATTTTTTGTGATATTAATTCATACAAATAAAAATTGAAATATGGATAAATTCTCTATGGTATAAATATAATCAAACAAAATTTTTATAGTTTTATGTATGTGAAGTTATTTTGTACTAAAATATCAAATAAAAAACACACACACTTTTAGTCATACTGGGCACACAATGTCTGAAAATTAAATTAATAATTATTAGATAGAAATTAATATAAAAGTAACTAAAAAATATTTAGATAAAATAGTAATAAAATTTACAAAATAAGTGGTAGAAATTACCCTGTTCATGAAGTTTGTATATATCTTGACACCATGTATTCTTTCCACTCATTTTAAAAAAAATCTATTTCCTTTTTTGGATACATATACTATAAAATATCCCAGTACTACTAGGAAAATTAAAAAAATGATTAATAATTGTTATAAATGAAATTATAATTATCATAAAAAAATCTTTTGGAATGTTAGTTTGTTGATGGAATATAATATCTGTTATAATTTTTCAAATGTAATAACCACAACATTTATTATTAGTGGGTTTCAGATGCTATAGATACATTCATAAAAATAAGTAATTTGATAGGATATATTTTTTGATTATAAAATTTTATTATTTATACAATAATAGTTATCATGTTGGTGAATTTGATTGGATCCTTTTTCTCATGGACTGTCATCATATCTTGATTTTGATGATATTTAAGCACCAACCATAACCAATTTTTAATCAAACAATAATATAAAACATATTAATTGAAGTTTATTTATAATATATTGAATATAGTGTACTATAAATTTGTAAATGTCATCATATAAGTTACCTTTTTTACCATTCATGAATTCAATCTAAAAATTTTATATTTGGAGTATCCAAATTGGTTATAATAAGAAACAAACACTCCTTAAAAAGGAATATTTAATAAAATAAATGAAATAATATTTTATTTTATTAGGTTGTAGACTTCTTCCACTATACTAGGGGTTTTAAGAAGAGTATTTCATATGAAAGGTTCCTGTAAAACACAGTTGAAATTGGGTCCACTATTTATAAATATTCCTTTTCTTCCAATGTAATTTTCTTGTGTAGAATAGATGTGAAGACTGATGTGTTCAATTTTTGGTTTGTACGAGTTTTCCTTCAAATAGTCCAGATGTATATGTTTTTAAAAAATATGAATAATATTCACCTATAATTAATATAGTCGATCAAATATTATAATAAATGATTATGAAAATTCACCTCATGTAAAAATTTACAACCAAGACTCCTAGCCATCTATGCTTGAGGACTTCATCCACATTCTCAAGAATAAGAAACTATTTAATAGTCTCTACAAACAATTTTTCATCAAAATAAATGATGTTTGTTTTATTATCTTTGAATTTTTTATTTGTATGAAATTGTAATATTTTTCAATATAATAGTTGAATTGGTGTGAAGAAGGTACTCTATGAAGATAGTTTTGATTAGTTAGATGTTCCTTTATATTATATTGATTCGACCTATTGTTTCCCAATTATTTTATCCATCTATAATAAAATTCTTTGGTGTAGTCCTTTTTCATTAATTGTTAATTTTTTTATAAAATAAATAATTCTAAATGACATACCTCATTGTGAAAATGTATTTTTACAAGATAAAATGGACATTCTATAGATGTTTAAATAAAAATTTCAATAATTTTAACATCCAAATAATCAAGGGTAATAGGTAGCTCAATTATCAGGTCATGGGATATGTGAGTCCATAGTCTCACATGATATTTTGGAATTCATTTTTTATAAAAAATATCTCTCTATATATTATAAATTATACCCCTCACAATAAAATTATGGGTGGGTGCTGCTAGGTATAAATATTAATCAATTTTACCCAGTATAATTTTTGTATAATAATTGTATCCATATCTTCCAGATTCAAATTTCTATAAAATAGTGATTCAAAAATTGGCTACCTATAGTAAGGAATAACTTTGATGTGAATCGCTAAACTCAAAGCCAGGGTGGGGGGTTGAATCTTTATATAGTGGTTGTTTTTCTATTTTTTCTTCTCTTTTTCCCTTCCCATAATATTCCCTAACAAATTTAAATTTAAATTATAGTTTTATTATATAATATTTATATATTCCTCCATATCATCCATCTTCATATATTTATCCCATTATATATTACCTTTCTCAAAATATATTTGAGACTACCGTCCAAAACCAACACCTTTAATACAACCATATTGTTCTAGTCCCTTCATGTCTATTGGATGTAATCATTCATCGTGTACAACCAATAGTGTTTCTTGTGTCTAATGTATATAAGAAATATAGGAAAATAAATAGTCATTATTATCTGATACATATTTAAATTAGAAAATATTTTTATTATATCCTACTTGCACGTGATTCTAAAACTCATTATGTGTTTTCGTCAACTAGTATTACATATTAATTTACATGAGCCTCTTTACATAGAACATGACATGGTATAGATGTGGATTTTGATTTTAGTTCATCAAAATTTATATTATCAAAGGAACATTATTTTTTATTACATATAAAAATATTACTTTATATTTAAAATAAATACCATTTTTTAAGTGAAGCGTACCCCATCATTGGTTTATGATAAAGGTTCATTGGTTTTAATGCACATTTAATATATTCAAGACATAATTTATATTTCATAAATTATAAATTCTCAATCAAATTGATTAATATATGTATTTACATGGAATTTATTAACACTCACAATGTACTTAAAATAATGCCTCCTCACAATGGAAAATAAATACATTCCTTGATTCATGATCTATCATATGTGCGTATATCTGTGGTGGATGTAGGTATACTTTACTTTTTAGAATACCTGATATGATGCTTCATAAGAACAATTTGAAAGGCCCTGTAATCCTTTCCAACAAACATTAATTGAAATTTCATTCAATTATAATCTAGTATAAATGCACTTGACACGAGATGATGGAGATTAAATATAGGTTCCATTATTTGATTTTTTTAGTAAAATAGAGAATGTATATAAAAATGTTACCTAAATATCTTCCAAAATTAATGTCTTAATCCAAATAAAAGCATTGTTCCACATATCTACATCAATCAAAACATGCATTGAGTGTTGACCCTAATGTAATTAATGAAAATAGAATTATTGGGGATAACAGACTTCCCAAATGCATTCCACTCTATCCTGAATTTGATACCTCTACTTCTCACATTAATATTTTTTTAATACCATCACGATGAGTCACTTCAATTTTTCTCTCAGGCATAGGTTTTTCACCTTCTATCATTTTTTCATTTTTACATAATTAATATAATTTCATTAGCATTGATAGTAGTAGAAATTTGAGAAACATATTGTTCCACTAGATTGAGTGCATCAAAATATTGAGAAACCTTTTGTTCCTCAATATTGGTAGCATCAATATATAGGGAAACCACTATCTATTGATGTGTTTGAAAATTTAATTAGATTATGTAAATTTAGTAGTGAACACATAATACTATGAGGAAACATAATGTATATTAAAATAAAAATTAACCATATTATTGAACTCTTTTTTTATGTAAAGGTTGAAGGGTTTTGAACCCTCTATCAAGTATAAAATACCCTAATTGTGGTCCCATATAGTATAAAATACCCCATATACCTTGGGACCTCCAGGAACTAATTGTGGTGTCTCAATGAAATGATCATCCTCACTTGAATTGACATCTAGAACTACAACGTATATGGATGATAATAAAAAATTAACCACTTTTTTATAGGATATAGGACATAAAATACCCAAACTTCCATTAATAACATTATGAATAGTTTTTCTTTGTACCCTTCCTAACATAAATCCACTTTCATGAATCCCAATTCGTTTATCTTGGCTTCACTCCTCTTATCTACCCATTTTAATTTAAAAATAATCACTTGGAATGTTATATAATAAGACTCTTATTTTTGTTAAATGATGTGAAAGTATGAAATATCCAGATAAATTGGATTTATATGATTAGTAAAATATATATTCATTACTTCTCCCACAAGATTAACTCTACAATTTTCCATGGTACTATGTTTATAATGTTCCATTGTATATAAAATATAATTATTAGTTTCATAACCTATATAATATAATACTTGCACACTTGTTACTATGACTAACCATTAAAGTCAATCTTAGATGTTATTCAGTTTTTCAGTTGTACCCTAAAAAATATTGTTTCAAAACCATCCTATAAACTATATGTTATGTTCATTTTATATCTATATTTTATCCCTTGATGAATTTAAATTCATGATAATTACTTTATTAGTTTTAATATATTGGGAAAACTCTAAATTTTATGTAAAACATAATGGTGCAACTTCTTCCGCTCTATAATGGTAATTGCAACAACATATATTCCTTAAATTATTTCACCAAAAAGTCTCCTATAGTGACAAGAATTTTGTAGGCCAAACCTCTCAACATCGTTCATGTAATCATTATATGATTAAATGGATTCCTATACAATATACCACTCTATAATAATACCTTTGGCCAATATAAAAATTTTTACATACCCTTTTAAAATATTCATATATTGTATTCATATAATGTATATGACCACATAGCTAAATCTCTCTAACCAAGTGACCCATTATATAAAAGAATAATGGTGAGAAGAACACAACTAATTCACATAATATGATAGTAATTTCATTTTCCATAAATTAATTTATTTCAATTCTATAATATTAATAAACATAGATTTGATAAATAAACAAAACAGGGTTAATGTATGACAAAACGTTTTATGAAAAATGAAACATAAATGTACTTGCATGTGATATTACAAAAAAACATGAGGGTCATATGATCATAATCCATTTTGCATGAAATTAGTAATTGCCACAATATTATTGATATTCAATGAATACCCCTATAGAACCTTTATATTATTCTAGATGTTTCAAAACTAATATATCACTTTGTTTGAAATAATGTATGTAGCTGGATGTAGAAAAGTCCACCTTTCCCCATTTACTAGTTCAAACTCATCCCATATCCCCTTTCCAAACATTTATAACCTAGACATAGTTCTATAATATATTTTTCTAGGTTCATTTACTAATGTTATAATGAAATTATCGCATATATTTTTTTCTATAATAATTACATCAAAAAAAATTTGGACACACAAAGAATTTCAGTTGTGTAATTAAAAAAACAGATTAGTTTTTTCAACTGGGTTTTTAATGGTTTTTTTGAAAACGTTTTTCAGATGTGAGGACCATATACTTTACTTTATATAATAATATATCACATGTCAGTGAAGATGGTGTTGTACCTTCTTCTAAATTTCTATAAACTAATGTCATTTAAGATCTATATTTATATCCTCAGGGAAGAAATATTTGATTTTGTAGACACACAATATTTGAAGAATGATTTAAGATAACTGATTGTATAACTTATTAAAAAATGGTACACCCTTGAGTTCATTTAATTCCATATATGAACAACTTTTTATAAGAATGAATTTCATTTTCAATAATCTAAAACAATATCAACATGAAATATTCATTTCTATAAAAATCATAACACATAGCACCCAAAACCGATATTAATTACATATCTTCGATCAATGGAAACAAATAAACATCAATATCATTACCTGGTTGTTTTGTTCATGATATAAGAAGAGATAACATAATTTATTAAAACTTTTTGCACAACCAAAGTGGAAAGTTATAATTCAACAACATAGTTGTCTAGGTATTATGAGTGATACATTGTGAATAGAAAATATTTACTCTATCTATAGATAGCTCAATATGATGGTTTCTTAGTTCATTTCCAAATTCCAGAAACTAATGATCAATTTTATTCCTCTTTGGAGAGTATGAAGGGTGATAAGGTTTCCTATCTTTATTTATTGTGTATATGATATACACCAATGGCCTTTTAGTCTCCTCACATCCATATAAATGGTTAAACCTTGGATTTATTGGAAGGTACCATAAAAATTAAAAGGAATTGATTCATATATCTTGTATCTAGATGTACCACACTTTAAAAAAAATTTAAGTGATTCATAGTCCTTGTGAATTAGTATACTGTATTTTAAACTAGAAATTATTGTTTCAGAGACCATAACCATGGAAAAGAATAATCATTTAACATCATATGTTCTAAAATGAAAATCATTATTTTCAGAAACCATATCATTAAAGAGAGAAATAAATTTAGTCAAGATGGTTTCACTTCATTTTTATAGGATTTTACATCATATAGATTCGGTCTGGCCAATAATGTTGTATATTTTATAAAAACAACCTATAATGATATCTTTAAATAACTCTTTATCTTTTGAAATAATATTTTTACAATCATGATGTTTATATTAAACTATTATCAATATTTCCATTATATTATCCCCATCTCCTTTTACACCAATAATCATATCCCCAATACAGTATTTTTCATCATTCACACTTGTAATCATATAAAATGATCCATAAAATGTAGTGTTATCCCAGTCACAAGCCATATTCAATTATTCTCCGTGTTTAGTCTAACATTTATCTATTCCATGATGGGTAAATTGTTCTTCAAAATCCTCTTGACTAATTATCCTTGAATAAAATCAATGTAAACATGAAAAATATATTTGAGCAGGGTTATATGCTCAGTCTTTTCCAAACATGATAAACACTTTAACCGCGTCCACATATTATTTAGACATATGATTATCATCCATATATTTTCTATTCTTATCCATAATTTTTCATTCAATTATATTCATATTAAAAAAATAAACATATGTAATGAAATTAGAATACTAAAAGATTATTCTTTTTATATGCCAACAAATTTCAACTATTTTTGGTATAAATTATCATTGCATCAAAACAATTTTTAATATAAAAAGACCAAGAATTATATGAATTTAAAGTACTATAACACTAAATTTTTTATTACATGAATTCACATATCATAAATCAATCTTTTTTTGAAATGGATTAATCAAGTGAGAAAATAATGTAAAATCTTGAAATGGATATCACAATATCTAGATTGTTCAATTAATCAGTGGTCATCATTTTCTAAACCATAGTAAACCAATTTTTTCTTTTAATATACCATTATATTATGGTATTTCAAATTCAATGGGTTATGATACAATACCAAAACCATATGATAGTTTGTAAACTATTCACAAAGGCATTCACTATAACACCTCAACCTGGGATTTCTTAAATAACAATCAAGTGTAGATTCCACAAAACCCCAGGAACACCAATCCAAATGCAAGAGGTTGATGACTAGTGGTGAGGGGATATGGTGCATGGGGGAGACTATAACCTCAGTTATCAATTCTAGAAAACATAAAAATAAATAAGATATAACAACAAAGAGTATCATCATGGAAAATAATGTAATAATAATGTAATAACAAATACTCCACATGTCATAGGTATAAATGAACTAGTATCCTAATGTGGAAACCTAACTAAGGAATAAAAAGTGTAAGATGAAAAATAAATAAACACCACTGAATCATTTTGAGTCTATCCCAGCACCACTACCGACTTTATGCTCTAAATCTAAGCTACACATCATGGTTCCCTTACACTTTCTTAAATCCCTAAACCTGAATTTGGTATATGCATTGAGATGGTTAGATAGTGTATGAATAATATAACCTAGTAGGACACCACCAATTAAATATTAATAAGTGTGCAAAATTATAAAAGGTGTATTCCCTGATAAAAATAAATATACAATAAAGCATAAATAATCACATGAAAAGTGATCGTGAGTTAAAAAAACACCATGATCCATGACAATACCTTCTATGGTTCCATGATTTATGGATAATAAAAAAGGATACTAAAAGTGATCAATATCTAGACACAAGTCTAATAAACATTTATCTTAGTAGTTTCATGGAATAATGAAGTATGGGGCCACAAGGTCGGTGCATTCTACCTCAATCATGTGTCGAACCTCATGATCGTCAAACCTTCACCTATTTATAGGGTAGGATTCAAGGCTATCATATCATGTCTATACATTTGGTCAGGCCACAAGGTCTTGTTACCCCTAATATCACTACCAGAGCACTATCCTTAAAGCCATTATGATTCTACCATATTATCAAGTCCATCATCGTCAACATTGCATATCATGCATGCTCCCCGTCTAGGAGATAAACATATCACCATAGTCTAACTATTATAAGTAGTAAGGAAAATACATACAAAATCATTGTAATTACAACCAATAAGAAGATCATATAAAGGAAAAAATTAAAATTTCATCATAATAAATCAGTAGCAACATAAAATAAAATTTTACCAACATAAAACATTATAATATGATACACTAGCTTATTCAGGGAATCAAGAACAATATATAGGTCTCACGAGCTAAAATCACAGACTCATCCATCATTATCAAGCAAGGTGGAAAAATATATACCAAAAAAGGAATCATGTAAATGTATAATGAGTATACAAGGGCCCGAATTGTTAAGGAACTTTATGCAATTATCACATTTATGAAAAACTATGAAACCCATCGAGAGGTGATACCCTGGATCTTCCCATACACTAATAAATACAAGAAAAGATCCCAAATCAATCACATGAAGGTTCTAGAATGAGATTATATAATATTCTAAGTCCAGGGGATTGGATGAATACAAACATACCTCTTAGAATCACCGAATATCCCTAGTTCTCAGATTGATCAAAGGATTTTCTACTGACACTATATTTTCCAACATTCTAACATTGATTGAGGAATATATAATTACATTGAATTGATATCCATTGATCTCGCAATGGAATTTTAGATCTATGATCCCAAATAATGAAATAATAATAGATCTAAAAGAAAAATGAAGAACCAATGTTTTGGGATCAAATTCTTTAATTAAAGATCATCATCCCAATTAGATCCACCAAAATAAAGCTTGTCATCGATAAAATTCACTGAGGGAGATATGTGAAGTCTCTAGATTTAGGAGGGATACATGAAAGAGGAAAAACATTTTAAAACAGAAAATTTGGGGCCATTATTAGAGATTTTTGGTTCATTAATCTTCACACATATGGTTTAGTCTGATAGTTTTCCAAACTATTTTCAAATCATATGAGGATTGTTGCCTCTCCTAGGAAAAATTATGGTTTGGTTTCATTCCCTATTTGACCATGTTCTAGCCATGATTTTGTAAACTGGAAGATATTTCTCAGTTTTTAAGGTTAGGTCACAAGTTTTGATAAACCATGTTCCTTAAAAATTATCCACCCAATGATCTTTTGTTGTTAGTAATACATTTTCTTGGAGAATTAATATGGTTTGGGAAAATCATGCTTCAATCATGATCTTTATAAAGTCCTTTAGAACTCTCTCAAAACATTAAAAGTCAACATAAACTATCCATAGTTTTGAAATACAAGAATAATGGTCGATGTTATCTCATAACACATCAAAAGATCTTTTTTAATTACAATCTTTCCATATAACTACTTCTCATCCATGATAAGTGTATCTGGGAATCTAATTTGAGTATCTCAGGCTAATGATCCTAAATATTAGACTCCCACTCCCATGAATCATCTCGGATCTATCTATATCACCATAGGATCTAAACAATAGTAACTATATTACCCGAAAACACCTTTACAATCTGGTCTATAATCTATACCATGTGTTCAGTGTACAATGTCACACGATCCATCTAAAAATCCTCATAGTTTATCACATGTATAAGATTGGGAATATACCTCTAAAGTTTATACATATGAGATATCTCAATCATACTTCAATAGAGAGGTGGATGTTCTAAATGGTAAGCCACACTCCGGATGCACTAAAAAATATTGGATTGAATAATGAATCTCAACCCAATATTTCATTGCTTACAAAAATCTTAAACAAATATACCTTAATTTACCCCAAGAAAACATTATCACCATTAGTGAACTATAAAGTTCTTGTCCTTAAGTTAACATATCAGTGATGAAACTTCAGAGTGGTGGCAAAGCTCTTTCGAATTAGATTCACTCTCTCAGAGTTCTATTGCACCATTCCTGGCCCTACATCAAATTTCTCAACCTCCTTATTCCAATTAAGAAGTGAATGAAATGATTGGACATAAAGTGCCTCAAAATATTCCATCGCATTAGAAGCTGAAACCTATTGTCGTACATGAATTAAACAATGTAAAACAAATCAACCCAAGTGAAACCAATATCTAGGATGAAAGACTGAATCATGTCATCAAATATAGGAATCATCCTTGTCAACTATCCATCTGTCTATGGATGATATGTCATATTGAATTTAAGATGAGTACAAAAATCCCGCTATAATATATTCCAAAATTGCAATGCGAAACACATATAACTATAAAATATAATGCTTTGGGGAAATCAATGAATTCATTGAATCTTCTATATATAAATATTCCCTAGCTAATCCATGGAGTGATTATCATATATTATTAATAAATGATAAACTTTCGTCATCCAATCAACTATCACCCAAAATAAATCACAACTCCTTAGGGGTCATAGTAACACTATCAAGAAGTCCATCGTCACATTGTACCACATTATTACTAGAATTGGAAGAAGAAAACCACTAGGATATTAATGTTTGGAATTTACCTTATGGAAGTTATGTCATATTGAAACAAAACTAGTGATGCCGCTATTCATACTAGGGAACCATAACTGATGATAAATGTCATGGTACATTTGTTTCAACCCTGGATGCACTACCTGTTCTGAAGTATGATAGACTCTCATCAGCTCCTTTCATGAGGAGGTTGGCACAAAAATCCACCCATGTACACTGATAAAGTCATCATCATTTAATGACTACCATGGGACTCATTCACTACAATCTTGTTTTTCTATCATCCCCAACACATAGGATCTTATTCTTGTCCAATATTCACCTGGTATAGTATTGATGAAGTAATGAAAAAGGGAGATTTTTTTTGGAATCCATGATCCTGAGGAGAATCTATAGAAAAATACACCAATAAACCCATAAGATAAAATTCCTCCTTGAAAGATAGTCTCCAAGTCCCAATGTATTTAATGGTTTCCTACTAAGAGAATCTATAATTAAATTACCATTCCATGAAACATAGGTTATATTGAAGTTTATGTTCTACATTTTCTCAAACAAATGACTATAGATAAAATTGTGATTTATACAAGTGAGGATATAGTGGAAAATATGATGGTCAATGTAAAAAAACTTCTAGTTGAATATATAATATCACCAACACATAAGATCATGGTCCACATACGTCAAATCCATGTTTTGTGTTTGGTACTTCTACTCACGGGGACATATCTGACATGACCCATAAGTTACTACATGATTCATCTGCATCATCAAAACTCCTAAACAAACACCTGATTCACCAGAAAACATTTTTATCCAATTCTAGGATATGGAAGAATCACAACATGTGTTATAATCAACCTCCTCTTAAAATTAATAAAGGATTATCACACTGAACATTGAATTCCAGATTCATCCCATTCTTAGTAAGACCCATTATTAGTGCTGTTATGTGGGAGAAATCCTAAATGAATGGTTAATAGTATCTAATTTACTCAAGGGAACTACTAATATACAAAAAATTTCAAGGAAGTTCCCATGACATTATGGCTTCCACCTTTTATAGGTCCCTATAAATTCCTAACATAGATATTAAATGAAAAATGAAACATACCTCTAAAATTTAGAATATACACTAAAATGTTTGGTTTAAATCTAATGCACATAGATTGTACCCAACATGATATCAATGTGTATTTCAAGTAACATAGATTTCTATGAATATAGAAGGATATCCTCATCAAATACCATGATGAAATAGTTGAGATACGAGTAAAAGTTGTTTTTATGAGATCCATGATCCCTGATTGAGAATTATTTAATCATAAAGGCATGATGAGGTTCTCATGTAAGCTAAATATACTCTTGAACATCATCATAGGAATATCCTTTTATTTACCCAACAACTTATAGTTGCCTGAAAGAATATTAATATTATAAAACCACAAAGCTCCAAATAATTTATCAAATAGATCATTAATTCTGGGAAGAGTATACTTTTTCTTCATCATCACCTAATTCAACTTACTCTAGTCCATAATGATTTATAGATTATTCTCAACCTTATAGGTGAACAGCATGGGAGAACCTCACGGAGATCATCTTGGTCTGATGAAACCATTTTTCTATAGGTCATCAAGAAGAATCATGAGCTCTCTCAACTCATTTGGTTCCATATGATAACGAGGTATAAAAATAGGTTGCAATCTTATCATGATTTTTCACTCAAACTCAACTCCATGCTTATGAGAAAGACCTAATAAGTTTTTTGGAAAGACATCATGGTAGAGATCGAAAATAGGAATAATATAAGAGGAAATAACATCCAATTCAACTATTATATCCCTAACTATTACCTCTAATGTCATAGAAGTAATCTAGCTCATACATTGTCCCACTAAATTGGCTTCAACATCCCACTCATTGGTCACCAAACAATTACATCCCTTATGTTAAATAAAGGACTCTTGACTCTAATAACAGCTGATGTGAGCATGAAATATAGACAATAAGTCCTTTATAAGGATCAAATAAAATAAATTAATCTAAAATATAAGTAAATCACACAAATTTTCATAATTGATGACAACTACAGGACAGTCTGGACATCCCTAGAGGTGATTGACTTTCTTCCCTAAGGGTGTGTCAATATAAATCCACATATAATACAACAAAATTGGAAGGTAAAGGCTGACAAAAATGTGTGAATATTTAAAATAATGGGAATCAAAAATATAAAAAAGAGGTGTATAACAAGAATATGTGACCAATTAAAAACCTGTAATGGTCGATGGTCCCTCCCCATAGTAAACTGGGACATGGTCCATTGTATACAATCATTCGTCTACATCTCCACATCCCCAACCCCGAGGTGCATAAATCACCCAATTCAATGTATTCTAATGAATATGAACATTATAATGGGGACCCCAACCAGATCCATGCATCATAGATTTATACTATCTTAAAAACCTTTGGAATATTTACCTCAAATATTTGGGGAAGAACTACTTTAGATTCCCTATCTTTCCACAATCCCAACACATATTCTAGGGTTTTAGGAAGAACATAATGTAATTTTTAACCTTTACATATTTGAAACACTACAAAAATCTTATTGAGAGGTTGAAGAATTCGAACCTAATCAACCTTTTTACCACTAACATGATGCACACAATTAGTTTACCACTTTTTTCTACAAGAATAGTTTTTCACCAAAGTAGGACGAGGTATACTTTTATGAGGATTGAATGATAGAACAAGACTAACTAGTAAATCCACCTCCTAGACCTTCTCAATAGTAAAGGACTTGCATAGAACTTATGGGTATTCCAATAGGTCAAAAATATTAACATAATACCAAATATAAAGAAATATAACATTCTCAAACTTTCTAGCCTTATGTACCTCATTTCAAACTACGATGGGAGAGAAATGATGTAGTTCAGTGAAATGATTTAAGTATGTGGATATCCTCATGGATCCCTACAGAAGATCCGTTATTGTTTATGAAAAATATATATTACACATGTTAGGAAATAATTCTACAGAGAACAGTTTCTGTAAGGCCTCCTAGTAAATACCCTCATACCGACCTACTGGTCCCATGAAACCCCCTTTTGATAGTTGATACCTAAAGCATAAACGGTGCTCTCTTAACTCTTTAGTACTATAGTGTCTTGAAAAATTCAAATATTCCCTCCAAGATGTTTATTCCTCCCTCAATATCCTATGTATCTCCACATACATAAAATAATAGCAGATATTTGAGCTAGTAGTCATGGTTGTAGTAAACTATGGTCCTTTCTTATTCTTCTTAGGTGGGCAAAATTTTAAAGACTCCATTCTTCAGTGGATACAATGTCTGAACCACTAGAGTATGTTTGGTAGTATACTCGGATGCATTATCCTACATAGATAGTGATGGAAATGGTGAATCCTCCTTAGTGGGAGGAATTAAAAATATCATAGGTTTCATTTTTTTTAAATTCCAAATGAATATTTAGATCTCCCACAATAACATACCTATGAAAGAAATAATTAGTTAAAAGTTATACTTTAAGGGATTTTCATCAGAATATCAATCCTAGGAGACACCCACACATATGGTATAACCCTATTATTTCTACATATGGCTCAATTCAATTCCTCCATTCCTATATTTTATTGAAAATCACACACACACACACACACACACACATATATATATATAACAAAATAACATGATCAAGTTCAACTAAAAAAATGTGATCACAAATATATCAAAATAGTTGAAACATAAAAATATCACTCAAAATAGAACACTATTCTATCCTGAGAAGTTTTCAATAATCATGTACTTTAATTAAAAAACTACAATGTAACAAAAAACTGGCATATGTATGACATGTGATCCTATCTTCCTACTCATGATTCATAAATACAACCAAATTTCAAAAAACTATAACATCATTCCCATTTATAGTATCTTGGAGGTCCATTAAACATGTGCTGAAAAAGTACATAAAACATACACTACCTAAGTTCAACATAGTATATATTCTCTCTACCATGTCCTAGATTAAAAATTAATAAAAATAGGAAACTCACAATTGATACCATTTTTTAATGATACATTGTGGATTTACACTAATTGCAAAGAAGTAGAGACACCACAAGTCTTTATTCATGCCTCCCCATACACAAGAGGCTACCAATTGGTGACATATATCTAAGGAGTAGTGGGGAGTGTATACCCTTTACAATCATAGTCATACACCGTAAAAATAAATAACATATACCAACGCATTGTATCATTTTGGAAATTAAATTAAACATAATCTAATAAATAATTTAATCCATTACACATATAAATAAACCATGCCCCTAATGTGGAAATCCAACTAGTGTACAAAAGGTTTTAACAGATTAATAAAGAGACACCATTAAATCATTTGGAGTCTATCCTCATACCGTTATTAGCTATATGGTCCATAGACTAGCTATCTTCTATGGTTCCCTTTCCATTTCTCAGATCCCTAACCATCATGCATTTAAATGCATTAAGATTATCATGTAGTATGTGAGTAAGGTAATATAGTAGGTGACCACAAATATATCTTTAACGCATGTCAAACTGTATAATAGGTGTCTTTGATGATAATATTAAATTTTCAAGAAGGAATAAAAAATAATATGTCCAATGCTCATGTAGGAACATATTGTTTGGTTTCCAAGGTGAGGATTTATTGTTTGATAAACATTGTGCATTTACCATTCTACACCACAAGTGGTTCTTCATCTATCAACACAATTTCTGGGATAATCAATAGAGTTTTGGAAAATCATTCTTCAACTGTGAACTTTAAAAAAGGCCTTTAATCTCTCTGAAACCAAGCAGAAACCATTGAAATGCAACCTAAAAAATCCATAGTATAAAATAACATGAATAATGTTTGAAGTTATCTCATAATAAACCCAAATAATATGATGTTATTACAATCTATCTTTATAAATACTTCTCATTCATGAAAAGTGACTCAATTCATATTTCAGGACCATCTTAGGAAAATGATCCTGAATAATAGTCTTCCATTCTCATGATTCCTCTTATATATACCCATACCACTATAGGATCTAAACAAGTGGAACTATATTCCCCTATAAAACCTGTCACTATTATCTATATTATGTACCTGATATTCCATGTATGACGTGTCAGACTCCATCTCAACATCCTCATAGTCGATCACATGTGTCTGATCATGAATATACCTCTAAATATAAGATACAAGAGACACATCAGGCATACCTCAATAGTGAGGAGAGTGTTCTTAACATTAATACACATTCCTGATTCAATCCTAAATCTTGAATGGTTTTATGGATCTTGACCCTAGCTTTCTGTTCTTACTGAAATGTTGACATTCTATCCATGGAGTAACCTATAAGAAAACTTACTCATGAATATTTAACTCCAAAGGTCATCTAATATAAGGCCACAACCTTAAACCTTACTTAATATTGAATTAAATGAATAATTCACATTGAGTATCTTTTCAGGTTTATAGTTTTAGAGAATTAGGACATAACTATTACATCTCAAAAGATTACAAAGTAGTCACTTCTACTAAATTTCCATAAAATAAAAAACTCTTAAAAAGAAACATGTCTAGTTCCATGTTTTAGGTAGCATGACTTTCCCTTGATCCCATCCTTGACCCTAATCCACGTTAAGTCCTGTAAAAAACATTTCAAAAACTTGGGAGGAGCATAAAAAGCTCAGTAAGGGATACACAAAGAATGAAAACTATTAGTTTTTCAAAACAACCAGTAAACCATGTATACTTTATCAAAGTAATACTTTTCACCTTTTCGAAGTAGTAAAAACTCTTCACTGAATAAAAGTTCATTACTTACCATTCTGTAACCAAAAGATTACCATAAAACCCATATAAAAATCACATAACATATAAAGGTAACTTGGGAAATAAACATACTTAAGTGGAATAACCATAAGGTCAACTTCCACACATATCACTTAATGGAATAGCCATTCGGCCAAATTCCATACATACTTAATGGAATATCCATACGGCCGACTTCCATACCCAATGCATTGGAGGTTATAACGTAACCACCCATCCTGGTATTCACGAAACCACCCGTCATATGGTTTATCATGTAACCACACGTAAAATGTCCAAGTACCATTATAAAATTATAACACATAAAACCAATATAAATGAATGATAAAATTTCCACATTTCAATCACAATATATCATTTAAATATATTGACAAAATATAATCCTTTATCAAAACCGTTTTCAATACCAAAATACATAAAAGAGTATATGGTATTTATTTTATTTTTAAAACATTACGGCTTGTTGAGGAAGCCAAAGATCAAATAATACTCGTGGCGGCGAAAAAGGTCGTTGTCACCGCGTACGTTAAAAGAAACATTCCTTTTTGTTGTTTAGTAAAACGCTTCGTAGAAAAAGATTCCTTTTGTATAAAAGTAAAAGTAAAAGGGGTTTATACACTGTATAAAAGAAAGTTGTGTATAAAACAAAATATGCCTCAATGAAATGAGATTGAGACGAAGTCCCTTACAAAGACGGTATCCGTGGTTTAAGGATAAATCAATTACATAATTATGTGTGACAAACGAATACACCAAATATAAGTGGATATTAAGTGTAAAAAACTAGAGGTTATTCACACATATTCATAGAATGACATATTCAAGGAGTATAAGTTTATCACAATGAATCAAATTTGGGTTAAGAAGTTCCCTTGCAAAAATTTGACAGCCTAATGGCGTCACTACAAAATTCAGAAAATGAGTTGATGAGAGATAAAAATGGTATCTCATCACATGGAAATAAAATTTAAATAATTAAGAATATATAAGAACATATCCCTACATAACAGTATGTGAATTAAAAGACATAACAAAATAAGTCTTTTAAAAAGAGGAGGGTGAAAGGTTCCCTTACCGACATGGGTATCTTTCGAAACATACACCCCGTGAAAGAAGGACAATAAAACATTGATGTAAATAATCATAAATGAAAGTATATTACACAATGAGTAAAATAATGGGAAGTAAATAGAACACTCAAAGAAAATTGTGGCAAATGTAGCATAAATCTCATGGGAATAAAAGTGAGATGAAAAATTCCTTACGAAAACTCGGCAGCCTAACGACACCACATAAAACTTACAAAAATGGATTGATGAGATAAAATAGGGTATCTCATCATATTAACAGAAAGTTTATAGAAAGAGTAATATAAAATAACATCCACCAACATAACAAAGAGGAGCTTAAAATAAGTGACATAAAGGAGAGTACTTAAAAAGAAAGAGAGATGTTAGATCTCTTATGAAAATTCGGCAGCCTAACGGCGCCACTCAAAACATCCAAAATGGATTGATGAGAAAGAATAGGGTCTCTGATCATTTGAACATAAAAATTACAGTAAGAGTATTATAAAATAACATCCCAATAACAAGAAAGATGATCTTTAAAAGGAATGACATAAAAGAGTGTACTTAAAAAGAAAGAGAGGAGTAGGATCCCTTACCTCGGGTCCGACTTGACTCGATCGTTCTTTAACGTCCTGAATAATAAACTTGAGTAAATTTATACTTGATTAAGAACCTTTTTCAAGTTAATTTTTCCTTTTATATAAATTATTGACATGTTATAAACATTATGTAATCATTTAAGTTAATAATGTTTGTTTTGTCGATATTTGGTTCTTAAGTCAAAAGTGGACTTCTTACAATTACATGTTGTTTGTGTGGTCAAAGGTTCTTTATATCCAGAATGATATTCATGATTTGGATATCATATATATCATATATATCCAGAATATACATGTATTTATAATATTACATAATCATTTATAGGTAAGAAATGAAATCCACCGTTCATGGAGACGGTAAGCCGTACGTACGCATGAACGCTACTTTCATTTCTATGTCATATTAATGGAATTAAAACTAAATGAAATATGTGTATATTTTTAATTACATAATTATATTCATCATTTAGATGTATCATAAATCATATATATACATTATATGTACTTATAATAGTACATTACATTTGAGGATAAGAAATGAAATGCACCGTTAATGGAGACGGTAAGCCGTAGGTACGCATGAACACTACTTTCATTTCTTTCTCATAATTTAATGGAAAGAAAAAAATAATGATATAAAGTTATATTATAATTATATTATAACATCATATATAATAACTTTAAATCCATCCTTTATACATCCCACATATGGCATTAACGAATCAAATCACTTTGAGAGGGCGGTAGTCCGCACTTCCTAAAATGAAGATATCACGTATACCCATAATGGAAGCCATAAAGGTATGACACAAATGAAAAATACAGAAGCTTAATTAAAACATAAAAATATTATATATCATATATAAACATAGTGACATCTTAATGGCCACCTTTGAAGGTGTTATATGAGTGTTGAACAATCATCATTTCGTGAGGCGGAAATTCGCCATCCACAGAAACTGTATGTTCTTTAACCATTAGATGAAGGTGTGTGTAAGTGTAGCTCAAATACTTATTATAACAACATCCTGGTATATTTAATATACTGGAGTTGTTACAAAAGAAATGAATAAAAAGAGTTTAGGGGGTTGGAGAAGCAAAATAAAACAAAAGAGCACAAGTGAAGACGTTACCTTAAAATTGGGTAACTCCCTTTGGTTTGAACCAAAAGGGTTTCTTGAAGAGCTTCCAGCCTATGTTAATGCTACTAGGATGAGGATAGGGATGTGGAGAGACAAAATGGGCAGGGGTTGGCTGAGCCAAAGGCTTTGGAAGTGTGGGTAAAGGGGTAGAGGTGGGGGTCTTTTATAAGAGGAGAGGAGGGGAACTCTTGGAAAGGTATAAAAGGTTACTTTATTTTAAAATGATTTTCGGATTTTAAAGGTCCCAAATTGATGTGTTTTGAGGATAAGGTGATAAGGGTTTGAAATATACCCATCCAATAGGTTTTGGACATGTTTAGGTCATATATGTTTCATTATCATTCCATTTTATTTAAATCGTTAAATAATGAGGTCATCGCTGCATCATCATGATGTCATAAAGAATTTAATATATTTATTGTCTAAAAATTATAAAACAAATATCATGATGTAGGAAATTGTTTTATATTTCTAATTAATATTTATATAAAAAAATATGACTTGTATAACCCCATGTAAATGTTGTTTTAGTAAAACAAATCATGTTTGTGACATTTTTATTTTAACTTTAAATAAAAGGCATAAATGTCATTATCAAACCCAAGTGGCTCCATGGGGTACCCAAAATCGACCCATGGGTTGTATTGGTCGGCCATAACTCATCCAATAGGGTTAGTACAAGTGTCAATATATTTTAATTTTATTATAATATCATTTTTACCTTAAATCACACTAATTACCTTTAATCGCGATTAATAAAACTTAAAAGTTACTTTTCATCAAAAATTATTTAATCCCATAAAACCACATTTTACTTAAAAATTAAAATCATATAAATTGTATTTTTTAAATTCAAATAACAGAATTGGTAAAGTCCCATTTAAACGAAAAATCAAATTTTGTAACCACCACTTTGTGGTTTCACTATTCATAAAAAATTTGAGATTTTCAGAAAAATACGAAAAATTCACCCTAAGATATATTTGATATTCCGAATTCAAAAATGATGTCTATTTTACCAAATTCATAACATAGAAGTTTAATTAATTAATTTTATAATTAATTTCCGCAGTCAGAGCAAATAGCGTGTTTTTATGAAACAATAATTATCAAAAGATTGACACTAGTTTAATTCCAATTTCAAAGTGAAATTAATTCTAGTGACCACTATTGGATTAAATTGTAAAAATACATTCTAATATTACTAAAAAAACAATCCAAAATATAATATAATCATATAAATAAACTAGATTAAAAAGATGTTTTGAATTAAAAAACAACATTTTCACTATTCATTAAAAAATGAACTTTATCGGAAAGATACCAAAAATTTAAACAAAGTAAATTTGGATGTCCCGATTATAAATAAGAATTTTATTTTTTCAAATATAACACATAAAATTGTCAAAAAGTGGATTTAAAAGAGGTTCGCCTTCAAAAGGCTTTTAATCGACCTTTTAAAGAATTTTAGACTGTCTATGATTAAAATTGGATTCATTTGAATTTTTAATCCTCTAACATTTATTCTAAAGATTAAAAATATTTGACAAACATATATAATCATTTTGTAGTTAGTTCTGTTTATTCCCGCCATTACAACGGCTAGTCATTAACTACCATTTAAAATAATATTATTTTATTATTAGAGTGCAAGGTAAGATTCCCAAGAAACTCATTGTTGCGTATTGGGTACGCCATCGAGCATAACATCCCCTTTAAAGTAATATTAATATTTTATTCCCAAATATGGATAAATATAAAAATGTCATATTCTTTATATACCTTGGGTGTTACATCCTTCCCCCCTTTTTGGGAATTGCGTCCTCGTAATTTTAAAATTGATCTTGGAAACATCCTTGAAAGTCCCACATCGGAACAAGAGTCAGTAAAACAATCACTTTAAAATAAAGAAAGATAAGTACATAGGTCACCCGAGTTAACCCATACTAGGATTCCATGTAGGAAAACATAGACATGGAGGAGAAAATATAGGGTCTTGTTCTGATGGAGAGTGATAGAAAACATGTTTAGGAGAATGTTAACCACAATAAAATCACAAACTTGTGATGGGTTAAACGGTTTTAAATTCCCCGGTAGGAAAAGTTAATAGACAACATTTTTGTTTTAAGTTACTTTTTATTGAGGAATTTATTTTTGAGCTTAACTAAATCATAATGAAACATACTTACTTGTCATGTAGACTTTCAACTTTTACTGGATTCCTTAATCAAACTAATATTTTCTCCAAAAGATGGGTATTTAGGAAGACTTGTTCGCATTAAGAGTACTATAATCAATTTCTAGAGAATCACCTAATCCACAAAAGATAACTATATACTTCCCATGTCTTTATACTCTAACCAAAACCAAAACCAAAAAGGTTAGTACAAGATCAGATAATCCAGAAAAGGATAACCCTTTATAAAAAGAAAATCTATTCTTAATCTCCAAAATTTGTCCAACAAAACCCAAAGTTCAACGAGGACCATTCGATAAACAATTTTTCTATAAAATTCTTCAAATTAAACCAAACTAATATTGAAACCCAAATATTTTAAGGATTTATTCACATAGTCTTCCAAGGTAAAAATTAACTTTTATCTCCAAATAACATCAGATGCTCTTAAATTCTCATATTGAAAAGTAATTAACCTAATCACATATCCTCCATGATAGGTTAATCATTTCCATAGATAACCCAAAATAAACTTACTATTGATTCCTAAAATCATCTAAATAAAAAGAATTAGTCAAACTAACCAGGGAATTCACGTAGTCCAGTGGTAGGCGATAAATACCAGTCGCACTTTGGTTGTGGGTTCGATTCCCGCAGATTTGTCCGACGCGACGGGGTGTCACACGGTTTGCATGTTGTCTTTTTTCCAAAACTATATAATTCTTAAAACATTCCCCAAAATGAGATAAAATCTTCAAAAATAATCATAATATATTTTAACCTCAAGTTTATCTCATGCCTTTCATTTTCCATCATAACATATAATAACCCATAATTACCTCAAAAGTAAGGATCATATAAACTCTAATGGTTACCTTTATAATTATTACCTGAACTTCCACATTGATTGGTCATCTCGTACATGATGCATTACAGAACATACCAAGGTTCAAGTGGTTGATCATGACTCCTTGATAGTTGGTTTAGAACAACCACGAGTTTCCTCATTGAATGCCCCATTTTATCAAGTATCGTAATCAGAGAACCACCACAGTTTCCTTCAAACCTGTTGTCTCTTTGGTGCCTGCTAGATCCATCCATTCACTAAAAACAAAAAATGTCAGTGTGAGTATATCAACAAAACCATCATGTACTAATGAGGAAGGTAAACACAAAGATATACTTACTCATTCACTTTATCTAAAACTTGGACTCCTTCTGAAATCCTAACCATTATGGTACTGTCACTTATGCTTAGAGAATACCCTAACCTCTAAAGTTATCTAAACCGACCATTGATACCGACTATAAGGCCCCAGCCTTAAACCTTACTTAATATTGAATTAAATGAATAATTCACATTGAGGATCTTTTTAGGTTTCGAGTTTTAGAGAATTAGGACATAACTATTACATCTCAAAAGATTACAAAGTAGTCACTTCTACTAAATTTCCATAAAATAAAAAACTCTTAAAAAGAAACATTTCTAGTTCCATGTTTTAGCAGCATGAATTTCCCTTGATACCATCCTTGACCCTAATCCACGTTAAGTCCTGTGAAAAACATTTCAAAAACTTGGGATGAGCATAAAAAGCTTAGTATGGGATAGACAAAGAATGAAAACTGTTAGTTTTTCAAAACAACCAATAAACCATGTATACTTTATCAAAGTAATACTTTTCACCTTTTCGAAGTAGTAAAGACTCTTCACTAAATAAAAGTTCATTACTTACCCTTCTGTAACCAAAATATTACCATAAAACACATATAAAGATCACATAACATATAAAGGTAACATGGGACATAAACATACTTAAGTGGAATAACCATAAGGTCGACTTCCACACATATCACTTAATGGAATAGCCATTCGGCCAAATTCCATACATACTTAATGGAATAGCCATATGGCTGACTTACATACCCAATGCATTGGAGGTTATAACGTAACCACCCGTCCTGGTATTCGCGGCACCACCCGTCATATGCTTTATCACGTAACCACCCGTAAAATGTCCAAGTACCATTATAAAATTATAACACATAAAACCAATATAAAGGAATGATACCATTTCCACATTTCAATCACAATATATCATTTAAATATATTGACAAAATAGAATCCTTTATCAAAACCATTTTCAATACCAAAATACATAAAAGAGTATATTGTATTTATTTTATTTTAAAAACGTTATGACTTGTTGAGGAAGCCAAAGATCAAATAATACTCACGGCGGCGGAAAAGGTCGTTGTCACCGCGTACGTTAAAATAAACATTCCTTTTTGTCGTTTAGTAAAACGCTTCATAGAAAAATATTCCTTTTGTATAAAAGTAAAAGTAAAAGGGGTTTATACACCGTATAAAAGAATGTTTTGTATAAAACGAAATATGCCTCAACGAAAGGAGATTGAGATGAAGTCCCTTACAAAGACGGTATCCGTGGTTTAAGGATAAATCAATTACATAATTATGTGTGACAAAAGAATACACCAAATATAAGTGGATATTAAGAGTAAAACAATCAGATGTTATTCACACATATTCATAGAACGCCATATTCAAGGAGTATAAGTTTATCCCAAAGAATCAAATTTGGGTTAAGAAGTTCCCTTGCAAAAATTTGATAGCCTAATGGCGTCACTACAAAATTCAGAAAATGAGTTGATGAGAGATAAAAAGGGTATCTGGTCACATTGAAATAAAATTTAAATCAATAAGGATATAGAAGAAAATATCCCTACATAATAGTATGTGAATTAAAAGACATAACAAAAGAATTCTTTTAAAAAGAGGAGGGTGAAAGGTTCCCTTACCGACATGGGTATCTTTCGAAACATACACCCCGTGAAAGAAGGACAATACAACATTGATGTAAATAATCATAAATTAAAGTATATTACACAATGAGTAAAATAATGGGAAGTACATACACCACTCAAAGGAAATTGTGGAAAATGTAGCATAAATCTCACGGGAATAAAAGTGAGATGAAAAATCCCTTACGAAATCTCGGCAGCCTAACGACGCCACATAAAACTTACAAAAATGGATTGATGAGATCAAATAGGGTATATCATCATATTAACATAAAGTTTATAGAAAGAGGAATATAAAAGAACATCCCCCAACATAACAAAGAAGATCTTAAAATAAGTGACATAAAGGAGAGTACTTAAAAAGAAAGAGAGAGGTTAGATCTCTTACGAAAATTTGGCAGTCTAACGGCGCCACTCAAAACATCCAAAATGGATTGATGAGAGAGAATAGGGTCTATAATCATATGAACATAAAAATTACAGTAAGAGTAATATAAAATAACATCCCAATAACAAGAAAGATGATCTTTAAAAGGAATGACATAAAAGAGCGTACTTAAAAAGAAAGAGAGGAGTAGGATCCCTTACCTCGGGTCCGACTTGACTCGATCGTTCTTTAACGTCCTGAATAATAAAATTGAGTTAATTTCTACTTGCTTAAGAACCTTTTTCAAGTTCATTATTCTTTTATATCAACTATTGACATGTTATAAACATTATGTAATCATTTAAGTTAATAATGTTTGTTTTGTCGATATTTGGTTCTTATGTCAAAAGTGGACTTCTTACAATTACATGTTGTTCGTGTGGTCAAAGGTTATTTGTATCCAGAATGAAATTCCTGATTTGGATATCATATATATAATATATATACAGAATATACATGTATTTATAATATTAAATAATCATTTAGAGGTAAGAAATGAAATGCACCATTCATGGAGACGGTAAGCCGTACGTACACATGAACGCTACTTTCATTTCTATGTCATATTAATGGAATTAAAACTAAATGAGAGATGTGTATATTTTTAATTCCAGAATTATATTCATCCTTTAGATGTATCATAAATCATATATATACATTATATGTACTTATAATTGTACATTACATTTGAGGATAAGAAATGAAATGCACCGTTCATGGAGACGGTAAGCCGTACGTACGCTTGAACGCTACTTTCATTTCTATATCATACTTTTATGGAAAGAAAAAAATAATGATATAAAGGTATATTATAATTCTAGTATAACATCATATATAATAACTTTGAATCCATCCTTTATACATCCCACATATGGCATTAATGAATCAAATCACTTTGAGAGGGCGGTAGTCCGCACTTCCTAAAATAAATATATCGCGTATACCCATAATGGAAGCCATAAAGGTATGCCAAAAATGAAAAATACAGAATCTTAAGTAAAACATAAAAATATTATATATCATATATAAACATAGTGACATCTTAATGGCCACCTTTGAAGGTGTTATATGAGTGTTGAACAATCATCATTTCGTGAGGCAGAAATTCGCCATCCACAGAAACTGTATGTTCTTTAACCATTAGATGAATGTGTGTGTAAGTGTAGCTAGAATACTTATTATAACAACATCCTAGTATATTTATGATACTGGAGTTATTACAAAAGAAATGAATAAAAAGATATTAGGGGGTTGGAGAAGCAAAATAAAACAAAAGAGCACAAGTGAAGACGTTACCTTAAAATTGGGTAACTCCCTTTGGTTTGAACCAAAAATGGTTTCTTGAAGAGCTTCCTGCCTATGTTAAGGCTTCTAGGATGAGGAGAGGGATGTGGAGAGACAAAATGGGCAGGGGTTGGCCGAGCCAAAGGCTTTGGAAGTGTGGGTAAATGGGTAGAGGTGGGGGCCTTTTATAAGAGGAGAGGAGGGGCACTCTTGGAAAGGTATAAAATGTTACTTTATTTTAAAATGCATTTCGGATTTTAAAGGTCCCAAATTGATGTGTTTCGAGGATAAGGTGATAAGGGTTCGAAATATTCCCATCCAATAGGTTTTGGACATGTGTAGGTCATAGATTTTGCATTATCTTTCCATTTTATTTAAATCGTTAAATAATGAGGTCATCGCTGCATCATCATGATGTCATAAAGAATTTAATATATTTAATGTCTAAAAATTTTAAAACAAATATAATGATGTAGGAAATCGTTTTTATCTTTCTAAGGAATATTTATATACAAAAATATGAATTTATAACCCCATGTAAAAATTGTTTTAGTAAAACAAATCATGTTTGTGACATTTTTATTTTAACTTTAAATAAAAGGCATAAATGTCATTATCAAAACCAAGTGGCTCCATGGGGTACCAAAAATCTACCCATGGGTTGTATTGGTCGGCCATAACTCATCCAATAGGTTTAGGACAAGTGTCAATATATTTTCATTTTATTATAATATCATTTTTACCTTAAATCACACTAATTACCTTTAATCGCGATTAATAAAACTTAAAAGTTACTTTTCATCAAAAATTATTTTCATCCCATTGAACCACATTTTACTTAACAATTAAAATCATTTAAATTGGATTTTTGAAATTCAAATCACAGAAGTGGTAAAGTCCCATTTAAATGAAAAATCAAATTTTGTAACCACCACTTTGTGGTTTCACTATTCATAAAAAATTGGAGATTTTCAGAAAAATACCAAAAATTCACCCTAATCTATATTTGATATTCCGAATTCAAAAATTATGTCTATTTTACCAAATTCATAACATAGAAGTTTCATTAATTAATTTTATAATTAATTCCCGCAGTCAGAGCAAATAGCGTGTTTTTATGAAACAATAATTATCAAAAGATTGACACTAGTTTAAGTCCAATTTCAAAGTGAAATTAATTCCAGTGACCACTATTGGATTAAATGGTAAAAATATATTCTAATATTACTAAAAAAACAATCCAAAAGATAATATAATCATATAAATAAACTAGATTAAAAATAGGTTTTGAATTAAAATACAACATTTTTCACTATTCATTAAAAAATGAACTTTATCAGAAAGATACCAAAAATTTAAACAAAGTAAATTTTGATGTCCCGATTCTAAATAAGAATTTTATTTTGTCAAATATAACACATAAAATTGTCAAAAAGTGGATTTCAAAGAAGTTCGCCTTCAAAAGGCGTTTAATCGACCTTTTAAAGAATATTAGACTGTCTACACTTAAAATTGGATTCATTCGCATTTTTAATACTCTAACATTTATTGTAAAGAGTAAAAATATTTGACAAACATATAAAATCATTTTGTAGTTAGTTCTGTTCATTCCCTCCATTACAACGGCTAGGCATTAACTACCATTTAAAATAATATTATTTTATTATTAGAGTGCAAAGTAAGATTCCCAAGAAACTCGTTGTTGCGTATTGGGTACGCCATCGAGCATAACATCCCCTTTAAAGTAATATTAATATTTTATTCAAAAATATGGATAAATATAAAAATGTCATATTCTTTATTTACCTGGGGTGTTACACCTAATTTGGATGGAATATGATCGCAACATGCTATGAGTGGTGAAAAAACACTTACTAATTAGCTACAATCTCTTAGAGTTCTCTTTAACTATGTTTCACACCACAACATATGTCTCACCTACCTGATTCTAATCAAGAGGTGAATGACATGAAAGGCCACTGTGCAAATCAAAAGTTTCAAAATCATATATATATTATTATATGTGAATTAAAAAAGGATAAATAATAATTCCATGTGAAACTGAAATCTAGGACCCAATCCTGAAGCATATCATCATGAATATGAATAGTAATATTTGAAGGTGCATTAGTCTATGGATGATATGTCATACCTAGTTCTAGCTATATACCAAAATCCTTCTAAAATACTTACTGAACCCATAATGTGAAATAAAATTATCTTTTGAATATAATTATTGATTTAAATCCATGAATGCATATAATCTCTCATACATATAGCTTCCCAGGCTCATATACTAAGTGATTCACTTGGATATGTAAGAAATGATAACATTTTCTCATCCGACCAACTTTCACCCAAATTGCACCATGAATCTATAGGGACCATAGTAACCCAATGATGAATTCCATCATCACATTGTGAAACTAAAAAATCAATAATGGAAGTGGATGAATCAAACCAATTGGATGTTTATGTTTGGAATTTACCCTATGGAAGGTAAGTTGTTATGAAAAAATGGTGATTCCCTTCTTCATACTAGGGAATCGAGGATGATGTTGTGTGTCATGGTATATCTTTTTCAACCATAGATGCACTAACCATTTTATATCATTGTAGGATCTTATTAGATCATCTTTTTAGAAGGTTCACACTATAATCAAACAATGTACACTGATCACGTCATCATCATTTAATGACTACCCTAGGATTGGTTCAATAAATGTCATTCATCATCACATCATTGTAAAATCATGATATTAATCTAGTCTTCACCTGGTCCACAAATGAAGACGTGATAACCAAGGGTTCACATATCATGAATCCATGATCCTTAGGGGAATCCACATGCCATTCGCCTAAATAATTCATCAGATGACATTCCTCCATCGAAGTCCTGTCTCTAAGTTCCTATATCTTTAATAGTTTTTTATTAGGTGTATCTGTAATGAAATTGAATTTATTTTGAGCATAGTCCATCTTGACGTTGGAGGTGTATAGGTACTATACCCAATGCCTCTACCTCAAATTGAGACCCTACTAAGAGAATATATATTGTAGAATATAGTGGTCTACAAGAACAATAAGCCTCTCATTGAAGAGATAATATCACAAAAACATCAAATAATGGACCACATATTCCAAAACCATGATATGTGTTGGGTAGTTCCACTCATGGGGTTATAGCTGAAATAAACCATAAGTAACTACCAGATCCATATATATTAGAAAAACTCCAAACCCAACACCTGAGCTATTACAATACACTATGTATCTGATCCTATACTCTAGAAGAATCAAAACTAGAGCTATCATCAACCTCCTCTTCAACTCATGAAAGGATTCTCACACAAATAAATCCATTCAAAATTCACCCCTTCTTGGTAATCCATGAAATACATTTTGTTAAGTGGGTTAAATCCTAAATGGATGGTTGATATTATACATTCAACTCAAGGAAATTTACAACTTATTTTTTTAGAGTGGGAGCCCAAGACATTACCTATTCCACCATTTATTGGTCTATATGAATTCCTAACTTAGAGATTAGATGAACAAGGAACCATACATCTCAAATCCAGAATTCTGATTCAATATATTGGGAAAAAATGATTCACTCATAGTGTACTCTACATGATCTCAAGGTGTCTAGCATGTAACTCATAAGTATATAAATATATAAGGATATATTCAACAAAGACCATAATTAATGTGTTGAGATTTGGGTCAAATGTTTATTTATGAGATCCGTGAACACTGATAAGAAATTCATCAATATAAAAGGAATGATGTGTCAATTATATAAGCCATTCCTACTCTTGAACACCATCTTAGGAATATCCCCCTCTTTCACCCACAACTAATGGAAGAATAAATGAAGATAAATATTTTATAACTACCATCTCCCACATAATTTATTAAATAGATCATCCATTCTGGTTAAAGGAATATTTTTCTTTACTATCATTGAATTCATCCTAATTTAGTACACACCGAGTTTTAGAATACTCTTCACCTCCTTGGAGAAAAACACGGGAGAAACCTATAGACATGTACTTGGTAAGATGAAACAATTTTTGTATAGGTCCCCAAGATGAATTTTGAGATCTATCAACCCATCCAACACCATATGATAAAGAGGCATCAAAATGGGATGTGATCTTGGTATGAGTTTCCACTTGAACTCCACCCCTCTATTAGGATGAAGACATGAGAAGTTATCTAGAAAGATATATTGATAGAGATCTACAATAGGTGGAAAAGAAGAGGATATAAAATATGTTTCTAATTTGAGAGCTAATACTACTACCTAGGATTTCATATCACTAATATTTATTTGATATGGTTCCACTCAACTTGACTCAATATCCCACTCCCCAGTAATCACAAACTTATCTTCATTATGGGAAATAAAGGATAGCTGACTCTAATAATTGTTAATGTAATAATAAAAGAAGGCCAACCAGTCCATTCCATGGATAACATTAAATCTAGGAATCATAATGATCATGAAATAAAACATATTTTCATTGTTAAAAACAACTACCGGACACTTAGGACATCTCTGGAGATGATCATCTTTCTTCCACAAGTGTGTGTCGAAAGAAAACAACTCATAAGATAACATAATTGGTAACTAAATACAAAATTGTTTTGGAATTTATAGAATAATGGGAATAAATATTATGAAAAATATTTGTATAAAGAGAATAGGTGATCAATAAAATACCTAGAATAGTCGATGGTCCCTCTCTATAGTCAGCCAAAACATGGTCCATTACATTCAATCAGTCAGCCTCAACTCTATGCCCCTGACCCTGAGGTGCATGAATCACCCGAGTCAATGTGGTTCGAGGAGAATTAACCTAATACTAAGGACCCATTACATATTCCTTGCTCATATATTTTCTTTTTCCTACAACCATATAATTACCTGGCATTAAATCTCTAGAGCTGAGTTACTAGAGATGCCCTATCGTTTCACACTCTTGAAAATTACTATGGGGTGCTTGGTAAAAACTACTATAATTTCTAACCTACCGATTATTTAAATGTTATGAAAATTATATTAGGGGATTATGAAGACATACCCTGCTCAAAATTCTTACCACTTCCCCATTTCACTTCCCCAAATTCTCACAATCTTATATTAAAATAGAAATTCATCACAACAGGATGATGTTTACTCACCTGAGGACTAAAGGATGGAATAAGAACAACTACAGGATCCTCCTCAAAGACCTTATAAATATTAAAGACCATTCAAATAACCTATGTGTATTTTATTAGGTTGAAACTGTCAACTTTATTTCTGATCTAAGGAAAAATAAAATTCTCAAACTTTCAAGACTTATGTTACTTGTTTCCATCCAAGAGGTGAGCGAACCAACACTATTTAGTGGAATGATCAAAGTATGTGGGTACCATCAAGGATACCTGATAAATATATATGAATTCATAAGACCAATTATAATTTATCATGGAAGGAAATAATTCACCAATGAACTGGTTCTTGAAGGCCTTTTAACAATGTCCCTCGTGCCTACAAACTTGTCCCATGACACCCCATCATCTCTTAGTTGGTCCCGAAAGCATAAATAGCTCTAACTTCACCTATATATCCTGTGGTGTCTCAATGTTTTTTAACATTTACTCAATTATTTTTTTCCAATCCTCAGTATCATATGTCCCACTTGTTTCTTGAAATGCTAGAAGATATTTGGGATAAAAGTCATGGGTGTAGTCAACTACAGTCCTTTTCACTCCTCATTGGATAGATAAAATTATAAGGACTCCAATATAGAGAGTGTTGAATTCCTAAACCACTTGAGTATGCATGGGAGAATTCTTAGACGCATCATCTTACAAAGATTATTATAGAACAAGAACATCCTCTCAAGTAGGGGAATTATAAATTCTATAAGGTGGTGTTTGTTTTTCAGAAATTCCAAAAGAATATTGGATGTTACCATAACAACTTGATTACAAAAACAACATAAGTTGTTCAATGGTATAATTTATCAAATTTTCATCAGATGATCTATCCTAGGAGATACCCACACATAGGGAATAACCCTCATATTTCTACCGAAGGATCATATCTTTTCCACCATTATTGTATGTTTGTCGCAATCATATATATATATATAAAACACAACATAATGATCATATTCGACTAAACAATTCCATCAAATCTATAACAAAATAGAAGAAACCTAGATATATCACCTAAAAGAGAACATTGGTCAATACAAAATAGATAGAACAAATATAGTAAATTAATTAAATAACTACCATGTTACATACTATAGGTATATATTTGACATGTGATCTTACACGCCTAATCATGATGCATAAGCACACCCAAATACTATAAAATATGATAATCATTCCCATTACCAGTAATATAGAGTTATATTATATATGATCTAGAAAATCCCATGGAAACTAGAATGCATGATATCCTTGCATCTTATCTTCTCTTTACCACATCCCGAAGTAAAAAACGAATAAAATACAAGAAAATCACCTTTGATATGATTTTGTTACACTAAAACCTGATTTTACCCAAACAACACATGAGTGGAGACACCACAAGACCTCATGCATGTCTCCCCATACATAAGAGGAAAAAAACTAGTGATGAAGGTCTAATGTGTAGTGGGAAGACTATATACTCTATAATCATAGTCGTACACCATAAAAATAAATAAGATATAAGAACCCATAATATCATGGTGGAAGTTAAAGTAAACAAAATGTAATAATGAATGTCCCCCCAGTTAAATATATAAATAAACCTAGCTTCCAATGTAGTAAGCCAACTAGAGTAAAAAATGTGTTAACAAGGAAATTAAGAAGCACTACATAATCCTCTAGAGTCTATCCTAGTACTTCTATCAGCTCTATGCGCAACATATCAGCTATCTACTATAGGTTACTTGTGCATTACATGGTGCCTAACCCTTATGTATGTATATGAATTGATATTTCCAAGTAATGTGTGAGTAATATAACCTAGTATTGAACCAATAATGTTTCCTTATCATATGTGCATAAGAATAATAGGTGTACTTCAAGATGAAAATAAATGCGCAAGAAAGAATAAATAATAATATGTGTGCAACTCATGTTCCAACCACGACATTATGATCCCTAGATGTACATTACTCATATCCATGCCAAAAAAATAATCTAAATGATTTCATGACTGATAAAGAGTTATCCAGAAGGCTGTTGAATGTGTCACTCAACAGTCACAAGGCATCGAGTTATTTAGGATATAAGTTCATTGCATCCCACCTTAGTAACACACATGACCTCAAGGTCATAAAACCCCATCCTAGTCATAGGTTAGTCCTCAAGGCCATCACATCTGGTCTATGCCTTAGCTCAGCCCACAAGGCTATTTTACCCCCAATGTTGTTTCCACGGGTTTGGACTCAATGTCATCATCCCCCATCCTGGTGCTCAGGTCCATTTTCATTACCGCTACATGTCATGTACAATCGACCTCCAATGGATGAACATATCACAATATTCCACCAATTACTCTAATGAAATAGCAATTACACACAAAAAGGTGGAGAATATAAATGCACAATGTATAATTTCATCAGAAGAAATCATAGGCAACATATAATTACATTTTATCGACTTCAAACTTGGTAAAAAGCTACAAAAGAATATACATGGAATAAATCATCATATATGGGTCTCATAGGCTACACACACATGTGATCACTATTGAGAATAGTAAAAAAATATATGCTAACATAAGAATAATATGAAGGAAAAAGAGTATACCATGGACCCAAATGGTAAGTAACTTCATAACTTTAACTCCTTGGTGATAAACTTCGAAACCATTCTATAGATGATACCCCTGATAATCCTGTTTGCTAAGAACCCCTAGAATTGATCCCAACTCAAACTCATCAAGGTTATAAAATCATATCCAAGAATATTGTAATATAATGGGATTGGATTAACACCAATATAAATCTTGAGATCTTCCAACATCGCTAGATTGGGGATTTAATAAAGTTGGTTCCACCAACACTATATATTTTACACTATTCTTGAAATTATCCAAGAATCCATCATTAGATAGAATTAGATTCCATATATTTTTCAATAGTATTCCAAATATATAATCCATCTAAAGGAAAAATTATAGATCTAGAAGAAACCCGAAGAATGGTGGTTCATGGGTCACATACCTTATTCTCGATCATCAAAAGGCTTGGATCCATCAAAATCAAGCATAAAAGAGAATAAATTTTATGGGGAAGTCATGTGGTGTCTCTAGATTCTATATGGATATAGATTAGATGAATAAAGAGTAAAAATGAGAAATTAATGGTCATTAAAATGGATTTTTCATATATTTATTCCATATACACATGATTTTCTTCCATGAATTGTTTAACTATGTTCTAGTCATGATTGGTTTACTTACTTTACTAGTCACCCACATGATTAGGTTTCACAATTTTACAATATTTTCAAAAAACCCATATTTTTTCTATTGGAATATGTTTCAATGTTTCTAAAGTGAGGATGAACATTTTGTTGTACCATGTGCCTTAACTATGTTCCACCCTAGTGATTCTACCACTAGCTTCATGATTTCATAGAGAATTATCACGGTATGGGAATATCATGCTTCAACTATTCACCTTCGTAGAGTCCCTTAAAACTATTTAAATCTAACCAAATACCCCGATAACTAATCAAAAAAAATTCATAGTTCAAAAACATGTGAATAAAGGACAAAATTAACTCATAATGCACCTAGAAAATTCGATGTCATTAAATTCATTCTCTTAATTTGGTTAAAAATTTTAATAAAACTAACATGATTAATTTTTACATATTTATTTTATATTTTTGAACATTTCAATGAATCAATGTTTTTTATTAGAAATATATATTTATATACGCTAAAAACATTTGTTAATGTAACAATGTTATCTAAACCACCATTTTATGGTGTACTTGTCTATCCACATAAACACATATGTTTGAGAGACAATAACTTAAAATATCAAATTTAATTTTCTAAAAAAATTAGTCATTTTTCCAATTAAAATGATTCATACATAACAAATTAATTTTCAATGAAATAATTTTGAAAATGTATATTTATTTATAGGTAAATTGGACCAGAATTTTATTTTTTATTCTATATTGTAGTAATAAAAGTGAAATTTAAATTTTAACTTTGATTATATTATTTTCTAAATTGAAGGAATACTTTGAATTAAAGGATATAAAAAACGTTAAAATCATGTATACCCCCATGATTTTCTTTTTGCATAAATCAACCCTTTACACTAATCCTTAAAAATATTTCTTATTCTAAAAAAAATACGAAAAAAAGTACTTATAATAGGAAATTAGTATTGATTTTATAATCCCAGAGTCATTCCACTATGTAGAGGTAGATGGTAGGATCCTACAGTTAAAAATAACAATTACACTATTTCCAACCAGAAGATGATCTTTTACTTTACCCAATTCCATTTTTCTTATCAAGTAGTTAAAATAATAAAATTTGAAAGACATGCATTCAATAACAAAAATCATTGATATATAATAAAAATTATTAATATCCTTAACATATATATTATAATACCCATGTTGTTTGGTTTCTCATTAGTTCAATCAATCATATTTAATGACATCATATTTTCATAATGATATTCAATTCATAATACATGGAGTCCTATATAATTTTTCTTATATCAAAATGAAAAAACCAATAAAAATAATAATTATTAATCTGAGTTTTTTTAAATAATAAAAAGAAAAAAAATGATATATTATTATGAAAATAACTCAACAAAATGATAAAATAAAAAAATGTAAAAATTGGAAGACCCAAAATTGTGAAAAAATGGGGCCAAAAATCGATATGAATAAGAGAAACCAAAAAACATCTGAGCAAGAGGACAAACATTGACCAAAAGGGAAGAATAAATGAGAAGAGCCAAAAATCAGGAAAATAATGCTGAGAAATTACACAAATGTGAAGAAAACAACAATAAAAATTCATGAAAAATGATGAAATATCGATTAAAAATGAGTAATAAATAACATATGTTAGATTTGAGGTCCGATTTGGTCAAAAGATTCAAAGGAAGCGACTACAAAAAATGACATATGTGAGAGGTATCTCTTATGAGTGCTTCACATAGAACTAATAAATACTAGTGGGAAATTAAAAGTAAAAATTAATCTAAAAAATTAAAATAACATACCAATTATAAAAAAATATTTAATATTAATTTATAATAAAAAATATAAAAACATAAAAAAGTAAATAAATTTTAAAAGTATTAAAAATAAATAAATAAAAATGTTTATATAAAATATATTGAAAGTATGATAATACTATGATAAACATATAAATATTATGATAAATGAATAAATAATATTAATTAAGATAGAAATAATAATATTAGAAAAGAATAAATTATATATATTAAAAGAATAATATAAATTATTAAATATTAAAATTAAAAAGAATAACTAGAAAAAAAAATAATTTAAATAAAAAATAATTAAAATTAATTCGTAATTAAAATTTAAGAGATAATAACAATATTAATATTTAAATAAAAAAATTTATAATAATAATGAATAAAAATTAATTTTATAAATTAAAAACATATTAAAAAAATAAATATTGATAAATAATAATGTGACGCCCTCTGAGTCACAAGTATGGTTTTTCAAGCCTGTTTTATCTCTTAAGGGGTTTTTTTGGCTTACAAGAAGATGGGTTTGAAATTTTTTTTATTTGGATAAAACATTCTTTGCACATAGTTTGGGCGTACGACTAAAACAAAATGTGTTGTATACAGGTGATATATCACTGAGATTTCTATTGGAATTTTTCATGGTTTATGTATAGTAATTCAAACTCTGTGACTTTCCATGTAGATTATGTACATATCTGGGTATTTTTCTTGAGGTGTCACATGTATTGAGCATATTTTTTCAAACCATGTGGCTCTCCCTAAGTGTTGTGAACCTCTATTTTTCATAGGTTAGAGGCCACACATGATTGGAAAACAATTTTTTTAACTTTGTGGCCTAACCATAGTTCCAAATCTAAACCACTTAAAAGTATAAATTTATGCCATTACCTTATTCATATTTATATATAATCTCCTTCTAATATCATTTAATATCAATCTATCCTCTCCCCAACACTATATAAAGTCTTCTCTTAGGATCATTGGTCAATTCCCTTCATTCATTGTGGAACTATTGATGGTATAATCTATTTTTAGGCTGATTTTTACTCTCCCTATGTATTCTCTTGATTTCCCTTCCAGTTGTTCCACTGGTACCTGATTAGGTTGTGATTTATAGTTCTAGTGGATTTTATGGGTGATTGGGGATGTTTATGATGGATTTAGAATTGTATAGACTATATCTCTTCATCTACAATCTCTATTCTCAAAGGTGATTACTTTTTATCCATTCATAAGGAAGGTAACCCTATAGAAACATTATAATTCATGAAATACACAATGTTTTTGTTAATTATTTTTTTCGTTTATGAAATTTATTGATTTGATATCAAGCATCTTGGGTGGTATGAAAATGGATTTTTATGGTGGGGCTCAATTTAATGATAGTTTTTTCACTTTGTATTTTCAATGAAATTACTCTAAGATTATTTTAACTCCATTTTTTTAAAGAATATATTTAGTAATTATGTTTTACAGAAATTTTTATAACATCATGATCATGGTTTTTTAAATTATCTTTGAAATAATTTCACATTGGGAACCATTGGTGAATTGTGTATGGATATATACAAACCTTAGGGATTATTTAACTAGTATGGATTATTCTTTTGATATCAATAGACTATAGAATGACTAGATATTGGTAGGATTCAAGTATTCCTACCTTATAATTCCTTTACGTGTATGAGTATATATTCCTATAGGCTTCATCTTGACTTGTTATTTGTTTTCTAATTAATGGAACCATTTAATTCTTTATTATTCACATGATTCAATTATGAAATATCCATGAATGTGTCTATTTATTATTTTATTTAATTTTTCATGTATTTTTTATATTCCAGTTTTCTGTGAACAAAAAATATTATAATGGAAATAAAAGGATGTTTCACAACATGGGTTTCATTTGAAATTTCATTATACAATGGTTTTATTCAAAATCTAAAACTAATGGTTACATGGAGTTGGACATTGAACAAATTATTTTGGTGTATCTCACTAAGATTAAGTTCTCACACCCCACCTTTTTTGATTTAGGTGTTTATAGACTTTGTTTTATATACCTCTAGTAAATGGAAGGTAATCATGTAGTTCACCGACTTCTATTATGATCATTGTATTCATAGTGGGTTGTTATAGTGGTGATGGATGATCACATGGACACTTGGTTTTTATATTTTCATGTTTTAATTACAAATCTAGCCGTTTTGTCTTGATATTGTTTTTTCATGGTTATGTACTCTACTTCTATAATGGAATTTGTTTGTATATTTCATTACATTTACTCTTGAGACAATTTTTGGGTTTTTTATCTACACATTATGATGGTCTATATAAGGCTATGTGTTATGTCCAACCTAGTTGGTTCATTATAAAATGGTATCAGAGCTGACACCTAGTCCGAAGTATGATGAAACTACCTATGTTTTATTTAATGTCTACATTGGATAAGAGTTAGGACAATCATAATTCAGGTTGTATGTGAAGAAGGGTGTCGTTCCATCTCACTACCGTATATGAACTCGAGTTACGATGGGTGGTTAGGAATTTTTATCAAGATTGAGTTTGGTTTTGTGGTTATTAATCTAAATTTAATTTAGAGTTAATTTATATGAACTTGTTTATTGTATAATTTTATTATCGTTTCCACGTTAAATCTATATTTTATATAAATTATTCATATTTAAAGGTTGTAGTATGATTTATTAACATTATTATTTTGAATTTATAATTTTCTCTTAAGATAATTTTAAATTTCATATTATGTTTATCATAAAATTCCATATATAATAGATATTTACATAATATGATAGGAATATGAAAGAAAATTTTTGTGGGAAAATACTCTAGTATATTCTTCATTGGTGGATGTTTTTATCTGAAAAATTAAAACTCTTTTCTAGGAGGGTATTAAAAACTAGGGATTAATGGGGGATCATGGCATGAAATATAAATATTTGAATCCAACTATATTCTATAGTGATATGGTACCTTAGGAATATAAAGAGTGGCTCAATAAGATTAATAGGATCTTCAATTTCTGAAAGCTTTAGAGGACTCTAAGGTGTATTTCTCTAATTATATGATTGAAGTAATGGGATGAAAATGATGGGATTCCATTATGAAAGGTAAATTACATGAGGATATTATCGATATATATTCTAATAGGATATTCATCCAATAGCTTTATCCTAAAACATTTCATGTGGAAAAGTATCTGGAATTTATAACCTTAGAGTAAGGGGAGAATTTAGTTATGAAATATACGAGTCATTTTATCGAGTCATTCAGCACTTCACTCGATATTTTCTCTAATGATTACCTCAAAACATAGAGATCTGATATGGGTTTGAGGGACATTATTTTGTCAAAAGTGATTCTCTTGCACCAACTGACCTGGGCTGGTTGGAAAGGTATCTATGGAAGAGATATACATATATGGAATAATTTTATTAGGGGGAGTTTTAGTTATGGTAATAGGTTTGAATGTTGTTTCATTTGGCCAAAAAATAATGTATACGGGTTCTTAGTTTTCATCAAGACCAATTTTCAGGGATTCTATGAGACAACATTGATTTGTTTTCGATTAGTGTAGGAGCCCTGCTTATAGCAACCCAAACTATATGTAAGAACCTAAGAAATTTCATTATTATGGATATTCTTTTCATCTTATATGTTTCTATGGTGGTATTTCCCAAGGAAGTGGAGTTGGATCCACTATCAATGAGGTTTCTCACGCTTCTTCTAATATGAAAAAGGGCAGTGGATCTCATAACCATGCTAAGGACGATACATAGGAACCAAAAAAAGTACATGGAGGAGATGATATTGTGATTCTCTTTATAGTGGAGTATATAATAGGGAAATTTTATGTTGGGCCAACTACCGTGAGTGTTATTAGTTTTATTTCATCCTCTATGATTCTAGATTTCGTTGATACATGTCAATCTCAATATTTTTTATCATTTATATTTATTGAAATGTTTGTATTACTTTATGATATTATTCAATTCATGTTGAATATTTACAAACCTTTCTGAAATAGGTCAGAAAAATGTTTTAAATATCCTATATATCATGGGATGATTAGTAAGTTTCAAGTTGTGTGGGATTTCAAATTTCTTGATCTTGATATTTTCAACCAGATTTTTTGAATGGATTAGAAGATCAATATTATGTCCGCTATTGACAATTACTATCATTTATTTTTGTTTATCTCTCCAAATTGAGTTTATCATCTCTTTTCAGGGGAGTGGGATAATATATTAGGGAGAGCAGTGATTTTTCTTCTTATGTTAGAATGATCTCAAGCCATTTTTCATTTACGTTCCATAAAAAATTGATCAATATTTGAGTAGTCCACTTCCTATAATGTGGATTTTATACCTTTTTGGTATTTCTTAATTTTTTATCTGGGTTATTACCTAATAGATTGTTTTAGTTTACTATTGACATTATCCATGTGATGATTCCCATTTCTATTCCGTCGTACCATCTGAAAAATGTTGAGTTAAAGGAGATAAATATTCAGATTCTAGATATTGAGGGCAAGGGATTTATTCATCCACATTTTTAAAATTGGTCTTTTCTAGTTATTTTTTTCCCAAAAATAAGAAGGAATATTCCTGAATTATGTTGATTAATGAAATCGTAATCAGGTGATCATTAAGAACAAATACCCATTTCAGAGACTTGATGATCTATTTGATAAACTAAGAGGATCCAAATGGTTTTATAATGACCTATAGTTTGGGTACTATTAGTTGATTGTTAGAGAAGATGATATAACACATCTGGATTTTATGAGATTTTATTATAATTTTGAGTTATGGTTATGGCATCAAGTCTTAATAACACTCCTATGGTATTTTTGTAATTGATAAACGAGACCTCTCATTGGTTCTAGGACCCTTTAATCATCATGTTTGTGGATGGTATTTAGTTATAATATAATTCAGAGGAGTAGAAAAAGAAACATTTGTATATCAATATTAGAATCTCGAAGGAATATCCTATGTATGGTAAGCTTTCTAAATTTGAATCTTCGATTCATGAACTAATATTTATGGGCCATGATATATCATATAATGGAATCTCTATGGACCCTGAAATTATTTAGGCAATAAAATAATTAGAGGGACCTAGAAATATATTTAAGATTCAGTTATTCTTCATCTTAGATAGTAATTAAAAGAGGTTGGTTTTGGAATTCTCTATTATTGAATTTCTAATGATAACTTCGACCCATAAGGGTGTTGTGTTTTAGTGGAATGAAAATTTTTAGAGATATCTCAAGTAACTAGAGAAGATGTAGATACAAGAAAAGCATATAATAGCCAGTGAATCATTCTGATTATTACCTAATGAGTGGAGCTATCATACCCCCAACCTTGAGTTGGTAGCAGTAATGCACGCTCATAAAATAGTGTGCCACTATCTCATTGGGGAGAAAGTATTGATATATTTATATCATTAGAGTTTGAAGTATATTTAACTCATAGCGATCTCAACTTGGAATAGTGGAACCAGGTCAAATATCTTCAAATTCTCGGTTGTTGTCGCATTGAGAAAGAATTTACCGTCTAAATCCCTATTAGAATCTGGTGATTAGTTGTATCTGATGTGTTTTTTTGCTGAGACGAGCTGTGTAGTAAAAATGATGAAGAAATATGTGCTTAGCTTTAGTGAATGAGGAATCATAATTTTATGAATGGACTCACCTCGAATAAGAACCATACACCCATCCAAAATGTTTTAGTAAAATCCTTATTGATTGGAGACCTTGGAGGGTTTTTAAAAACATTGAATTTCCCAGGTTTTACTTAGAAAAATTATATGAATAATTTTTGAAGCTAGGAACTAGGACAACATGAGTGTCTGATGCCCAGTGAGCCCAAATATTATTTTTAAAATATATTAAATATATATAATATCACATGTGCACTGTTTTCCTAAAAAGTGGAATAACTCTTAAATTTAGGATTCGATTAGAAATATATGGGATTCATTGAGTTCAAAGCATGGGTTTTACCGAAGGTAAGGCATAATTTTTTATGCATCATATGTTTTTATAATGTCCAGTCACATGAGAATTAAGAAAAAAATTAACAACTTTATATTTTTTTTTGATGTAGTGACCATAAATCCCCTAGAAAAATATGACTATGAAAACAATATTAGGCTTGGAAGCATAACCCTATAATTATTAGGGAGTGAATTGGAGGATCATTCTTGGGTGAACAACTAATTGATCATAGATCATTGATCGGTATGAAACAAGATTCAAGGATCTCACCAACTACAACGATACAGGTTCTTTCGTTGTTAGTGATCAATCAGTCTCGAAGTAGGAAATTGTTTTATGAGGATATCTCTCTGTTTGATTTCCTCTATGATGAACATGAATCAATCAGCTAACCAATAGATTAATGGATGATGAATATTGTGGAAATGTATTCGATTTATATGGGATTTGGTATTTCTATTAATGAATTATATTATATCTCTTCATTTGTCGTTATAATGGAAAATAATCAAGGTGAATATAAACATCGGATGGGTTTTGTTCCTTGAATTTTTTGGGTCATATCTTCCCCCGTTTTTTACACATTAATCATGGGAAATTATTTGGGCCCTTTGTTTGATGAATACATGGTATTTGATTGTTGCATGACCTTTATCTGGTGCAATGAATCAATTCCATGGGTACATATGCGGTTGAGGATATGATTGTGGGGAAATCTAATGATGTATGACTAATCAATTCATATTTGGGGAAATGAATTCTTCAAATTTCCAATGTGTGGGGATTATGCAACATAATGGATTATTTCTATGTAGATTAAGGCACAATTTCCAGCAATAAATTAATGGCGAGGATCGGTCGCACTAGATCCGTGAACTGATGGTGTAATTAGTGGTGAACCCATAAGTGATGAAGAAAAGGAATATATAGAGGATGAACCTTGTATTTTTTAGAATTATGCATTACATGACATGTAATCTGGGACAACACACTATGTGGGAACCTCTATGTGGCCCTAGAGTTTTTGCGCAAAGATAATGATGACATAGCATTTGACACATGTAACATGCTATGTGACACTTTTAAAACCATATAAACATGTAAATATGGTACACACCAAGGATCCTGAGTGGAATTACACTATCAATATGGTTCCATTTATGTCATGGAGAACCTGTTGCAGGATTTAATGTTAGACTATGGCCATATTTGGGAGGACAACCTACCACTGGAGGAGTATGGGTACAATAAAATCTACTATTACGCCATTAGTATGGTTCCATTTGAGGCCTTGTATAAGTGACCCTAATGGTCACTACTATAGTTGACTGACCTTGGAGAGTATGCAATTATGGACCCAGAGATAATGTGAGACATGAAAAATAAGGTACAGACCATCCCTGAATAGATGAGGACTACATATATCCATCATAAGTCTTATTTAGACTGATAATGGTGGTATTTGGAGTTTGAAGAGAGAGACAATGTGTTCATAAGGGTATCACCTCAATGTGGATTGCATATATTTGGATGAAGTGTAAATCTATATATGAGATTCATTTGACCTTTCCAGATATTTTTTAGAGTTATTATGGTGGTGTAACGACTATCTCTTACTCTGTAGTTAGACCCCGTACACAACTTCTTCCACTTTTCTTAGTTGAGGAGGTACATCCACTACCCTGAACATGTAATTGACTGAGGAAAGATATAAATTGGGGATCATGATACCTATGTTGAGTACCAAATAGAGATTTGGGATTGACTATAGAGGACCATCTATGAGTGTGATATTCCTTTAGTGTGTGTCTAGTTGAAGCATGAGAATATTCAGGAGAATACTAGGGAGTAGGAGACCCAAATTCATGCTTAATACCCATGTACATTTGTATAGTATTTTTTTTGTTTCAAGATGTAAAACCCTAAGGTTTAGAGAATAAAATGAATCTATTTTTCAATTTATTTCTTTATAATATTTTAAATATTATTTTTGGAGATCAGATTGGAGACGACATGAGATTCCAAGGCCCGACAAGCCTAGAAATAATTTTTGAAATATATTAAATATATTAAATATAATACATTTACATTTTTACTAATAAGTGGAATAAATATTGTATTGAGGCACAAATCATAAATTCTATGGTTCCATTATGTTTAGAGTATGGGTTTTACCATAGGCAAGATATAATATTTATCAACATTAGAAAGTTTTATAAAGTGTCATCATGGGTGAATAAGTATTATAAATAAAACAAATTATTTTTTTTAAAATTTTCGATACAGTGACCTAAATTACTCTATAATTATATGTCTATGAATAAATATCATGGTTATATTCATAAGCTTGGAACAATTGGAGAAAGAATTGGAGGATCATTCCTGGGTGAACAACAATTGGATCATGGATCGATGGTCAGTGTACAAGGGGATTGAAGAATCTCAGTAATGAAAAAAAGGTGGTTTAATTCTTCATCAGCAATCAATCCATATCAAGTTAGTATGTTCTTATAGGTGGATTTATCCCAAATTTATTTTTCATATGATGAACAAAAATCAATCAACTAACGAATTTATTTTTGGATCGAGTGTATTGTGGGTTCAGGTTAAATTTATTGGGAATTGAGGATTTCTATTATTGAATTATATTATATATCTTCATTAATCATTATAAAAACAATGAATTTAGGAAATCATGAACATTATTCAATGTAAATTTCTCATATTTGGGGTTTTCCATTTCTTCCCCCATTATTTTCACCTTCATCATTGGAAATTTATTCGTCCGACAATTCGATGAATACTTAGTAATTAATTATTTTGAAGCCATTCTTCATTTCAAAAAATCAATACCCAAGTTATATATTTTTTCGAGGGTTTTATTATAGGGAACATGGTTGTAAAATGATTGATTGGATTAAATTTTTGGATATCCATTATTCACATCTCTAGTAAGCATCAATAGTGTGTCTTGAAAAATGATTTTTGAGAAGATCAAGGAAAACTTTTTGGTGAGCAGGTGACATCAAAGATTTGCTGGACAATATCCAAGTTCTGAGGGTGAGATTAGAATCTAAACCAAAGGTAATGGTGATGTGGGGGTATAATAAGGTGTAACCATAGATTCTAGATAGTTTTGGGTTACATATAATATAATTTGAGACTACACATAGTGTGTGGCCCTCCAAGATAAGGATGACACATCATGTGACACATGTTACATGTGTGGTGACCCTTTTCCAACTATCTCAATGTGTATAGGAGGTACATAACCAGGATTTTGAGTGGTATTAATAATTTTGTGGCCCTATAACATGTTTTGTACCTCCCTATAGGTAGATCGACGTGTGTAGGGGTATACGCTGAGGAGACCATGTGGCCCCACACACCATTTATGGAAGTATACAAATGGTGTACAACTTGGAAGAAATATTGGTGTGTATAGGGGGTACAAGCCAAGGAGACCATGGGGCCTCACATGACATGTGTGGTGGGCCATACTCAGTGTACTCAAACAGGGACATGGGTATGAGCCATGATACACTGTCAGACCCAATGCAAAAAAGGAACACTGTTTACTTCTATTATAATACATGTACATCTTAAAAGATGGATTAGATCCCTTGTTCCCATCTTTATAGACAATATTTCATCGGTTACATTCCCTTGATCCTTTCCCATAGGGTTTTTTATGGAATTGCATCCTATACACAATATAGTGATCACCTTTGAGGAAGTTCAATCTCAAATAGAGTTATTGGAATCCTTCGATGAGGCCTAGAGTGAGATCCACTAAAATTATCATTTTCGATAGGTAGGGTTTTTTATATCTCTATGATGAACACTACATAAGTGTTTTAATTTACATAGTGGGTCAATCTAGATTTGGTTGTTCGTATACGTCTTGGACTTGGGTGTGATCCCCATATGTATATCGATCCTTCCAACATCTAGAGTGTGCTTTTTATAGAAAGATCTGAGGACCATGACATCACCAATGGAAACCATCAGTGTTATCTATCCCATGGAGTGTTTTCTACTAGATGAGTGTAATATGGATCCCTCAAGGAGGAAACCTAGGATGTCTTTATGGATGTGACATAACCTTCAGACCTTGTGTATACTATGAGTATGTTTGGATATTATACTAATATATAATGTTGAAATATCCTTGTGATGAGATGACTATTCTTGATTATTTATTCACAGTGATTCCAGGGTGTCTTACTAGGTATTATTATACTCACCCATGTACATGATTTTCCAACAAGTTTCATGAAATATCCATATGATCAACCATTTAATGGGGTTCTAGAGGGAGTAGGACCTAGAAGCGCTTAATGGGCTAGACAGAATATGGTGTGTTTTGATGGTTTCATTTACCACATTCCTATCCTAAATCATAGGATGAACTTGTTTTTAGTTTCTTTTGGTGGGATGGTATTTATCCCTTGATTTACAGTACATTGTTTTCATAATATGACGATGGTATTTTAGATATATTCATGCATGATTATTGGTTGTTTTACATTTCAACATTGTATGGGTTTGGAGATGTGTGCATGTGTATAGATACATTAGGCTAAGGCCCCCCATGTGTGTTATATTTCTACTCAACACTAGTCTCTAAACCCTATCCTATTAGAGGTGAGCTTGGGTTAGTCATGGATTGGACCCCATTTGGTTGGGTTATGATAGGGTTGATCTCAGTTTATTATTGGTAATTTTTCTTTTTAAGATAGGTTGGTTGTTATAGTATCTATGTGTCAAGAGTTAATGGATAGTGGAAACTGGTCAAGGTTTTTCAGGAACCCTTGAAATACCAAGATGTATCATGATTTATTAAAATGATATTGGTTGTTGGGGATGTGGAAGATGATCAGAGAATTCTTTTCATGGTGCCTCAATTGTGAGAAGATTAATAAAGACTATAAGAGACTAGTAATTTTTTAGTAACCTTTACCCATTCTAGTGTGAGAGTGGGATGATATTTTTATGGATATAATCATCAGTTTTCTATAGAATCCAAGTGGAAGGGATGCGATTAGGGTGATCAGTGATTGACTTAAAAAATTATATCAATTATTTCCTATAAATGAGTTGATAATGGTGACGGATTTTGGTATTTTTTATATTATAAAAATCAGGAAGATTCATGGTTTCCCATATATGATTATTTTTGTTAGGGAACCATAGTTAAAATCTATGTTTTATAAATGATTAATTACAGAATTGGGTACCCAACTATAGTTAAGAATTAATTACAATCCTTTGTTAAATGGGTTAACTGAGTGAACAATTTAGATCCTTGAGGATATGATTCTGGATTTTTTTCTTGATTTTATAGGTTATTTGGAAAATGATCTACCTTTTGATAAGTTTTCTAATAACAGTAGTTATCACGCTTTAATTTAAATGGAATATTTTGAAGTATTTTATAGGTGTCTATTTAGATCTCCCTTGTATTGGGTGGAGTTGATAGTGTAGTCCTTGGTTGGATTATGCCTTTTATAAGAGATGATGTAAAAGGTATAATTGATCCAAAAGTTGTTAGTGACTGAAAAGAGTCATAAAATGTCATACGTGGGTCATCATCATCACTTATTGGAGTTTGAGTTGGGTAACCAGGTCTTTCTCAGAGTTTCACCTCACTTGGGAAAGCTTCAATTGGGTAAGTAGTGTAAGTTGGAATTGATGTCACAGTGTATGTTGGCATGGATGTTTGATAAAAAATTTGAGATTATTGAACATAATGGAATGGTGGATTAGTGGTTGAACATTATGTATTTTATGATGTTGATTCATGATGTGTTTAATGTTTCCCAGTTGAGATGATATTAGCCATACCCTTCCCAAGTGATTAAATGATAATATGCTAATATTGATCCCAACACATCTATGTTTGATAATCTAGATTAGATTACAGAATGACAAGGTAAGGTACTCCATGGTAAAATAATTCCTTTGGTCTATATAATGTGGTAGTGCATATGGGATAGACACATGATAAGGGTGTGGGAATCGTTAATGAGGCAACAATGGCCTTCTCTTTTCACAAATTTAGAATCATAATTTCTTTCCGGGGTAGAATGATTTTATGGTGGGGATAATTTTTATGCCATATGGTTCATATGTATGTTCTTTTCTAGGAATAATTTTTCTCTTTTGAAATTTTATATGATTTTGGGATGTGCGGTTTGAAAATTGTTAGATTTAGATAAAATTGGCCAGGTGCACATATTATGTTCCCAATTAAGAAAACTGTTATTAATAACCATGATGTAACTGTATGACATGGAAATAAGATCTAAAATGGTGTTTTGAATTTTTTTTAGCATGGTAAATCAAACCATATGTCTCACCAAGAAAAATGTTCAGGTGTCTGAGTGTTTTTTCAAATGTGCCCCATTGTTTGAGGAATGTTTACCAAATTTTATGGCTCTACCTAGGTAGTCGTGTACCTATATTTTCACAGGATAGATTCAACACATAGTTATAATACAATTTGATAAACCATGTGTTCTTATGTGAACCACTTATTATTGGTAATTTAGCCCTCTTCCCATGAATGTTTATATATATAATAATAACCAAATGCCTCTTAGTCTTCAATTAGCCTATCCATAATAATCTAGAGAGTCTTATACATGGATCATTGGTGAGTGGCCTTTATCTTTTGTGGGTATCTTCAAGGTATGTTAGATTTTTTATCTTCTTTTTTCTACTCTCCCTAGATCTTCTCTTGATTCATCTTAACCTTGTTTTATTAGAACTAGATTGTGCTATGATTGTTGGATCTAGATGTTTTGATGGGTGACCTGATGATGTTCATTATGTATATTGTCTTTTTAGGATCAAATCTATTTCTCTCCATTCATTTTTCTCAAACAAGACTAGTTCTCCTCTATTCTTGAGGAAGGAGTCTCTATAGAGAGTTTTAAATTCATAAAATGCTTGATGTTCATGTAAATTTCGTTGGATTGGTTCAAAAATTGAATGATTTGATATCAGTAAATTAGGTGAAATATAGAAGGGTTTTTTAATTGATTTTTTTAATAAAATTTTTACTGACTTTAGGTGTTGGATGAAATGCCTCAAATATGATTCTGACTCGAAAATTTATTTTTCAATCCCAAAAGTTGTGTACCATTATCATGGAATGTTTATAGAATTGCGATCATAGTTTTTTAAATTAGTTAGAAAAACCTAAAAAATTGAGAACCTTGGGTGATTCGAGTATAGAAATATGAAAAACTCAATGAGTGTGGCACTACTAGGGTTATTCTTATGATATTGATAGACTATAGTGGGACACGATATCTATTGGATTTACGGTATGCCTAGATTAGTGTTCCATCATGTCTTCGAGCATGTATTCTCATAGTCTAAAGCCTAACTTCCACTTGGTATTATACTTGATTGTATTTCTTCATGCCTGGTAGATCACATGTTTCTATTATGGAATTTCCATGTATGTTTATATTTATTCTTATATGTTATCCTTCAAATACCCAACATATTCCAAGTTAATGTGAATATAATTTTTTAAAGGAAACGAAATGAAATTTTACAAGATGTTTTTCATTTGAAATAGATTTATAAAATATAGTAGTTGAAAATATAAAACAAATGGTTTCATAGAGATAAATTTTGTATAGATTATTTAGTGGTATCCTACGGGCCTCTAGTAGACACACCCTAATTTTTCATTTTGGAATTTTAATATCATTCTTTTCCAAAATTTGGTAAAGGGAATGACTTCGTTTAGTTCGATGAATTCTCATCGCTATTATCATTTTCATAGTGGGTTGTGATAGTGGTGACAAATGGTCATATGGAAACTTTGTTTTTATATTTTCTTGTCTTATTTCATGTTTATCCGTTTTGGCTTGACATTGTATGTATCATGACTATGTACTTTTCTTCTGCATCATACTTTGTTTATCTATCTATTTACAGTTACTCTCGAGTCATGTTTTTGGTTTCTTTTTTGTCTCCACTATGTCGTGGGCCATCTCAGGTGATGTGTTAAGTAAAAATAGGTTGGTTCATTACAAAAAAAATGTGTAGATAACTATTAAATAGAATAAACTATAGAAATACAAAATTAGTAAATATTAAAAATAAATAAATTTCAACAATATTAAAAGTGAATATGTATTTAAAATGAATAGATAATGATATATGAATAAATATTAAAAATGAATAAAATTTTACAATTATGAATGAATAAGTTTAAAAAGTATTAAAAATGAAATAATAACATTAAATATATAAATGAAAGAAATATTAAAAATTAATGAAAAGATTGAAGATATAAAAAAATTAAATTTAAAAACATGAGATTTATACGTAGTACTCATTATTAATGACTATATAAAAACATTATATAGATTTAAATACAAATAAATTAAAATAAAGATGAATAAATGTTAATTATATAAAGTTAATACATAATGAAATTATTGAATATTAATATCTACAAATGTTTAAATAAATATAAAAAATTAATATATTACAAAAATTATTAAATGATTAAATATTAAAAATTAATAAAGGTACTATGAAAAATGGAGAAATATTAAAAACAAATAAATAATGTTAAATTAATAAAATGACATACACATTACATACAAACACATAGACATAGACATAAACGCACAAACACATCCTGATACACATATATACACATACATACACATATATACATATATACGCATACATGCATATACACATTTAAACACACGCACACATGTATACACATACACATACATATAATTACATACACGTACATACAAATACATGCACATTCATATGCATACATAAAAATAATAAATAAATATACACATACTACATAAACATACATATCCACACATAAACATATATACATACTTACACGTCTATACACAGACACAGACAAATGCATACACATACACATACACATACACATACACATAAATACACGCATACATGAATATACATCCACATGCATACACATACACATACACATGGACCTACATGCATATACATATATATTCACATACATTTTCACAAACACATACACATAAACATACATCTATATACATACACATAAACACGCACACACACAACACACACACACATGACACATAAAAACAAATACACACACACACAAACATACTCATACATCCACATATATACACATGAATACACATCCATAAATAAACACATACACATAAAAATACACATAAACATACACATACACAAACATAGACACATACACTTACGCATATTGTCACAAACTGAATCTAGTCACCATTAAAAACAGCACCTGACCCAGTTCTTGGAATGTATTGAGGGAAATTACCAATCCCCAAGGGATGGAAAATGTTCTAGGTTATCTTAAACAATGGTTTTGGAATTATTTACCCGAGTTAGGATAGATAAAACAACTAAGATCAGTTAATAAACCGAATCTAAAAATTAATTCAAAAGAAGACTTAATTAAATTTCATAACTAAATACATGGTTTTGAAAATGGCATGGGAGGTACAAAACAAAAAAATCATAGAAAAAATCCCAAAGACAGCCACCCGACAAGGGGTCATCACCCACAAGCCATCTCTATGACACCACACCATGGAAGCAATTAGCAACCTGAATCATCATCTCCAAAGGCCATTCCCTTACTTGTGTCAAACATAATCTAGCCTACATAAACCCAAAGGTGTATTTAAGGTGTGAGCCAAATCCCAATAGTATACCACCAAAAGACTCCATGTGACAAGAATTATATGATAAAAATCTTGCATGTGTTATAAACAAAGAATGGTAGCCATAATTTTAAGGGTTCATCTTTTGAATGAAAACAGTTTTGAATGTGGGTAACTTTAAAAATGGGTACTTTTAAAAAACATGTAAGATACTGAAGTTTCCATCCAAACAAACCATAATCCAATGTTAAATTCCAAATAGTCAAAGATAACTCAACACAGGAACACCCCTAGGAACTAGTTAGTTGTGAGCCCCAGGTACCTCACATCTCTGTGTGAAAGTAACCATAAAAATATCCATTCCTGTGCACGAGACACTCGTTGGGGAATCACCCATAACCTAGTGGTCCCAAATAACATCATCATCATAGTTTTTTTTAGTGTTGTCAACGTCAAACTTGATATGTGAAAAAATGGACAAAACCACTCCAGATCACTAGCATGCTAGTACACGTACGCCAACCTAGATACCCAGGTTTCCGTCTTTGCGGTCAAACACATTCCACATGCTACCAAATTAAATTTGCACATAAAATCACTAGTTATGTTCATACACACTCAAAAAGTATCTAATCATTCTTTTCACCATTTTTATAATTCAAACAAACACATAGAATTTTCATAAAACAATTTCACAAGTTATAACAGATTATTGAACATAAAATCCATTTAACACCATTATATAACACCAAATGCATACCAATATTTCTCCAAAACTAAATTGATATCACTTAAACGTTTTATAAAGCCATACAAGAATTATAAAACAACATCAATTGGTATAACATGGAATGCACAAGTAAAACACCCATTTTCTCTAAAAAAAGGAACTAAAAAATCAACCGCTTAACAACTGATACAAAAAATAGTTTTCTCACAAAAAACAATGAAATAAGAACATAAAATAAATATAAATCCATCAATATAACTCATTCTAAAATTATAACATACAGAATCACCTATAATATATTTCCAAACCCTCAAATCCGTGTGTCGAACATACACCTCCCCTCCACCGCACCACAAGGGAGTGAAAATGAATCTAAAACCACAAAATTGGTCCATGAAAATAAAAAAGAAAACCATAGGTACGAGTCCCTAACTTGTGGAAATTTAGGGATTCTCGAAAAATGGAAGAAACCCTAAGTAAATGGAAGGAACAACAAAGGAAACCCACTTACTAGAGAAACATTGAAAGAATCGCCCAAAATACACTAGTAGTTGAATCTACCAACATCCAAAAATGAAATGGAGGTTCGAATAAGGATGTGGAAGTCAAGGGGGAACTAAAATGGGGGAAAACATGTAAAAAATGAACGATTTATAAAAGAAACAGATTATCTTTTAAAATCTGGATGATTTGAGAAAACTTTAGGAAGTTTTCCATAATCCCTGATGAAGATGAGCTTCAAAGAGGTAAAATGGAACATGGGGGTGCACCTAGGGTTTGTGGGATAGAGTGAGAGGTGGAATGACCGAAAACTATTAAACAATGAATGAGATAAAAAAGAATAAAATTATGTTTTTGAAACTTGAAATGGGCTTACAGGTTGGCCTAACACCTGAATAAATCACCCAAATCCATCCTGATTATGAGTTAGAAACTAGTCGATAAGGATATAGTGGATTTAATAGGTTAGGTAAGGCCAAGTGGGAAGTTTAATTGATGAAAAATCTTAAAAAAGGTGTTATAAAAGAAACAATTTTTTTTAATTTTGAAATACGATCACGGTTTTTACCAAATCATGATGTAACCACACCTTTCTCCAAAAAATGCTTGGGAAACCACTACAAGTAAAGAAAGAATATAAATTAACGAGAAATATATTTAAAATAATTCATGGATGTTACAATTTTCCCCACCACATAAAACCTTTAACCCTCAAAAAGTTATCATGAAGCCTGATCAGATAAGAGAAATGAAAATCGCTCTTTGGCCCAAGAATTACACTCCCATGTATCATGCTCATCAGTCCAGTGTTTTTAGAGGAATGAAACCAAATGAATCGTCTTACCACAAAACTCTATTTTATCTAGAGTAAACAATATGCCCAGGTTTCTCAAGCATAGATAAATCATGCCCAATATCCAACTCCTCCCAATTCATCACATGGGACAGATCCGAGTTGTACTTATTTAGTTATGCATCATAGAATATTTGACGGAATGATTTAAAAATTTAAGGCAAAGATAAAAATTATTCCAGCTTAACAATCCACTCTGTAATCTCACAAGGTATGACATACCATAGAGTTAGCTTTCCCTAATTTCCCAAACAACGATGACTGAGACGAGGGTACAGTTTCAAAAACACTCGATCACCCACTGAAAACTATGGGTCATGACATCTTTGATCTGACTTTGATTTCTCATGACTCTGAGCTATCAATAAAGGCGTCCTGATTAGTGTGACCTTCTCAAATGTCTCATCCACAATACTTGTCCCCAGCAACGAGGTCTCACCTACCTCAGCCCAACATAGGGGGGACTGAAAAGGCTAACTATAGAGTGCCTCAAAGGGAGTCATTAAGATTGAGGATTGGTAACTATTATTATAAGAGAACTCAAAAAATCCAAAATTTCTATACTAGGTACCAATAATGTCCTAAACACATACATAAGGAATTTCATACAAAATTTAATTCGCCCACTCTGTTTGACTATCTGTATGAGGATGGTATGTCGTGCTCATTTTAATCTAAAACCCCAAGGCCTTCTGAAGGCCTTCCCAAAAATGAGAATTGAAATGAGGGTCTCTATTCTAGGTAACTATAGATGGTAAACCATAAAGCATTACCACTTCATGAAGATAGAATCGGCCAAAATCATCCACTTTAGTTGTATCCTTGATCATAATAATGTTGGATTATTTGGCCAGATGATAAATTACTTCCACATGGCATTCTTACCCTGAGGTGTACGAGGTAGTCAAAAAAGGTAATCCATGATAACCACATCAAACTTCCATGTAGAAATGGGAAGAGGATGGAGAAAACCATATTGCCTTTGATGATCTAATATCACATTCTAACATATATAGCAGCTCGATACGATGCCTGCTATATCTCGTCTCATACCCGGCCTCCAGAATTACCAATGCACATCATAAAACAACTTGATGGTACTAGGATAGATAGACCACTAAAATTGTTTTCTATCCTATATCACAACCATTTGTTGAGGAAAATTCACCACTAAGAAGCCTTAGAAGCACAAGATACCCATGGGGGACAAAGGCCAAATAGAATATGTCTCCCCACCATGAATAATATACCTCACCCACTAACGTAGCTCATCACCAGGTTGTTCTATATGAATTAGCTCCATAAGAGAAGGGGTCAACTAAACCCTCACCAACAAAACACCTCTACTATGCTCGTTGGTCTCCTTACGCATCTGAGTAAAGAGCCCCATCCGAGTCTACTCGTCACTAGAATTCATCAAATACTTCACTGGTACTCTTATACTCAAGGCGTCTTCCACCACATTACCATTTCCTCGGTTGTAGATGATATTGAAGTCAAACCCCTGCAAGTACTTGATCCAACGCCGGTACCACAGATTAGGATCCTTCTGTGATAAGATGTAAGCTAAGATCTTGTGATCAGAGTATACCATAAGCTTCTCAAAAAATAGGTAGTGGCACCATGTTTTTAAATCATGCATCACAACTTCTAGCTCCAAGTCGTGGGTTGGGTAATTCTTTTCAGGTGTTTGGAGTTGGTTGGAGTGATACACCACCACATGATCATCCTGCATAAGCACACACCCATGTCCCATACCTGAAGTATCACAATACACTACATAGCCCTTTCTAGATTCTGGAATGATCAGCATGGGGGCGGTAGTCAATTTCCACTTCAGATTCTCGAAGGATTCCTGAAATTATAGGCCTCAATACAACTTCCCCCCATTTCTGGTGAGTGAATTCATAGGAGAAGCAAGTTGAGAGAAATCGAGAAAAAACCTCCTATAGTATCCTGCCAAGTAGAGGAAACTCCTGATCTCAAAAATTTTCTTTGGATTCTCCCATGACTTCACTTTAATAATCATTTCTAGATCCACTGAAACATCCTACTATGAGATCACATTCCCCATAAACATCACCACCCTGATCAAGAAGATTCACTTGGACAATATTTCATAATGGTGGTGATCCCACAAAGTTCCCAACATGAACAAAAAATGATTCTCATGATCCTACTTAGATCTAGAGTAAACCAGGGTGTCATCCATGAATACCACAGAAATAGAGCCAAGATACCAGTGGAACAATCTATTCATGAGTTCCATAATGACTGCCAGAGCATTGGTCAATCCAAAGGGCATGATGAAGTACTTAATGTGCTCATACCACCATCAGAAGGATGGATTTGGGATATATGACTCTTTCACCCTAAGTTAGTGGAAACCTAAATAGAAGTATATTCTAGAAAACCAATTTTCCACCTTCAACTCATCAAACAACTCATCTATTTTGGGAAAAAGATATTCGTTCTTGATGGGTACCTTTTTCAACTTCTGGTAATTAATACACAACCAGAGGGATCCATCAGCCTTCTTTGAAAACAATAAAGGATCGGCCCAAGGAGAGATGCTTGAGGGAATGAATCATTTGGGTTATAAATCATATAGATATATCTTTAATTACCTCAGCTTGGTAGGGGCCATATGACACGAGGGAAGAGATATTGGTTTTCTTCCTAGTGCCAAACCAATAATGAACTCCATGTCCCACTCTGGGGGAAATCTTGAAAAATCATCTAGGAATACCTCTGGGAAATCATACAATACATGAGGCAACCCACCCATAGTAGCACGACCATCATCCTCTAGCATGATCAACAACAACTGGAAGATAAGATTCCTGAAATCAGGGAGTGGAGGTCCTGCACTACTTGACCGAGGATCCCATTCCCCAAGAAAAAACTGCAGATTTCCACCACTTTCTATGAAACTCACCCACCGCCTATAGTAATCAACGTGTGACTAAAAGTGGGAAATCAAATTTTTTCCTTGTATTACATAAAAAATTTCCATATCCATAACCAAGAGGTCCCAATCCATCTCTACCGCAAACATAGTAAGTGAACACTATGGGAACCTAAGATCCTGTTCCTCCTTCTTATCCAGTGACGTAACCAACTCAATCACAATAGATAACAACTCCATTGGAAAATTCAACAAGCTCAAAAAACTGGAAGAGATAAATGAGACATAATCACCAGTATCAAAAAGAGCAGTAGCTATAGAATATACAGTCAAAATGGTACCTCAGATAGTCGATGGCCCAACAACTGATCCTACTGGTGCCTGCACCATGTCATGAAGATGCCTCGTCTCTACTTGAGAACATCGTCTCACCTATGGCTATGCCCTAAAATTGATCCCACCAGAAGATGATCCGACCTTGCCTCCACACCCACCAAACTGAGATCCCCCCATCCTCATGGCTCTAACGAAGATGGTACACCCTTAGAATCTACTGATCCTACCCCACTCTAAAGTGAACATGCCATCCTAAAAAAGCACTGCAAGTTTCTCATACCTACACAATAATTAAAGGGCTTTAAAAGCGATTCGAATTATAGTGAGATGTGACCTGGCCTCCCACACTAGTGGAACACGATGGACCTCACATCAGATGCCACAAATGAAAGATTCCTTGAAGCGTGGCTTGAACTTCCACCTCATTTCTTCCCCTCCTCCTCTCACTTCCCTTTCTTCTTAGATGAAGTACCACGACCCATCACTAGTACTATCCCCGAGAAACCAGACCTCCCCTTGTAGTCAATCTCTACCATACATGCCCAGTCAACACCCTCAGCATAGGTCTTCATCTTAAACTGGAACACCTGAGAATAAATCTCGACCTGCAAGACTCTTTCGAACATCTGGGCCTTCATATGATTATTAGAGACCATTTCAGGTGCATGTCGGACCATATTATAAAAATGGTTGGCATACTCGATCACTGAATGCCCCCGGAACAAGCTCCATAAACTCCCATTATCTAGCATATGAATAGACTTTATGGCAGTACTAGCCATTGAAGGTAACCTTAATGTCTTTCTAGCTTATCTGTTCGTGCTTCCAAGATTGAAGCATTGATTCCCACTACCAGCAGCTAGGAACCTATAACATAAAATAGGATCACTTCACCTTGACATCCTTGGGTGTGTCAAGAAACTAAAACATGCCGTCGATTATCTCGAGCCACTCCTATACTTTCTGGGGTTGCTTTCTACCTTCTAAAGTAGAATGGTTGTTATTTAAGTAATCATGGGATTTTTTCTTCCCAGGACCACAATCGTTTTCCCTAGATAGATTAGGAGAAGGAGCTACACAATTTCATAGGTCTTGGACATCTTTTATCACAACTTCTACTATCCATTGATCAATAGGTGAGGGAGAACTCTCTCTATCGTCCTCATGTTGGTGCATGAGAGATTTTCTGGGAGGCATTTTGCTACATAATGAAAAAATCCCCAAAGAAATCATTTGTACAACCATTATGAAAATATTTGGAAATTAAATCAAAAAAAAATAAGTCAAACACATAACTATAATGTAATAAACAACCAATCCACTCCCACACAATGTCTATGTGCAGTCTGTAGCTCGCACGTCCCACCTAGAAGAGAAGTTAAACAAACAATCCCAAAATCCCATGGAAACTCAAGGTTTTCCATGAGAGGTACTGGCCAGACACCCTACTCATAAGAAAAACTCCGAGACTTGACATTCCTAGATCCTATCTATCTAGACTCACCAAAAAATAATAATATTACCTAAAAAGATAAACCTCCTCTAATACCATTTTTTCACGAACCGAATATGTTCGCCATTATAATCGAAAACTGAACCAATATGTGGAAATTCCCTAAGTGCGTTACCTATTCCCATGGGCTGCACAATTCCTCGAGTATCATGAAAAATGAGTTGTGAATGATTTACCCATTTTAGGATACACAAAAAAACCATGAACAATCAATAAACCGAATCAGAAAATTCATGCCTAACAAGCCTTAACTAAATTTCAGAACTGAATACAAGGTTTTAGAAAATACATGAGAGATCCAAAACTAAAATATTAGTATAAAAACATACCAAAGACAACCAAATGACAATGGTTCATCACTCATGATCCATCTCCACAACACCACACCACAGAAGCAACCAGCAAACCAAACATCCTTCTCTAAAGGACTTTCCCTTGCATGTGTCAAACATATTCAAGTCTACGTAATCCCAAAGGTGTAAGTAGGGTGTGAGCCTAATCCCAATAGGATACCTCCCAAAGAATCCATGTGACAGGAATTATAAGGTAAAAAGATTGCAAGTGTTATAAACAAATAATGGTAGCAATAATTTATAAGGGTGTAACTTTTTAATGAAAATAGTTTTCAAAGTGGGAAACATTAAAAACGGGTAAGTTAAAATAAAACATGCAAGATACTACATTTTCCATCCAAAAAAACCGTCAACCAATGTTAAATTCCAAATAGGCATTGATCACTCAACACAAGAACACCCCTAGGCACTAGTTAGTTGTGGGTCCCAAGTACCTCGCATCTCGGTGTGAATGTAACCATACCAATATTCGTTATCATGCATGAGACACTAGTAAGGGAATCAATGATAAAATAGTGGTCCCCAAAATCATAATCATCATAGTTTAGTTAGTGTTTTCAATGCCAAACTTGCAAAGTGAAAATGGAAAAAACCAGTCTAGATCACTAGCATGCTAGTACATGTACGCTCACCTAGATAACCAGGTTTCCTTCTTTTTTCTCAATCTAGTTCCACATGATACAAAATTTCATTTACACATAAAAAAACAGTTCTAGTAATAGACAATAAAAAAGTAGGAAAACATGTTTTTCACCATTTATATAACTCAAACAAACACTTAGAATCTCTGTAAAACAAATTTGACAAGTTATAAAGAAACCTTCCATATAAAATCCATTTTAAACCCCTCTTTTAGCACAAATGGCATATCAATATTTCACCAAAACATAATTGGAAGAACTTACACATTTTATAAAGCAATTCCATGAATTATAAAACAACACCAAATGGTATAACATGGAATGCACAAGTAAAACACCAATTTTCACACAAAATTGGAACTTAAAAATCTACCTCTTAACAATTGATACAAAAAATAGTTTTATAAAAAAAATGAAAGAGGAACATAAAAGAAATATAAATCTTGAAATCTTTCTCATTTTATAATTCTTACACATGGAATCACCTACAATATATGTCAAAACACTCAAATTATTGTACGGAACTTCAACCACACCACTATCACACCACAAGGGAGTAAAAACGAACCTAAAACCCCAAAATTAGACCATGAATGTAAAAAAACACTATGTAGGAAGACCTAACTTTTAAAAATTTGGGGATTTATGAAAAGTTGAAGAAACCCTATGGAAATGGAAGAAACAAGAGAGGAAACTAACATATTTGAGAAAATTTGAAGAAATCACCCCAAATACACTAGTAGTTGAATCTCCCAATTTCCCAAATTTAAAGGGAGGTTTGAATAAGACTGAGGAGGTAAAATGGGTACTAAAATGAGGAGAAAATAATAAAAAAGGACGATTTATGAAATAAATAAATTACCTTTTGAAATCTGGACGATTTGATAAACCTTGGTGAAGTTCATCCTAATCCCCAGTCAAGATGAGCTCCAAGGAGGGAAAATGGAACTTGGGTGTCTGCCTAGGGTTTGTGGGATCACGTGAGAGGTTGAATGACCGAATAATATTAAAACATTAATTAGATATAAAATAATTATTTTTAAAAAAAAACAAGAAATGGGCTTACTGGTTGGCCCAATGCTTGAATAAATCACCAAAATCCATCATTATTATGAGTTCCTAATGGGTCCAAAAGGATATGGTGGTTTAAATAGGTCAGTGAAGTCCAAGAGGGAAGTGCAATGGATGAAACATGTTATAAAATGATGGACTTATAAAAGAAACATATTTTTTCAATCTAGAAATAGAATCGCAGTTTGGACCAAATCATTATGTAACCACCGCTTTCTCAAAAAATGCCTCTAAAACCCCTCCAAGAAAAGAAATAATAGAAATTAATGAAAAATACCTTTAAAATAAGTCATGGACGTGACACAGACACAGACACACACACACACACTCATACACATACACATACACATACATGAATATACACATAAAAATATGTACAGATGCATGTAAACATGCATATACATTGAATTACAAACACATACATACACACACATAAATGTGAATATTCTTACGTACACATACTATATAAGCATACACATACTATGTAAACATAATCATACTCATACATACATATAAAAATATACGGACATACACATACATACACACATATATGCATAAACATCCACATACATAAACATACACAATCATACAGAAACATACAGACATGTACATATTCACAGACACACACAAACAAATATATATATACATACACGTACAAACATATATACACATACAAAAACATACATACATATATATATATATATATAGATAAACACACACACACACACAACACATATAAATACACATAAAACACAAAGAAACACATCTATACCCAAACATAAACATACATACATACACATGTATAGGAGTACACATATATTTCCACAAGCATTGGTAAATTTATACTGATACATTAAATTATATCTATATATAGAAAATTTACATTATTTAATATGAATATACTTATATAAATTCAATAAACTATATATATATATATATTCATTTTTATATTTATATAATTATTTAAATAACATATTATTTTTTATATTTATTTATAAAATGTTTAATTAATTTATTTTATATATTATTAATCATTTTTATGGATTAACATAGATTGGATATTTTTTATATATAAAAATCAGGAAATAAAATTGATATTTTTAAATATAATATAGTTATTTAAATCATATTTATATATTATAAATATACTTAATATTATACCAAGAATATTTTAAAAAATATAAATATGTATATAAAAATTAAATTATACATAGTTCTCTTTATCAGTGTTGTTAAAGGGGTTGATTTTATCGGTGCTAGGTAATGCACTGATAAAGGTCACCTTCATAAGAACTTTTAGCCAGCATAGATAGATTACCCTCTCTCTATCAACACATTTCATTTAGAGATGATAAATTTTATTTCTTAATAAATGAGAATATGTAGTAGTGTAGTATTATTTTTATGAATTCCATTAATTTTATGATTATTATTTTTTTATTAATTTCAATATATTTATTAACACTTTCCAGATAAAATAATAATAATAATTGTATTAATGTTATATATCAAATTTTATTTTTAATTGTTTTTAATGCTTATAATGTTGTTAATATTTCATAATAAGTTTATTTGTAATCATGTATAATTAAAAAAAATAATAAATTATAAAATTTATGATATTGACCAACATATCTTAGAAAAAACCAAATCTAAAACATTTTTTTATAATTGATATATTATGATGACGTATATTTTGTAAATCATAATTTATGTTTCCAATGAGCATCATAAAATTTAATAGTTAGAAATATTTCCAATGTGTTATTATATTATATTTATATAATATCATTTACATAAATTACAAAAACAATTAATAGGGGTAATGTTAATATGGAATTTGGATGGTGAAAGTATTGAATTGGGATTGAGAGAGGTATGAGGCTGGGTGATTTAATCACTAGAGTGATTTATGTTAGCATGGAATATAATAATGGTAATATAGAGAGTGGCATGGAGGATTTATGCTTGAGAAAATTATAAATAATATGAGAATATGAGTAAATTAATAAAATAAAAATCTGTTAAAAATTATAAATAGGTATTTAGGCATTAAAAAGATAAAAAAATTTAGTCAAAGTAAATATGTGTAAAAAAATTTCCCTAGTAAAACATTTATTCGAAATTTAAAAATTATTTATATATAACCATAAAGATGAAAAATTTAAAATTTATTAATGATAACAAATAAATAATTTAAGCACATTTATATTACTACTAAAAATGTTATTTATCAAAAACCTAAACCTAATTCAAGAGTTTTACTCTTTTATTTTTAAAATAATGAAAAATATATTTGGGAATATCATGATAATTTACTTTTAATTATTAATTATTTATTATAATTTTCATCATTATTTAGATGTTCAAATGGAAATTATTTGAGTGTCCTCGTTGTATTGAAAAAATAATGAATTAGAGGATCTATGGAATCTTGAGATCCTTACTAAGGCTCAGTTATTTTGATGGAGAATTCATAGCAGTATACATCATATATTTTATATTACTTTTAATAATGAAATTTCATCCACTTAATTATTTATTATGTGTGAATTTTTTCTTTATAGATCATATTCTATATTCCTATTAATTGGTTATTTCATTCGGGAAGCTTTTAAATATCTCCCACATTTCTTTTTCATAGGTTTATTTTTAGGAGTTTCGTTCTCATTTATTATTCTATTTGAAAGGTAGGAAAGACATAATTTTAAATAATTTTCCTTTTAAATTATGACAATATCACTAAGTGTTTAATTTTAAATGGGTTGGGAAGGATATGTATAAGTTATTATAATTTTCTCAGTGTTTTTGTTATATTTTTGGAAAATGAATGTTTCAAGTTTATAGTATTTATTTCTTAGTTGGTTCCACCTAAATATTAAGTGAAAACATGGTGTATGGAAACTTTTAGACTTGATATGGGATTAAGAACATTGTATTTTTGGCATATTATGGGAAGGTAAGTATTGTTTTTTGATATTTTTATCATGTATATAGGTTTGTTAAATAATATCATAGTTATTGTAATAAATGTTTTTTGGAATTTTTGTGCTTATTTTTTTCTATTATTGAATATTTGTATCTAATTTATTGTTTATAAATCAATAATGTTAATTATATATTTAACCCATTATAATAAATTTGAATAGTTGTTAATTTAATGGTTATTAATGGATTTTTTTGACATTAACTTATAGAATATTGATATATCTTCTAACAAAGATCTAATACTCCTCATTAAGTATGTTGATTAGATTCATTGATCTTAGTAATAGATTTTTAATTTTTTGATGTGATGATTTCATATAATGCAATATAATATTATAGTATTAGTTTTAACTACTAACTTATGCATGTATGTGCCTGTATAAGGAATTTTAGTATATATTCATAATGTTCGTGTGTAAAGAACCAAATTATATGTAATATTAAAGGTGAGAGAGTTTGAAAATAAATAATTTTTATTAATCTATTTTATATGGTAAAAAACTTATTCATATTAAATGAAATATATTTGAGTTATATGTTTTATTATGAAATAATAAAATTTAATTAAAAAATATTGCCTTAATTAATTTTAGGTATTTTTTAATATTTTAATAAATAATCAACATGAATAATTTTTATTACATAAAAATGTGGGGTTATTTGGATATGATATTATACTTTCATACACGGTCCTTTTGGGCCATCAACAACTTAATGTTTTCTTTTTGCATTTGGGCCTTCGGGTAATGCAACGTTTGACTCTATGGGTCATGTAATGGGTTCTATTTCAACCCAATTAAAAATATGTTTTCCTTAATAAATGAGATTTTCTATTTTTATTTCAATGATATATAAATAAAGTTAATTTTATAAATATAATGAAAATATAATAAATTATTTCTCCCAAAATAGGTGGATGAAAACTGTTTTATACATGTTATAGTAATTATTTTGTTCATTTATTAGTTTAGATTATCTAATAAAATAAAAATGCCTCAAAAGGTTTTTTTTTATTTTTATCCTAAAAATAGAAATATATATTATGGATTAAAGTTAAATATTTAATTATTAAAATGTTTTCAGAGATAGTAAAATTACATCCTTAAAATACTATTTAGATATGGTGAAGATTGGGTGATTATTCCCCTAAAGGGATAAATAAATTTAAAAAGAAAATGTTTTGATGTTTAATTATTATTAATTATTATAGCAAGTGAATAATTTAAAAAATTATATTTATACTAAATATAATTTTTCATTTCAACTTTATTATTTAATATTATAATTTGTTTTTTGAAATAATTTTATTTGTTTTTTAATTTGTGATTGAATAATTTCTCAACATTTTATTTTGTTATGAAACTAAAACCAATTTTTTATAGAAAAATGGAAAGGTAAAAAAGTCTTAATATCTTGAAACAATAACCATAATCATCATCATATAGATAATTTAAAATACCTCTGAATGATTTTTTAAAAGGGGAACATGACATAAAACTAAGAGACATCATTATTAGATGATGATCTAACCAATTGGTTGTTTGGGATATTTATTATAGAGTAATCATTAAGAACAATCATTATGACACTTACATATATTTTAGGATCACTATTTTTATAAAAATTAATTAATTTAATGTATTTTTTGAGCGTTTCAATGGAATGTTATTTGTGACCAATTTTTTTTAGAGAAATGTATGAGTAACCAATATAGGGTATCATGAGACTTAATTAAATCATAGTACAACATTAATAGTAATATTTAATTTACTTTGTTTAAGAGGACTTCAAATTATGCTTAATATGAGTTATTAGTGATGGTAAAAAATTTCCTTTTTGAAAATGTTACTGGGTTAGTGTATATGAACTATTTTGTATTAAGGTCCAAAAAACTAGTCTTGATGGCTTGAATTTTATTGGAATATTTTTTTTTCATTTTACTCCCTAGGGGGAATTGGAAATCTTAACCTAGTGTATGACCTTTCGAGGTTAAGCTATTAACCCCTAGAACATCTAGGACCCATTTATGTGTATTAAAAGGTTACAAGTTTGGTATGATTAAAATTGAACATTTGATACAAGAAAATAAAATAGATTTAATATTAAATTGAACTAATGGAAGCATAAAATCAAAAATAATTGAAAATAAATAACACTAGATATAATGTTCTTATGATCAGTGTGATCCTATGTGTATGGTGAGAACACCACCCATGTAAGTATTTCACTAATATGAAAAAATGAAAATATAGGCTCGAATAATCAAGTAGAAAACTAGAGAAACAATTCGAGCAGGCCAACCCTATTGATCTAGGTGGAAGTGGTGAAACCAGTCACATGGAGTTAACACCATCCACTATTGGATAGACACATTAACACACCTAAAATGGATATAGATCAATACATGAAAAAAATAACAATATATAGATCTTAGATTCTAAATCAAAACCTAGTTATGATGAAAAATGTGAAGATATGGGACCTCCATAATGTGTATCCACCCTATAACCAAGATTGTGTTGATCTCCACTAAATCTATACTAGAGAGGTAATATGGTTCTAGGAGTCCGAATGAACTCGATGGAGGGGATTATGAATTGAAAGAGAAGTCATATTCTTCTTATTATTCCTATGAGAACCTCTATACACAGTGAATGGTCCTCAAATAGGGATATCTCCAAGTGAACCCTAATTTAGAAAGAATTGATTCATCGTATTATGGAAATCATGTGAAGTAATGATCTCCTTTTATTAGAACTTCAGCTGGAACAAGTAGAACTGTGGGATGAAATCCTCATGGATGGCTGAGATCTCTTAGACAGTTCACCTAATTTAAGGTGGCATATTGGGTTGGATAGATGGTGCCTTAGGATTGGCCCATAGAAGGCATACCTAATCAATTCTGATCCAAGAAAACACATCCAGGAGAATCCACCACCCTTAGATCTCCCACGGTCAACTATCCCAATTCAAGCAATTAAAAATAATAATAAAAAACCTATATTTCCTTTAAACAAAAATTATGCAGCTAAACTGAACATTCACCATGTAGGAATGAAATAAATAATATGAATAAGACTACAAAAATTTAATAGAAACTTATTGTTTCGTAGTTCCTTGAAACATGTGTTCTAGTTTTAAGAAACCCTATTTCCATGTGGTTTCCATTGCATTTATTTACAGAACTAGAAACTACAAATAGTTCTTTATCCAAAGGGGACCTACTTTCCAAAGGCAGACGTTCATTAAGTTTTTACTTTATGATACTTAAGAACGTGCATTGGTTGAGAGGATGGGTGGTTGGAATCATCACACCCTTTTGGTGGGAATTATTGTCTACTTCAGGACTCTCTTTGTAATTTTAAGATATTTTTAAGAATCCTTATTTATTCACCATGTATATCATTAGTATCCCTTAAAATTTACAATCACTTATTAACATGTGTAAAATTTAGAATCATCTGTATGAATTCAATGTTATTCATTAATGGAAACATTAATGTGTTTGAGTTTTTTCCTCAATGGGATCCTCTAATATATCGATTAGAGATTCTTTTTATCATCATTGTGATGATACAAGTTTTTAAGCCACTCAGTGTGGCACTTTGGAATTTATTTTCATCCAGGGAGATGAAGGTTAGTTTTTATCTTGGTATTTTTTCCATCAAATTGGATAACTACGTATCCTTATGAATGGAATCAATACCCTCATAGTTCAGTGTCACTTAATAGGACACATTATACCTTTTAAGGTCATGTGATTAGGGCCTCTAAGCGAAAGATGCCTGGTCAAAACTTAATGTGGGACTTATACTAAGGTAGCCTGAGGAACTTGGAAAGGATATGAGTTTCCAAGTAGGATCATACCCTAATGGGAATATGGCCCAAGGAGAACAAGGTTGATCTGAAGTGTTCGGTTTGAACCTCAAGGAGGCTTCCTACGTATCCCATATTAATGGGAATCAAAGCCCACATAGTTCGATAAATCTCATAGGAGAGTATGGTCCTATGAGAAAGATGTGTTTGGGATTACATCCAAAAAAAGAAGCCTTGATGATTTGAATATTAAATTTGGGGTTTATTTCCTTAGGCGGATTCCCAGTGAGCTCGGGCTGTGAGACGGCTTCCTACGTATCCTCGTTTGAACAGTAATCAGAGATCTCTTAGTTCCTTTAGATGAGTGTTTGTGCGCATGTTGTAACCTTCAAATATCTCTAATCCTATGTGATTCATGCTCAGTATGAGAAACAAGAGGATGTAAAATATTCAACCATGACACTTCACACTTTTCCTCCTCTACTAATGGAAGAGGGTTCGTCAACCGTGGAAGAGGGAGAGGTGATGAGCTTTCCCTCTGTTCACTACACATTGGACAAGGGTCCAAATTGAAGGAAGAAGGGGTGAAGGTGAAAGGATTATACAAGGTTGGATGCCCAAAAATTAATCCTGGTAGGAAAGTGGAAAAGTAATCGTGAACTGTGTGTTCCCTACTAGAGACCTAAGGTTCCAGGTCACCTATTTGAGAAAGGAGAGGCCACGACATAACCCTTCTCCAAACTAGGAACCTCCTAGTACTGTTCTGGGAGAATGTTCCATGTGACTGTGGATATAAAAACCCACAATCATTTCATGAATCCTATCCCCATTGAGAGACATATTTGTGAAACCTATGACTACAGAAATACAATCCCAAATAGGAGACATACTAATGTTCCTTTTCCAAAGGTTTGAAAGGTCATGAGGTTTTGGTGGTGGTATTAACATAATCCCTTTCAGAAAAGTGATCCAATGAAGAATTAGCCTTGTTATTAATGGTTGAGGAAGGCTTAATGGCTTGTATACTGAAGAGCATTAAGAAAATAAGTGAATCAAATAAGGGTGCTCATGTAGAGAAGGGTGCGCAAGTATGGTCGCGCAAGTACACTTGGGTGACCTGATGTTCACTTACGTGATGAACAACTTATATGGTAATACTTGGGAAAGACCTTGATCAAGGCTTCAAAAGTATTCACATGTGATCAAAGAAGTGGGGCGCTCATGTTCCTGTGAGAGGAATGGGAGGTGCACAATTATTTCTGACCTATGGAGGTTGTGCGCTTTAAGAACGCATGTGATATGGTTTTCAAACAATAAAAGGACATAAGTCTAACGATCCTCCCTTAAATCCTCCACTCGAGGTGTTGAAGAACTACCTTTAATGTTTCAGAAGACTGGGGTGAATTACTAGGGAGACTAGAGCAGCAATTGGGCTTCAAGGAAATTTTTCTGTCCAAATGGGGGATCAAAATGTCTATTTATAGGAAAATAAGTGACCTTGCGAAAAATGAGTTCGGCACGCAAGTGACTTTCACACCAGATAGGAGCGCACATGTAGAATGCACGACATTTTTGGCACTCAAGTAGGTTTCGTGCTGCCAGTGTTTCGTCTTGACTAAGGCGATTCAAAATTCATTCCATTGCAAATCTGGATTTGGTTTTCATATATTTTCCGATTTTCTTTCTAAGGGGATCCCCTTTTTCATTTTTTAGACACTTTTAAACAATGAGGTGTCCATAAAATCACACCCCCCCTTTGAATTTGATCTGAAATGAAAAGAGGATCCTATATTGAGGCAAAGTAATGAAGAAGAAAGACAAGGGCAATGGGGCGTGCAAGTATTCAGTACTCAAGTAGACTTGGGTGTGTAAGTGCGCAACATGTAAGATTTCATGTGCGCAAGGTGATTTTCGTCACTTATATATATAAGGGCTTCACTTTCATGTAAAGTTTCAAAACATTCAGATTCTCAGCTCTCGGCGCACAAGTCTTCTATTCAGATGCTTCTGTTTCACAACACTTCCTCAGTACGTTTTTTAGCTGCGTGCCATGAGTGGGGAGCCATACTTGTGGGCCAACTTAAAATTTCATGCCAATTTTAAAACTAGCATGATTTAATTCTTTTTCCATTATTTTAAAACACAAAAATGAACTTACTTTAAAAAGATAATCTCTATCTTATTGCAGGTTCAATGGCTACCAAAAGAATTGGAACTGCTGATGAGCTTTCCATCAAGAAGATTGATGACATGAGCAATGTCGTTAGTCTTGATTACTTCGTTGTTTGTGAAACCAGTCTTCCAGACATAGAAAAATATTTGAAGAAGTATCATTTCAACTTTCCTTAGAGAACCTATCTGCCTTTGTATAGTTATGGCCATTTATAGGATACTAACATTCCAGATCCAAAGAACTATGTTCTATATTCTTGGATTTAGGATTATACCAACTTCTCATTGGTCGATGTTTCTGTTGGGGGATCATTTGTAGGTGCTGCGAGAGTAGAGAAATCTCATATTATGTATCTTAGCTAGTGTGATCCAGATTTGAAAGCACACACACCCGAGATGTAGCCACACTATTATTCATCTATCTTTCGAGATTCTTAGAAAGATTAGTCCATGGTTTGGAAGAAAAGTTGGGATTTCCGCCTAGAAGGAGTTGTAAAACAAACATGGATGTGGAAATACTGGGTGTGAAAGACATGTGCAGAATTTGCCGATGATTTGAGAATCGTCGAGATTTATTAAGCCGTCTTGGTTGGGTAAATCAATGTGTATAGGAATGATGATTTCATGCCAGAGTTATCAAGTTAGTGGAGCCTAGAAACTAATTCCTTCCATTTAACACATGGAGAGGTAGGTATCAGTTTTTAGGACGTTTAAAAAATTTCTGGAGCTCCAATCCTTGAAGACATGTACGAAAAGTTTATTCATCCCAAGGTGACATGAAATTACTCAGAAAATACCCTCGTTTTTTCTCAGAGTTGATGAAAATATTTTACAAACTCAAGAATTAAATCACCAGGAAAACTCTTAGTAGGTGGGACATTCATCCGAAGGAATGGAAGGAAATATTTTTAATAAATAAGAAGGAAATGGGGCCAAATTTCATGGGTCTAACTAGCTGTCCAAGGGCATAGAAGAGAGGAACTCCTGACAACTTTTTTCCAACATTGGATAAGGGAGTATTTGAAAAATGGGGATATGATATCAACCAAAAAATTCTTGCAAAGACGCATCTAGAAGATTTCTTTTCCATGTGGATTAGTGTATATTTATTATAAGGCCGAGACTCCAAAGGAGGTGTGTGTCTGGGAAACATGGTAATTGCCGTGAAGCTGGAAGAGAAAAGGATGGTAGGGTTGGATACTCCTATTTTTACCAAGATTGAAAAAGTGCTCGCTGAATATTTACAAAGAAAAATCTCCCTTTAGAATCACAGGTACATTCCAAGTGTTGTGGGGATGGATTGCTACTTACTTTATAACTTATGTTGTATAATGTGGAGTATAGGTTTTTTGAAGTTCCTTCTGACCGTCTTTTCAAGCGTTTTTTGGTATTTCACCCTTCTATTTGAATGCTTATGACAGTAATTTTAGAATGATCATGCGTAAGGAAATTTCATTTCTTTTCCTATGGGAATCTTCCAACTGGGTGATTTGTTGATGATGGTACAACCAGTTTGGAACTTTGAGCATAGATGCAGGCTTGAAGAGATGGTGTGTTGGCCACCAAAGTCGACCGCAAAATCATATGCGAGGACTATTATCCTTATATATTTTCACTTTAACTGAAATATCTAAAATAGAATATTATATCCCCTCCGGTCCATGTTAGACTAGAGCAACACCCAATGGTTTCCCGAAAACTATGGTTGATGACATCTACTGAGAAGAGCAGGGCAATTTTTAATTTACCTATTATAGATGAAGTAAAACGATTAACCATATGGTATGCTTAAAACTGGGTTGCATCATACCCTTAAGGGGTATTAAATAATGATGTCCCCCCCCTGATTGGGGATAAATTGAAATAGTAAGAAGGAACCCCTTTGCTTGTAAGATAATTCTTCATGATCAGGGGCTGATCTACAAGAATCAAAGAGTGGAGGTGATGATGGTCCAAATCCACCAAAGAGACATTTCTCTAGTTATAATCCTCATTCTAGGATAAAAAGAGCCACTCCATCAATCCCTACTGAAGTTGTATTAAGGAGATCTAGTCACAATCATTCTGATGAGCGGTGAATTCCATTTTCAAATCATTCATTTGTGACAACTGGTGCTGGGAAAAAACTCTAGTCCAAGGTTGTGAAAACCTCGGACATACATTCTGGATATATAAGACTAGAGGTTGTTCAAACATGGAAAATTCTATACTATGATTTTGAGACCATGTGGATGAATTTGTGTGAGGGAATGCATATTCCGGGAATAGGGGATTTGCAGGCTTCTTCTGACATTATTTTTAAGGATAATCCGAATGAGGCAAGGACCTATATTCGAGAGTGGGAAATGATCATATATGCCACTAATTAATCAATTCCCTGCACAAAGTGGGTAAAGTAAATGATATATCATTGTACAACTGAAGAGATTAATCCTTCATTGGATGAAGAATAGCGTGACTTTGTAGATCTTGAGAATTTTTGTTCCTTTTCATTTGTATCTTCCTATATTTTGCAACTTGAATTTTAATCAAATCCTCATTAATTATGATAAATTTTTTCTTAACATACAGTTGGGTAAAGGAAAGACAACTGAACTTCCTTCACAACAATATAGTCCTGGAGGCACTACTCTTGGAGCTACCGGATCACCCTGTGAATCGGGAGAAATATATCTAGGAAGACATGCCATGGAGGAGAAAATAGAGAGAGTACATGGATCACCGATACCTATTTTCATAGGTGACAATACAAGACCTCCTAAAAATAAGAAGAAACCAAATCATCTAAGAAAGAAAACCATGGTTAAAGCTTTCTTAGCAGTGGAAAGTCTCCCTGATAATCATGAATTTTAGTTTTATTCATGAAAAAGTGTTTAAAATTTTTAAGATTACATGGGCTTTATCTGTTTATTATTTGAATGAAACCTATGATAAGACTCAAGGAGATGTATAAGGTGCTACTAAGAAAAAAAATCCTATAGATTCAGTTGATCCTAAAGAGGAATTGAAGTCAATGGAAGCAACATCTGTCCCAAAAACTGCTCTGATTCCTACTATCAGAGTGGAGGAAGCTTCTGGTAAATCAATACTATTTCATAAATCATCGAACACAAAAATAGTTGACTTCCATTTTATAACACATTTAGGTTCGTTATAAGCACCATAATATCCGGCAACAACTGATGTTGACCCCAAAATTGTTGCTGAAGAAGCTAATGGGGGTCACACGTTGCCGGAGGAAGGTTGTGAAGTGAACATGCCAAGCATTCCCACGGGTGAGACTAACCTGGGATCTGAGATATCATTAGATGAAATGATGACCCTTAGCATGTCTTTTTAAGAACAATTAGAACATGTTAAAATATCAAATGATTTAGAATATCTTGGAGTTATTTTTATAGAATCAACTGAATGTGAATTCTCATTATTCACCCTGTTAATAATCTTATGATTTACTTGCTAACCATGGTTAATTTGAAATATGCACCTCAATCTAAAGAAACTAATACCACAAAAGTTACAGAAGGAATTTTTGATATTAATGTCAACCCTACCATTGTAGAGACATTGGCTCAAGTGAATCTTGAGGTAGTAGTTCTTCCTAAGATTCCATCTAAAAATATTGAGCATATTAAAGATAACACTCCTCAACCAGAGACATCAAATAAAATTACTGAAAATAAGAAAATTGGGGAGGATTCTTCTCAAGTTTCTGACCTACATCTAGGTAATAGATGCTGATATTGTGATTAAATTCACTTTTATTCTCTCTTAAATATAACCATGATTATTGATTGACCATATAGGGTTATAAACTTCAGTGGCTAGGTCTGGAGGTGATGCCACTGCATCTGACCAAACAAAATTTAAAGGTGGAGCAACCATTGTCCAAGAAAGAATAGATAAGGGCACTTCTTTAAGTGCATTAGTCCCAGAATATACCCCTCCTTATGACAATGATTCTGAATTGGACCCAGAACTACTGAAGTATCTTCGTCTTTCTTGTTGCAAATCATGGAAAAATATCTAGAAGATAATATCTGAGATGTCCCTTGAGGAACTTCCTGCAATAATTCCATGATTTTCATCTCTGATTATCATGCTAGGATTTGGCGGTCTTGAATACCGTGAAATTCATACTGTTGTGAATGAGATTATCCAGAAGAGGGAGCAAGAAAAAAAGCTTCAACAAGACTTGATAAAAGCCAAATTGTCTATCAAAATTGAAGAGTTACGAACAACACTGTCCAAAGATGAGGATGATCATAATGAAAAATTGAAGGGACTGACACAAACAATTAAAGAAATGACTATTTAGAAATTGTGCCTTTAACAAGAGGTAGATATCATTATAGGGAGCTTGACAAGCTTCATATCTCATTAGGAGATGTCCAAATAGAAGGTGCAAAAGCCGTCACAGATTCTAAAGAAGTATTTCATCATGCTTAAGAGATCAAGGCGGGCCTGATAAACAAACTCCTACAAGTATTTGATGGGGATTACGAAGCTGTTAGAAAACGAATAATTACGTAGAAAGCCTTTTGTAAAAAACCTCTTTAAGAGAGAGATTCCAATTTCTGGATGCTTCTTTGTAAAAAACAATTCATAAATGAAAATTATTTTGTCATTAATCATTTATGTTTTGACTTTCATTAATTGATTTTTTACCTTGGCCATTGGGACATGTAAGCATAATAGAATAATATTTATTATTGAAATAGATTTGACCATAAACATTGAAATTAGATCCCAAACAGAACTCTATGGCTAATAATTTCTTTAATATTCTTTAAATATTTCCTAGGGGAATATTGAGTCCTGATTTTTTTATGGTCACCAAATCTAAAACCTATATTAACATAAGGGTAGTCCCTTTTAAGATCAAAGTTAGCATTACATGACAAACCTATTATGGGGGTTGTATTATGCAGGGCCAAATAGGGCATATGATGCATAGCCAAAAAGTGTCATCTTTTGATTGAAAGGCTTATTATGTGGGAAACTTATGCAAGGCTACCTAAGGGAACGTGCTTCATAGTCAAGAAAAAGAGCTCTTAGAAATTTAACGTTCTACTATTGATAGATAGGGGAAAACAATTTGGGTGACTCTAGACTATAAGGGGTGGTTTTACCAAGGAATTTTAGGAATGAAAAAGGGCTATTTTAGACCAACATAATTCATGAATAGTAAAACCAACTCTATACAAATTTGGTGTATGAGCAATGGTTAAAATTTATCAGAAATTGGAATTTCTGACACCTACTCTACATTTTTAAGTCATGTAGTCAGGACGTTGTACTGTGCAGTTTAAAGTCTTGCAGTGAATACGTTTTACTATGAAGTTTAAAGTCTGGAAGTGAGGACATTAAAATGTGCTGTTTAAAGTCTTGCAGTGAGGATGTTGTACAATGTAGTTTATAGTCCTACAGTGAGGACTTTGTACTATGTAGTTTATAGTCTTTTAGGGAGGACTTTGTACTGTTCATTTTAAAGTCTTGAAGTGAGGAAATTTTGTGGCTTTAATTTAAGGTCTTTAGCTTTAACCAAATGAATGAGAAAAATCTCCCAATATCATGAAAATTTGTTTGGAAACATACTATAATATTCAGGTATGGAAGAGAAAACTGTAAACTGTGATTTGGGAATTCTTTAAACTGGGGAATGATATGGGAAAAGGGCTAAAAGCATTGGATGAAGTCTTTTCCCAGAACAAAGTTACCAATATTTGACAAACCCATTATAGGGGCTATATTATTCAGGGGAAACTGGGGTATATGCTGCATAGCCATATAGTGGCATCTTTTGACTGATAGGCCTATCATGTTGGAAACTTATGAAAGGGCGCCTAAGGTCACATGCCACATAGTCAGGAAAAAGAGATCTTAGAAGTTTAACGTTCTATTGAAAAAAGTAAAAAAATGTTTATGGAGATTCAGATTTTATGAAGCATAGAGTTTGGTTAATGGAGAAAGGTACCTGAATATGGAAAGGGTATTTCCAAAAAATATGTCCAAAGAATCTAAGGAATATGACTTTTACGAAGGTCTGACCTAAACGTAAGAGATATGGTGTCTGTAGTTCTAGGTCATACAACTAGAACAAAAAATGGAAACAATATATAATATGTGGAGAAGTGAATTCAATGTAATTTCATATTGTATTGAAAACATGGTGAGTGAAATATGTAAACCATGTTCTTGAAGACATTCAAATTGTGATAAAGATAATGGGACAAGTATACTAGTATGACTTTTTTAAAATACAGATTCTTGTATATTAGCATCAATGATTAAATGGGACAAAGATACTTTAACCAAGAATTAAGTTGCCATTACTTGAAAAACCCGTTATGGAGGATTTATTATGCATGGACAATTGTGGAATATGCTGCATATCCAAATAGTGGCATATTTTTACTGACATGCCTGCTATGTAGGCACCTTATGCAAGGCCGCCTAAGCACACATGTTGCATAGTCAAGAAAAAGAGCTCTCGGATATTAGAAAACCTGTTACCAGAAACCATAAGAAAGATTAAGAAGATCTAAAAATATTCATGATTAAGAGTATGAAATATGGAAAGAGTTTATGTTCAATAAAGATGAGAAATATTTTAACCAGTATTGGCCATGAGTTTGACGTCCTCTACATAGATTTGACTCATATGTGAAATGGAGACTTTCTTTGTTTCTTCTGAATTAATATTATGATGTCCAGTTTAAAGTCATGCTATGAGGACATTTTCACCCCCATTAAGAATTAAAACACCTTACATATATTAAGAAGTACCTTATTCAATTCCTAAGATCAATTGAGCTATGCTCGGTGTGAGAAACAAGGAGTAGTAAGGTTCTTTTCTATAATACAAAGGTAACATAGATAAAGAATAGGGGTATCATATTTCCATATAAATTAACTTCATGTGGTAAGGACGACAATGATCCGATATGAAAAGAAAGAAACATTTTAACTGGATTAAGAGATAAAACCAAATTTTCACTATATATCTTGATGGGGAAATAATCAAGTCATACATAGTTCTTAAAACATTATCTATGCAGATTTGACTCTTAAACAAGAAATAAAGGGGTTTTATTTATCATGGTTGGGCCCAAGATTATAGATTTAGGCATATCTATATATCTCAAAATAGATGATAATCAAGCCATACGTAGTTCATTAAACAATCATTACTTATGCTAATGGATTTTGACATGAAGAATGGGGGATTTTTTACACGTTCTGATAGAATGGTAAATCTTAAGACATAAAATGGTATAAGGACCAAATCATATATATTAAGGAAACAATATATATAGATCTAATTCATATATAGGAGGAGAAATGAAAATAAAAATATTTTTTGATTGTGGCTGGGCCCAAATTTGGAGATTCATGTGTCTCTATGTATCTCATTGAAAATGAGAATCAAGACATACATAGTTCTTGAAACATGGTCTCTATGCAGATCTGAATCAGATAGAGGAAAGGGAGGGACTCATGTACTACTTTGGAGTAGTGATGATTTCAATGATATTTTCTTATGGATGATCCTAACATCAAATAGAGAAAACGTTAGTTGTACAAATGACATCATGTAGTTTACTGCCATGTGATAAGGATGAAGATGCTAGGCACTTTAACATCATGCATCTTGGAAGCTGATGGTTGTTTTGCAGTTTAATGTCTTGTAACTAAGACATGGGGGTTGTGCAGTTTTATGTCTTAATGTAAGGACATGGTACTGTGCAGTTTAAAGTCTTGCAGTGAGGACAAATGTGTATAATTACAAAAAGTATTTCTTCAAAAATCTCGCATTGGTTGGAGTTCTAATTAGATCTCCATCAATTGAGATTAAGGTATAACCTCCATATGAATAGACCTTATATGTGGAATAAGGTCCATCCCATTTTGGTTAATGTTTTGGAGGTTTATTTCTTGGTATCATTAGAGTATTAATGACTAATACTAATTCTCCTTGAAGGAATGAATGAAGGTGAACTTTCTTATTTAAATATCATGCTATTCTGTTATGATAGACTTCTAAATTATGCAAAGTATGTAGTCTTTTCTCATCTAACCATTCCAACTCATCGAACTATTTTTGAGTTATTTTATATGTAGACAACTGATCACACATTTAAACTCTAAGTGAAGGAAATAATATTTCAATTGGAAAAACACCATTAGTTCCATATACCAATGAATAAGATGTTTCTTAGGTAGCATTATGAGTAGTTGTCCGATAAGCCTATAAAGCATTCAAAAGTTAATCAGGCCTAGATTTCATACCTTTATCCACTATCTTCTGGAGTATATTTTATAGAGTCTTATTAAAGGCCTCTATCTATCCATTGGCCACTGCATGATAGTGAGATAAATGGTTGGACATGATATTATGTTCGTCATACAATTTTTTTACATCAGGAGAACAAAAATGGGCGCCATTGTTCATCAAAATAGTATGAGGGACTCCAAATATAGTGATAATATTAGTATTGAAAAAACTAACAATTATTTTGGCTCTAACTTCTTTGAGAGGTATTTCCTCATCCCATTTAGAGAATAAATCAGTAGCAGTGCAAATATACCTGAACTGCTTAACCGTGGCTGGAGGATAAGGCCCTACTACATCCATTCCCCAAGTAGAAAATGGCAAGGAGTATTTTTATTTTTGTAGAAACTCTGTGGGTTGATGAATGAAGTTTCCATGCACTTGAAAGGGATGACATTTTATAGTGAAATATGTACAATCTTGTTTCATTGAATGCCAAAAGTATCCAAGCCTTCAGATCTGATCAGAGAGTCTGTGCACAGATTGGTGGGCAGCAGAAGCTCCTGAATGTACATATTTCATGACAACTGCAGTATCTTCTCCATCAATAATTCTGAAGATAATTCCTTCAAAGCTTCACTTTTAAAGGATCTTTTGGTGTTCTATACTATTCTAATGAGTAAAATTGGCTGCTCGTTACTGGATCTATTCCTTCTCAGCCCTATATGGCGGAAGTAACCCATTTTGAGGATATTCCATGATGTATGTTTACCATCCCATGGAATGACCATATCATTCAAAAGTAGGTCAAATTTCATTAATTTCTGCCCTTCTGGTCTGAACAAAATGTGAGAGCACACGACGATGGATTATGCTGATAATAATCTCATCCCAATTTGAATCAGCCAAGGTTGTGGCTGCATTAGCCAGTGCATCTACATGGTTATTTTGTGATAGTGGTACATAGGATAATATCATCTCTGAGGGAAATTATGCAATTAACTCTCTCACATAATCACACAAAGGGATTATATCTTCTTTTCTGATAGAATATTCCCCATTGATTTGTTTGATTACCAATTCTAAATCACATTTTACCTTTAAATGATACATTTTCACCTGAAGGGTTAATTCCAAAACTGCGATGAGAGCTTGATATTATTCTTCATTATTGGAACCATCTTCTAATAATAGGTATGAATAAGGAAATACTACCTTTTCTGGGGAAATAAGGACAACTCCTAATCCAACCTTGTTGAGTTTAGGGTTTTCCAATCTCTTCCTTGTTGGACTTATGGAAGCACCATCAAAATAGATTTCCCATTTTGGGAATTATTTGGAATAGAGAAGACCTCTTCATCAGGTAGCTCCGTATTAAACAATGTATCTTTCGGAGATGGATGCTCATCAAGGAATTAGGCCAGAGCTTGAAACTTTATTTCCATTTGAGGTACAAACTGGATATCAAATTGTTGCAAAATAACCACCCACCGTGCTAGATGTCTTGTAAGCATAAGACGACTGAGGATAAATTTGAGTGGGTTATTATGAGATACCAATTGGACCTCATGATGTTGCATGTAGTGTCTCAATTTCTAAACTGAAAATATTAATGACAGATAGCACATCTCAATACTTGAATAAGGAGTTTCTGCATCATGCATAGTGTGGCTGAGAAAATAAAGGTTGTTTTCTTTCCCAACATCATTCTTTTGGGCGAGGAAGGCACCTAGTGATCGCTCTAAAGCTTTCACGTAGAGAATAAGTGGTATTCCTTCAATAGGAAGCATCAATACTGGTGCAATCAAGGTATATTTCTTGAGGGTATCAAATGATTCTTGTAAATCTTCAGTCCATTGGTAGGTAACTCTCTTTTTCATTAATCTGGTGAAGGGCATACACTTTCCTGCCAAATAGGAAATGAAGCACTGAATATAGGAAAAGTGTCCTTAGAGTCCTCTTAATTCTTTAAAATTTTGAGGAGGTGACATACCAAGGATTGATTTTGTTTTCTCAGGATCTACTTCGATACCACTATGGCGTACATTGAAACCAATGAATTTTCCTGAGGTTACCCCAAAAGCACATTTCAAGGGATGTATCTTCAAATTGTGTTGCCGAAGTTTATTGAATATTGTATCCGAATAAGCCAATTGATTGGAATGTTGTCTGGATTTGACCATCCAATCATCCACATAACATTCAAAAAATTTCCTTAATAAGGGTTTGAAGATATGATGCATGGCACGTTGATATGTTGCACCTATATTCTTTAAGCCAAAGGGAATTACCCAATAGAAAAACACACCTTGAGGGGAACTAAAGGATGTAGATTATTCATCCTCTGGGTCCATTTGGATTTGATTATACGCATAGTATACATCCCTGGAGGAAAGAGCTTCATAACTAGCCGCCACATCATTTAGAAGTTCTATAATCAGAACTGGAAAATAATCTATAGGAAAATGCCAGTTAAGATCTATGAAATCAATGCAGAATTTAGTTTTCCCATTCTTCTTTTTTCACTGGGAAAATATTGGCCAACTATTTGGGATACTGAACTTCCTCGACGAAGTTATCCTTTATAATCTTATCAACTTCAGCTTCAATTTTAGAGGCAGGATTTGGGTGTGTTCTCCTTGCTGTTTGCCTGAATCCACGATGTTCTTCTAGAAAACCCAAATAATGGGAAGCTATATCAGGATTAAGACCTAAAATTTCTGTATAATTTCAATAAAATATATCTTGATGTTTCTTTAGAAAGGAAGTAGACACCTCTTGTTTTCCATAGGTCATGGTTGCACTAATTAGAGTGGGGAATTGATCTTCTTCTGTACGTAGTTTTATTTCTCTGAGTTCATCCACAGTGGTAGAGACCCCTTCTTCAAATGTTGGAGGGTCATCCCCGAGATCTTCATCTTCTTATTCATTATGTGTTACCTCTTCTTTTTCCATTTTCATAGTAAATTATGAGTCAATACTCCTAGAGTTAGGGGAGGAGTCAGTATTTGAACATCCCAAAGAAGAGGCCACCATATCTGAACCTACTGATGACAAAGGGTCTTCTTGTGTTAATAAAGAGGGATTGATGGATTGAGAATCAAAATATTTTTATTCCTCTATAATTACCACTACTTCTTATACTCTGATTGACAAGGTAGAGGCTTGTTGTAGTTCACCTGATGAAATGAAAACATCTCCATTTAGGCTTCCATCATTGCTTGGTGTATTAATAATTTCTCCCATGATGTCGGGCTCAATTGCCGTAATTGAAATTATTGAAATTACTATATAAGTCTTTAGATTTGGTTTTACCCTTTCAATTTGATTGATGGGTAACACATAATCTATACTCAAATGTAACAATGGATTTTCTGGGATCTTTTCCAGCCTATTTGGAGCATTAAATCTGGTTATCTCCTTTGTCATGGACTTCATTCCTTTTCTATCATAAAAATATTCCTCGATGTATTGGGATTGACATGTTTTGAATGAAGCCTTATCACCATACACTGTTCTGATTTGTCCATTGAAATGGTATTTCAGAAACTGGTGGAATGAAATGTGTATGGCGGCATTTTGATGAAGTCGAGGCCTTCCAAGAAGAATATTGAAGGTTGTGTCTTGACGAACAACCAAGAAATATGAATTCGACACAAGATCTCCAAAATTAGTTCTGAGTGTAATATTACCCAAAGGTACTTGTTCATTCTTATCATATGATTGAAACATTAAAGTCGAAGGAGATAAGTCAGATTCAGTTAGGACCAATCGACGAAGTGTAAGAATGGGAATGAGGTTGACCTTTGATCCATTATCAATGAAGGATCATCAGATATCTACGTCATTGTCCATTCCAGACAAAAACAAAGGTTTGATATGTCCATGTACCACATGGTCTTTATCTTAATCTATAAAAGATATGACTGTATGAAATTCTGTAGAATAATTCTCTATACGGTAAACTTTAGTAGCAGAAACATCAGTTTCAAACTCTCGAGGACATGACAAAGCCTTAATGAGTTCCTCTTGAAGATATTTTGATAGATTTAAATCATCTAGAATTGACAACATGACCAGTACTTGGGCCTACTATTTCAATACATCATACTTTTGATCCAAAGTTCTGTGTTTCACAGCATGGAGATATAGTTTTGCAGGTGATTTGGAAGTTTATGTCTCAATTATAGATGTACTCTGTGTCAGAGTAGAAGTTAGAAATACTGTTGGCTTTGGTAAACTAGATTGACTATGTCCATTCATTTACTTAGAAGAAGATGGTGTGACTTCTAATTGGTCTTCCAAAATAATTATGTCAGAACTGAACTTGTCTTTCAGAGAAGAAATTCCTTGTTCATGCTAAGCCCATTGAAGGCCCCTTCCATGGGTTTCTGCTACATATATGGTTCGAATAAGGGTTGAGTTAAAATGGTGGTTTTTAGAATTCTCATGTCTTCCCCTTTATCATTGACCATGGCCTCTTCCTCTTGTTCCCCACATATGTACAAGGAACTCTGGATCGTTACAATCAGAATCACCATTGTCATAAGGATCCGTTAAAGGGATAACATTAATAGAACCAAAGATTAATTCTTCATCTCACGAAGGTTCTTCTTGAGAGGTTAGATCTGGTTGTTCCATTTGGCGGGGTGGTGCCTGTGATTTTGTAAGATATCACATAAAATCAGCCTGGGTTAAGGACTACTTTGGCCTTGATACGAGCTCATCTTCATCTAATTTCTCTTTTTTATTATGATCACTTTACTTCTTTGAAGAATGTATTTTTTAAGAATTTGGTTTTTCTATGGTAGGAGTCGTAGAAGAAACAATTGATTATTTCAAATATGTTCGTAAAATAGCATGAGTTCAGTTGATCATTTTTCTAATCATCTAATTATCATATATTTTTTTTCAAATTTTTACTTTTTACCACTTTCCATTCTCCCTCTTCCTATGAATTGGTATCAGTAACACATACGACTTGAGATGATGAACTTTTCAACTTCACTTGTCTAGATTCTACCATCTTCCATAGATGGTATTTGAAAACAATGCACTCTTGAATGGGGTGTCCCAACATCTGATGAAAGGAAAATTAATTTGGACGATCTTCATCTCAATATTTATTCGGTTTCTTTGGCCTTGGAAACTGAACCAAATTATTTTTCAAGGTTGAGATAAAGTAGCCAGGAACATACACATTCCTGAAAGAATAAACTATATTCTTTAATTCCTCATACTGTTTCCGCCATTGATCTCTTCGATCCTCTTGACAAGGTGGTCATTACTGTTGATGCTCAGGTGGTGGATCCCTTCGGTATGATGACGGTCTTGAAGTAGAAGCAGGCACATGTGCCTTTTTGAGTGTGACAATAGCATCTTATGGTTTTCTTATCCTCCTTCCTAGATCTGATGGAATTACACGAGTTTTAACCTTAGTTTCTACAATAGTATCTTTTATCTGCTGAGTGATTAAATTAAGGTCACAAAACCCTCCTATGTATTTCTCATGGATAAATGGTGTGGATAATTCATCACACATATTTTCCACATAGATTGGTAGAAACACTTCTTGAGGGAGTGCTAGTATTAAGAAATATGTTAATCCTTTACATCAGGAAATGAAATCTGAAACACTTTCATTCTACCTTTTCTTACAATTAGTAAGATAAAAAACTATCATCTTTGGTAGTTTTGAGCAAAATTGAAGAATTAATTTCTGACAGATATCTTCCCATCCTGTAATTGATTGAGATTACAAACTTGTATACCAGAAAAAAGCTAGTCCCTATAATGACTGCACAAAACACCTAAACATAACTACTTCTTATTGTTGGGAAGTTCCTATCATAGGATCCCAACAAGAAACAAAATGTGTTAAGTGTTGTTTCGTATCTCCCTAACTATTAAAAAATGGGAATGTGGTATTCAAAAAATTTTTTGGTAGAGGAATTGCATCCTCCCATTCAGGGTAAGCTCTCTTTTCTAGTTGAATTGGTGCACATCATTTCTCCATAGCTTCCAATAGAGTTTTCAATTACCCAATTATGTTCATAAGCATTTGGGGAATATCCAGATGATCTTGATTCTATGTAGGTATAGAAACTGGAGATCGAGCTGGTGCAACCATAGGTAAAACCACTGATTGTGGTGCTGAAACCTACCTTGGTTTCATTCCCAATGGAGGGAATTAATTATCTGCGTTTTTCGTTACTACAAATCCCATTTACTAAGGAGCTTCAACATGATTTTCATGTTGAGGACTTATCTGGGGAGTATGTCTATCAGAAATGTTGTTTTGAAGTAACTCTGTGTTGTTTCTTTTCAACTCTTTCATTTCCTCTTATTGCTGTGAAAATCTCTCTTCAAGTGAGAGAGATTGACCTTCTCCCATGGAAAAGTGAGATGCAATCTAAATTTTTTCCCTTCCCCTTGTAAGATACCTTTAGGAGAGGGGGGAGTTGGTTATTTGAAGTCATACCTAGATTCTGGGTAAGCCTCTAATTTTGGGTATTCACACCTTCTTCATTTTTCTCAGTGTGTTCCATATTATGTAAAAGAAATTCATCTTTTGATTCCCATGAATTGGACTTATTTTCTGGAGGATCTTCTGCAATGGTGTTAATAAAATTCATTGATGCATAATGCATCGATGGAATTTTGTCAGTGTTTCTGCTAGATCGTCTACCTTTGTGTCTTTTATGAGACTTTGTTCTCCTATATGAAGAATTACATAGAAATTTCTGACAAACATTAACATGAAGGGAATTATTGGATAGTTCAGTTGTATGCTTTCCTTGTGGCTTCTACCCTAATCGGGAGAAAACTGACTTTCGTTGAAGAGGGGATTGCATATGTGAAAAAGAACCCTTCCCTGTAGGCTGGGGTTGATCCTATTCTTCTTCTTCAAATCTTTGAATATTGTTTAATGAATTTTAATGTTGAATTAAATGATCCCCTAGCCTGGCAATCTGGGGTGATTTTTAAACTGTTATGGATGAAATTCGTGCAACTTCTCTTCAGATTTTGTGGATTTTGGTTTGGACATTAGCTGGGTGCATCATCCAAAAATCAATTTAACTACCTTTTTTAGAAGATCACTATGCTATTTCAGACATTTTCATCCACTAACGCTTGAGATCTTATAAATGGGATTCCTGTTCAAGATTCTCAGATATTTGATGTAAAAGTATCTCAAAAAATTCTTTTCTTTAAGCTTGATTCCGATGAGAACTGGTTGAGGATGGTTTTTGAGTGTACATTTTATTACATACAAAACACATTTATTTTGGCTGACCATGGGTAATAACATTGCATGAAACCACTTTTGGCAGACTTTTCAAGAAACCACTTTTGGCAATTTTAAATGGAGTTCTCCATAGGAACCCCATCCTCTGATATAAAAGTTTGATGGGGAATCAAAAATTAACTAGCGTATCCTCCTTAGAGCGTTGAGACATGTGCGTTGAAGGGTTCTCTACTGTTTCCAACCATTGGATGTTTTGAATCTAAGAGATATGCCTAGTCAATTTGGTGTTGTAACCCTTTTATTACCATTACATGATTTTGATATTCATTATATGGTAAGAATTTGGTTTTCAAATGATGAAGATTTTTCCATTATTTGAGACGAATGTCATGAATGAAATCCTCTGTTATAAATTCTAGAATGTTATACTAAGAATTTTCCAAAGGTTAGAACATGACTGGGATTTCTCCTTTAGAAAATTGTTTCCTCATGTTTAACACATATTCATCATCTTTCTCTTGAGGTTTCTCCACATGATTTGACCAGATTGGATGCTTTGTATAAGAATATAAACGACCTAAATGAGGTTTGGATAATGTCTATACCCTTAAGACTTATTTTGTTTGATAAAGTGTTTCACCCGTAAATGACAAGGTATCAGACATGTATGGCTTGGTGTTTTCACATGCCTCAAGACCGGAGGGCTTTCTCATTACAACATTGTCAATTATGGAATTGTCTTGGAAATGTGAAATAATTTTGTGGATATGACTTTTGTAGCAAATTCCATCATGGGGAGGATCACCACAATGGATTATAGCAAGGTATAAATCTTCTTTCTTCTTGGTATTCTGGCCACATTGAGGGTTGTCGTTGCTCTCATCCTAGGATATGCACTCTAGATTGACCGAATTTTCATGAACCAAGACTTCATGATGAAGTGTATGATTAGGAACGTCGAAATTAAAACTACCACTCCAATAATTTGGTAATTAGTGGATATGATCCTGAGTAGAAACATGTAAATGTCTGAGGTCTTCAAGAACTTTTGCATTAAGAGGAGCCACATTGCAACTTAACTCTTGATTTTCCGAAAATGCTTGGCAAGAATTATTCTTGGATATTCTCTTATACATAGTTGGGGTCACTTGATTGGAAAAGTGGTTATCAGTGGTAGGAATATGTTCCTACCTTATAGTGCTTACCGGAATGAAATGATTACCGCTAATTAGAAATAGTGAATGTTCTCGATCCTATTGTCCGTATGATATGGGGGAATATGAACCATGACCCTCATGAAATGGAACAGAGGTGTGTATATAGTATAGGATGTCATTACAATGTGTCATCCCATGTGTGTGGACAGATTTATATGTCTGTTCCTCTGATACTACTGAAGTAGTTGTTAAAATATCCTACCATGCTTCCAAAATATGGACAGGGATATGGGTCTTCCCTTTCACTATTGATAAGATGTGTTTGGTGACTTCAGTGGCCAGAACAAGAATATAAATCCATTCCATATCTGGAGTAGGTGTATTTGAATGATCCTATCCCCCTTTTAATATCAATGGATATTGATAGTACTCACGCATGGGGGCAGAGAGTTGGGTCTGCCCCAAATTTGTCATCAGAGCTTTCCGACTGAATTCTCCAGGTGCTACTAGATGAGACTGTTGGAAGGCATGATGAACATTTGAAGGTGTATCTGCCTCTGAGCTATTTTCCTTCAAGTATGGTTGAAGGAAATCCTTCAATAATGGAAGACAAGATTTCTAATAGAATTGGTGATTGTAAACATGTGTATGTTATTGTTTGCCTTTTTCCACCACATTAGATTGGTGGGATGATTTAAATGTAGTCAGACGAGCCTGATGACTGGCTAATAACTTGTAAACAGGTGTATGTGCCTATTCATGGTACTCCACTGGGTTTATCTAGTGGGATTTGTGGGTTTTTGTCAGGCGATTCAGCTAAGCAGCAAAATTTGGACCGATGGGGGCATGTGCCCGCTCGTTGTTTTCCCTCAAGTTAAATTGACAGAATTCTCTAGATGAGGCTGATGCGGGAACCTACTACTTGTTAACCAGACATTGTCCTTGGCAGTTCATCTTGAATGCATGGTTTTGAGATACTTGGGCCAAATGTCCAAAGGAAACACCCCCATCATGTTGGGGGTGCACTACCATGTGATTCTAGCGGCGATTGCTGGTGGGAGTCTTGAGGAAGGACTCCTACATTCTCGAATTGAGTCCTTGAGTGACATATTGATCCTCCTCCCTATAGTATGGGAGGGATTGATTATTGCGTTCCAAGGATATAGACCTAAAATGGTTATAGATGGTGGTAGGCACCATTGGATTCTTGATTGTTGGTTGTTGTTGGCCAGATGATCGAGGACTGTTGTTCACCTGGAGGGAATGTCGAGGAGCCTCTAAAGTCAGGATTGTAACCTACGGGTGATATTAATTTACCTACAAATTAGAGAAGTAATGTTGAAGATGCTAGGTTGGTGATGACATCCTTCCCGAAGATGGAGATCCATCTTGAGCAGTGGTCCGGAAGTTCACAGATGTTGTCTTCGGGAAATCCATTCTTTGGATTGAAGGACATGAAAACACATGATACAACAACAAGCTTTATTAAAGAAATATCTTTTTTATGGATACTTTCATGATTAATTCCTATTTCTGTCCTTCCTTTATCAATTGATAGGGGCCTAATAGGTGGGTAAAATAATTAACTTGGTTAAGGATTCATGTCGGCTTCACCATTTTAGTTTCGTAGTTCCTTGAAACATGTGTTCTAGTTTTAAGAAACACTATTTCCAGGAAGTTTCCATATGATTTATTTATGGAACTGGAAACTTCCATCAGTAATTTATCCAATGGGTATACACTTTCCAAAGGTAGGCGTTCATTATGTTTCACCTTTATGATACTTAAGAACATGCATTTGTCAAGAGGATGGGAGTTTGGACTCATCACACCCTTTTGGGGGGAATTATTGTCTTCTCCAGGACTCTCTTTATAAATGTAAGATATTTTTATTAAGATTTTTTAATTCAGCAATTATATCATATGTATCCCTTGGAATTTACAATCAGTTATTAAATTGTGTAAAATTTAGAATCACCAGTATGCATACAATGTTCTTCCTTAATTGAAACATTCATGTATTTGAGGATTTCCATCAATGGGATCCTCTAATATAATGATAAGAGATTATTTTAACCATTTTTGTGATGATACTAGTTTTTAAGACACTCAGTGGGGAACTCTGGAATTTACTGTAATCTAGGGAGATGAAGGTTTGTTTTGATCTTGGGAGCGTGCCTGTTAAATGGGCTACCTACATATCATTGTGAAAGGAATCAAAACCCCATAGTTTAGTTTCACTTAATCGGACACATCTTACCTTTTAGGGTCACGTGATAAGGACCTATAAGTGAAAGATGCTAGGTCAGAACATAATGTGGGAATTATACTAAAGCAGCCCACGGAACATGGAAAGGATATGAGTTTCCAAGTAGGATCAGACCCTATTGGGAATATGGACCAAGGAGAATAGGGTTTATTTGAAGTGTTTGTTTTGAACCTCAAGGTGGCACCTAATGTTTCCCATGTTAATGGGAATAAAATCACACATAGTTCTATAAATCTTATAGGAGAGTATGGTCCTCTAAGAAAGATGAGTTTGGGCTTACTTCCTAAAAATAATCCCTTGATGATTTGAAGATTGAATTTGGGGATTATTTCTTATGGAGGATGCTGAGTGACCTCGGGCCGTGATAAAATTCCTACGTATCCTAGTTTGAATAGGAATCAGAATTCTCGTAGTTTCTTTGGATGAGTGTTTTTGCGCATGTTGTAACCATCACATATCTCTAATCCCATGTGAGTCATTCTCTGTGTGAGATACAAGAGGATGTGAAAGATTCAACAATGGAACTTCACACTTTTCCTCCTCTGTTGATGGAAGAGAGCACATAGACCGTGGAAGAGGGAAAGGTGACAAGATTTCCCTTTGTTCTCTTCACATTGGTGAAGGGTACAAATAGAAGGAAAAAGTGGTGAAGGTGAGGGGATTATACCAGGATGGTAGCACTGAAGTTGATCATTGTAGGAAAGAAGAAATGTAAATGTGAACTGTACCTTCCCTACTAGAGACCTGAGGTTCAAGGTCTCCAATTTGAGAAAGGAGAGCCCAGGACCTAACCCCTCTCCAAACCGGGAACTTCCCAGCACAGTGTCGGGGAGAAAGGTCCATGTGACTGTGGATATACAAACCCACATACATTTCTTGAATCTGAACCCCATTGTGAATTTTTTTTTGGAACCCTATATCTGCGGAAATACAAACCCATATAGGAGACACACTGATGTGGCTTTCCCAATGGTTTGATAAGTCAGGAGGTTTTGGTGGAGGTATCAACAGAATCCCTCTTCGACAAGGGAGCCAATGAAGAAGAAGCCTTTACATGAATGTATGAGGAAGGCTTAATGGATTGTAGACTAAAGAGAGTGAAGAGAATAAGTGAATCAATGAAGGGCACCCAAGTAGATGAGGGAGAGCAAGTATGGTTGCTCAAGTACACTCGGGATATTTGATGATCAATTAAGCGATGAACAACCTGTATGGAAATACTTGGGCGAGATATTTCTCAATCCTTCAAAAGTATTCACAGGTGATCCAAGAAGTGGGGAGCTCATGTTCCTATGAGAGGAATGGGAGGCGGGAAAGTATTTCTGACCCAGGGAGGTTGAGCGCTTTAGGCGTGCAAGTGTTATGGTTTTAAAAGACTATAAGGAATTAAGTCTAATGATCCTCCCTTAAATCCTCTACTCAAGGTGTTGAAGAACTTCCTTGAATGTTTCGAAAGACTAGGGAGAATTACTAGGGCGACCAGAGCAACAATTGGGCTTCAAGGAAATTAGTCTATACAAATAGGGGCCCCAAGGGTCTATTTATAGGAAAATAAGTGACATTCGGCGAAATGAGTTGGTCATGAAAGTGGCATTCATGCTAGATAGGAGTTCGCAAGAACACTGCACAACATTTTTGGGAGCGCAAGTAGGCTACGCGCCACCGGGGTTTTGGATTGACTAAGGCGATTAAAAAATCATGCCTTTGCAAATATTGATTTTTTCTTCATGTATTTTCCCATTTTCGTTCTAAGGGGACCCCCTTTGTCATTTTTAGAATCATTGACGGAATGAGGTGTCAACACATATATGAATGGAATTGAACAAAAAATCTACTCCTTTCAATTAAATGAATTCAAAATGGTGTTCAGGAAACATAATTTATAGAATAGGGATTATGTTCATTAATTTAAGGCAGTGCATGGAGTTGGAAAATAGCACAACCTTAGTCAAAATATTAGTCAGATTTTCCCTCATGGGAATTTTAGTGACACTCACAATCCTAGATTATACAAAAAACCTAAAAAATGAATTCTAAGATAAATGTTCTTTGATCTATCATGGATTATATAGTTATTATAATGATACAATGCAGATTTGATGTCATAGTAGAATATTATACTATCAGAATATACATTCAAATAATAAAGAAACTATTTCATCCATTTAACCTCTATTATGGATTTGGTAAAGGCTATATACTCTACCTTAGTGGTGGAGAACAACATCACTACCTGAATGTTGCATTTATTGGCGACCCGTCCTCCATATACAAGAAACACATAACAAGTGAGTGATTTTTGAGATTCAATATTTGAAGTATAATCAAAGTAAAAAAAACAATTTCATCAATAAAACTATTATTTAAGACATATCCAATTCACAATTTTTTTACATAGAGATGTCCTTTAGGATCCACATCAAATAATTCCAATGAGGCTTACCAGGTTTCCCCATAGACCTACTCAATGTACAAAAAAATGAAATATCTGGGCAATAATTGACCACAACATACATAAGACTTCCGATTACATTAGCATATATAATCTTATTCATTATGGAATCATCATCATCATTTTAGTGGATTATTCTAAATAAAAAATAAATTTTTCCCTAAAGGAATATTAAAAGGATTTATGTGCTCAAACATATTCCTTTTCAATACTTTCTAAACATAATAAGATTGAGACAATTGCTATGTATGATCCTTACTATATCTAATAATGTTTACAACCAATATAGGATAACGATTTCTTAATTTTTAATTCAAAATACTTTTTTCAATTGGTTATTAATAGAATTTATAGTCTTTACCTTTATACAGAGTAAGAGCAAGTCATCAACATATAATAATAGATAAATGGTTTCATGTTTAATAGTTTAATAATATACAAATTAATCATACCTAATTATACAAAAATGATTATAAATCATAAAATAATTAATCCTTTAATACCATAGCCAATAAGACTGTTTTACCCAATATAAATAATTCATAACAATGAAAACTTGATTGGGTTTAAAAAAATTGAAAATAATTTATAAGGATTCCTATAAATTATTTTATCAGGGGTACCATGGAAAAAGAAGATTTCATATCTAATTGTTCAACATAAAAATCAAACATGGAAGAAAACGAAAGAAGAATCCATATAGATTAATTTTTAACAACTAGGGAGAATATATCACTATAATAAATCATTTACTTTAATTAAATCCTTTTACAACCATTAAGGGATTTGAATTTGAATTTATTTTCTCCAAAAGTGTTTCCCTTAATGTTTTATATCCACTTAGAACTTATAATCTTATAGTTAATAGGTTTGAAAATAATTACCCATGTTTAATTCGTAAGGAGTGAATTCAACACTTTTTTCATAGAACCTAACCACTTAGTGGGTTATTTTGTCTGAAGTGCTTGATTATAAGTTTGAGGTTTGTTTTTAAATATATCCTGAGTAACATTAAATTAATATGTATAAATTTATGCATGATTTAAGTTGGTGGGAGGCCAAATAACTATTATCTCTCTTTCTTGAGTGAGTTGATAATTTATTAGATTATATAGGTATTTTATTTCAGGATTCAAATCTAAATCATAACTGGAATAACCTTGCGTTTGAGTAATGGGAAAGTAAGAATAATTCCTCGATTGGGATTCGTCTCTAAATACAAATGGGACTTCAACAACAGTGGGTGCTGGGGCTCTAGAGGATTCTCCATTGTTATGAGAAGACTCCAAAAATTATATTCCTTTACCATTAGAGATACTATAATCATGAAATAAAACATATCAATAGACTACACACTTTTGATAACATAGTTTATCTAATCCCAAATGATACCCCTTAACACCATCTAGAAAACACATGAATATACTCTTCACAACCCTAAGACCCAGCTTAATTGTATAGTTATGAGCATAATATATGGATACAAAAATCCTAAGGTATGTAAATATTAGGGGTAAACCATTCCAAACCTCTTCTAGTGTCATAAAATAATTATCATAATATGGGAAATATTTAATTAAGTAGACTTCCATATAGGCAACCACAACCTAGATGGACCTAGGGAGTTTTGAGTGGGACCACATGAAACTAAACATATCAAGAATAGTAATATTCATCATTTCTACTAATACATTATATTTTTTTCCAAACAATTGTGGTACTTTATGATTCATTAAGACTCATAAAACTCTATGAATTTAGGGGACATATATTCTAAACCATTATTAGTTTTTAAGGATTTGAGTTTCTTACTAGATTCATTTTCTACCCCAGTTTTTTATTTCATAAAAGTCTGAAAAGTATCATTATAATGTTTGAGTATATATATCTATAATTTTCTAGAGTAGTTAAAAATAAAGGACATGAAATACAAATATCCACCATGTGAGGTGACCCCAGAAGTATAGGCCAGAGTGGGCACACTCAAGGTGTTCTTTAGCTTTATACATTATCCTTCTAAAACCAACTCTTATAGATTTTCCATGTAAAAAATATTCATAGAAATTAATATTTCTAGGAGTGACATTACTCAATGTCTATTGGTTTTTAGGTACATTAAGTCATTTTTCACTAACGTTCCCTAACCCTCTATGGAAAAGGGGAATTTTATCATGTTCTGTATCACGAGGGGTGTTTGGCAGAATTCTAAAAACATTAACATATAACACATAAATCAAACTAAAAAGGATTCATTTAATGAAAGTGAGGGATCCTTAGTAAATCATAAGTCTCTTAGATCCTGACTTAAATGTGTTTCTTTTTGGATAATGAATCCTTGTGAAATAAGGGTTTTTTTTGTTTGGGTACCCACCTAACCTCATCAACAGTTTTAATAGTCATATCATGAAGCTCTAATGAAACTGATCATATTGAAATAATACTATAGTTCATGTTTGTCACATGAAACACCACTATATATTTAACTTCCCTTAAATTAATGAATAACTCCCTCCTAGGACACCCGTTGAATGAACATTCTAAATCAAAAATCCATCATTAGAGATGGAAAGGTCAGAAACATCTAACACATCAACAGCGTAAAAGTCCTACTAAACTAACAAGGAGTATTCATTACTATTGTATCTATGGTCACCATTCTTATTATATAAATTCCTCTTTATGTGACCATGTTGTTTTCATTGAAAACAATTGATTAATTTTGTTCTTAGACTGAACCCTTTCTTTCCTCCTTCCCCTAGACTCACTTCAACCCCAAAATTCACTCTATCCCTAATGTTCAAAACCTTTTACTTACCTTTAACACCTCCATTACTTTTATGGTCTTTGGAGTGTGAATCACATTTAACTTATTCAAGATCAAGGGTTACTTTTCCATACACAATATAAAAATTAACATATTTAAATTTATAATCTAACGAAGTTAAAAAAATAATGAATTGATCCTCATCATCTAATTTAATGTCTATGTTGTCTATATAGCATCCCGCCTTTTTATCACATAAACATTCATTACATTTTACAAAACCGAGGATCTTTAAGGTTTAGTGTCTTGGAAACCAGGAACGTTAAACATGAAAACATAAAACATTCTTCTAAAACAATTGAAAGGCTTCTCCTCATGTTCATCCTAGGTTCATTACAGCCTCACATAACCTGGGGACATACATCAAAGAAAGGATGAGCAAAAATCCCAGTAAGGGAAACAAGAGAAACATTTTACATGTGAACTTGAGATACTTCAATAAGGTCATGAAAAGAACTTTAAGGCATGAGAATGAAATCATGAGGCATATCATAATAAAAATAGAATTTTCATAACTTGAAGATGTGGCTAAATCATTTAACATATAAAATCATGAACATATCACCAAGGTCCATCCCCATGGTTTCATTTGAAAATTACCAAGGTTACTCACCAAGGTATCGTGAAAATTGTAATCTCTAGTGGTTACATCATTACCCAATGCATTGGAGCGCTATCAGGGCGCACCCTTAAATTTTCCTTTATTATAATGTGATCCACATATATAATCATCAAACATTTCATAAATAACCCATATAACATAAAATAAATGGGTTTCATTTCATAATCATAACGTTTTAAAAACGGCTTTAAAGACATGATCTTTGTGTCACTTTAAAACCCACAGAAAAGGAAGGTGGGCCTCATGTATGTAAATCCCATAATTTGAAATAGAACATTTTGGTATATATGTGAATACCCCTTTAGAATAAAGATCTTTGAGTATTCACTTAATAATATAAAAGAACTTTAGAAAAAGAGAGAGACATTTTGAGACGGAAATTCTGCAGCATAACGGCTATGTTTCGAGGTTTTAGAAGACATTAAAAAGAGAGGGAAAATGGGTCAAAAATTCATAAATGACCCATAAATCAGTAGATGGACAGAATAAGAAGGATACATGATCATGTTAATGAAATTTCAAGGACATACCATTTGAAATGAAAAACATGGAACGAAGACAAAAATTAGATTTCTCTTATGAAAGTTCGGCAGCCTAACGACGTTACTTAAACTTCAAACAAAATGATTTGAAAAGATCAAATAGGGTCTCTCATCATGTGAACATAAGACTTAATTATTATAGCTATAGAGATAATTCCACAACATAATTAAAAAGGAACTTGAAATACTTGACATGAAAGTGAAACTTTGAAAAGAATGAGAAGGGTGAAAGAATCCCCTAAAATTTCGGCAGCCTAACGGCACCACTTAAAACTTCAAAATACTGAATTGAAGAGATAAAATGGGGTCTCTCATCATATGAACATAAGAGTCCAATGTGATATATATAGAGATCATACCGCAACATAACAAAAAGTAACTTGAAAGAATTGACATGAAAGTAGAACTTCAAAATGAGAAGGGTCAAGAACCACTTAAAAATTCGGCAGCCTAACGGCGCCACATAAAACATCAAAATACTGAATTGAAGAGATCAAATGGGGTCTCTCATCATATGAACATAAGAGTCCATTATTATAGATATAGAGATCATACCCCAACAAAACAAAAAGGAATTGAAAGAATTGACATGAAGTAGAACTTCAAAACGAGAAGGGTGAAGAACCACTTAAAAATTCGACAGCCTAACAGCGCCACTTAAAACTTCAAAATACTGAATTGAAGAGATCAAATGGGGTCTCTCATCATATGAACATAAAATATCAGTATGATAAATTTAGAGATAATACCCCAACATAATAAAAAGGAACTTGAAATACTTTACATGAAAATAGATCTTGAAAAATGAGAAGGGAGAAAGAATCCGTTACAAAAAATTTCGGTAGCCTAACTGCGCCACTTAGAACTTCATAAAACGAAATAATGAGAGTAAGAGGGGATCTCTCATTATGTGAACACGAAAAGGGCAGTAAGAGGATTATAAAAGAACATCCTCCAATCATAATAACATGGAGCATAAAAGGAATGACATAAAAGAGATTACTTGAAATTAAAGGGAGAGGTCGGATCCCTTACCTTAAAACGTAACTCTTAAAACACAAAGGTTTGGACCTTGAGGGCTCGGGGAAACCTTGGGAGGACACTTTGGGAGGTAAGGAGACCAGAACTTCGTTGGGGAAGAGTTGGGAGTGAAAACTAAAGGAGGCAAGGGTGGGTATTTATAGGGAAAGTGAGGGGACGAGGCATTAATGGCCAAGGGACACCTCATTAGTGGTTTTGGCAAAACCATGGGCTTGCCCATGGTATTTTCCCATGGTATTGGCCACTTGGGACACCTCATACCTTATCTTACTATTCATAAGTCGATGATATTGAATATATACTTAATACATCATTTAATGATGTCATTAAACACCCGTAACTTAAAAACTATATTTTCACTATTCATCGAAAATTCAACTTTTCTCAGAATAATCCCAAAATTTCACCTTAACCAAATATCTATGCTCTGATTTCAAAAATGAAATCCATTTTATAAAAATAATTTTCTAAATATTTTTAATTTAATTTTTAAATAAAAACACTATTCATCGAAAATTTATTTTTTTTCAGAAAAATCCCCAAAAATTACCCTAACATAATACCGATGCTCTGAGTTCCAAAATGAAGTCCATTTTATAAAAATAATTTTTTAAATATTTTTAACTAAAATTTTAATTAAAAAACACTATTCATCCAAAAAAAACTAATACTTGATTAATAATTTATGAAACCGTTATTTAACCATTTTATTGAATCACATTACTTAATCAAAGTGCCTAGCTTATTTTAATACTTTCTTTAAGTGAGATTACTAATCCATTTGGACACATTATTAATCCTAATCATAAAATCACTATTCATAATTTACTATTCATAAAAAATCAAGTTGATCTTATTAGACTCTAAATTTCGTACTGAACATAATTGCAGAAGACCATTTTTTAAAAATCAATACACATTTTTAATTATTTAGGGTTTACATAAACATATTTAAAATATCCTTTTTCTAAAATTCATCAAAAATATGCATACAATATTTATCCGGTCATTTGAAAATTCATAAAAGAAATCAAATTTTTATTTAAAACAATGGATTACACAAGACAGTTACGGTCTCCTTATATATCCCCTTATCACACCAGCAAAGGACCTAAGTGTAAGGTGTGCTAAGGTGAGAGAATCCAAGGGAGGCTCAGCCAACATCGCACGAGTAGTAATTTCTATCAGTTTGAACTTGTCGCGAATGCGATCCCGTTCTAGCTTTATACGATGAAGTTCATCTTGGGTTTGGTCTAGAGCAAAGCCCAGTGGTGCTACCTCCTTCCCAAGTTCTGTTAGATGCACTTCGATCGGTCCAAGACTACTGGGTGAGGCCATTGAATCTTCTTTCTATATTAATTAACCAATATTGCTTGTATTTAGAGACAATAGTCAAAACGTTTAGTTTCCAGCGGTCATATTGACCAATGGTCAAATAACAGTCAAAAACCAACAGTATTATTTTAATTATAGTCATGTTACCAAATGAAACATTTTTGTTGAGTATAAAAATAACACATAAAATTAGGATATAATATTTATTTAAAATTTCGGGTCGTTACAATCTCCCCACCTTAAGAAATTGCGTCCTCGCAATTTTTAAAATTGGGTTTTGAAATTTCATTGAAAGTCCCACATCGGAAAAGGAGTCAGTAAAACTATTACTTTAAAAGAAAGAAAGGGAAGTACAAAGGTCACCCAAGTTAACCCACACTAGGATTCCATGTAGGAAAACATGGACATGGAGGAGAAAACAAAGGTTCACGTTCTGAGGGAGAGTGATAGAGAACATGATTAGGGGAAAGTTAACCATGAGAAAATCCCAAACTTATGATGTGTGTAAACGGTCTTTGATTACCTAGTAAGAAACGTAAACCAACAACATTTTTGTTTTACGTTTCTTTTCATAATTTTGAGGAATTAATTTACTACATAGAAAAAAAAAACATAAGAAAATATACCTGCCTTCAAGTAGTGTTTCATCCTTTAATAAGTCACTACCAACAATAATCTTTTCTCCAAATGATGAGAATTCAAAAACACTTGGTCTCATTAAAGAACAAGAATCATCTTCTAGAGAATCACATAATGTACAAAAGATTAACTATCTATTTCTTCTATCTTTAAACATTATCCCAAAAACAGAAAGGTTAAGGTAAAACAACTCTTCAAAAAGAAAGAATTCCATAGGAATGGAAACTACTTTTAAATCTTCAAAGTTCCATGGTACTACCCAAAGTTCATCATAGACCATTCCATAAATAACGGTCCTTTAAATTCATAAAAATAAACCAAACTAAGATTGAAACCCAAATACAAGAAGGATTTGATAACATAGTCTTCCAAAACAACCTCATTGTTCATATCCAGACAACATCAACCACTCCTAACATCTTATAACAAAAGTAGCTAACCTAAACATATTTTACCCAAGATAGGTTAATCATTCCCATAAGTAACCTAAATTACTATAAGTCCACCTTAAATTGTAACACCCCAAGATTTCATAGTGTGTTATTTCTTCAAAATAATTCAATAACTTTCACTACATGCAACACCATGTTCAAGCACACCATGACTTACCAAACAAGCCGTTCAAAAGAGGTTACGAATAGTATTAGATAAATTTTAATGTTTATATAATCCTTATAATTTTAGAATCCATATTATGAGTTTCTTAGATATAATGCAAGAACAAATTCATTTTCAGTATTGCACTTTTATCAACTTTAATAGTGAACCCTTTTTAAATACTATATTTTAAACTTTTTGACTAAATGGGGACATCAAAAATTTAAAATGAAACATCCCAAGCTTCCACGGTACGCTTTCTTTGAATAATACAGTAGCGTGTGTTGTACGCAACCTTGAGTTTTAACACACACCACAACCAATCAAACTAGCCGTTATGAATAGTAATACCTAATTTTTGAAATTATATATATTTTATATTTAAAAATGGACTTCATTTTTGGATTCGGAATATCGAAATTATCCTAGGGTGAAATTTTGGTACTTTTCGGATAACTTTTATATTTTGATGAATAGTGAAAATTACTAAATTTTAATTAAAAACAACTTTTTTAATCAAAATAATTAATAGTGATAAATTATGAATTTGAGTGGTTTTAAAGTATATTTAGAATATATTTTTACCATTTAATATAATGTTGGTCATTGGACATAATTTTTCAATTAAACCGAACATAAACGAGTGTCAATCTTTTGATAGTTATTATCTCTTAAAAACACGCTTTTTGTTTTGACAGCGGGATTTAATTTTAAATTAATTTCTGCCACTTCTGTGTTTTGAATTTAGGAAAATGGATTCCATATTTGGAATCAGGATGTTAAAATTGTGTAAATAGGTAACTTTTATTTTTAGACATTTTGAATAATTACTGCGGTAAATATTTTATTTACCATGGTTAAGGGTAAATCCGGTAAATAAGGGTTAAAAAAAATAATATTATAATAATACTAAATTACCCTAAAACGTGTCTTAACCCTATTGGTTGATACATGGTCGACCATGGGAATCTTTGGGTCTATTTTGGGACCCCATGGATCCACTTGTAAGTGATAATGACACTTTATTTTAATTTAGTTAAAATGAATACAAAAATGACACAAGCATATATCTTTTAGAACAACAATTGTTACATAGGGTTATATATGTTGGATTTTAGATTATAAATATTCATTAGAAAGCTAAAAAGATTTTCTACATAATGATATTTTATTTATAATTTTTAGACATTAAATAATTTATTTTATTTATGACACAATGATGATGCAGTAATTACTATAATAGTGAAAAATTAAAATAATTGATATTATAAATACCCAAATAAATATAATATGAAACTTTTAATGAATTAAACTAATTTTCTAGGATAATATGATATATTCGGATTGATTTAGTTGACTTTTTTCGAAGTAATAAATCTGTTATGAGTTTCACAAAAATCAACTATTGAATAGTGTCAAAATTGACATAAAAGAGTTCTTAAAACAAATATTATATTATTAATTGATATTAAATTCCTAAAAATCTAAGGTTCGGCCAAGAGACTTATATTATGATAGGTTAATCACTAATGGACCACTTGGGGGTCTCTTGGATGTATATAGTAATTTTATTAACCATATTATATAAAAATACAAAGAGACATTGTAAAAGTGAAACTAATTAACTTAGAGTTAATACTTAAAGATAAGGTTAATATAAGTACCCAAACCTGTCTAAATTCTATTGGATGAGTTGTTTTCGACCTATCCCCACCTCATCCTTTGAATAGTCAACTTTGGAGCCTTTGGAAACCGAATATGAATTTATTATAAATTAATATTTCTAGCTTTTCCAAAGGTGCCCCTCACCCCTCTTATAAAAGGGCACTCCTCCTTCTCATTTCCTCACACCTCTCAAGCCACTTGGCTCGTCCAAAATCTGCCCAAATAAGCTCCCCACATCCCTCTCCTCCTCCTTGAAGATTCCCCTTAGGCAGAAAGCATTTCAAGAAGTCCTTTGGTTCCAACCAAAGTGAGTTACCTAAATTAAAGGTAACAATTTCTCTTAAAGTATTTTCATTTATTTTGCTTCTCCAACCCCCAAAATCTTTTTATTTCCTTTATTTTGTAACAACACCAGTATCCTCAATATACTAGGATGTTGTTATAAGAAGGATTCAAACTACACATTCACACAACTCCATCTAATGGATGATGAACATAATGTTTCTGTGGATGGAAAACTAACGCCTCACGAAACGATGATTGTTCAAATACATCTTACCGCCTCTCATGGTGGCCATTAGGATGGCACTGTAATTAAATATGATATTAATGATATATATTTTATATATAAGCTTCTGTAATTCCATTTTATTTCATACCATTATTCGTTTCATGTTGTATATACATACGATAATTTCATTTGAGGAAGTGCGGACTACCGCCCCCTTAAAATGATATGACTCGTTCATACCACACATGGAACGTATAAAGGATGGTGTAAATGAACTTAAGTAACATATATAAAATATTATATTATACTGGAATAGTAATATACCTATGTATAATTTGGATTCGATTCTTTTAAAATAAAAATTAAATGGAAGTAGCGTTCGTGCGTACGTACGGACTACCGTCTCCACGAACGCGATGAGATTCATTCTCCATCGTATAATTTGATGATTTAAAAATGATGTTTAAGAACTTGATACCATTCTGGATATGAATAATATACATCCCATTAATAACGAATATGTCTCACATAACAAAGAATATAAAGTAAAATGAACCCGTTAACACCCAAAATGACGATAATTCTAAAATATTATTAACAAATCAATGATAAAAGATCATATATGATATCATATTAAAGTAAATGATTCTTTTATTATTCAATAACAATTATTTCACCATTATACAGGAGGTAAACCTACCATCGACCAAGGAAAAAGTACAATGTAAGGGATTTTCTTATCTCACTTTCAATTCCGTGAGATTTCCATTGTTCACCACTTAATTATTGCATGTGGTGTATGTGTACTGACCGTGATTGTATTCATTGTGTAATATACTTTAATTTATGGGTATTTACATCATCATGGTATGATACTTATTTCATGGGTGTATGTTTCGTAAGTTACCTAATCGATAAGGGAATTTGAGATTTCAATTTCCACTCATTTGGCTTTACACATATTTCATTGATTATATTACTCCAAGATTATGTGTGGAATCGCTATTCATTTGATTATGTCTTAATTTCCACTCCCCTTTCTGTGGATATACTTTTGATACACATAATCACTCCATTGATAAATTCTCAAGTGATCGGTATGAACTTGATAAGAGTAATTTTAACTCAATCTCCATTTGTTGAGTTAAATATCCAATTCGTTGGTGTTGTTTCTACAAGAATATGTGTGAATATCCTTTGATTGTTTTACACTGAATATTCAATCATATTTAGTGTATTTATATTTTTCACACATAATTATGTCGTTGATTTATCCTTAACCTAAGGATACGGCCTTTATGAGAGATTTCATCTCAATTTATATTCAACTGAGACTTCTTTGTTGATATACACCAAATCACTTTTATGTGGTGTATATAATGTACTTTGACATAGTATATCATGAATCCCTTTATTCTCATGATATTACAAAGTTTTTATTACCTCAATTATTTGTATTCAAGTGTCTCTCTTTTGGTTAGAACCTCTAACCAAAATACCATTTTAAAATGTTTTAAAGACTTATTCTTCTATATCCTGCTCATTAATGTCCATGTTTTAAAAATGGTTTTAAGGATTTATTTATATGGACATTAAAGTTTTAAAATTAAAACTCCTTTTAAAAGTTTCAAAGTGGTATGGGACACTTTGATTCAAAAATCTATTTTTAAATGGCTTCTTGACAAATAGTGTGACTTTTAAATGTTTCAAGAAAAGGGGGATATTTCTCTCAAAAAGTTTTGATGATTATTTTCATCTATGTCAACATCCTTCATTATTCTTGATTGTGGTTAATGTGATACAATAAAGTCTTCCATATTGTATCAAATGAGTTATGTTTGACTGTGGATGTGCTATTTTTATACCATTCATGGTTTGTGGTAGAAGTATTGACATTTCGTATGCTATTTTTAATACGAATGTTTATGTTATGTTTAAACCTGTTCATATGAGGAATGCATTGGACTTAATAAGTGACGGGTGGAGCCCGCTATAGCTCCTCGATGCATCGGTAGGTCTCATGAGACAAACTAGTGTCTTGGCACAAGGCCTTGGCAAAATCTTATTTATAGTCTTGGCACGAGGCCTTGGCTATGTGGTTATGATAGTCTGGCATTATGCATTCCATCATTATGAAAGTGGTTATTGATATTGCATGTGATCATTCGACTAGTAGAATATCCATGTGAGTAAGTAAATGGCATTATTTCATTTTACCTTTGCCATTTTATGCTGAAGTTCAAGTTTAAAAGGCTTTTGTTTTAGTTATAAATTGCCTTAAGTGTTTATGCTTATTTATGAAAGCTTCTGCTATAATGTTATCCTTACTGAGCATCCGAGCTCACCCCTTTCAATGTTTTATTTTTTTCCAGGATTATGAAGAAGTAATTTATGAATGACCTGCAGGGATAGTATGAGGGGATATGAAGACAAGATGTTTTTTTTATGATATAATGTAAAAATTTATGGATGTATCTAGTTATTCCAAGGCTACTAAACTAATCGGTCTTTCGAGACTTGATCTTTCTCATGATCATGCCAATGTTTTGTAATTAATGCACCGACTCTGGGTAGCTCGGGTCGGGGCGTTACAGTTGGTATCAGAGGAAGTTTAGTACAAACCTTGGTAGCTAGATTTAGATAAACTCTGATTAGAGCACGTAGACCTAAGATGAACTTTGAGGAATAGTGTAAAAAAAAACTTCCTAGAATTTTGGTATTGTAAAGATTTTGTGAGTTTTCCGAGCAATACATCCCTGTCTGGATACGAGCAGGTAGAGGCGGCTCTGGCACAGATGTACCTAGGGGTAAAACCCGAAAACACCGCTTTGAGCTAGACTCGAACGGGAACTGGTGCACGACAACGGGCCTTGCTGCACTCTTGGTTACGACACTCCCGGGGGATATGCTTAGGATAATTTACATTTTCTTTACAAACCGATTTAAGTAATATATACATAAGATGAGAGAAAATGACCTTGGTTAATCCTAATATGTTTCAAATTGAGAATATGGTGACATTTTAATCTCTAAATGATTTTACGACTACTATTACTCACACAATGCCTTCTGGTTTTAGTCAATGGCTGGATTCCAAGGAAGTCATAGTGACTTTGAGATTGATGTACAAGTTGGGAACAGTGGTGGCAATGAGCAACAAAATGGAATGTTGATAGGCGTAAAAGATATCGTCTTTATGCCAAATCAGTTTTCCAAAAATATGATCAACAACATATATATTAACCAACTCCCAGACTCAACAAGGAAGATAAAGGTGATAAATGATAAGATCTCCAGCAATGGAGACCATGGAGAAAAGAAACCTCAATTTTCATCATGCAGGAATTGTGGAAAGAGACACCCAGGAAAGTGTCTCAATGGGACAACGAAATGTTTTACGTGCGGGAAGAAAGGACATAAAGTGAAGAATTGCCGAAGAAAAATGAAGAGTACTATGGAAGAAGATAAAAATGGTCCCAAGAGTCCATTTACAGTCATTTGTCGTAAATGTAGGGGACCTGGCCATTACCCGAGTGAATGTCCTATTTTATAGGATATTTTCTTGGTCAAAGAAGAAGCTATGTGGAAATAAATGGCTGGAGAAAAATTTAAAAAGTATTAGCACTCCTTGTTGATGGGTTTGCTTTGGAATAATTTTCTCTTGTATTTGTAACCCCGCAGTTTGCCATGTGAGAATGATATTTGAGGAAGAATTGTATCTTCTCTTGTGGATATAGGTATAAATAACCATTTGGTTTTATATGATCATTGGGGTTTGAGAAAATGATATGTTATTATAATTTGGGATGAAAATGCAAAGTATGATATAACATTTGTGGTTAAATTATGTTATTTTGAGGAATTTATCTCATTTTGGTAATATTATAAAATATAGTTTTTGAAAAAGGATAACACGTAGACCGTGTGACAACCCATCGCGTCGGACAAAGCCGTGGGAATCGAACCCACAACCAAAGTGCGATTGGAATTTATCACCTACCACTGGACTACGTGAAGTCCCTGGTTAGTGTGACTATTTTTTTTTTGTTAAATGATTTTATTGATCAATAATAAGATGATTTGGGTTCTTATGTCTTATCAAATGAATACCCTTGGTATAGGAAAATGATTTGGTGATTAAGTGATAAATGTTATTTTGGAAGATGTTCGTTTTGTTAGGAACACTATATGCCGAAGGAAAATAGAATACAATGAGGTTTCATTTGTAGAGTAATGGTGGATTTTTATCTACATTTTTATTGTTGATTTATAGTGATTTGGGTTATTTATGGAAATGATTAACCTATAACAGAGAATATGTGATGATTACTTTTAAGTATGTGACTTTAAGAGTATTTGATGTAATTTGGTGATACAATGTAACATGGGAGACTACATAATCAAATTCTTCTATGTTTTGGGTTTCAATATTAGTTTGGATTATATTAAAGGATTTTAAGGACAATTGGTTATTGAATGGTATCTATTTAACTTTGGGGTATTGTTGGTTTAATTTTAGAAATTAAGATTAGTGCATATTTATCTCAATGAATATCCTTATGGGGGATCATTAGATCATTCACTAACCATTTTGGTTTTGATTAATATATGGTTTATCCTGCATGGATCATGTAATTCTATAGAATTTTATTCTAGCTCTTCCAGTGTGACCAAGTCTTCTTGAATACTCATCGTTTAAAAAAAAATTGAGTTAGTGGTGGAAATTTATTAAAGAATGAAAATCTACTTAAAATTTAAGTATATCTCATAATGTTCTTAGCCAATCTCATAAATAAAATCCCCAACATTAATAAAAGAAACATAGAACAAAAATGTTGTCCTAGATGGTACCTTAAATCATCACAAATTTATGGCTTTGGGATTTTTGGCCTTTTCATAGCCATGTTCTCTACCACTCTCCATCAGATAATTGATGGTTATATTTCTCCTCCATATCCATATTTTCCTTCATGGAACCCTAGTATGTGTTATTTTCGGTAATCTTCATACTTTCGACTCTTTATTTTAAATAGAGGCCTCATTAATTCATTTTTCGATGTGGGATTTCAATTAAGATATTTTGAAACGTCAAAAATGTGTTATCCTAATACCCTATGTTTTGTTGAACCGATGGTATTTCAAATCATCATAGATTGATGATTATAAGGACCTCAATTTTACACTTGTTTTTGATTGATGACCTCAATCACCACCTATAAATATTTACGTTTTTCCTCCAATTATATGTCTCTAGTTGCCACCAATGTTCTCCTAATCGAGATCATAATTTGGTGGTGACCCTTTGATTTCTCTTTTTCTCATATTAAGACTAAATTTTAGTAACCCAATTTCCGATGTGGGTTTTCCCACAAATATATTATCTATTTTCAACCTTTTTTTTTCGAAGAACAATTTCAAATTGCGAGGACGCAATTTATTGAAGGAGGGGAGAATGTAACACCCCAAGATTTCATAGTGTGTTATTTCTTCAAAATAATTCAATAACTTTCACTACATGCAACACCATGTTCAAGCACACCATGACTTACCAAACAAGCCGTTCAAAAGAGGTTATGAATAGTATTAGATAAATTTTAATGTTTATATAATCCTTATAATTTTAGAATCCATATTATGAGTTTCTTAGATATAATGCAAGAACAAATTCATTTTCAGTATTGCACTTTTATCAACTTTAATAGTGAACCCTTTTTAAATACTATATTTTAAACTTTTTGACTAAATGGGGACATCAAAAATTTAAAATGAAACATCCCAAGCTTCCACGGTACGCTTTCTTTGAATAATACAGTAGCGTGTGTTGTACGCAACCTTGAGTTTTAACACACACCACAACCAATCAAACTAGCCGTTATGAATAGTAATACCTAATTTTTGAAATTATATATATTTTATATTTAAAAATGGACTTCATTTTTGGATTCGGAATATCGAAATTATCCTAGGGTGAAATTTTGGTACTTTTCGGATAACTTTTATATTTTGATGAATAGTGAAAATTACTAAATTTTAATTAAAAACAACTTTTTTAATCAAAATAATTAATAGTGATAAATTATGAATTTGAGTGGTTTTAAAGTATATTTAGAATATATTTTTACCATTTAATATAATGTTGGTCATTGGACATAATTTTACAATTAAACCGAACATAAACGAGTGTCAATCTTTTGATAGTTATTATCTCTTAAAAACACGCTTTTTGTTTTGACAGCGGGATTTAATTTTAAATTAATTTCTGCCACTTATGTGTTTTGAATTTAGGAAAATGGATTCCATATTTGGAATCAGGATTTTAAAATTGTGTAAATAGGTAACTTTTATTTTTAGACATTTTGAATAATTACTGCGGTAAATATTTTATTTACCATGGTTAAGGGTAAATCCGGTAAATAAGGGTTAAAAAAAATAATATTATAATAATACTAAATTACCCTAAAACGTGTATTAACCCTATTGGTTGATACATGGTCGACCATGGGAATCTTTGGGTCTATTTTGGGACCCCATGGATCCACTTGTAAGTGATAATGACACTTTATTTTAATTTAGTTAAAATGAATACAAAAATGACACAAGCATATATCTTTTAGAACAACAATTGTTACATAGGGTTATATATGTTGGATTTTAGATTATAAATATTCATTAGAAAGCTAAAAAGATTTTCTACATAATGATATTTTATTTATAATTTTTAGACATTAAATAATTTATTTTATTTATGACACAATGATGATGCAGTAATTACTATAATAGTTGAAAAATTAAAATAATTGATATTATAAATACCCAAATAAATATAATATGAAACTTTTAATGAATTAAACTAATTTTCTAGGATAATATGATATATTAGGATTGATTTAGTTGACTTTTTTCGAAGTAATAAATCTGTTATGAGTTTCACAAAAATCAACTATTGAATAGTGTCAAAATTGACATAAAAGAGTTCTTAAAACAAATATTATATTATTAATTGATATTAAATTCCTAAAAATCTAAGGTTCGGCCAAGAGACTTATATTATGATAGGTTAATCACTAATGGACCACTTGGGGGTCTCTTGGATGTATATAGTAATTTTATTAACCATATTATATAAAAATACAAAGAGACATTGTAAAAGTGAAACTAATTAACTTAGAGTTAATACTTAAAGATAAGGTTAATATAAGTACCCAAACCTGTCTAAATTCTATTGGATGAGTTGTTTTCGACCTATCCCCACCTCATCCTTTGAATAGTCAACTTTGGAGCCTTTGGAAACTGAATATGAATTTATTATAAATTAATATTTCTAGCTTTTCCAAAGGTGCCCCTCACCCCTCTTATAAAAGGGCACTCCTCCTTCTCATTTCCTCACACCTCTCAAGCCACTTGGCTCGTCCAAACTCTGCCCAACTAAGCTCCCCACATCCCTCTCCTCCTCCTTGAAGATTCCCCTTAGGCAGAAAGCATTTCAAGAAGTCCTTTGGTTCCAACCAAAGTGAGTTACCTAAATTAAAGGTAACAATTTCTCTTAAAGTATTTTCATTTATTTTGCTTCTCCAACCCCCAAAATCTTTTTATTTCCTTTATTTTGTAACAACACCAGTATCCTCAATATACTAGGATGTTGTTATAAGAAGGATTCAAACTACACATTCACACAACTCCATCTAATGGATGATGAACATAATGTTTCTGTGGATGGAAAACTAACGCCTCACGAAACGATGATTGTTCAAATACATCTTACCGCCTCTCATGGTGGCCATTAGGATGGCACTGTAATTAAATATGATATTAATGATATATATTTTATATATAAGCTTCTGTAATTCCATTTTATTTCATACCATTATTCGTTTCATGTTGTATATACATACGATAATTTCATTTGAGGAAGTGCGGACTACCGCCCCCTTAAAATGATATGACTCGTTCATACCACACATGGAACGTATAAAGGATGGTGTAAATGAACTTAAGTAACATATATAAAATATTATATTATACTGGAATAGTAATATACCTATGTATAATTTGGATTCGATTCTTTTAAAATAAAAATTAAATGGAAGTAGCGTTCGTGCGTACGTACGGACTACCGTCTCCACGAACGCGATGAGATTCATTCTCCATCGTATAATTTGATGATTTAAAAATGATGTTTAAGAACTTGATACCATTCTGGATATGAATAATATACATCCCATTAATAACGAATATGTCTCACATAACAAAGAATATAAAGTAAAATGAACCCGTTAACACCCAAAATGACGATAATTCTAAAATATTATTAACAAATCAATGATAAAAGATCATATATGATATCATATTAAAGTAAATGATTCTTTTATTATTAAATAACAATTAGTTCACCATTATACAGGAGGTAAACCTACCATCGACCAAGGAAAAAGTGCAATGTAAGGGATTTTCTTATCTCACTTTCAATTCCGTGAGATTTCCATTGTTCACCACTTAATTATTGCATGTGGTGTATGTGTACTGACCGTGATTGTATTCATTGTGTAATATACTTTAATTTATGGGTATTTACATCATCATGGTATGATACTTATTTCATGGGTGTATGTTTCGTAAGTTACCTAATCGATAAGGGAATTTGAGATTTCAATTTCCACTCATTTGGCTTTACACATATTTCATTGATTATATTACTCCAAGATTATGTGTGGAATCGCTATTCATTTGATTATGTCTTAATTTCCACTCCCCTTTCTGTGGATATACTTTTGATACACATAATCACTCCATTGATAAATTCTCAAGTGATCGGTATGAACTTGATAAGAGTAATTTTAACTCAATCTCCATTTGTTGAGTTAAATATCCAATTCGTTGGTGTTGTTTCTACAAGAATATGTGTGAATATCCTTTGATTGTTTTACACTGAATATTCAATCATATTTAGTGTATTTATATTTTTCACACATAATTATGTCGTTGATTTATCCTTAACCTAAGGATACGGCCTTTATGAGAGATTTCATCTCAATTTATATTCAACTGAGACTTCTTTGTTGATATACACCAAATCACTTTTATGTGGTGTATATAATGTACTTTGACATAGTATATCATGAATCCCTTTATTCTCATGATATTACAAAGTTTTTATTACCTCAATTATTTGTATTCAAGTGTCTCTCTTTTGGTTAGAACCTCTAACCAAAATACCATTTTAAAATGTTTTAAAGACTTATTCTTCTATATCCTGCTCATTAATGTCCATGTTTTAAAAATGGTTTTAAGGATTTATTTATATGGACATTAAAGTTTTAAAATTAAAACTCCTTTTAAAAGTTTCAAAGTGGTATGGGACACTTTGATTCAAAAATCTATTTTTAAATGGCTTCTTGACAAATAGTGTGACTTTTAAATGTTTCAAGAAAAGGGGGATATTTCTCTCAAAAAGTTTTGATGATTATTTTCATCTATGTCAACATCCTTCATTATTGTTGATTGTGGTTAATGTGATACAATAAATTCTTCCATATTGTATCAAATGAGTTATGTTTGACTGTGGATGTGCTATTTTTATACCATTCATGGTTTGTGGTAGAAGTATTGACATTTCGTATGCTATTTTTAATACGAATGTTTATGTTATGTTTAAACCTGTTCATATGAGGAATGCATTGGACTTAATAAGTGACGGGTGGAGCCCGCTATAGCTCCTCGATGCATCGGTAGGTCTCATGAGACAAACTAGTGTCTTGGCACAAGGCCTTGGCAAAATCTTATTTATAGTCTTGGCACGAGGCCTTGGCTATGTGGTTATGATAGTCTGGCATTATGCATTCCATCATTATGAAAGTGGTTATTGATATTGCATGTGATCATTCGACTAGTAGAATATCCATGTGAGTAAGTAAATGGCATTATTTCATTTTACCTTTTCCATTTTATGCTGAAGTTCAAGTTTAAAAGGCTTTTGTTTTAGTTATAAATTGCCTTAAGTGTTTATGCTTATTTATGAAAGCTTCTGCTATAATGTTATCCTTACTGAGCATCCGAGCTCACCCCTTTCAATGTTTTATTTTTTTCCAGGATTATGAAGAAGTAATTTATGAATGACCTGCAGGGATAGTATGAGGGGATATGAAGACAAGATGTTTTTTTTTATGATATAATGTAAAAATTTATGGATGTATCTAGTTATTCCAAGGCTACTAAACTAATCGGTCTTTCGAGACTTGATCTTTCTCATGATCATGCCAATGTTATGTAATTAATGCACCGACTCTGGGTAGATCGGGTCGGGGCGTTACATAAATTCATAAATTCTTAAAAATATAAGTCAACCTTACTCCTCAATGAAAATACTATAGTAATCTATTTACCTCAATCATATAGGGTCCCCAAAATAGTGAACGTCTTCCAAAATAATAATCATCTTTTAAACCCCTAATCATCTCTGTCATATTAATACGGCAATTGTCGCATTTCCTATCACATTGGTTGTTGGGACACGTTATTCCATTTCCCACCATTAACTAAGACGAGAAAGTATAATTAGAGGCTTAAATACTTAACCAATAATCATGAAAAGGAACTTAAAGCATATAAGGATAACTTGTAGAAGAAAAGTATACCCTAACTTGTGATCCCCTAGGTTCCCATCTAGGTTATCCATGATCATATATTCTTATGTGAATATTTATTTTATTTTCTCTTTGTTCCTTTAACAATGGTTCATACCAAGCTTATGAATTTACCAAAGCATATCCCCCAGGAGTGTCATAACCAAGAGTGCAGCAAGGCCCGTTGTCGTGTACCAGTTCCCGTTCGAGTCTAGTTCAAAGCGGTGTTTTCAGGTTTTACCCCTATGTACATCTATGCCAGATCCACCTCTACCTGCTCGTATCCAGACAGGGATGTATTTGCTTGGCAACCCCTTACTCAATACTCACCGAAATACAAGGAAGATTTCCTATATTTAAACTTTTCTATAGGGTCCTTCCTAGAGTTTTTATACCCTAATTTCCACAAATAACTAAACCATCCTTTGATACCAACTATAGTATCCCGCATTTTTATCACATAAACTTTCATTACATTTTACAAAACCGAGGATCTTTAAGGATTAGTGTCTTGGAAACCAGGAACTTTAAACATGAAAACATAAAACATTCTTCTAAAACACTTGAAAGGCTTCTCCTCATGTTCATCCTAGGTTCATTAATGCATCACATAACCTGGGGACATACATCAAATAAATGGTGAGCAAAAAGCCCAGTAAGGGAAACAAGAGAAACATTTTACATGTAAACTTGAGATACTTCAATAAGGTCATGAAAAGAACTTTAAGGCATGAGAATGAAATCATGAGGCATATCATAATAAAAACAGAATTTTCATAACTTGAAGATGTGGCTACATCATTTAACATAGAAAATCATGAACATATCACCGAGGTTTATCCCCAAGGTGTCATTTGAAAATTACCAAGGTTACTCACCAATGTATCGTGAAAATTGCAATCTCTAGTGGTTACATCATTACCCAATGCATTGGAGCGCTATCAGGGCGCACCCTTAAATTTGCCTTTATTATCATGTGATACACATATATCATCATCAAAAATTTCATAAATAACCCATATAACATAAAATAAATGGGTTTCATTTCATAATCATAACGTTTTAAAAACTGCTTTAAAGACATGATCTTTCTGTCACTTTAAAACCCACAGAAAAGGAAGGTGGGTCTCATGTATGTAAATCCCATAATTTAAAATAGAACATTTTGGTATATATGTGAATACCCATTTAGAAGAAAGATCTTTGAGTATTCACTTAATAATATAAAAGAACTTTTGAAAAAGAGAGAGACATTTTGAGACGGAAATTCTACAGCATAACGGCTATGTTACGAGGTTTTAGAAGACATTAAAAAGAGAGGGAAAATGGGTCAAACATTCATAAATGACCCATAAAACAGTATATGGACAGAATAAGAAGGATACATGATCATGGTAATGAAATTTCAAGGACATACTATTTGAAATGAAAAACATGGAAGGAAGACAAAAATTAGATTTCCCTTATGAATGTTCGGCAGCCTAACAGCGTTACTTAAACTTCAAACAAAATGATTTGAAAAGATCAAATAGGGTCTCTCATCATGTGAAAATAAGAGTTCAGTATGATAGATATAGATATAATTCCCCAACATAATTAAAAAGAAACTTGAAAGACTTGACATGAAAGTAAAACTTTGAAAAGAATGAGACGGGTGAAAGAATACCCTAAAATTTCGGCAGCCTAACGGCACCACTTAAAACTTCAAAATACTAAATTGAAGAGATCAAATGGGGTCTCTCATAATATGAAAATAAGAGTCCAGTGTGATAGATATAGAGATCATACACCAACATAAAAAAATGTAACTTGAAAGAATTGACATGAAATTAGAACTTCAAAACGAGAAGGGTGAAGAACCACTTAAAAATTCGGCAGCCTAACGACGCCACTTAAAACATCAATATACTAAATTGAAGAGATCAAATGGGGTCTCTCATCATATGAATATAAGAGTCCAGTATGATAGATATAGAGATCATACCCCAACATAACCAAAAGGAATTGAAATAATTGACATGAAAGTAGAACTTCAAAACGAGAAGGGTGAAGAACCACTTAAAAATTCGGCAGCCTAACGGTGCCACTTAAAACTTCAAAATACTGAATTGAAGAGATCAAATGGGGTCTCTCATCATATGAACATAAAAGATCAGTATGATAAATTTAGAGATCATACCCCAACATAATAAAATGGAACTTTAAATACATTACATGAAAATAGATCTTGAAAAATGAGAAGGGAGAAAGAATCTGTTACAAAAATTTCGGCAGCCTAACGACGCCACTTAAAACATCATAAAACGAAATAATGAGAGTAAGAGGGGATCTCTCATTATGTGAACATGAAAAGGGCAGTAAGAGGAGTATAAAAGAACATCCTCCAATCATAATAACATGGAGCATAAAAGGAATGACATAAAAGAGATTACTTGAAATTAAAGAGAGAGGTCGGATCCCTTACCTTAAAACGTAACTCTTAAAACTCAATGGTTTGGACCTTGAGGGCTTGTGGGCACCTTGGGGGGACTCTTTGGGAGGTAAGGAGACCAGAACTTAGTTGGGGAAGAGTTGGGAGTGAAAACTAGAGGAAAGGGTGGTATTTATAGGGAAAGTGAGGGGACAAGGCATTAATGGCCAAGGGACACCTCATTAGTGGTATCGGCAAAACCATGGGCTTTCCCATGGTATTTTCCCATGGTATTGGCCACTTGGGACACCTCATACCTTATCTTACTATTCATAATTTGACCATATTGAATATATACTTAATACATCATTTAATGATGTCATTAAACACTCGTAACTTAAAAACTATATTTTCACTATTCATCGAAAATTCAACTTTCTCAGAATAATCCAAAAATTTCACCTTAACCAAATATCAATGCTCTGATTTCAAAAATGAAATCCATTTTATAAAAATAATTTTCTAAATATTTTTAATTTTATTTTTAAATAAAAACACTATTCATCGAAAATTTATTTTTTTTTTAGAAAAATCCCAAAAAATTACCCTAACATAATATCGACGCTCTAAGTTCAAAAATGAAGTCCATTTTATAAAAATAATTATCTAAATATTTTTAATTAAAATTCTAATTAAAAACACTATTCATCCGAAAAAACTAATACTTTAATAATAATTTATGAAACCGTTATTTAACCATTTTATTGAATCACATTACTTAATCAAAGTGCCTAGCTTATTTGAATACTTTCTTTAAGTGAGATTACTAATCCATTTGGACACATTATTAATCCTAATCATAAAATCACTATTCATAATTTACTATTCATCAAAAATCAAGTTGATCTTATTAGACTCTAAATTTCGTACTGAACATAATTGCAGAAGACCATTTTTTGAAAATCATTACACATTTTTAATTATTTAGGGTTTACATAAACATATTTAAAATTTCCTTTTTCTAAAATTCATCAAAAATATGCATACTATATTTATCCGGTTATTTGAAAATTCATAAAAGAAATCGAAATTTTTATTTAAAACAATGGATTACACAAGACAGTTATGGTCTCCTTACATAGCCCCTTATCACACCAGCATAGGACCTAAGTGTAATGTGTGCTAAGGTGAGAGAATCCGAGGGAGGCTCGACCAACATCGCACGAGTAGTAAATTCTATCAGTTTGAACTTCTCGCGAATGTGATCCCGTTCTAGCTTTATACGATGAAGTTCAGCTTGGGTTTGGTCCAGAGCAAATCCCAGTGGTGCTACCTCCTTCCCAAGTTCTGTTAGATGGGATTCGATCAGTCCAAGACTACTGGGTGAGGCAATTGAATCTTCTTTCTATATTAATTAACCAAGATTGCTTTTATTTCGAGACAATAGTCAAAACGTTTAGTTTCCGGCGGTCATATTGACCAATGGTCAAATAACAGTCAAAACCAAACAGTCTCATTTTAATTATACTCATGTTACCAAATGAAACATTTTTGTTGAGTATAAAAATAACACATAAAATTAGGAAACAATATTTATTTAAAATTTCGGGTCGTTACAGTCTAGATATAACAATCTTTTATTAAATTCATCAATGTGTATCATAATATTAGTTTCTGGACACATTTTGATAGTATATAATCTCATCTTATTGTATAATCTACCATAAAGAGACATAGTCATATAAAGAGATTCAAGTATAAACCACATACCAGTAGTATAAGACTCATATTCAACCTATCTAATAACTTTATCTCTTAAAGATAAAATAATAAATCTTTGGGATTTTCTAAATGTCTCTTCAAGGATATCCAAAAAAGTGATAGTAGTATGCCTATATGAGGCATGGGTGGAGACATTCTTTTTTTTGATCAATAAAAGGAATCAATTAAATCATTTTGATTTGGTAGGGAAGTTATTTTAATCTTCCATATATTGAAATAATTTTAAGAATCAAATTTATCAACATAATATTTATTATAACACATTATTTATATTATAGTTGGCTATGATACCACTTGTTGGGGTTTACCTATTATCTGTTATAACATCAAGGACCCACAGATGTGTATTAACAGGTTATATGTTCGGTATGAATAAATATAAAGTTTGAGATAAGGAAAAAACATTTCTTATTCAATCAAACTACTTGATGCAGAAAAGAATAATAAATCGAAAAAAAATAATGTTCTTTAGATTAGTGTGATCCTACATTCATGGATAGAAAACCACCCATGCAAGTCTGTTATTATTAAGGAAAAGGCAATAAAAGAAATACTAACTTGAAGAATCTTGAAGAAAAATGATAAAATATGAAGTGGCTAGCCCTGTTAAACTAGGATGTAGTGGTAAATCCTATCACATAGAGTGAACATAATCCACTCTTGGATAGACTCACACACACACAAAATAAAAAATATTACATATCTATACATGAATGAGATAAATAAATCACTATAGTGACAATATTCTAAACTAAAACCTGGTTATGATGAAAACAAGTCAAGATATGGAACCTCCTTGATGCGTATCCACCTTGGACCAAAAATCAATTTGATATCCACTAAATCTCCATCAATGAGGTACACCGGCTTTAGGAGCCACAAAAACTTGATAGAGGGGAATGTAGATGGACGGAGAACTATTGTTCTCATTCTCCTTCATATGAGACCCTCTTTACATGGAGAAGGATCCTCACATAGGTATCTCCCTAGTAGAACCAAGAAAAAGACCCCTAAGACTTAAATAATTGATCTGCCGAATCAACACAAGCTGTCAGATTAATGATTTCATTTCAACATAACGTCAAGTGACCCAGAAATAACCACATGATGAAAGCCCTATAAATGGTTGTGATCTACATATAAATTTTCTAATAGAAGGTTGTATAATGGGTGGGATATATGGAATCATGGGATTGACACAATGGAGGTAGCCTAGATGATGGTTAAGAAAAATAAACATAGTAGGGATTATACACTTCTCTTAAATCTCCCCTGATAAATGATCCTTATATATCCTCTTAAATAAATAAGGATAATAAATATATTTCTAGTGAAAAAAGTACAAACATCTAAAGTGAAAATTCCCCATGCAGGAATAAAACCCTATGTACAAATAAAACAAATCATATAAATAATATTAAAAAAACTAATTCAAACATATATTCAAGGTCATAGAACAACATGAACCTAGATAAAATTCTTAAAGGATTATTGATCTAGGGAATTGGTTTAACCGTATATTTATTATTCCAAATAAATAAAGATATATTTTTTTATATATATTTAATTAAACATGAAAATTTAAATTATGTTGAACATATTTTTATTCTAGAAGAAAAATCCATTATATCATAAACAATATAACAAGTATTAAAATTATAATATATTTATATTTCACATATCATGATGTTTCAATTAATATTGAAATAATTTAGTTGCAGGACCAATCCTTAATAAAATCTCACAATCTATGTGTAGTAAATTTATAATTAGACTCTTATTTTTATGAAAATAGTGGGAGGATAATCCTAGAATCTTCAAATACATCACTATCATAGATTTCACCATTAGGTTTTTTGTCCAGTCCCTCTATAAAGTGAAATACATGGTTTTAACCGACCCTGAGGCATTACAATTTCTTCTAACCTAATAACCCCTACATATTCACTCACTAATAAAAACTATATATCCGACCCACCTAACTACAACCTAATCCTCAACTCACCCCATGTCAAGATGGGGAAACCCCATCCCTTTATTCCCTATTAATTTTAGAGGGTTTTGTGTATGTTGTAGAATTACCCTTTAGGCAAGACCTTGAACAAAACATTCATTCTCAATTATGTATTTATATCATTACCATTTTATAATATTTTTTAGTTTTTAATTATAATGGATGGAATTTAATTTATCAAAATTTATAATAAATATTTTAATTTTGTTAAGGATTATCTTGGATGAACCTAGCCAATCCCTCGACTAGATTCCACCTCATCAAGCTATATATGGTTTTTATATCTACCATATTCCCATTTCATTGATTATGTCATGGAAATATTTAAAAAAATAGGACATTGGTATCGTAGAAATAATTTCCCCCTATTATTTTTGGGTTTTTAGGTATATTACTATTTCTCATTGCCTTTATAATGCACTATGACTATAATTGTTAATGACTGTTAAAGGTAGAAAAAATTTATTGAGAATAATAAATAACCCAATGTGAAATAGTGGGGGTTATAGAATGATGATGTTTCCTATTGGAGGTGAAAATAAAGATCAAAAAACTTAAATGAGAATAATTTTCCATTGAGGGAAATGAAGATAAAAGGGATTTTTCTAAAAAAAATGCTTATTGGGGATTGGTGAAAGCATGATGGGTGAAATTAAGTGAGAATGGATCACATTGATGAGAATGTTATTTCCAATATCCAATTGGTTTTGTCATATATGGAACCATCATGTATTGAATTGAAAATTTGATTGAATGAAATTTGGAATACCCTGAAAAATCTATACAAATCCAAGTAACTACATAAAAAAATATTGAAAAATTGAAAATTTAACAATTTTTGAATAACAGATTCATCATCAGTGACAGGTCACATCAATATCCTTAATACTCAGTTTGAGTAAAATCATAAGGTCAGATTATATAATAATGGTTGCTGAAGATACACACATTATTGTCTAATGTTTTTCAAATTTATAGGATTATATCATTATAAACCTCACTAAAGATATATCGATATATATACTACTCTTAAATGAAGTTGAGGTTGTCTTTTATGAAGAATAATGTTAGTAAAAGGGAAAATTGGATAGAAAAAAAATTTCTCACAATGTAGAGGATCCATCATTGGAGAGATGAATGATGGTGTAGAGTTCCCCCAGTGGGAGCCAAAATCATGGTATGTCCAAATCCAAGAGAAAGGAAAGAATGTTACATATTAGAATCAAGGCCATAAAGACTACAACTATCATTATTGTAACATGGGGATTGGTTGAATGAATATTTAAGGAAATTTGGTGAGTACGTCTAGATATAGAGATATATCGGTCTATGAAGCAACAATTGATGTTCTTAGTAGAAAACATATCAACGAAACATGGATAATAGATTTAGGTGCGACATGGAAGATGAAGTATCGACATGAATGGTTTGATTAGTATGAATGTATCATAGAGGGAAATGTGTACATGGGTAATGATCAAAACATGATGATCATTGGAGTATTAACCATAAAACATAAAATTCACAATGGTATGTTTCAAACCATCCAATGAATACACCATGTAAAGGGCTTGGATACGAATATATTGTCCTTTGAATAATTTGATGATGTAGGGTTCTTGAATTAAACTAAAAAAGGTGTCATTAAAATTATAAAATGTATTATTATGGATATGAAGGATTATAAGATGTCAAATATCTTGAATTTTTTTATAGGTGAAATATACAAGGAGGGAGAGATAATTTGGATATCAACTACCTTAATACAAGCATTGAAAAATACATGACATCAGATGATTCACTATATTTATGAATAAGTTTTGAAGGCACTTGTTGACCGGAAGTTGCTTCCTGGGAATAAAATGGTATCCGTGCCATTTTGTGGGAATTAATTTTTGTGCAAGGAATAAAGTTTGAAGTTTGGGACATTAATGAGGAGAATCAAAAAGATCTTATAGTTGTTTCATTATAGTTTTTTGAAATAACTAGTTACATCCCTAGAAAGAGAAATTTACTTTGTATCATTTATTAATGATTATTCTTGGATATTTTTGGTGTTACCTATTATTAAGAAAGTATATATTTTTGAAATATTCAAAATATTCAAAGTGATAAAGTATATTGATTTTAGAAATAATATCAAGTGTTTGGGGACTTGAAATAGTGAATTATATTCAAGTAAAGAGTTTGAAAATTTTTATCCACATGAAAAAATTATGTAATAGTTTATAGCCGAATAAAGTCCATGGAATAATTGGGTGGTATAGAGGATAAAAATGACCCTATTGGATAGAATAATGGAGATGTTATAGATTGAAAGAGTTTACATGAAATTCTAGCAAGAACCAGTGAAGGTTGATATTAAGGTGATCGATAAATCTCTTTTAGTGATTATTGATCTGAAGAAATCGATAGAGGTATGGACTGGTGAATTGACTTCATATTCATATTTATATAATTTTGAATGTCCTATATATGCATTTTTAGTGACAATGAAATGTTGAATATGGATTAGAGATCTAATACATTTTTCAGGACAAGATGACGATGTAAAGAGGTATCATTTATGAAACCCCTCCACACACACACTTATCAATTGTGGGGAAATAAATTTTATAGATGATAAGGTGTAAATGATGATTGATAGAGGTATGGATAAAAAGAATACATAAACGAAACTATTCTAAGTGGAGGATGAATCAAATGAAAAACATGTTTCCTCTGAAGCATCACCAAATCATAATGATCAAGAACCAGTTAAGTATAGACCACAATAGTCAATTTAGGAGAAAATAGCACTAACACGAAACACTTAATATGTAACTAAGAGAAATATTTTATACTTATTATTTATGGAGGATAGAGATCCAAATTCTATTTTGGAGGTCATCTAGATTCCATACAATTCATCACGGTTGGTAGTGATGAATGAGGAACATACAGCCCTACACAAGAAAATGGTTTGAGATTGTAACACCCCATATTGTTGGAGGGTTAAAGGTATACGTAATAATACCTATGTAAATAAGTTAAAACATTCATTTTTATTTGTATACCTGATTAGAAATCTATTTTTCAACAAGATTGGACTGGAGTAGTGTCAGGGTGGGTGACCTTCTAGGATGTTTCCCAAGTTGTGTCTGAGTGGAGAGGAAGCACACTACAAGAACATGTTCTATCTTGTGGGGATAATCATTAGTCTGATAACCCCATTTCACATGTGGGTTGGCCTTAGGGGGGGAAATCACATGTCTATAGATTAAATCATGGTGATTGAGGGCCATAACCTCATGACTATATTAAAAAGGTGTAGTGAATGTGCTTTCAGTGGGTCCCAATTATTATAGTGGTATTATAATGGTTATTTCAAAGGTATATAGGTTTGATTTAGTATTCATGTGAGAATTGGTTTGGTAAATAAGGTAAATTATGTTAACAAGTTCTTGAGTTAAATTATCATACTAGAAAGATGAGAGTGGGTGAGGTTATCGATGTATCCTTTTGTTGGGAATTTAATAACTTGATTGTTGACCTAGATCACTTAGATATTATTTTGGTGCATAACTAATATTTTTAAATTCATCATATAATAGTTATTCATGAGTTTTCATTCCTATATTTTTTAATTGGATCAGTGAAACACTTTATTTAACATGTTTTTATAACAAAAAATTTATTTCTCTCCCCCTTTAAACATGAATAAAGAGAATCGTATTTTCCATGAAATGATTTTAAAATAAATTGCATTCCTAATATTAGTATTGATCATTATTTAAATATTTATGTTTTCCCTATATTTTATGAAATAAATTTAGATAATCATCTGTGACAATATGGGTTAGTATCTCATATATAGTATGTTTTTTGTAATCCTATTTTGTAAAATCATCATATGTATTGGATTTACTATGGTTATCTAGTGACTATGAGGCATGTATATCGGTCAACCATGAGGTAATATTTAATTGACCACATTGTTGAAAGGATAATGTATAAGAAAAAATTGATCGACTAAATTGACTGCATGTTGAATCCAATATACCATGGATGATTTTTTTATAATGTATATGATCAACCACATGATCATTAAAATTGACCTCACTATCAATATGATCATCTTGAGGTTTTTTTTACTTACTAGAAGGTTGGACCTTCAATAAATAGTGACAAATAATGAGTTATGACCTACCCTGAGGATGGACATTCCACTAGTGGTGATATATTGTATGTTTTGACCCATTGTTAGAATGGACCCACCACATATTTTCACCTAACCTTAGAAATCAACCAGGCATAAGAAGAAATTTGTTTCAAAAATGCATTATTTTTTATATTATTTCATATATCAAATTATTAATTGTTTTTTCTAAAAGATTTAATTTATTTGATTATTCATTAATTACTTATTTATTAGTCCCATGTTATGCAATTTTTTGGAAATATTTCATATTGGTTTAAATGATAATCCCATGGGAAGAATACTCACATTGATTTCTTGGAAATTATGTAGTTTTATATTTAAAATGTTTTGAACTTGAAAATTTTATGTCACATTCTTAAAATGAGAATTTTAATGATTTAATTGGTAATTATTTTTTTATTTTATAATCATGTGACCATTAATTATTAATTACTCATTGCAAAACTTGTTTTACCTTTTAAATATTAAAATAAATCATGTTGGAATATGTTTTTCATCTTTATATAATTAAGAATTCATGTGAATCATTTCTAGGAATGATAAATAGAACAACTATGATGGGTTTTATTAAAGTAACACGTGTGTTCCGATTTGTAGAAGAATAAATGCAATAGATTTCTTGTTCAGAATCTCTTGTGAAAATGGGAACTCGATATAAAGAGTCTGATAGATCTAGAGTTCATGTACATAGGTTCGGTTTTTTAATGTTGAATGGTATGAAAAATACTTTGTGATCAGTCATTCAAACTCTCTTGGATGGTCTACATCTTTTTGAGGCTTTGATACTAGTTAGAACATTACTTACTCAAAACGTTGAGCTCTTATTATTCATCTATTTATGTTGTTCTTAATTCTATCTATATTTTTTCTATATGTGTTAATGTATTGGGTTAACCTACCCTAAAATGTAGAACTATTAAGTTATACCACCCCATAAAAATGCAACATGAGGGTTCTGACTAAAAGATAAATGGTAGTGGAATTCAGTTTTATTTTAAACTAGATAATCGTGGGTCTTATTTATTACACCACCACAAAAGGAAGATTACAGTTTTATGATTCTATATGAGAAAAATTCAATATTAGGTTGTAACTCTTGGGTTCCATAAGTCATTTTAAATATTTTTTACTCCCTATTGAAATTTAGATATTCCATTATTGTTGGTGTCATTTCTCTGTCCATTTTAGGAGAGTGAAAAGTAGGTATAATATCAATTAGATCCAAATCAATATTAAAATTACTATCTTCATCTTATTTTTTACTTCAAATGTAAAAATTATTTTGAATTTGGTAATTATTTCATATTTTAAATTCACATCTCCCATCATGAATGTCATGCAATCTTCATATTATGACCTAAAAATCGGTATTAATGCCTAACCCCCAAATTTTTCATATTTAGGTTTATTTATGTTAATCCAATCCTAGCATGATAGTTAAGGGTAAAAGTTTTGATTGAGATTGAAGGAAATAGTGAAAATTATGCCTAGATACCTCAAAGGATACAATTATTTGATTAAATAGAATCCGGATATTAGAAATCATATATGGAGGGTTATCTTAAGAATCAAATAATTAGTAGTTAGACCATTGAAATCAATCCATAAAATATATCTGAAGATGATCTTGATACTTTGACCAGTAATGATATAAGTGGATATGTTTTAAACTAAAAAGTAATAAACATATAATACATTGATATTAGTATAAATGTGTTTATAAATGTATTTTTAGGTAAAATAGTTCATGAAATATATAGAATTTTTCTAGTCAATTGGTTTCAGTTAGGATGATAAAAATAAAACATTATATCGTAACGGTACAACATTAAAACTTTTAGAAGGGTGATAAAGAAACTGTAAATCAAATATTTTAAAGATATACTAGAATTATAAATTTTACAGGTGATTTGTGGGAAATTTTAGAATATTCATGTTTGGTTGAAACTATTTTATGTGCCTCATCAACCATACAATATACCAAAATGGTTGTAATTAATGAATGAAAAAATTTCCTGGAATATAAATTAGATTAACATATTGGATATTCATTACCATATGAGATAGATCATAAATATGTTAAAAAATATGTGTTTAAAAAAATAATTAAATTTAAATAAAATGAAACTATTTATTCTTCTTAATTTATGATACATTATAGTGGTAGAGATGGTGTTTTTCATGTAGAAAATGAAGAATAATGTATAAAGAAATATGATCTCAAAGATTCATAAAGGATAATCCTAAAACCAATTATAAGAGGAACAGAGAAGTTATTAATATCAATAATGATGATGTTTGAAATATAGAAAAACATGTATTTAATAGTGGCTTTTTATCAGCGATTTGAAAAGAATGGATAAATGTATTGTTCATAATTTTTTTGTTGAAGTTTAATGAATATTGCTACTATTTTGTGATGTTTTATTTAATGATGGTTTATACTAATATTAAACTGGAAATTTTATGTTTTACAAATATTTATTTAATTTGAACCATTGTTTTAGAAAAATGATGTTGATCAGTGTTTGTTTTTTAATAAACTGACACTGAAATTAATGATAAAAAATTATGAAATTTTTAATAATTAATATTTATTTAATATTTAATAATAATTATTTATCCTTAAAAAAATTTATTTATTAATAAAAATTATTATTTTTAGTCACTTATTATATATTATTTACAATTTTAATTAATTATAAAATGTTAATTATAAATAATAAATTATTTATAATTTTTTGTTTTTAATTATTTTAGAACTAATTAATTATTATTTATTAATAAATAATGATTAATTATATATATATCTATATAAATTGTTGAAAATAATGTCCAAAACATCCTTAACTAATTTCTATGAGAAGATAAAAATCAGACTTCTGCATCAAATGAACATAACTTTTAATTCAAGTGTTTGTTTGTTCTCTTTAACTAGTGAAATTGAAGCTTTAAAAAATAACTAAAATTACATGGGTTAGTTATTTAGTAATAGTTATGTGTAAATTTTTTTATGGTTCTAAAATATGTTTAAAACTAGTCTTCAACTACAAATGAACATAACTTTGGGTATGGTTGTCCATTTGGATACCACAACCAGTCAAATCGAATCATACAATTAGATGAACATAATATAGATTAAGATAATGAAATCCCTACTTTTTCAGTCAAAAAGCCATCCAAAATGGGTTTTTATTTGAGATACCCAAATTTTTGAACATTTAATGGATTTTTAACATTTTTTAAGATGATATTATTATTCTTCTTTGGTGGTATATGATTTTATTCCATGGGTTTACATTCATATCGATATGTCGTTGTTGCAATTGTAGCGGTATTCCCTCTTTTGGTGATTTATTATATATTATATATATTTATCTATGTATTTATTTGTGTTGTTTTATTTTTTTACTATATATATATAATTATTTATCATTATATATATTTATATTTAATTTTAGGAATTTATAGATATTTATTTATATTTATGTATATTCTATATATATTATGTGGATATATATATAAATATATATATATATATATATATGTATATTTAAATTTATTTATGTCACGAACCAATCTGGGCTGTCATCCGAACCAACTCCCGACCCAGCCTGAGACAAGGCCCGAGAGGCATTCTCGGTCCTCCCAAGATAGAAACTTTCATTTGTAATCAACGATAAGTCAAGTTGGAATTATTTTCCCAACCAAACCAGGAACAAATTAATCAAAACAATGAATGAAACATGGAACTATAATTGACCGATCAAAATTAATACAATAGTTGGATTTGAAATAGCACTAAAACTGAACAAAGATGAAAACTAGAAAACAAGACTAAAACAAAACCAAATAACACTTGATCTCTAAGTGAGATCTTGGCCATCACCATTCCCAATACCAACCTGCTCCAAAGAAAAACCAGGACAAGAAAAACCTGCACCCGTAAAACTGCTATGGTCTACCGACGCCAAGTGACACATGTGGGGTGCAAGCATGGATAGATTATTAGGTAAGAAACACCGAGTCCACATATTTCATTTCCTAAAACACTCCACTAGAACTTATTTTAATTATAATTTTGAAATAGGTTTTTATTATTTCAAAATAAAAACACATCTTTCTAGAAAACCACTTTTAGAAACAACACATACAACTTTTCTTTTACAATAGATTTCTTATCCAAAACCCAATTCACAAAACAAAAATCAAAAAGAGAAACCATACCCTATGAATAAAAGTGCTATGATGAAAATAAAGTTAAACAATGGGAAAAAAATATAGTAGATCTAAAAACCATGGTTCAACATAAATATAACAGAACAAGAAATAACAATTTATTCAAGAAAAACAAACAAAGTTTAGGGGAAAGAAAAAAAATACATAAGTAGTCATGGGAATTTCCTAAACATATCTACAATAAATACATTGATGTACTTGGTTTGAACTCACCTTTCGGTGTCTAATTAATCTCTGTAGTCAATAACCAACTAACAAATCTATACTATCCAATCTAGTGGTACATCCCACCTAGCCTCTCAGTAAATTCAGGAGGTACCAACCCATCAAATTAGGGTTGATAAAGAATGATCATTTGACCCTATAGATGATGCCCTGGAAACCCATGATAATAGTATTCAGTTAATGGGGAGGTCATCACACACGTGGCCCAAAATAATAACCCACATGCCACTATGCTTTCCTAGCCAAAACACCGACACCACCTATGCAATAATCCCTTACTTGGAGGGTCTACCATAGAGTTTTACAAATCATAAAAGACACACACATGTTCTAACTAGGCCTTTACACTATATGAGAATTTAAGAAAAATCAAAATCATGCTAAAGTTCCAACTAGTCCATTAGAGTTTCTAAACCCAATTCCAAATCCAAAACACTTCTTAAACTAAAATAAACCATACAAAAAACTCAATGGTTCCAAAAGAGCCATTATTTCATTTAAAAACCAAACAACACTTCAATGATTCAAGACATGCCAAATAATGGAAAATATTCTTGGAAACCACATTGAAATCATTTGGAAACCATGAAACCATTTTTAAAGCATTAGGAATTTATAAGAATTATTGAAATAGAGAGGGATAGAGAGACTAAATAATGGGAGGGGACCTTTTGGAAACCATGATTAAATGGGGGTACCTTTATAATAAAGACCACAATAATTTTTATCCCATCCATATAAACAACCCATGCACATATAGATGTTTGAAAATCCAATGGAACACTTGAAGCATCACCAAAATAAACCAATTCTATATTGGGAACCAAAATAAACTTGAAACCACATTTATATAACCATCAAACCAAAACAAAGAACAAAAATTGGAGACACCAAACCAAATTTAAAATGAAAACAAAGATAAAAAATATAACTATGGGAAAACAACTCCACCAGTGATCAATTTCATTATAAGAAACCAATTTGAAATTTTATCCGACACCTTACGTACATACATATATGAAAAACCATGTAAATAATTTGAAAAAACCATTTCCACCAAATTAAAAATAAATAAAAAGTAATCAAATTCCCACAAACCCATAAAAACCATGAATAGAACCAATAGAAGTAAATTGGAAACACCCAAGCATCATATGTAATGTTCCTGAAAGAATATGTATGAAAAAACCTACCTCAATGACATGAAAATGTGATGAAACTCCAGAAGAAGAAAGAACATGAAACAAGGGACTATCTTCACAGCTTAAAAGTGAAGAAATTATCCAAAACCATCCAACAAAAACCCTAGGGTATGGACCAAAAGATAACCCACTAAAGGATAACCAAGAAAACAAGGGGTAAGAAGGAGAAGAAGAATAAATTGACCGAAAAACCAAATAAACATACATTAAGAAGATTAAATGATCTCAAATGGTGGAAGGAGAGAAAGGGAGGAGGGTTTTTAAGAGCCCCTTGGTGCACCTAGGTTGAGAAAGTGGATGAGTGTTTTGATTTGGGGTAAATACATAAGAGGTAACAACTTGGAATTTCATGTTATCAAAGACATGGGCAATTCACATGGTTAGGCCGCATGGTTTTCCAAAGAGTGTGCTAATCGTGTACACCCTAATCCAGAGAAGGGACAATAACATGGTTTGGATACAGTATTTTTGAAACCATTCACCAAGAATGTTCTATAGATCTATCAAAAATTGAATAACCCTTTGAATTCTTTCCACACAGTCTCCTCTAACTATCTGAAAGACATACACCATGCAATTGACACAGTATACAAGCCACACAGTTAATCCTTGGCCTAAAATAGTTTACCCAAACCATGCTCAAACTATTCATATCAATCTATACATGAAGGAATTGAACAGAAAACACACTCATCCTTAACCAGTCATATGATTTACCCTCAAACCATGGACACAAACTGTACATAGGCCAAAAAACCACCCAAAAAAACAAACCTCAAAAAATTTCATTGGGGACTTGACTGAAACCTCATCCAAAACATCTAAAGCCAATAAAAGAGTAAAATAAAAGAAAAACTGTGGTTAGGGTATGACAATTTATGTATATTTATATGTATATATATACAAAATTTCACTTAATTCTATATAAGTTTTTTATACATATTTTTATATATTTAGTTATGTGTTTATATATTTAGAAATATTTAGAAATATTTTTATAAATTCATATATATATATATATAATATTGAAAAATATATATGTATATATTTATCTCTTCTTTTTCAGCTATATAAATCTATATAAATTTATTTCTATTTATATATATTTTGAACGTATTTATATATATTTTCTAACATTAATAAATATGTATTTTATAATATTTAAATAAATTTATATGTAATTATATTATTATATATGTGTATGTTTTTACAAATAATGAATAAATATATGTATGAATATATATTAAAATATATTTTTCTCTCTAAAGAAAACTATTTATTTAGATATTAATTTTTTATTATATATTTCATATTTTTTATTTATTATCATCCTCATTTATTTATTTATTTATTATTATTCATAATTTATTCGTTTATTTATTTATTTATTTTTTCTTATTTACAATATATATATTATATACAAATAATGATTAAAAATAATATAAACAACTTTAAAAACAATAATAAATAATAATAAATAACAAATAATATATTTAAAATAATAATCATAATAAATAATAGATAATAAATAAATATATGCATTATTATGTATTTAAATATATTAATCTGTATATATATAACAATATTAAAGTATTTTTAGTCAGTGTATAAATAGTTTTTTGGAGTGGAAAGGTCTCTTTAGAATAACCAAGAGGTTAGAGGTTCAAATCCTTACAGACACATAGATATGCATACTTTTTATGGGGCATATTAAGTAAATATATAATAAGTAAATAAATACTAAATAATAATAAATAATTTATTAAATACTAATTATATAATTAATTATTAAATTAGTTAATTCCTATCAATTAAATAAATAAAATTAAAATTAAAATTAAAATTAAAATTAAGCGTTTAATGGTGGTTCAAATTTACATTAAATGATGTAAAAACCACCATGAAATGGTCCCGTGATGATTTTGAAAAAGTGTTTCCAAAAGATTCTCGACACCTTATCTCACTAAAGATTTAGAAAACATCACAAAACCATTTTGTCGAAGTTTAAACCACCGATAAATGCATAAAAACAGTTGCTAAATGAATGTTTTGGTGTAGAATGGCGATATTTATTATGGGTATGGAAAAAGAGGACACATCATGCCTAAATTCTTGAGGATCATGAATGGAAATAATAAGAGGAGAAAATACCAAAAGGAAATGAAATCAATGAAAACTGGTTAGATTTAAGATTTAGACATAGATTCTACTGATGAATCTGGTGATGAAAAATAATTAGAAAATATGCAATCAATGACCTCATCAAAATATGTATATAAATAATATTGTTCTTCCTTTTATAAATATGATTTTGATCCAAAAAATATAATTTTTATAAATATATTGATATATTTAGTCATAAAATAAAAAATTACAAGATTAGTCAATAATAATAAGAGTAAAAAGAAACATATTCTTGAATAAAAAAAAATTTAGTGAATTTTAATTGATCCTACATAGATAAATTGTTTGATGACGTCAAAATTATTCAATTTGAAAATATTTTAATTAAAAATTATCAGTATAAATTTAATGAAGCTCTAGAGTTTAGGTTCAATTATATTTTGGAGGACAATGATAATCATATAAATAAAATTGAAAAGTTATAATCAGATAACTCCACTTTTGTTTAAGGTGGAAAAATTCATGATATTATGATTAGATTAAACAGAATGAAAAAATTTAATTAGTCTTGTATATAATAATATTTTTCTTATATTTCAAAATAATGTTTTTAAAAAATCAAATGGAAGTGAATCAACTGATAAATCCTTAAAATTTCATATGATTGTTAATTATAAAAATCAATGTTTGTTGAGATTTTTAAAATCTCTTGAAAACATCAATGATTTTATTTGAAAATAATTTTCAACTATATTTCCTATGAATACATGAATGAAACCTATTTGGGTTCCCAAAAATTCTATTTCTATCCCATTAGACCCATGTTTTCCTGGGTGGTAAATCACTAATGAATCTATTTTTTTACAGAAAGGTTGTCTTTGAAGAGTCAAAAATGACACATGGGGAACTAATGATATATTCTATTAACATATGACCAGTGATATCTCAAAATTTATATCATTTGATATGTATGATAGTGGTTGTGTTACATTTTGTGATAACTCAAATTGAAATGTGAAATATTTCACAGAAGTTGGACTTTCAAATTCTGTTATCATGTTAATGATTTTATTTGTTAAAGGTTTAAAATATTATTTGATTATTTTATCTTAGATTTATAATGATAGAATTAATATAAAATTTCAAAATGATAAGTGTATTGAATTTATGGATAAAAATTTCCTAATCTATGAAAATAAAAAAGATAACATTTATTCAAACAATTTTTGAAATTAAATGATCAAAATGTCAATGGATGAAATGTTTTAAAATTTGATTTTTTTTATGGAATAACAGTTTATTTCTCAAAAAATTTATGTTAATTTAAAATTTCTTGGAAAATAAAAAGGTGTTGGGTATTTATGAGTTAAATATGTAAAACATCAATGTATGCGATTCATGCATTAAAGGTAAGAAACATAATGTGACTTTTAATACATTTTACGATGTGTGGACTTCTATACCTCTTCAAATTTTACATTTAGATCTTTTAGATCCCATAAAAATCACAAGTCTATGAGCACAACAATATATATTTGTTTTTATAACTAAATATAATATATTAAATGGACTTATTTACTTACACATAAATCAAATAATTTTCTTAATTGATTATTAATTATAATTTCTTTAAAAAGGCCATATAATTTTATCTATTAAAATTGATAGATTTGGTGAGTTTTCTAATCAATAATTTGATAAATACCATAAAAATAATGGATATAATAACAAAATTTCATTTCTTATGACAACACAATAAAATGGTGCGATAGAAGGAAAAAATACGACCTTATAATAAATTATTAGGAATACGATAAATTCAAATAATTTACCAAAATACATCTAGGTAGAATCTTTCAATACAACCTTTCATGTTTCTAATAAAAATATGCCTATATAGGTTTTAAATAAAATACCTTATGAAGCATGGAAGGGACGAAAGCACAAAATTGGAAACTTTAGAGTATTTGGTTAAAAATTTTATATTATTAATTCCTAATATTCAGTGGAAATTTTGATTCAAAATTTATGGAAGGTATTTTAATTGGTTATTAAAATTATATTAAAGAATATATATTACATAACAATAGAATATTAGTTAATGAAGGATCAATTCATATAATTTTCATGAAAAAACATAAAATAAAGAATGTGTGATTTTGATAAGGATGAAGAAGAGTTTAGAGATTTTAGCTATGGAGAACCTAAAAAATCATATTTGGATACTTCAATTTAGGGGGAGATAATCTCTCATGAACATCATAGAAAATTCTATAAAATCATTCAATTGATAACCTTTTTGATGATATTACTTCTTGTGTTAAAAATAGATATTTTATAGGTAAAGTTTATTTTTATGAAGATTTTATTTTTTATTTTCTTCCTCAAAATATTGATGAATCATTACATGATTAAAATTTATTTAAAAAAATGTAAGAGGAGTTAAAGGAGTTTGATAAAAGTTACTTATGGGGCTTAATTAAACCTTATAAGGATCAAAATATTATTAGAACAAAATGGAATGTAAGAGAAAATTTAGTTGATTCTAGTCAAATAATTCGAAACAAGGAAACATTAGTGTCTCAAGGTTATATTCCATGAGAAGGAATTTATTTTGAGGAATTAATTTCAATGATTGAAATAATAAAATCTAGAAGAATTAATAAAATATATGATTCTTTTTTTTGAATCAATTTTTTTAAAAACATTGTTTTGAGAGAGAAGAAAAATATAACCCTATTTTTAAAAATTCAAAAGTATTTTATGGTCTAAAAAAATATCATAGATCTTGGTATAAACGATTGTAATTTTTTCCTTAAAATAATTCTTTCAAAATATACAATGTATAGCCAAATTTATTTATTAAATAGAGCATCAATGACATTTTAAATGATAAAATATATTTTTTTGATATTTTTTTGATCTTGTTATGTAAAAAATTCTAATGAATTGTTAGATTTGATGAAAGGTGAATTTTACAGGAGCTTAATGGGGGAACTCAAATTCATTCTCGGTATTGGAATTTTTCAAAGGGATACTGATATTTATATTAATCAATCCCAAAATTATATATTGATGGAAAATATATTTTGATTTTAATCTTGAGAATTTAATAAATAATCCTATGTGTACATATTGTATACATGATAATGAAGGATCTTGAAAATCATTGGATGTTAAATCTTTTTAGAGGCATGATTGGATGATTTTTATACTAAACTACTTCTATGCCATCTTTATTATTCAAAGCTTCCATGTGTACAAAATTTCAATGTAATCATAAATAAAGTCATTTAAATATTCATTAATGTTTTATAAAATATGTAAAATAATATTCAAATTATGGTTTATTTTACCATCCAAGATCATCATTTGATCCTATCAATGAAAATGATTTTGATTTTTAGTAATGAGAGATTTAATTGAAAAGAAAAATAGGTATCTTTCACAATTATAATAAATTATTAGTCTCATGGAGTTATAAGAAAGAAAATAATTATCCTTATCAATAAGTTAAATATAATATGTCGTTTCTATTGTATCTTGTTTTTCATAATATTTATGAATTAAACAAACTATTTTTGATTTTAGAATTAATTTTGAAAAGAACTATATTTATTTTCATAATACAGAAGAAATTAAAATTTCTAAAAGTACCTTAAAACATTAGCAGACTAAAAAATTTGATTTAATATTTCAATTCCTTAGAGATCATGTTCCAAAAGGAAATATAAACTAGGAATATTTTTCGATAGAAAATCACCTTTTTGAATTTTTAACTATGTTTTTGGATTTAGAAAAATTTTAGAAAATTAAAATTAATGTTGTAATGATTGAATTATAATTGTTCTTAACATAACAAGTGTTTAGGGGATGTTTTTATATTTTAATATTTGAATCAAGAAATTCAAATTTTCTATATAAAATTTTCTAAAAAGATCACTATTTTTATAAATTATTACATTATAGTGCCTCAATAAAAAATGTTTTGGAATATTTTATTTTATGAATGTCCTATATAAATTATATATTCATTTTTGTATATATTTAAATTCTATTTGAAACACTTTAATCTGCCATAATTTTCCTATAACATACAACGTGAGATCATTTATTATTTTTTCCCTTGGGGAGATTCTTTAAAAATGTTTGTTTCATTGATAGTAGAAATTAGGGGGTGTTTAAAATGTTTGATACTAATATTTTAAGGGATAATTTATTTCCCATTAATTAGTTTCTATTTTAGGGGGAGCATATTTTCACATAAAAATATTAATACATTGAAGGGGGATTAATTTAATTTTTTGATCAATTCTAAAAACGGGGTTAAAATTTTTATATGTCATTTTATTTTTTAATTATGAAAAGGGGATAATGTTTAATTATATCCTTGGACCACATTATTCTATCATTCTATAATAGTTAAAAATTTAACTCCTTGTCCAATTTAAAATTATGTAAATAATTGTGTTTTATTCTTTCACTTATTATACAAGAAATTACATTTTATATATTTATGGTTCCAAGTGTACTAGAAGTGTCTAATGGGTTTATGTACAACTTAGATTTTATTAGATTATATAGATCATTCAAAATTTAAAAGAAATAAATTTCATGACGAATATTTTTTTCTAAATAATGTAGATAAAGAGAACAAAAAACTTAGAAAATATATTTTCACCTTAATTTCACAATTAACTCAATCACAAGAATAATGATTACCTCGGTCTTGAGACATGACTTCATTAGTGGTGTTGATCATTATAACATGATTGGTATAGAGTCATTAAATATAGAGGACCCAAAGTAGATCCCCTATAGTGGTAATCCACACATCCTCATTCCATATCTGAATAATCATCATAAAATATTGAGTGCTAGTGTGATCAATTGATCACCATACATTATTCATCTTGATCACTCCACATTACTTTATTCTAGAAGGGATTTTCTCCTATTATTATTAGATATGAGATAAAGAGATGATGAAGGAAACCCTGAGAGGAATCTATTATGCACAAAAATTAACCAAATCAAAATAGACACAATCATCTATTTAAATAGTTAGGGTTAAGATAAAGTAGTATTAAACTACAAAAAGATCCTAAATAACATATTAAACCCTTAAATGTCCCTATTCTATTTAATAATAATAATATCATAATTACTTTATCATGCCGTTTGCTAGTTGAAAAACAGCTAATATATTGTCGGATCTAATCCTAGTCCACTTATCCTCCTCAAACTTTTTTGAATAACTGAATAAATATTATTATTATCTATTTATTCATTCAAAAACTAAATAAATATTCGATTCAAAAATTGATGAGTAAATATTTATATAATATTTACATAACTAAATAAATTATTAATTTAATAAATAAATAGTTTTTTGGTTACAACGTGAATAAGAAGTGATAAATAAAATTTATATATTCACATAATTAAACAAATATTTTGGAAAGAAATATTTATTTAATATATGGTATCATTTTATAAATCATGAATAAATATTAACTATCTGCCTAGAGAATAATATTTGTTCCAATTGAAAAATAAGAAAAATATTATAAATGATGGTAACACATTGTGTGTGACCCTCTAGGCCTCTTCCTCTATGGTATTAGGCAGGATTACCTAAAATCCAAGAATACTATTCAAAAACGAGTCATGGAACCCATAGTGGTAGAAGGTATGTCACAATAATGCTAACCACATAAAATCACTAATTGTGTAATATAATCCCTTTACCACGACATATCATCAAGTATGCTTCACACTCATGTCATCAATCCTTATTCATGATATGCATTTCATTAACTAGCTGAAATAAACTTATCATTACACCATGAACATGAAATTTAATTTTAGAGTTCTATTTCAATCATAGAGAAGAGATATTAAAATTTAAATTTTTTTAATAGAAAATCCTTCCTCAAATTATCCGTTAGAAACATGTCATTAATGATACACCATGTGTGTATAACTTCTCAAGGAACTTACTCATCATGGTTTATAGAAATACATGTAAATACATGAGTCATGATATACATTGATAATAATATAATGATCTAGAGTATATATCATGACTCATGTATTTACATGTAAAATACATGTAAATAAATGTAAAATACTATTTTTCACATTAGATCGTACTTAATTTAGAATGTGTGATACTATCTGTAATGAAAATCCCCAATATGATATTGGAAGACTTATATGACTCATAATTATTATCACTAAGCTTAACAAGGTGCGGTTCCTAATTTCAGTTACACCATTCCCTTAGGCTGTATAAGTATGAGTGAGTTGGGATAGAATTAAAAAATCTCATAAATAATCAATGATTTCTTTATTAAGATATTCTATTACATGGTCTGATAAGAGCTTCCCAATATTTTTACCAAGCTAGTTCTAAACTTATATCATATATTCCATGAATATATCAAAAAATAGACTTATACCTCATTATATATAAATATCTATATATATTAAGATCATTAGTAAAAGTTATGAAGTATTACTACAAACCCCTAGGTTCAACTGAAAATGGTCTATAGAAATTAATATGAACCAAATCAAAAGGCTCTATAGACCTTTAACTATTTCCACTAAATGGTTATGTAGTAACTTTTCATTAAAAAAAGAATGAAATACATCATTTTTTTATATTTAAACTGAGTTAAAAAATCCATCATTGTGTAATTTAGTCAAATATATTTCATTTACATAACCTAGCTAGTGATTCCATATTTTGATGTGGTATGGGTCAGGTGAAATAATTTAGTTATCGATTTAAATTAAGTGGTTTGTGTAATATAAAACATAAATACTATAATTTAAACATACCTTACCATATAAAATAAATTATTTATAAAATAATTAACACTTATTGTAAAATTTAAAAATAAATCCAACTTTATCAATTTTGGATATAAAAATAATATTTTTTTATGAGCGAAGGCACATAATAAAAATATTTTTCATGAATATTTTTCATAAATTATCAAGGAAATCCAATCGTGTTTTCTCAATTTTTAATGAGTGGATCTTTTTGAACTAAAATATTGATTTTAAACAGCTAAAAAACACATTGAGTCATACCTGGAACATCATGTATTTTATTGAGTTTTGACAGATTCTTAAACATAAAAAATTTCTTATTGATAATTTTTATGTGGTATAAAAATAATACGAATGTGTTTTATTAGTTTTGAGGAGATCAATTTTACTTTTTACTAAAATTGATGTCAATTTTAATTAAAAAGTGGAAGTTGGATTCATACTGGTCACATTGGGCATCAGATTAAGGTGTAACTAATTTAAAAAAATCTAAAATGACTTATATATCATTTTACTAAAGTATCAAAACAATAAAAATTAATTATATTGTTTATGAGTAGGTCCGTTTTCTTTTTTACTAAAATATTACTTGAACTTGAAACATATACATTGACTCATACCATCCACATCATGTCTTGGTCCGATATGAGACTAATTACAACATAGAAAAAATAAATTATTAATCATTTTCTTAAATTAAAAATAAAATCCAAGTGTGTTTTCTTGGTTTTCCATGTATGATACTTTTTGAAAACAAATATCGATTTTAAAGTTATAACAAACACATTTAGTCATACCAGGAACATCATATATCATATTGAGGAAAGGTTAATTATTACATGAACAAATTCATGTATAAATCATTTTTAATAAATTATAAAAACAATATAAATGAATTCTCTCAGTTTATAGTAGATTGGTTTTCATTTTTCGTAAAATTGTATTATATTTTAAATAATAATAAGAAAATGGAGTCATACTTGTCACACTATGAGTAAAATTGTGAAATCAATGTTTCCAAAACATCTAAAATGACTTCTGGAACATTTTCCTAAAGTATCAAAACAATCTAAATGTGTTTTATTGGTTTTTAGTATATCACATTCCTTTTTTTTCTAAGATTTCAAATAAAACTGGAAACATGTACTTTGACTCATACAGATCACATCTTGTAATGGTTTTATGTGAGACAAATCCTTACCTATCAAAAATTATTTATGAATAAATTTTATAATTTAATAATAAAATCTGAGTAAGTTATCATGGTTTTCATTGAGTGACGCATGGTGAAGTAAAATGTCTATTTTATCTTAATAACAAATACTTTCAGTCATTCCAAGAAAATCAGCTTTTATATTAATGTATGGATAATTATTACACATAAATAATGAATTAGGGATCATTTTGTTAAGGTATAAAAACAATATTAATATGATTTTTCAGTTTTGAGAATGTCAGTTGTCACATTTACTAAAATTAAGGTCAACGTTTAATAAAATTAATCAGTTAGTAATACCGATCACACCATGTGTTGAATTTTGGAGCAGTTGATTCCTACACATCCTAATGTCCCAGAAAATACTAAATTCCAATTTTACTATGATTTTCATTTTCTTTCATTTTCGATCTACCAACACTGCATATTGACTCGATGTTCTTAGCTGAAAAAATTTTCTCATTTTTTAAATCTAGAAGAGTTGAAGAAGCTCATTTTCTAATTATATGATTAGAAGTCTCCATAATGGGCACAGGAGCTTCTTCTACTCTTTTGAATTTCAACAACGAGCTAGTTTTTTTTCTAAGAACATCATCTCAATATGCAGTATTGGCAGTTTGACAAATTAAGGAAATGAAAAGTGTAGTAAAATTAGAAGAATGGAAAATATGGCTTCAAAAAATTTCTATAAAAAAACTAAATAAGTATAATTTTAAAATGAAAAGGAAATAAACTTATAAATAATAGATAAAATGATGGAAAAAATAATTGAATAAGTAGTATAAATTCAACTTTTTATGATGGTTGAATGATTTCTTGACACATTTCGTTATTGTCATTATCTTAGTTACAAGATCAAAGTAGATTCTCTCACGAGCAAGAGAAACTTCGAACAAGCCACCCAAACTGGAGAAAAAAATCCATATGTATAAGAAAGCAATTGTTATATAAGTAATATTTAGAATAAATAAATTAACAATAAATATGAAGTAATACTTTAATTATATGGATAATGATTTTAATATGAATGCATTGATTTTATTTTTCGGATAAAGAAGTGGGGGGAACATTAAGGACAATCATAATCAAATATCTTCCAATAAGGAGAATCTGATAGACGAAAGTGTTTCCCATATTTAATTTTGTATCTGTATTCCATTTCAATTTTCTCATGGTTTCTTGTTAACCATATAGTATTCTAAATAATGGAATAATAGGAAACTACGATACATATTTCTAAGGACTTGATTAATTTTTCATTTGTTGATTTGAGACACACTTAGGGACTTATATGAGTGATTCATGATCCTTATTAAATAATATGAAATCATTTGGAAAACAATTTATTTTTTAAAGATCACACCCATTGAACATATCATTCATTTAAAATCATATGTTCGACATGGTAGTTCATTTTCTTATAGTATCAAATCATTTAAGAGACCATATAGTTCTAAAAAAATGGTGTCACTCCATCTGCTTGGAGAATTCAAATTATATAACTTTTTTATAGTTGAAAATGTTGAATATTTAGTACAACTTGTATATAATTGTTCTTAGAACAACTATTTAACTTCCAAAATAACTTTGGAAAATCATGAAGGCCACCTTCAATTTCAATTTTCATTTTTCCCATGCGATCTTCAATATCATTTACACTGGTATTCATATAAAATGACCCATACACTGAATTATTATCATAATTAGTGTGCACATTCTGTTTTATCCTTGTTTAGTCTAACATTTATAGATCTAATCTATTTTGTGATAAATAAAATGTTCTTCCACATCTTACGTACTAATTTTTCAGGAACAAAAACAACATAAATAAGGAAAAAGGATTTGAGAAGGGTCATGTGATTGTCTATTGAAATAATGATGAACTGTTCAACTCCATATTTATACACTTTTATCAAATAATCATTGTATATCTATTTTTGAATAATATCCATACTGTTGGGATCATAAAATATAAATTTTTTACAATAAATAAATTAATACACATGATATATTCATCATCAAAAGTAAAAGTTATAGATAATTATAATAAGGGGATCCAAAAATCTAATTGATTCAATGAATGTAAATATGATTTGAAGAAAATGGTTAATTTAATTTAAAAAAATAATTACATTACTATGGTAGGTGTTATCTTCTAAATTCATTCATAGTTAAAATTTATGGAAAACTATTATCCTCGTTATCTCTTCTCCCTAACAGTAATCATTGCATTTTTTAGATTGACACACAACCTATAAATCTTGTTGGCAATTACCTATGTTGTTTAAAATACTCTAAGTAATAGTCATACATGTGATGAGTAATGATCAGAGTAGTATAAGAAAAATAAAAGAGATGCAGGATGAGTCTAAAGAAACAAAATGCAACAACTATTTTAGAGATTAAACTTTTGATGATGAAATTTTTATTACAATGTGTTCTCTAAAAGGGGTAATGCATCCCATTTGTGAGAATTACACCATTATAACTAGTTATTTCTCATGGCATATTCAAGGTGATATTTGGGGGGAATAAAAATTCCTATATATAATTTAAGGGGACTCAACAGGGACATGTTATGATTTATAAAGATTTTGAGCCTATACGAACACTATATTTATAGAAAAATTATTCTTTAATATGTTCAATACTCTAACTATGACTAGTTCTACCTATATTAAAAATGTATTAAATGAAAAATAATGTAATGTAAAAGAAATTTATAAATGATGTCACACTAAATTATTTACCAAATACACATCCTGCCGTATTATATATTGGGTTTTTATATCACATGACCATTAAATTGACACAATGAACATTTTTGACATGTTTAAAGGGATCTTATTATTTTAGAAATGGTGGATATCTTAAGATAAATTATTTTCATTTAAAAATTATTTTGAAAAAGTATATCTTAATGAATGATATATTTTTAGATGCATTAAAGTAGAACAAAAATAATGTTCAATAGATGGGTGATGAAGGAAATAAAGTGGGTTTTAAGAAGTATTAATCAGTGGGTTATCATTTCAAAGATTGTTATATTTTTACAAATAAATAGAAAACTATCCAAACCATATTCTAATTTGGGGTTAGTAAAAATATATCGTAATTTTGTTTGAAATGGGAAATTGATTTGTGTTAATGAAAATTGAATCATATTACATAATTATATATTTAAATATCGACTAAAAAGGGTGGGTTGATATATTCTTATGATGACAAGATAAAATTGATAGATATTTTTTACTAATTAGAATCTAGAGATTGTTAATAATAAAAAAATAAATTTGATTTTTAAATGAAACAACCCTTGGGATGCTCCTAGTGAGGCTTCCTCTTGGATATTCTCTATTAGGTAGTTTTGTATATTTGATGCAACTAACAATCTGCAAATGTGAGTTATCTCCCAAATCACTCAGATGTTTTAATTTGAAATATTTGGATGAGATATTTTATGGTTATAAGGAATATGATACTTATAAAAATTGGTAATTTCATTCTAAATTTTTATTTCATTTATCTTGGAACATCATCTCACATAATCATAAGCTAGGAAATCCAAGGATAAGGGCCACACATTTCACCTTAATGGAAGATGGAATATTGAGGGTGTAAATGATCCTCTGAATTATATCCACACAATCATACATCTATTTAGGATCATATTACCTTGAAAAGAAGGAGTTTTAGGGTGGAGAATCTCTTCATCAGGATCCTTATCTCCACCAAATGTTCAAATAAATCAAAAGAAAATGGATACAAAAAATCATGTCAGTCTATAAATATATTGAATGTGAACGGTCTGTGGACAAGCTCAAATGGAATGAAAAAATAATCAGAAATTAAAATATTTTTCCCAACATTACTTGGAAACTCAAGATAAGTGGATAAGAGATTTGGATAACAACTCCTTCACTCCTATTACACAAGCTTCGACAATGCTATCTCTTTTCAACCAAACATCCCTAATAAAAATTGTTTGCTATGAGGATAAACTGATACTAAAGAAAGAATGATTATAAAATACGCAAGTATACACCTCCTAACAAGCAATCAACAAGTGAGGAGGAGGAGAAGAAAATAATATACCTTTGATTTAATCCTCAACTCATCAAAGAGAAACTATAGATATCAAAAACCTATAAAACATTAGAGCATTAGATTAGATCAACCCTTGAATCATTCGAGCCTTGGATTTCAGCCTCAAAATTGTTTGAGTCTTGATTCCGGGTTCGATTCCCTGATGAGGAGCAATAACAGAGGGTGGATTTCATGGAAAGCTTCAGATATCACGATAGGTTCGAGACATGTTTGGGTTATTTAAATTGATCAAGACACTTTTATCAGAGCTTATTTCTTAAGCTTTGATAAAGGATATATATTTATAATTATAAATAATTTTAAAAAAAATATATTTAAATAAATAAATAAATATAAATATATATTTAATAAATAATTAAAAATATAATTATAGTAAAAATATTCTTTATTTAAATATATTTATTGTAATTTAATAATTATTCAAATATAATTATTTATTTGTAATTATATAAATTCTTTTAAAAAAATCATATTTATATCACTATATATATATATATATTTAATAAATATATATTGACATAAATATAGGAAATATAATCATTATTTAAATAATTTTATTATAATTTTATATTTATTCAAATATAAGTAATTATTTATTTATAATTATAAAAATATTTTCTACAAAATAATATTTATTTATCTATAACTGTAAATATAAAAATGTATAAATACTGTAAATATTAATTTATTAATATATTTTTTAATAATAATTTTTTATTGATATATTTTTAAAACTATTAATGATTATTCAAATCTTAAGTGTATATTTGTTAAAAAATGAGTGAAATTTAATAATTAAAAATGAGTATACAGTAACAATACTGAAAAATGGATAAGTTTTATTAATTAAATATATATTATTAAAAAATATGGATATATATTGAAATAAAGATGAATACATATTGAAAATATAAAAAATAGTAAATATATATATATATATAATGAATAATATAAATTGATTAAATTCTCCAAAAAACAAAAAATTAAAAACAAAAAATAATACATAAGAAATAGATCATATTAAAAATGAATTTATACTTAACTATAATAAAATTAAAAATAAATAAAGAAAAATTACCATGATAAAATACATTATATATTAAAGGTATCGTGTTATAATGAAATTATAAAATGAATACTAAAAAATGAATAAATAACATAAATATTAGGTGAATGTGTATATATATAAGATTTCATTAATTATGTAATTTTGTGTGTGTGTGAGTTATATATGAAAATGAATTAATTACATAAATGTGAAATCAATATAACACACATTTTAAATATGTTAAATTGAATAATCAACTGACATTCAATTACACCCACTACTCGATTCAATTTGACACTATTTTTAATTTATTTTAATTTTAAATTATAAATCATTATTCCATAAATATATTAATATTTAATTTAATCCATAAATATTTTTTATCATATAAATCAAATTTATATTTATTCATATATATATATAATTAATATATAGTATTTATTAACATTATCAATAATTTTTTAATTAAAGAATTTTTAATATCTTTTTTTCAATTTACCTATTTTTAATTTTTATTATTTAATTTATATTTTACATATATCTATATATTTAATATATAATATGTATTAGCATATGTAAATTAAATATTGCATAATCAATTTATTAATTTTTATATATAAAAATTTAAATAATAAATTATTATATATTTTTCAATGAATACTTTTTTTTATTTACAGACCATTATCAGTACTAAAAAAAGTTTTAATAAAGGAACCCTTTATGGGTGCTAAAAAAATCACCGATAAAGTGTACACTTTATCATTACTAAAAATAAAGCGCAGAAAAATGATACCCTTTATCAGCACTAAATATTAAGAGATGATAAAGTGTACCCTTTATTCGCTCTAAAAAATAATTGAAAAATGGTATCTTTTATCAGTGTTAAAAGAATCCCTCATAAAGGTACCCTTTATCATTACTTTTTCTCTAACACTGAGAAATGCGAGTGCTATTAATGACCTATTTTGTAGTAGTGATTCTTAGGAAATAGATTAGGGTGTTATTCTTGAATATAGGGAGCATGTCATCCACTACCTTAGGTGGAACATTATTATTATTAATGATCGTGATGTGTATCAGGTTGGGAATATAAAACATAGATCACTCTACTAAAAAAGGATCCTCTGTATTTTATTCCCTCTTGATTTTTTGGGGGTGTACCAATATCATAGATTATGTTTTTATGTAATGGAAGAGGTTTTATTTGGAATGTTTTGATGTTAGTCACTGAAGAAGTTTCTTTCTTGGGGTTTGGAGCTGAAAAAACAGATTTATCTAAATAGAAAAAACTATCAACTTTATATTATGGTATATTGGTGCACCTTATGAGATTTAATATGTCATTGAATAGTTGGATGGGATTGTTTTTATAATTGATGTACTCGTTGATGGAATTAAAAATTGATTGATGATAACTCAACCTGGTTATCTTTGATAATTGGTGTGAAAAATTCAGTATTCATAAAGAAAACCATAATTTATCAGGGATTATTATGTTATGGTTTAGGGAAAATACTATTTTTATTTTATGTTACAATACAGAAATGGTAAATCCGATTCCTTAATGACAGGTGATAGAAGTGATTTTTAATGTGAATTTGAAAAAGCTTGTGTCCAATTAGCTTTTCTGGTGTCACCAAAAAACACTGTTAAGCACTTCATGTGGATTAAATGTATTTATCTTATTTAAAAATTGTTCTTAATTATATTCATAACACTGGGAGGGGTGAGATCACACTACAGTTTTAATAATTGGTAATGTTTATATGGATATAGTCAGTGACGTTTGAGATTTATCACGCCCAATGAATTCAGAATGCTCTCGATTGGAAATTAATTTTAGGTGCATATTCCAAGTAAGACATAACTAGGGTTGATGTATATATATGATATCTTCTTACATAAATATTTTATAGTGCTGGTATCTTCAAGTGTAATGGAATAATTTTTTTAGTTTTTTCATGATATTTTCATCTTTAAATCAAGTGGTTCTAAACTATTAATTGTTTGTGATGAATTTTGAGTGTTTCAAGTTGGTTTTAGAGAGTTTTTAGTTCATTTTTATGGTGATAAATTTCCTAAACCGTGATAATATTCTAGGAATTTGTGTGGATATTATAAAGAGCTCAATGGGTTGGGAAAGATTTATCAACACATATAGCCTCTCCTGACAAACTGTGTATCACACTCCAGTAAACAAAAATATATTTATTGCACAGTTTGAAAATCTGTCTAACCAAACCATACAAGTTACCATAAGAGAAAGAATTCATAGAATGGTAGGCAAACTATTTTCCAGACTATGAAACCATACAGTGTTTACATGAATTGATTATCCAAAAATCCCCTTGAATGACCATTAATGAAATTTTTTTTGTTTTCTACTTTCTATAGGAATCCCACTAAAACATTGAAACTCTATATTCATTCCTTATTGATTTACTCTTTATCTAATCTTGATTCCAGTGGATGAAAGTGAGATGATGACGTGGAAATAAGTTATGTAATACTTGAACCTCTAATATTTGGGTTTTTTTTTATGATATACCCTCATTCTCTTTGTAAAAATACTATATCTAACATAATATTTATAGATCTTTTTATTCTAGTTCTATATAATGTTTAATTCTTGTATCATTTATTGAATAGTTGTGGATTCATTTTGTCAACAACATCCCGTTGACCTAAGATTTTTCTATCCAGAATGGTGGAAACATCAGTGTAGGTTATCATAGATTGACTATCTTAAGAAATTATTCTTCTTACAAATCGTCTTAGATCTCTATTATGATTATATATTAATTTAGGGTTGATATTCATTGATAAGACATTATTTTTTCTTCTATTTTCTATGATTAATTAATTATCCATTATATAACCAATATTGAATTTTGTGAATTGGATTTGTATTCATTGATATATCTCAAAACTATTTCATTTGATGGACTTTATGTGGAATGTGATTATAGAAATATTCTTCTTGACAAAGAGTCTCCCAGAGTTTCTTTTCTTATCCACTTACTTGGTGAAACATAACCCTAGATAGATACCCCTGATAGGAAAACAAGTTTTATGTGGGTGAACAATGTTATTTTGGATCTAATATTATATCACCCAGATGTTTTTATGAAATATTTTCTTTAAATAATTTTAATTCATCAATAGATTGAATTGAATGCAATCCTGAGTTGAAGTGAACCACAAGATTCCCCTATTATAAAAGGAACATTTTAACCTAGATGTTATGTTATTAAGAATAAATATAACTAACTTATTAAAATGTATGGTACAATCATTTGATACCAATTATTTATAAAAAATATATATCAAATATATATTTGAATTTTTATATTAATAAATTGAGTAAATTTCTTTTAGTAAATTAAATTAATGAAATATATATTTTATATACTTAAAAAAATATTTTTTATATTCATAAAATAGATATTTTAGTCATTGTTTATGAAATAAACCCTATTTGAAGTATAAAAACCTATATTTTTCAAAAGGGTAATTTTCGACTATTTAATAGAAACCCCATTTTAAACTAATATTTTGAAAAGTTATTTTTTATATGAAAACATAAATTTTTTATTTTTCAAGTGAGATATAAAAAATTAATTTGTATTAAATTTTAATATTTTAATGATTTGTTTCAAATTTTGTTGAATAGTAAGAAAACACTAAATTTTAATTGAAAACCAATTTTTTCATAGAAAAATGTATATGGTTAATTTATAATATTTAATGGTTTTAGAGTATAAATAGAATATATTTTTATAATTATATGTAATGTATTTCATTAGAATTAATTTTACATTGAATTCCGATGTAAAAATATTTTAATCTTTTGCAAAGTTGTAACTTTTAAAACTCGTTATCTCTTTCAAACAACAACATTAATTTTAAATTAATTACTAAAACTTATGTGTTTTAAATTTTGGAAAATCGATTCCATATTTGGTATATGTATGTCTAAATTATGGAAATATATTTATTTTATTTCTTGGCATTATGAATAGTAACTTTGGTAATTTTTATTAATAAAATAAAAGGATAAACTGAGTAATATAGTGTAAAAATACTATTATAAAATTACCGTTACACTTGTATTAATATCATTTTATAAGTTTTGGTTGACATAAATCATCCTTGGGTCGAAGTGGGGTACTATAAAAGATACTTGGATGAAATTAGGACATTTAATTTACTTTTATTTTAAGAAAAGATAAATATGTCTCACTCAAATTTTAATAACTGAAACATTTTTATATAAGATTTTATAGAAGTTAAATTCAATTATAAATACTCATATGAAATATAAATTTTTTTACATTATCATGGTAATTTATTTTTAATTTTTTAGAAACAAATAATTACCTTAAAAACATATACATGGATGATGTAAAAATTAAACAATTGACGAGAAATAAATAATTTTTTTTAAATTGATAATTACTATAAAAAGACACAAAAAGTTTATAAAATCTTATTTTTGAAGTATATCATGACCATTACCATCCATGTGTTGAGTTAGTGGCCATTTGGAGCCTTAAATAAGAGATTGTGACATAGATATTATTTTATTTGAAGTGATGTTAAAGTTGTCACATTAATAATTTAATAAGTGTAAAATTTTAAATATTGGTTCTCTATAAGATAAATTCTAATAAAAATACTGTTATGAAATATATTATATTTATATTAATCATATTAATTTTTTATTTTTTATTTAACAAATATGTATATTAAATAATTACATATAATTGATGTAGTAATTATTTTATTAATAAAGATAACAAAATAAATGTTATTCAAAATATTAAAATAAATATAACAAGGGATTATTAATATGTCGAATGAATTTTATAGGTCACCTTTACCTCTTTGGAATGTAATAAAATAGTTGGAACGAAGTTAACTTGTTATATTAATATTTTTAGACATCAATGAATTGAAAAGTGTAAAAATTAACACTATTGATTATTTATCAAAATAATTTTTCATTAAATAATTTAAAAATCCTAAAACTTTAAAAAAAATAATTATTGTTATATGGTATAAAATATTCTATGTTACTTATTTATGGTCCAGTTCACATCAAATAAGTAAATATTTCGCCGTTTTAATATTGAAATATTTAATACCCTAGTTAAAAATTTAATAGAATAACTATGTGTTATTTAAAATGATATGGTGTAAATTGACAATACAAAAACATTATAAAATCTCTTAATTGATTATATTAAAACCCTATATCATTTCATATTTTAAATTGGGACATTTTTTAGGATTTTTGTATGGGGTTAGATTTTGTTACAGATTAATATTTATAGAGTTTCTATAATTGCCCCTAATCTCAATTTTAATAGGAAACCTCCTCCCTCACCTCTTCACTTCACATTGAGACTTCAAGATCAGAAATCCCTTAAAATTTTCCCTGCTGAAATTTCCTTGTTATATTCAAGAGGTTCGAGTCTTCTTTAAAAACAAAATCTAGTGCTATAAGAGGAGATTTATGGGAAACAAGACTAAGAAGACGTAATATCCTCTTCTGATTCATTCAAACTTATTTATTCTTATACTTAATCTTACTTATTAGTTTCATTATAACATAATAATTACAATATCAATTATATACTATGATGTTATATTTATTTTGAAATAACCATATTTCACCTTATATCTATCCTATGAAAAATGGAATCATCACTCGTGTGTATGTACAACTTACCGTCTCCATGCTGTGGTGTAATATATTTTTCACCAACACCTTACATGGATATATATAACGATGGAAATAATCACTATATATGATTATAATAATAATATATTTATTCTGAAATATTATACACCATCCAATTCAATACCATTCAACAATTATTGGAATGATATTGCCGCTCGTGTGTCCGTATGACCTACCATCTCCATGATGAGATGCGATTAATTATAAATGATATTCATTAAATAATGATTATACAAATGTAAATAAGGAATAATTTTTTTATATATTATGTTCATATCATTTTCTAATGATTACCTACAAATCATAACCATAACTTATTCGAAAAAACATGCAAACAAAAATGAAGGGGTTAATACCTAAATAACAAGTAATAATGAAATGTCATTAACCAATAGATGATAATATGATCATATATGATATCCTAAAAATGAATTTGATTATAGAATACGTAAATGAAATTATTTGAATCATTATACAGGATGTTTGGATACATATGAAGGATATCAGACTTAAGGTAAGGGATACTTTCTCAATCTCATTATTATCAGAGAATGTTTATTCGTAAGTACTTACTAGGGTATATTTATTAGCTACTTCCATTATTCGTAAATATTTAATATTATTTCTATTAATATATAATGTTTTAAAGTCAAATTTCACAATATTTTATTTTTTATTAAACCATATGAAATGAATCTATTTTCATTATTCGATACGAGGTACTTTTGACTATTTTGGTAAAGGTATGAGGAGAAAGTTTTTTTTATCTTATACGACATGAATATATTTTTAAATTTTCATAAAAAAATATCTATGTGAACCTTACACTAAAATACTTCATGTTTATTTTCAAATAAATTATTTTCTCTTAAAATGGCATGACATTTTGTGTAAAGAAAACGTTTCTGACGAAGAAAGGAAATTTTCAACAAAAATTAATTTCATTGGATATATCAAAATTATTTTCCATCTAAGAATGAATTAATTAATAGGGTTATGTTTTACATATAATATCCTTATCTTTCCTATGTTTTTTATTTTTCTTATAATGAAATAATATTTATGATATCAATCCATTTTTCATGAATTATATTATAGTGCAATGATGTTTAAAGAAACCCATTTTATTCCATAGGTTAGGATGAAAGATTTATGGTATTATGTAAAATACAAGAATGATTTCATTATGAGATGAGTGGGATATATATCTCCCTAAAATTTATTTTAAAATGATTAATATCTATTGAGATAGATGTGGATGGAATGGGAAATGATTGTGGTTAAGTAATATAGGGCTGGAACAAGGAGTGAACTTGGTTCTATAATGATGTTTATTCACGATGATAGTATTGGAAATGAAACTTGACTAATATGAAATGTTTTTATATGCTTGTTTGGATTAAAAAAACTTCATGTCTTATTTTATGACTTTTTGGATTATCTTCATTGATTTTTATAAACATTCATGATTTTTCCCTTGGCATGATATCACGATCCTTCAAATACCGGAGAATATTTTAAAATGTTATATTCTTATGTCTTATTATTATGATATAACTAATATATCATTTTTTTAACCTTACCACTCATCTGAGATAACCCTTTCATATGTTTCTTTTCCCCAATTCATGAAGATGGGTTTTAACTAATATATATCCAAAAGGGGTCTAGTTATGATGAAATAAGTGGGAGAAAATGAAGATGTCTTATGAACCAATTGATTATGTTTCCTAGTTTATAAAGACACTATTCTTATATAGCCCTATCATGGATTTATTATATTTGGTAATGAATATTCTTCAACATTTAAGTAATATAAATTTATGTAAAGTATCGTTCGTTATAGTCTGTATCAGAGTAATGGTAATGTTATCCTTTGGAATCTAGAATGATAAAACCATAGTAAGAAACTAAAGGATATGTATAAGTATAAGTCACATTCCTAGTTTTTTATAAATGATCATAAATAAACTAGGATAAAACCTAAAGTGTTCTTAATTGAAATTTTATTCTAAATTAGTTTTTTTACCATTATGATTAGTGTTTCTCACACTCTGAATATTGGTTTTAGTCAATGTAAGTAAACTAAAGGAACCACATTAATGCTTAATAAAATAGGAAATGTAATGATTTTACATCATGATAAACCAAAAGTAATGGGAGGTGGAATGAAAAATATCGTAGTTATGCTCACAAAAATTTCTCATGATATGAATCATGTTGAACTTTGAAGTGAGAAAATGAGGGATGAAAATTTTGTTGACTCCTTCATGAGGTAAAATCAACCTTTTTCAGAGGGTCTTTTGATCAATTAGTGGATGGACAATGGATTAGTATAACTGGAATGATATTTTCAGTTCTATAATGTTCTGAACATGATAAAGTCTTCTTATACGTGTATTGTTTGGAAGGTAGAGGTGATAAATAGTGGAACCATATCAATAATATAAGGCAAATATTTGAAATTGAATCCATAAAATGGGATGTGTTTAAGAACTTATTTTTCAATAAGTAATTTTGTCATATTCTTAAAATAATGATGGAGATTGGGTTCTGTTGGTCAGAGTGGACACTCAAGAGGGGGGTGAATTGAGTTCCAATTAAAATTTCTGTTAAAAAATTGTCTAGTTAAAATCCCCCGATTTATAAACTAAGTTAAACTGTAGTGAATTTATACAGATTGTAAATGTTCACTTAGCTTCTCAAAGATTTATTATGTCTCAGTTAGTTTAACCACAAGATCAAACTAACTTTTGAAACTAATCTACTGATTTACAATAATTGTAAACACTTGCTAATTTAACTATCAAAGTAACTTCAAAATAATTTTCTATTTTAAATTAATAGCAGAGGAATAAATATAATATAATTCGTATACATTAAAATTAAATAAAATATGCACATCAGATGTAACAAGAGGTTCAGTCTCAAGCTGAGACTTACTCCTCTCAAATTTATATAAATTTGATCCACACCCTGGATCGGGGTTAAAAACAGTTTAAAAAACTGTCCAGGCCACACAGGGACCTCTACCACTATTATACATGGGAAACAAAGCAAAGACCAGGCCACATAAGGACCTCTTCCATAGTTGACGTGGGTAAAAAAGTGATAAGAGATTTGGAGTGAGGATTTTGATATCCTCCAGTTCAGTGCAGGAGACAGTGTGTGTATAAGAAATACAGAGTACACCACACTTCTGAAAAGTTAATAAATAAATCATGTAGAGAAGATAGATAAGATATTTTAAAGCTCTAGTGATTATCAATGCAGCTCGGGACTCGTTGGATTCAGCAGGAGTGCTTCTAAATCCTTCTCTGGTTTTTCTGTTGAAAAACAGAGTGTCGTAGTTCAGCTTGTGTTCTACAGTCTCTTGATCTGTCCTGTGTTCTTCATAAATGTAGGATTTCATGTATGGAACTTCTTTGAGGATCGTTCAATGTGTTCTTCATAGTTGTGCTCTGGATTGTTCTTCAGTTCAGTGCAGATCTCGCATGTCTTGTAGTATATGTGTCGAGACGTGTCAAGCGTGCGTGTTCTCTAATGCAGCTCAATCTTCTTTTTATTCCACGAGCTCTGGCAGTAGGAATGATTCCTTTTTCATAGGTATGAGATACGGTTTCCTATCAATCCAACAACTAGAATTAAATAACATTAATTTCATTAAAAAAAATATGACTGTTAGCATCATTTAAAATAATATTGACAAAAGCTTAAGAAATGGTGTCACAGTGATCATGGAAACGATGTCTTCTTCACGGTGTCTGATCACAATGTCTGGTCACGGTGAGTCCTTCACGGTGTCTGGGTTACGGTGAGTCCTTCACGGTGTCTGGGTTACGGTTAGTGGTCATGGTGTCTGGTCACGGTGTCTCGTCACGGTGAGTCCTTCACGGTGTCTGGTCACGGTGAGTCCTTCACGGTGAGTCCATACTTAGACAAAAAAATCTTTATTTGGACTAAGATAGTGATATACAGAATATGAGTTAAGGTTACTCATTAGAGATAATATATGAGAGAATTGTAATTATGCATAAAACATGTAAAGAGTAATTAACATCCATAAGATTTGTTATTATAAAAACATGATATGCACCTATTGTTGAGTTTGAAGAGCATTAGCAAGATGTGCACTGAAGATCAAGATTAATTAACAGTAATGAGATTTGTGATTATTAAAACATGATTAACACATGAGGAGTCCAACAATATCCCCCTTTTTGATGATCACAAATCACATATAGGCAGAATATAAAAGATATGTAAAATTAAAGATACTAGCATAGCAAAAACATTATAGAACAGATACTTATAGTTTTTCTCCCCCATTTATACTATTATAGAACTGATAATTTGAGGTTTTTATCCCCCTTTTGGGATTATAAAAAAGTATAAAAAAGGAAATGAAACTCGGCAATTATCATTATCCAAAGCTTTCATAATAAAAAGTACAGGAGAAGTACAAACTAGAAACAAGAAATGACAACCCCTCAAAAAGAAAGACAGGCGGTAAACTCTTTAGGGATCCATTCTTGTCTTGCCTTTATCAGCAGCAGGAGTTGGTGCTGAAGTAGAAGAAGGCATAAGATAGGTAGACAACTAGGGTAAGGGTAGACCTTCAAAAATAGATAGAGACAAAGTAGAAGTAGTAGAAGATCTAGGCTTAGGTTAGTCAAGAAAGACTGGCCGGATCAGAGAAAGGGTTTGGCGAACTGTCATGGTAGTAGATTCTAAGGCAGGAAGTCCAGGTCTAAGGGGTGCAGCAGCTGGAGCAACTATAGTAGTACTCTGCACATGAAGATACAGCTTCAAAAGGTTGATGAAATCCATAATGATTTCACCACCATACTGCATAGCCTCTTCAAAATCATCCTCATTCTCTAGAAATCTATCCAACAATCTGGTGAACTCTGAAAGTTTCTGAACTTGAGCTTTAAAAGCTTGAGTCACCGGAGGGATTCTCAGATTTTCCACAAGATATCTAAAGTGACATGTCATGTCACTTTTAGTGGAAATCCGGGAAAGATACAAATCTATTTTCTTGTAGATATCTTGTTGAGCATCATTGGCTATCTTTGAATGGATCCTAACCAAGTCCAATGCTCTATCACTTTTCTTAATTACTTTTGACAAAGAGGATAGATCCAAGCCACTGAAGGCATTATACAATTCTTCCTTAATTAAGGATCTCTGTAGAGAATCATCCAAAGCAGGTGTGGAGGTCTGACCAGAAGCAGGTGAAGCCTTGACAGCTTTGGTTAGAACTTTGAGCTGTTTCAGAACATTTTGCAGACATCCAGTGTATTCATCTGTAAGCTTATTTAGAGTTTCCACAAGCTCTCTCATGCGTTCCAGCATCTTCGTGTTCCTTTTTCCAATATTTTCATCAAAATATAGAAGGTAAGGATGAACTCGAGACATAATCTCCCTAGCAAGGAGGGAATCATAAGACTCATGTGAAACACCAGCAGGTGCAGGGGCAGAAACAGGAGTAGGCTCTGATCTCACAGATAGCTCATTCTGCAGACTTTCTACCATACTTTTCATATTTGCAACATCAGTACTCAGCAGCTTATTCTCTACTCGGACTTCTTGAATTTCTCAGATCATCCTTGGTTGAATATTTAAGATAATATTTTCCAAGAGAATTGATGCATCTTCTTGACTTAATTGATTCACTGGGAGAGGTTTAGTGGAGACAATTTTCTCAAAACCAGCTAACAAAGTTTTGCCAAAAGCTTTCAGATCATCTCTGGTTACAAAGGAGTGAAGCTCAGGTAAGGATTCAGGTAAAGGTAGAGGCTCAGATTCTGGTTGAGGGTCAGAGTCATCTTCAGATTCATATTCTGATCCAGATTGAGGTTGGGGCTTTGATTCTGGTTTTGAATGAGCTAAGGACTTCAGTTGAAACAGAGAAGAAAGATCCATTCCAGTTGCAGTTACTTGCTGTGACTCATTCACATCATAAATGCTTGGGAACTCATACCGAGAGTGTACAGAGAAAGTGACAGAAGGTTGAGAAGCTTCACCAGATCCAGCTTATACTATATCAAGATTTTGAGTTTCCTCCCCCTCAACTTGTGCTTCCATTTAAGATTCTTGAGGTTCAGGAACATGGACAAGATCCACAGGATCATACCTAATCTCTTCAGCAAATTCTTGTCTTGCCAGCTGCAAGGAAATTTCCATTCTTTCTTCAGCAGATGGAATAATCTCAGGAACCGATGGTTCCACTGGATAAGCTTCCGGACTTGCTTCTTTCTCAACAGAAAGAGACTCTTAAACAAAAACATCCTCAAAGGTAGCTTGCTGTTCTGAACCAGGAAAAACTAATTTCCTTGCATCATTGGGATGAGCTTCTTCCTCATGAAGAACAACTGAAGGATCCTCAGTCCTTTTCTTTTCAACAACAACTTCCTCTCCTTGAGGTATTTAAGCAGGGATAACAGCAGTGATAACACCACTTTCCTCTTCAACAAGAACGGTTTCCATTGGAGATATTACAGATTCTTCTCTTGGTTGAACTTCCGCTGTTACTTCTTCTTGTTCTTCTTATTCTAAGTACTCAGCCACTTCATCTGGTTCCAAACCAGGATCAGCTAGGTTCTTTGGCTTTCTTGGATAGTCAACATGATTAAACTTTTTATATAGTTGATCACTATCCTCAACCCATTTCTTTTTCCATGGATTCCAGCTAATATTCATCCTTCTGATGATAGGCATGGATAGGCAGAAATCAAAGTCCTCTAATTTTTCTTCATTCGGTCCAACCATTCCTTTTGAGACTAACATGGATGAAATCATCCTTGAATAAAACAGGGAGGTGGATTTGGAAGTTACTTTGATCAGCTCACAGATATGGTTGATAACATACTTACACAGATTAATCTTTTGGTCATTCTTCAACAGGTGAATCAGGAACACATCTTGATACTTCATCACAACAAAATCTCCTTTTCTTGGACTAACCAAATTCTGTACAAACATTAACAAAAGTCTTGTCTCCCCATCCAGTTCAGCAGCTATGGCCCTTCGCTTGGTTCCATTCCCAGTTGGATTTTCCAAAGCGGTTTCTAGGTCAAAGATGTCAGTTGTTGGAGGAGGGTCTCTTTGTAATCTTCACACACTCCTTCATGTGGAATTCTTAGGCATGCAACCCACAACATTGAAGAGAAAGAGAACTTCTGACCATCGATCCATCTAGTCACCAAAAATCTTTCTCCAAACTCAAAAGAGAACGTCACATACTGATAGAATTGAGATACAAGCCTCGGGTAAATCGGTCTATTCTGTCCAGTGAACCATTCATGCCATCCTTGTTCTTTTAAAAATTTAAAAACTAATGATCTGCTAGACAACAACCATTCAGGGAAAGCCTCTTTTTCAGGTACAACTGTACGGCTTACCAGGTTTGGGTTTAGAGGTCCTTCGAGAGCTATCCTCGGTATCCTCCTTTGTTTCTTAGAGTGGTGCTTCTCAGAAGAGGGTGAAGATGGATGCTTCATCCTTGGCATTCACTAAAAGTTCGGGTGAGAAGGAAAAGAAGGTTCAGGAGAGAATTCGGGTAAGGAGTCGAATGAAACCCTTAAGTTTTATCATTTGGGAATGTCAAGCGTCATAATAACACAAACACAGGAAATCAAATAGCGGTGAAATAAAAAATACCGCGATACGGGTAAAAATAAAATAAAAATTATAAAAATTATCATACGTCACACGGTGAGACAAAAAACCTTCCATCACGGTGAGACAGTTTATAGTCATCACGGTGAAACAATGAGCAGTTTATATAGTCATGGTGATACAGTGAGTTGTCAGACCGTGAGCATAAAAATAGTAACATAGAAATAGTAAGATATTCATTTATGATTAATCATACCAAGATAATGTATGATGTAGTCTAATCTTTCAGAATTTAATGGTTTAGTGAATATATCAGCAAGTTGATATTTAGTACCAATGAATTCCAAAGTGATATCACCTTTTTGATAATGATCCCTCAAAAAGTGATGTCTTACATCAATATGTTTTATCTTAGAATGAGAAACAGGATTCTTAGAAATATTAATAGCACTTGTGTTGTCACAATTTATTGAGACTTGTCTGGATTGATATCCATAGTCTAGTAATGTGTGTTTCATCCACAAAATTTGTGCACAACAACTTCCAGCAGCTATGTATTCAGCTTCTGCAGTTGACAATGCAACAAAATTTTGTTTTTTACTACACCATGATACTAGTGACTTGCCTAAAAGATGACATGTTCCAGAGGTTCTTTTTCTATCTAGCTTACATCCAGCAAAGTCAACATCAGAATAACTAACTAGTTCAAAAGATTTTCCTTTGGGATAGAACAGTCTTAAATTGGGAGTATGCTTGAGGTATTTTAAAATTCTCTTTACAACATTTAAATGTGACTCTTTAGGGTTTGCTTGAAAATGAGAACACATACACACACTAAACATATTATCAGGATGACTAGCAGTCAGGTAGAGTAGACTTCCAATCATTCCTCTATAAGTGGTTTGATCAACAGATTTACCATTTTCATCAAGATCCATCTTACAGGTGGTACTCATGGGAGTGTCACAACTTTTTGTGCTATCCAATCCAAAACGTTTTAAAAGATATCTAGTATATTTACTTTGAGTTAAAATAATTCCATCATCATTTTGAAAAATTTGAAAACCAATAAAGAATTAATGTTCACCCAATAAACTCATTTCAAATTCATTTTGCATCATTTTTGAAAAATCAGTACATAAAGAATTTTTAGAAGATCCAAAGATAATATCATAAACATAAATTTGTACTACTAAAACATCTTTATAAACTCGTTTTATTAAAAGAGTAGGATCAACTATTCCTTTTGTAAAACCTTTAGAAATTAGAAAAGTACTTAATCTATCATACCAAGCTCTTGGAGCTTGCTTTAAACCATATAAAGCTTTTGATAGTTTGAAAATATGATTTGGAAAATGAGGGTTTGAAAAAATAGGTGGTTGTTCAACAAAAATATCCTCAGCAATATATCCATTTAAGAATGCACTCTTGACATCCATTTGATATAGTTTGAAATGTAGATGTGCAGCGTAAGCATGTAAAATCCTAATAGCTTCTAATCTGGCTACTAGAGAAAAAGTCTCCTCATAGTCAATACTATCTTCTTGACTATAGCCTTGTGAAACTAGTCTAGCTTTATTTCTAACTATGTTTCCGGATTCATCTACTTTGTTTCTAAACACCCATTTTGTGCCTATTGTGAAAGTGTCCTTAGGTATTTTAACAAGATTCCAAACTTTATTTCTTTCAAACTGATTGAGTTCTTCTTGCATAACAATTAACAAAAATTCATCATTAATAGCATCATAAATGTTTTTAGGATCAAGCTGTGACAAGAAGGCTTGATGTTCAACCTGATTTCTAAGAGAATCTCTAGTCTGTGTCCCTCTATCAAGATTTCCTACAACAACATCTAAAGGATGATTCTTCAGAATTCTAGTTGATCTAGTAAAGGTAGGGCTAGAAAATTCAACTTCATCAACAGGTTGGGAATCAACAGAAGCAGGTTCTGGAAAATATCAAGAACTGGACATTTTAACTATAGGTCCACTGTCTTTATCATTAAGGTTCAAAACAGAGAGATCATCTTCAAGATTTTCAAGAGAGGTTTTAGGCTCATGTGGATCAGTTTCATCAAACTTGATGTGAACAAATTCTTCCACACACTTGGTTCTCTTATTGAAAACTCTATAGGATTTACAAGAAATAGAGTAACCTAGGAAAATTCCTTCAACACTCTTGGATGAAAATTTGTCGATATTGTCTTTAGTATTAAGAATAAATACTTTGAATCCAAAGACTTTGAAGTAGTTATCTTTAGGTTTCATATGGTTCCACAACTCATAAGGGGTCCTCTTAAGAACACGTCTGATTAAGACTCTTTTGATAACATAACAAGAAGTATTTATAACATCAGCCCAAAAATAAACAGGTAGGTCATACTCATTAAGTATAGTTATAGCAATTTCTTGCAGAGTTCTATTACTTCTTTCTACTACACCATTTTACTGGGGTGTCCTAGGGGTAGAGAAATTGTGACTATAGCCATTGTGAGAGCAGTAAGATTCAAATTCATGATTCTCAAATTCACGGCCATGATCACTTCTCAGAGTTTTAATCTTAATTCCACTAAGGTTTTCTACAGATTTTGAGTATTTAACAAAGTAAGAACAAGCTTCACTTTTGTGAGCTAGAAAATATACCCAAGTATATCTAGAAAAGTCATCTACTAAGACATAGACATAGTGCCTCCCATTTAAGCTAGAAACTCTAGATAGTCCAAATAAATCCATGTGAACCAACTCGAGAGGTTGAGAAGTTGACACTTCTTTCTTTGATTTGAAAGAAACTTTATGTTGCTTTCCTTTTTGACAGGGATTACAAACTTTGTCATTTGGAAACTCAAGTTTGGGTAGGTCTCTAACTAAGTTCTTCCTAGTATGTTTTCTAAGCGAGTGTATATTGCAGTGTCCTTATCTTCTGTGCCAAAGCCAAGAATCTTTATGAAAAGCATTTAAATAACTAATATTCTGCTTAACTAAAGAATTTAAATCAACAACATAAACATTTTCATTTCGCAGGGCATAAAATACTAAAGCATGTTTAGAATTAAAAACATTGCAAGAATCATTTTCAAATTTAACATTAAAACTATCATCACATAACTGATAAATACTTAAAAGATTATATTTATGTCCATCAACAAATAAAACTTTAGAAATTAATACTGAGTCAGTGTTACCAATCTGGCCTAAGCCGATGATTTTCCCTTTAAAATTGTCACCAAAGGTGAAAAAACCGCCATCAACTCTGACTAAGCTTTTAAAGCATGAGAAGTCTCCAGAAATATGTCTTGAACATCCACTGTCCAAGTACCAGGTCTTCCTACAGGATCTCTTTAAGTAGGTTTCCTATAAAATATATTTAGATAGGAAATGATTTTGGTACACAGATCTTCTTTGGTCCAGACAGGTTAGCAATCAAAGCTTTTGGTACCCAAATTTGTCTTATGGGTCTCATGAAAGTTGTAGAATCAACAATCTTTGAAAGATAAACCTTATTAGATCCATAAATATGATTATAACTAGTTGAAGCATATAAATATCCAGAATTTCAATTAGCAGCATTCTGTCCAGATTTAGGAATAAATCTATTCTTAGTAAACTATCTCTGTCCAGGTTTGTAGCCTATTCCAGTAGTGTATTTTGGTGCAACTTGCTTTCCTAGAATTTGAGTTAGTGTATCCTTTCCATTTGTGAATTTCTCTAAATCCTTTCTGAGTTACTCATTAGATAAATTTAGTTCAGTGTTTTCTTTAAGTAACTGAGCATTCTTTTCCATTTCAATATCAAGATCATATTTATGTTTAACAGTTAAAGCATACTGTTTCTTTAAACCTTTGTATTTGTCTTTCAGCTCATTACATGTTTCTTCTAACATATCACAATATTCAAATAGTTCAGATTTTGACATGTTATCAGAGTTAGTATCATCTCAAGAATAATAAGAATTTAAAGCAAGAGTTTCAGCTGTTACCTCAGAAGTGTTTGTCATAAAACACATGTTTTCCTTATTTCTGTGTTCAGTTTCAGAGACTTCAGATTCAGTGGAGCTATCCTCAGAAGTGCTCCAAGTAGCATTCATAGACTTTTTGTACTTACTATCCTTGGAATCATATTTCTTCTTGAATTTGAGCTTTGGGCAATCTGATTTAATATGTCATTTTCTTTTGCACTCATAACAGACAACTTCATTACTTTTATCTGTCTTTTTCCAATCCTTCTTCCAATGTTCCTTATTGTCATACTTTCCTTTGTAATTTGATTTTCTGAAAAACTTCTTCTTCCTATAGAACTTCTTAAACCTTCTGGCAATGTGAGCCATTTCAGCATCACTATCAGAAGCAATTTCACTATCTTCACAGCTTGAGCTCTCATTTATAGCGTGAACTTTCTCTTTATCCTTGTCCCTTGAAGTTGAAGATTTGAAAGCAACATACTTTCTTCTAGGTTCATCTTCTTCTTCTTTGTTTAGCTTGAGTTCTTCCTCATACATCATAAGCTTACCAATGAGTTATTTAATAGGTAGAGCCGTAATGTCACATGACTCTCAGATTGAAACAGATGTGCCTCTCCATCGGTCTGGTAAGCATACCAAGATTCTCATAATTTGTTCCTTTGCTGGAACAACTTTTCCAAGTGAATTCATTGGATTGACTATCTCATTAAACCTGAGATACATGTCAGAAATAGGTTCATCAGTTTTCATTTTAAAATTATCATATTTAATAGTATATGTATTTAATCTCATTTCCTTAACATTGGTTGTTACTTCATGAGAAACAACTAAGGTATCCCAAATTTCAAAAGCGGGTTTACAAGAAGATATTCTTTTAAACACTTCATCTTCTAAAGCACTGTACAAGGCATTCATGGCTTTATAATTATTATTGTAAGCAGTCTTTGTAGGTTCATCCCAAGTGGATCTAGCAGTAGAGGGATGTTTATATTCCGATTCTATGGCAATAAAAATATCAAAACCTATGCTTTCTAAATGAATTTTCATTTTAAGCTTCCACTGGGCATAGTTGGTACCATTGAAGAAAGGTGGCCTGTTAGTAGCATCACCCTCTAGTCTATTATCCATAACTAGATTTTATAAAGACAATTTAAAGAGAAAAAATTTAGAACTAACAGAAATTTAATATCTTTAGGGATGCAACTAAAATCACAGTTGAAAAAACAGAGTACATTAGAAAATATTTAAACAGCCTCTGATACCAAATGTTGGTCGGAGTGGACACTAAAGAGGGGGTGAATTGAGTTCCAATTAAAATTTTGGTTAACACATTGTCTAGTTAAAATCCCCCGATTTATAAAATAAGTAAAACTGTAGTGAATTTATACAGATTGTAAATGTTCACTTAGCTTCTCAAATATTGATTAGGTCTCAGTTAGTTTAACCACAAGATCAAACTAACTTTTGAAACTAAACTACTGTTTTACAATAAGTGTAAACACTTGCTAATTTAACTATCAAAGTAGCTTCAAAATAATTTTGTATTTTAAAGTAATAGCAGAGGAACAAATATAATATATGTCATATACATTAAACTTAAATAAAAGATGCAAAGAAGATATAACAAGAGGTTCAGTCTCAGGCTGAGACTTAGTCTTCTCAAATTTATATAAATTTGATCCACACCCTGGATCGGGGTTAACAATAGTTTACAAAACTGTCCAGGACACACAGGGACCTCTACCACTGTTCTACATGGGAAACAAAGCAAATACCAGGCCACAGAAGGACCTATTCCATAGTTGATGTGGGTAAACAAGTGATAAGAGATTTGGAGTGAGGATTTTGATATCCTCCAGTTCAGTGCAGGAGATAGTGTGTGTATAAGAAATACAGAGTACACCACACTACTTGAAAGTTAATAAATAAATCATGTAGAGAAGATAGATAAGAGTTTAGAAAGCTCTAGTGATTATCAATGCAGCTCGGGACTCGTTGGATTCAGCAGGAGTGCTTCTGAGTCCTTCTCTGGTTTTTCTGTTGAAAAACAGAGTGTCGTAGTTCAGCTTGTGTTCTACAGTCTGTTGATTCATTGTGTGTTCTTCAGAAATGTATTATTTCATGTATGTAACTTCTTTTAGGATCGTGCAATGTGTTCTTCATAGTTGTGCTCCAAATTGTTCTTCGGTTCAGTACAGAGCTTGCATTTCTTGTAGTATATGTGTCGAGACCTGTCAAGCGCGCGTGTTCTCTAATGCAGCTCAATCTTCTTTATATTCCACGAGCTCTGGCAGTAGGAATGATTCCCTTTTCTTAGGTATGAGATACGGTTTCCTGTCAAGACAACAACTAGCATTAAATAACATTAATTGCATTAAAAACAACAAATATGACCGTTAGCATCATTTAAAATAATATTGACAAAAGCTTAAGAAACGATGTCACAGTGATCATGGAAAAAGTGTCTTCTTCACGGTGTCTGATCATGGTGTCTGGTCACGGTGAGTCCTTCACGGTGTCTGGGTTACAGTGATTCCTTCATGGTGTCTAGGTTAAGGTGAGTGGTCACGGTGTCTGGTCACAGTGTCTGGTCATGGTGAGTCCTTCACGGTGTCTGGTCACGGTGAGTCCTTCACGGTGAGTCCATACTTAGACAAAAAAATCTGTATTTGGACTAAGACAGTGATATGAAGAATATGAGTTAAGGTTACTCATTAGAGATAATATATGAGATAATTTTAATTATTCATAAAACATGTAAAGAGTAATTAACATCCATAAGATTTGTTATTATAAAAACATGATATGCACCTATTGTTGAGTTTGAAGAGCATTAACATGATGTGCACTGAAGATCAAGATTAATTAACAGTAATGAGATTTGTGATTATTAAAACATGATTAACACGTGTGGAGTCCAACAAGTTCTTTGAGATTAATAAAAAGGACGATGAATCCTTTGGTATAAACAAATAAAATTTTACAAGACTTGCACAGTATGCCTCTAGAATTATTATCCAACCTGAGAGTGAAATTGATTGTTTATTTAGTGGCATAAAACAAAGTCTTTTTAGGGATTTATCCATAAGGGAAATCAATAGCTTCAAATAAATTTCTTTATGTTCTCTCAAAGTTGAGGTAGAGATTAGAGTAAGCTATCTATCCAATGGGTTTGATAAGAAGAGAAAAATGTAATTCAAGGGAAAATCTAATGACCACAATGAAAAGAATATGGGTTTTCCCATATTCACAAAGTGTAGAAAAAAACATGGATGAAATTTTATTAATGGTACAAGAAAATGTTTTATGTTTGGAAAAGAAGGTCATCGGTAAGCCGAATGCTGAAGTGAGGGGAAAAAGATGTATACGGATGTGAGTAGAGAAAAGGCTACACAGAATAAACCTACAACACTTTTATGTTACAAGTGCAAGGAAATGGGGAATTATTCCAATAAATGCTAAAATCCAAGGGTTATTGATGATGATCTATGTTATCAAACTCTTATGAAAAAAGGAAAAGTCAGGTCACATGCGATCACTATCGGTGATGTGGAGTACAACAATGATGTAACAAAAGGTAAAATTTTCATCCAACCTAATCTAGTAAATGTTTTATTTGATTCTAGATCCAACCGCTATTCTATTTTTGAATAATGTAATAAGGGTATCACTATATTACGTTAACATTAGATATTGAGTTTTTTGTGACAACTCCTACGGTCACAATGATTGCATCAAATGTTTATAAATATTCTCTGGTTGAACTTTTTGGGAAATTTATTCCTGAAAATTTTCTGATCCATCCTAAAGTGGTATTTTTTTATTCTTAGAATGTATTGAATTTATTCATATATAGATCATATCTATTTCCAAGGAAGGAAAGTAACATTTCTTAATCCAAATCAATCTATAATCATCAATCAGTGTATGTATGAATATAACCTTCTAGTATAAATTTATTCCAACTTATTGGTCAAGATCCCTGTAAATAAAGGTTATATATCTCAAATTGTTGGGGAGAAACTCACAATTAAGAATAAACCAACTGTATGAGAGTTTTTATGATGTATTTATGAATTAATTAATAGGTATTCCACTAAATATTGAAGTTGAGTTTCCTATAGAACTCATACTGGGTGATATTCCTATTTCAAATACACCATATAGTATATCACCAATTGAGTTTCATTAATTTAAGAAGAAACACCTAGATAATCTTGATAAGGGATTAATATACCCAAGTTTTTCACCATGGGGATCACTTTTTCTATTTTTCAAGAAGGAATATAGATCAATTATACTCTGCATTTATTATAGAGAAATTAACAAGATCACATTCAAAAAAAATATTCTCCTCCCCACATTAATTAATTATTCAACTAAATACATTGGGATGAATACATTTCCAAGATTTATCTCTGTTCAAGATATCATTAATTATGGTTCAAGAAGCCAGATACACCAAAGACAATATTTCATACAAGGTGTCGACACTAAGAGTTTATAATGATTCTGTTTTTCTTACTAATTCCCATATTATCTTCATGGATATAATTAATGGAGTCTTTAGATACTATCGTGATTGTTTTTTGGTAGTATTTATAGAGGATATTCTTTCATATTCTAAAATCATGTAAGAACACGATGATCACTTGAGAAATGTACTAAATATCATAATAAAGGAGATGCTTTCGGAAAAATTTACCAAGTGTGCATTTTGGATTTAGAAATTTTCGTTTTTGTGTCACATAATCTCAAGAGGAGGGATATATTTTGATCTAGAAAAATCAGAAGTTATTGAATGTTGGCCGAGGAGAACAATGGTAACTATGAACCAATGTTTTCATGGTTTAGCTGGATATTATCAATGTTTTGGGAATTATTTTTTACTATTATCTAATCCAATCACCAAGTTGACTAGGAAAGGAGTTAAGTTCGTGTGGATATAGGAATGTGAAGAGAATTTTAAAGAGATAAAAATAAGGTTATCTAGTACACCAATGCTCACACTTCCCTATAGTAGAGAAAGGATTGTGATTTATAGTGATCCATCCATGAAGAGGATGGGTTTCATTATCATGGAAAATGATATGGTGGTAGCTTATTCCACACAAAAATTGAAAATCCCTGAGTAAAATGAACTAACTCATGATTTAGAGTTAACTACGACAATTTATTCATTAAAGATATGGAGGTTTTATCTCTATGGTGAATGTTTTTATATTTATACTGATCATAAATGGTTAAATCATATTTTCACACAAAAGGAGTTGAATATGATCCAAAGAAGATGGTTGGGGTTATTCTCTTTTAGGACTTCTCAATACATTACCACCCTGGAAAAGTGGAGAAGGTGGAAGATGCTTTGAGTCAAAAGGACCATGCTAACCTACCCATGATGATGATTACAAAAGATCCAATATTTATGTATTTTAAAAGTATAGATGTTGAAATTATAAAGGAAGGGGAGAAATATTATCTTTCTCAAAAAAAAATTCAACCATTTATACATGAGAATATTAAGGAGGTACACCAGAAATATGTAGAGCTACAAAAGAAGGTGGAAAATTTTATAGAATTCAACCTTGGTTATGATGGAATAATATGTTTCAGAAACTAGGTTTGTATGCCTCAAATACTATAATTAAAGATTGTTATTTTGGATTAGGTTCGTATTTCTTCATTCTATATTCATAATAGAAGCACATAGATGTACATGGACCTAAAATAGAATTTCTAGTTGGATGACATGAAAAGTGATGTTTCAAAATATGCCTCTCGGTGTTTTTTTTCATCAAGTTAAGAATGAGACACAAATCTATATGTCCACATTACAACCATTAACCATATAATAATACAAACTAGAAAACATCACTACAGAATTTTTCATCAGACCTCCCAAAACATCAATAGTCCATAATGATATATGGGTTATAGTTGATCGCCTTACGAATTCGGCATACTTCATTGCTATTGTAGAGAATTTATCTCTTGATCATCTTTCAATTATATATTTAAAGGAATTTTTATGATTTCATGGATTACCAAATTACATTATATCTTATTGGGATCTGAGGTATACCTCGAATTTATGGATATTTATTTAGAAGGATCTAGATACAGAGTTACGTTTTATCACAACTTCTCATACTCAGATAGATGGTAAGTCTGAGAGGGAATTTTAAACCCTACAAGACATGCTGACAAATTTCATAATGGATTTAAAATGTGTTTGGAATCAACACCTTCCTTTGGTGTAATTTTCATAAAAAAATAGATTTCACTCTAGTATTAAGATGCCTCTTTATGAATCCCTCTATGTAAATAAGAATATAACTCTAACTTGATGGGTTGAAATTAGGGAAACAAAGCTATTAGGACAAGATCTTGTTGATTAAATGGAAGAAAATGCTAGATATATTAGACAACACGAAAGAGCAGCTGAGGGTCGACAAAAATTTTATGCATATAATCGAAGAAAAAACCTAGAGTTTGAAGTGGGTGACAAGGTGTTTCTATGAATATCTCCCTTGAAGTGTGTAATGATATTTGGAAGGAAGGGAAAGATAATGTCTATGTATATTATTCCTTTTGATGTTATGGATCTTATTGGAATGGTAGCTTACCGATTAGATCTTCCACTGTAGTAAGATCTTTCTTAATGAGAATAAATGATAGAGAATCTGGATCATAGTGAAAGATTTCAAAAGAACAAGACCACTCGCTTGGTTATTGTTTTGTGGAATAACCAAAAATTTGAGGAAGCATCATGGGAAATTTATGATTTGATGAGGGGGATATATCCTCATCTATTTGTATCCAAGTGATGAATTTCAAGGGCCAAATTCAGTTGGGTGGGGGGGGGGCTAAAATGTAACACCTGGATGTTTTTATGATATATTTTATTTAAATAATTTTAATTAATAAGTAGCTTTCATTTCAGGAAATCATGAGGTTAACCGGAACATGATATGAACTTAGTATAAAATAACCATTTTAACGTATCTATTAGTTTATAGGGCATAAATATATCTGACTTGTGAAAATGTATGGTGATGTAATTCACTACAAATTATTTATGAAAAATTTAATCAGTTATATATTATTATTTTTGTATTAATAAATTGAGTGAATTACGATTATTAAATGAAATTAATGAAATATATTTGTTATATACATAATAAGGTTTTTTGATATTCATCCAACAATTTTTCTTGTCAAAGAATATGAATAAACCCTATTTGACATACAAAAAACCTATATTTCTCAAAAGGGTACTTTTACACCTTTTAATGGAAAACCCTTTTAAATTAAGATATTAACACATTATTAATTTTTATATAACAACATAAACATGTTCTTTGGAATCAGGATATAAATGTTTTTGATAGCTTTCAAATTTTGATATATAGTAAAAATACATTCAATTTTAATTGAAAACAAATTTTTTCAAAGAAATAATTTACATGGTTTAATTATAGAATTGAATTATTTTATTGAATATATAGAATATATTTTTATCATTTAATATATTATATGTCATTAGAAATAATTTTACATTGAATTTAGATGTAAAAATATTTCAATATTTTGCAATGTTTTAACTTTTAAAACCCTTTCTTTCTTTCGGACAATGTGATTAATTCTAAATTAGTTAACATAAATTAGTTCCTTTGAATTTTGAAAAATTAATTCCATATTTGTAATCAATAGGTCCAAATTATTTAAATATGTTTATTTTATTTTGTGGCATTCTGAATATTAACTTCAGAAATTTTTATTAATACGGTCAAGGGGTAAACTATGTAATTAAGGGTAAGACTACTATTATAATGTAAACCTAAAAAAAATATTAATATAATTGTATGAGGGTTTTTTGATCTAAATCATCCGGATTATAAATAGTATCCTTTGAATGCCACTTGGATGATATTATGACATTTAATTTATTTTAATTTGATGAAAAGTTGAATATGACTCATTCAAATTTTATTAACTAAATCATTTTTATATAAGGTTATACAGTAGTTCAATTCGATTATAAATACTTATTTTAATGATAAAATGTTTTTCTTTATCATGTAAATTTATTTTTACATTTTATAAAATAAATAATTACCTTAAATACTTATACTTTAATGATTTAAAAATTATTTAATTTATGAAAAATCAATAAAAACATAATTAAAATTCTAATGATCATCAATAACCAAAAAACATGTACAAATATAATTGGACAATTATTTCTCAACCATAATCATCCAAGGGTCAAGTTAGTGACCATTTTGAGTTTAATAGAAGAGGTTGCGACATTTATATTGTTTTATTTAAATCGATGTTAAAGTTGTCGCATTCATAATTTAATAAGTATAACAATTTAAATGTTGGATTTTCCCACATATAAATTCAAATAATTTTTTTCAAAATATATTAGATTTAAATTCATCATAAAATTTTATTTTTAATTTTTATTTTAAAATAAGTCTATTAAATAATTTCACTATATTGATGTTGTAATTATTGTATTAATAGATATAACAAAGAAAAGATAAATAATATTGAAATAAATATAATTTTGGATACTTAATATGTCTAAGGTATTATATTGATGACCGTGAATAGTTAGGAATATAATAAAATATTTTTCCTGAATTTAACTAGTTATCTTAATATTTTTAAAAATCAATGAATTGTATAGTATCAAAATTGATACTATTGATTATTTATAAAAACAATATTTTATTAAATTATTTAAAAATAAGATTTTTTTAAAAAAATATATAATAATTATTATATGGTATATACAATTATAAAGGAATTATTTATGATTTAATTGATGTCAAATAATTTAATATTTCACCATTTTAATACTGAAATATTTGTTACCCTATTTAAAAATCAAACAGATTAACTAGGTGTGAATTAAAATGATAAGGTTCAAACTGTTAGAAAAACTTCTCTAAAATATTTTTTTTAATATTGAAACTCTATCTCATATCATATTTGACTGTAAAGACCCGTAAAATTCAAGGGAATTTTTTTTAATTTTCTTTGCGATTTTACAAGAATGCAGTTTCTGACGGAACCTGATTCCAAGGCCCGGTGTGCCTGGAATCATTTTCCGAAGTTTAGCACGGGTACATTAAGTGAACGAACGAGCGAGTTTTTCTAACTTTTGAACCGGTGCTCGGAATTGAAATCCGAGGGCACCAATGAACTCGTAGCACCGGTGATTGCTTAAGAAGACTCCTTTTTGGAGTTGCGTTTTCTTGGGTTGAGTTGTTTAATTAAAGTGTGGGATAATAATATAATTGTTTTACAATTATATTTTTCTTTTCTTGTTAAGTGGATTAAGTGTTGTGCCACAACACTTTTCCTCTCTCTTATGTGGTTATAACCTTTGTAAGGGAGTTAGGGGTGGGACCCACTTGTTGATTACTACCTTTGAGAGAATTAAGGTGGGGTGGGGCCCACACGAGCCCCACCGTTTCTTTTCTTCTAAGTAACGCACCCGCGCCCCCTATTAATGAGGTCAAACTGTGCGTTTATTCTGGTTAAGAAATGCCTCATTAATTTGGGCGGTTAAATCGTTACAATTAATTCATTGAATTGATTGTTTCTTTTTGAATTTCAAAGGTTGACTTGTGCGTTAATAAAATAAGACTATTCTTATTTTATTTCGGTTAGAACTTGTTGCGTGGAGAGGATTTGGAGGAAAGAGTTATTCTTTGAAGAACACGAAGAATGAGAAGAACGCGAAGAACGCACCAATTTCTGACGAAGATCGCCAAATCCTCGGAAATCAACGACACTCCTTCCGCGATGAACCTTCTCTTCCGCGACGATCCTCTTCTTCCGCGATGGTTAATTCCGCGACGAACTCTCGTTCGATGACAACATTGAGGTAGGGAATTAATATGAGAATGATTTTATTCCCTTGATTCTTTCTTTCTAAAGAAAACAAAGAACACGGATCAACTTATTATCTAGTTGATCCGAGAACGTTTTCCTTGCGAGTTGGGAATAATTTGTTGTGGGAAGTTGTGGGGGTTTATTTTTATTATTGATCGTGATCTCATCTGTCGCCTTTCTTGGTTTCAATTGGGCCGCCTGTTATCATAATAATGGGAGGAGGTCGGACCGCACGAACAAGACCGACCCTCCTCCCCCTCTTGTTTGTTTGAATTTTTTGCGGCATGTGAAACGCAGCGCGATGCTGTTGCACCACGCGGAAACGAGAAAGAATGCGGTGAAGAAGCGCGGCGCCGTCGCGCCGCGCCGTTGAGGTCGAACGAAACTGCAAGCGGAGTCGGGGCCGCAGAGGCGATTCGAAGACCCCGTAGTTTGTTGTTGAAGTGCGGATCGACGGACGATGGTGAGGCGGTCCGCGAAGGAATTTTGAAGCCGACGCAGTAAAGGTCGGGTCCCGGGAGGACCGTTGGCGAAAGCAGCGAGCAAAACGGACCACCAGAGCGCGTTCGGTGGTCCGCGAAAGACTCTGCAGGCGCGCCTCGCCGGCAAGCCAGCGCCCGGTGTGCCGCCGGGAAGAGCCGCTGTGGCGGCAGGCCGCACGTCCCGTGACTGCGCGTGACTGGAGAGGTGGGACGTGGTGCTCGGCTGCGTCCGTTGACAAGGGGCGGCCCCACGCGGGGCCCCGGTTAGCGAAGCAAGCGGGGGGCAACGCCTCGCCCCCCCCCCCCTACGTCTCCATGCTCGGCCGATTCGGCCTAGCCTCCAGGACGGTGCTATAAAGACCCGCACTTATATCATACATAATCTTGATTTTATTCAAGAAAACACTTCATTATACATTGAGGATCTTTTCAAGTTTAGAGCTTTAGAGAATTAGGACAAAACATTCATAACATTACACATTGTTACATAGTGGATACCATAAAATCAGTTTCCATTTTCTTTAGAATATAAAACATTAAAACATAAAACAATATTCCTTGACAATTCTTCAACATTTAACATGTCCTCCTTCCTTGTATTATTCATCCATTAACCTGTGAAAAATCATTTAAAAACTTGGGATGAGCACAAAATCTTAGTAAGGTATGAAAAAGAAGGAAAAATCACATTAGTCCATGAATATGCATGACGTATGAAAACATTTTCAAAATACATGCTTTACACCCATAAAATCTTACTTAGCGTAACATGAGATTTACACAAGATCCACACAAACATAATTATAATCATAGAGGTATATTGGAGCATTACATGCATAATCTTGTAACCATCTTGGCTACCTTAAAATTTGTAATCCTCACGGATACCTTACTTTGTGTAACCATCACAGTTACACTTGGAGTAACCATGAGGCCGACCTCCAACTTACTCATACCAATGCATTGGAGGGAAATATAGGTCCCACCCTTCATCATAAACAATTCCCAATAACCAAAACATAATCATACAACATAAACAATAGCATAAAAACATTGCCTTTGAATCTTATAAAACAGAATTTTAAAAGAGGATTTTAGAAGAAAAGTCCCTTATAAACATCATATACCTGAAGTGAGGCTTAATAGAGTGGATGTAATATGTATATACTCTATAAATACACATAATGAAACATAATATAAACAAAACCCATCACACAAACAATTTAAATAGCACATAAATTATAAAGTAGAATGTTAACCCAAAGAATGGAAATCGGGTTAAGAATTCCCTTACAACAATGTGATCGGTCGAATAATATGACCAGAACATAATAAATATCAATTGGATCATTGAATAACATGAAAATAAATAGAATCATGTTATTATATATATAAAATGACAGTACACACATTCCACATACAAGAAATAAGCGGCGAACGACTAAAATCTCACAAAAATGAAAGTGAGACGAGGACCCCTTATAAATTTGTAATCAATTGATTTGTATGACCCAAAATTAATGATTGTCAAATGATAAATTGAATATCATAAAAATAATGATATTCATGATATGAGACAATAATGGGCAGTATACATACACCATACAAAGTAATAATAGTGATTACGGAATATCTCACAAAAATGGAAGTGAGATGAAGAAACCCTTACCTTAATCTTGTCTTACTTCAAACATGTTAAAACCTCCTGTATAATGGATAAAAGACTGTTATTAGTATTTTACAGAAACATGTTCATGTTTATAACAACTTATATGGTCATTTCATAACCTCATTTCACCCCTTATTTGTTAGTATTTTGTTCCTTGCATTATTTTGGGTGAGTTCTTTTGTGATTTTCACGATCGGTTCATGATGAATCATTCTTGTTGATTGGAAGTAAAACTCCAGAATTGGAAAGGAGTAGTATTTACATATTTCCAGTACAATAAATTTTATTATTTAACACTTTGATGGTTTATATGATGATGATTAATAAGTTAAAACATTAATTATATTCGTTTAGATCATTTAAGTGGTTGTTTGATAATTACAACTTCATTTTGTCTTATAAATTTGAATCATGAGTAAAAAAGAATTCCAGAACCTTATATGAGTCATAAAACATATATTATAACCTGTTTCAGCCATATAAATGGTTTCATGACCAGACTTGAAATAATTAACGGAAATTAAAAATACATCGTCCACGATATCGGTAATTCGACACAAATGGACAATGTTTTTTGATTCTTTAAATAAGTGAGAGAGGAGAGGAATAATGATTTTTAATTTTCCATAAACATGAAAACATACAGAATATACATGATTCAGTAGATTTCATTCCTCTTGGATAAGAGGGGGTGAAGAACGAAGAGAAAGGAATCTTGAAATGAAGAAAACATGAGAAATTTCTTACAAAAATTCGGCAGCCTAACGGCGTCTCTAAAAATTTCATAAAAATAATATTGATGAGAGGAATGGAATATCTCATCATCATACAAAATTTGTACAGTAAGGGGAAATATTTAATGAAATATCCCAACAAAATACAAAGGTAAAGGAAGAGAATAACAAAAAATGGAAGAAAAGAATGAAAATGAAAGAGGATGTTTACCTCTTGATCTCTTCTCCTTAAGATCCTCCTTAAGGGCTTTGGTCGTGGTCTTTTGGTGAGACCAGAAGATCTAGGAAGTGGGGAAGAAGATTGGGGAGGGAATTTGGCAGAAATTAGACAATGCTCAAGGCTTGAGAGGTGTGGGAGGAAGAGGGGAGTGAGGGTGATATTTATAGTGGAGGAGGGGAGGTATTTTAGATTATTTTAATTATTATTATAATATTTTTATCAAGACTATGAATAATCTCAAATCAAGTGGCCTTAATTAGTGAAAATATCAAGTGAGTTCGAGGCAAGTGGCTTTTCATCACTTATGATGTCATAAATAGTGCATATTTACCGATAAATTGATTATACGGTATTTTATCGTATTTCACTATTCACTGAAAATTCAAGAGTTTCAGAAAAATACCAAAAAATTTACCCCAACCATTTTTTGATGTGTAGAATTCAAAAATGAACTCCATTTTTCAAAAATAATTTTCTAAATATTATTAATTTAATTTTAAAATAAGGTCACAGTTAATTCGAAAAATAACAATATTTAAGTGCAACTAGTTTCATGTGACATTGGAAAATTAATTAAGATCCCATTATCCTATTGCCATGGGAAAATAAAATAATAATAATATTTACTATTCATGAGGTCATATTACTATTCATATTACTATTCATAAGGGCATGTTACTATTCACCAAAAAACAAGTTTGTTTCATCAGACTCTAAATAACATACTGAACACAATTGTAGATGACAGTTTCTTGAAATTCAAATCATAGAAGAAATAAAATTATGTTTAAAGGATACTTATAAATATATACCTTAAACAAAATTTCTAGCATTTTCAATTTATTTTTAGAAAACCTTGGGATGTTACATTATCCCCACCTTCTTGAAATTGCGTCCTCGCAATTTTATTTACTTATTAAACAATTGAGGGTACCTTGATCAAGGTGTCCACTCGGTTTCATCGTCATCTTGTTCACGTAGGTAGAAGTCCCATGCATTAAAACAATGATTTAGAGATCCTTCAAAATCATTTGCATCCTCCATCCAAATACACCTCGTACAACATGGGTCATATGGGTGTTCACAGAAAAATAGTTTTGGAAAATAATCATGTATGACATATAATTCCAAAACATCTGATAAAACATGATTTCTATAAAATAGTCGGACCGAAATTGAGTTGAAACATTCTATTATTGGTCCTTTTAAAATACCATAAGTATGTGATGTGATACTATATTTTAAAAGAAAATATAAATAGGTTGCACAAGGGTCTCCTTCCTCAGCACTATTTTTAAAATCATAATATGCTTCAAATTCTTGTGATAAGGTAAAATATTTGAAAATACCTTCATAATATTTACCTTTCTTGAAATTATGTGAATATTGTGAAAATAGTATTTGTCTAAAAGAATCCCATGATCCACGATGATAACAAGGTATAGAGGAGGTGTTTGATATCTCAAAAAACTGCTTGCAAGTGAGTTGTATGCTAGAAAAAGTTTCACAATCATTCGAAGATGACTTTGCAATAATTATTGCATGCATGTCATCAGGAAGAGATAGGAATGTCGTTTGAGATCCTTCTGCTTCCATTCGTAAACGACTTTACTTGACCTGAAAAAAAAAAGTTATAAATCAAGGATTTAACTGAAATAATAGATATAGGGACTAATCACGTGTCTCACAAGAACTCCTAATCCCTAAAGTTGTCTAAACCGACCTCTGATACCAACTATAAAGACCCGCACTTATTTCATACATAATATTGAATTTATTCAAGAAAACACTTCATTATACATTGATGATCTTTTCATGTTTAGAGCTTTAGAGAATTAAGACAAACCATTCAGAACATTACACATTGTTACATAGTGGATACCAAAAAATCAGTTTCCATTTTCCTTAGAATATAAAACATTAAAACATAAAACAAGACTCCTTGACAATTCTTCAACATTTAACATGTCTTCCTTCATTGTATTATACATCCATTAACCTGTGAAAAATCATTTAAAAACTTGGGATGAGCACAAAAGCTCAGTAAGGTATGAAAAAGAACGAAAAATCACATTAGTCCATGAATACGCATGACGTATGAAAACATTTTCAAAATACATGCTTTACACCCATAAAATCTTACTTAGCGTAACATGAGATTTACACAAGATCCACACAAACATAATTATAATAATAGAGGTATATTGGGGCATTACTTGCATAATCTTATAACCATCATGGCTACCTTAAAATTTGTAACCCTCACAGCTACCTTACTTTGTGTAACCATCACAGTTACACTTGGAGTAACCATACGGCCGACCTCCAACTTACACATACCCAATGCATTGGAGGGAAATATAGGTACCACCCTTCATCATAAACAATGCCCAATAACCAAAACATAATCATACAACATAAACAACAGCATAAAAACATTGCCTTTGAATCTTATAAAACAGAATTTTAAAAGAGGATTTTAGAAGAAAAGTCCCTTATATACATCATATACCTGAAGTGAGGCTTAATAGAGTGGAGGTAATATGTATATACTCTATAAATACACATAATGAAACATAATATAAACAAAACCCATCACACAAAAAATTTAAATAGCACATAAATTATAAAGTAGAATGTTAACACAAAGAATGGAAATCGGGTTAAGAATTCCATTACAACAATGTGATCGGTCGAATCATATGACCAGAACATAATAAATATCAATTGGATCATTTAATAACATGAAAATAAATAGAATCATGTGATTATATATATCAAATGACAGTACAAACATTCCACATACAAGAAATAAGCGGCGAATGACTAAAATCTCACAAAAATGAAAGTGAGATGAGGAACCCCTTACAAATTTGTAATCAATTGATTTGTATGACCCAAAATTAATGATTGTCAAATGATAAATTTAATATCATAAAAATAAAGATATTCATGATATGATACAATAATGGGCAGTATACATACACCATACAAAGTAATAATAGTGATTACGGAATATCTCACAAAAATGGAAGTGAGATGAAGAAACCCTTACCTTAATCTTGTCTTACTTCAAACTTGTTAAAACCTCCTGTATAATGGTTAAAAGACTGTTATTAGTATTTTACAGAAACATTTTCATGTTTATAACATCTTATATGGTCATTTCATAACCTCATTTCACCCCTTATTTGTTAGTATTTTGTTCCTTGCATTATTTTGGGTGAGTTCTTTTGTGATTTTCACGATCGGTTCATGATGAATCATTCTTGTTGATTGGAAGTGAAGCTCCAGAATTGGAAAGGAGTAGTATTTACATATTTCCAGTACCATAAATTTTACCATTTAACACTTTGATTCTTTATATGGTGATGATTAATAAGTTAAAACATTAATTATGTTCGTTTATATCATTTAAGTGGTTCTTTGATAATTACAACTTCATTTAGTCTTATAAATTTGAATCATGAGTACAAAAGAATTCCAGAACCTTATATGAGTCATAAAACATATATTATAACCTGGTTCAACCATATAAATGGTTTCATGACCAGACTTGAAATAATTAACAGAAATTAAAAATACATCGTCCATGATATCGGTAATTCGACACAAATGGACAATGTTTTTTTATTCTTTAAATAAGTGAGAGAGGAGAGGAATAATGATTTGTAATTTTCCATAAACATTAAAACATACAGAATATACATTATTCTGGAGATTTCATGCCTCTTGGATAAGAGGCGGTGAAGAACGAAGAGAAAAGAATCTTGAAATGAAGAAAACATGAGAAATTTCTTACAAAAATTCGGCAGCCTAACGGCGTCTCATAAAATTTCATAAAAACAAGATTGATGAGAGGAATGGAATATCTCATCATCATAAAAACTTTGGACAGTAAAGGGAAATATTTAATTAAATATCCCAACAAAATACAAAGGGAATGGAAGAGAATAACAAAAAATGGAAGAAAAGAATGAAAATGAAAGAGGATGTTTACCTCTTGATCTCTTCTCCTTGAGATCCTCCTTAAGGGCTTTGGTCTTGGTCTTTTGGTGAGACCAGTAGCTCTAGGACGTGGGGAAGAAGATTGGGGAGGGAATTTGGCAGAAATTAGACAATGCTCAAGGCTTTAGAGGTGTGGGAGGAAGAGGGTAGTGAGGGTGATATTTATAGTGGAGGAGGGGAGGTATATTAGATTATTTTAATTATTATTATAATATTTTTATCAAGACTATGAATAATCTCAAATCAAGTGGCCTTAATTAGTGAAAATATCAAGTGAGTTCGAGGCAAGTGTCCTTTCATCACTTATGATGTCATAAATAGTGCATATTTACCGATAAATTGATTATACGGTATTTTATCGTATTTCACTATTCACCGAAAATTCAAGAGTTTCAGAAAAATACCAAAAATTTACCCCAACCATTTTTCGATGTGTAGAATTCAAAAATGAACTCCATTTTTGAAAAATAATTTTCTAAATATTATTAATTTAATTTTTAAATAAGGTCACAGTTAATTCGAAAAATAACAATATTTAAGTGCAACTAGTTTCATGTGACATTGGAAAATTAATTAAGATCCCATTATCCTATTGCCATGGGAAAATAAAATAATATTATTATTTACTATTCATGAGGTCATATTACTATTCATATTACTATTCATAAGGGCATGTTACTATTCACCAAAAAACAAGTTTGTTTCATCAGACTCTAAATAACATACTGAACACAATTGTAGATGACAGTTTCTTGAAATTCAAATCATAGAAGAAATAAAATTATGTTTAAAGGATACTTATAAATATATACCTTAATCAAAATTTCAAGCATTTTCAATTTATTTTTAGAAAACCTTGGGATGTTACAGGTGCGCCAGCACGCCGCGCGGCTAGACCAGACCGCCTGGGCCGAGCCGCGCCCTGATGGGCCGGACCCGGACCCGGGCCGACCCGGGGGGGCGGGGGGGGGGGGGGGGGGGGTGGGCCGGGCCGGGCTGGGCCCAGACCCCCCTTTTCGGATTGTTTCCGTTCAAACGCACATAACTTAGACTAAGGACCTCCGATAGACGCACCGTCAGTTGTGATGTGATCCTTGGATTGAGGCGGTCGTTTTGGTATATTACACTCATGGTTTCAGAGAACTTTGGGTTTGGACGGGTTGGTTCGGATACAAAACCAACCGGGCCCTCGGAGCGGAAACACTTATATCTTGAGTTCCGGGTGTCCGATTGACGTGCCGCCTGTCTCGTTGAATTCATCTTGATGAGACAGATCTTTTGGCTTACTCCGCTTGAGGTTTGGATTCCGTCGGAGTGCGGTCAGGTTGGTTCGCTCACGAAACCGACCAGGCCCCTGGAATGAAAAAGCCAATAACTCACAGACCGGGCGTCCGATTGACGCGCCACATGTCTCGTTGAATTCCTCTTGATGAGATGGAACTTTTGGCTTACTCCGCTCGAGGTTTGGACGCCGTCAGAGTTCGGTCGGGTTGGTTCGCTCGCGAAACCAACTTGGCCCCTAGAACGAAAAGGCCAATAACTCACAGACCGGGCGCCCGATTGACGTGCCGTTTGTCTCATTGAATTCCTCTTGATGAGACGGAACTTTTGGCATACTTCCCCTGAGTTTTGGATGCTTTTGGAGTATGGCCGGGTTGGATTGTACCCGAAATCCAACCGGGCCCCTAGAACGGAAAAGCTGATAACTTTCAGACTGGATGTTCGTTTGACGAACCGTCAACGACATTGGTGATCACGTGGAGAAACGGTACCTATGAGTATACCCTATGAGAGTTCAGGTTATAGTTGAGATACGGCCGGGTTGGTTCGCACACGAAACCAACCGGGCCTCAAGGACGAAAAGGCTAGTAACTCACAGACCGGGCGTCTGATTGACACGCCGTCTTTTGCGTTGAGACCCCTGTGACGAGGCGGTCCTTTGAGATACTTCTTCGTGGAACGTTGAGATACTTGGAGTATCGTCCTGTAGCTCGTGGAGCGGACCCTCCCAGAGACGAGCGTATGGAGTACGGAGACCGTGAAGCCGACTGAGACCTGACGACTGCTTGATCGACTCGACTTGGGGTGAGTCGACTAGCCCAGTGGACGGAGCACTACTTTGTTTGGGTGAAGACCCATGGCGGACGGAGCACTACCTGTGTGACAGTGCAGACCCGCGGTACTCGTCCGGAGAGTACCCTTGCAGGCTATTAGGGGGTGTGCACTACTGTGTTTGGGTGGCATACCCTGGAGGGAAGCACTACCTTGTTTGGGTGGCTGGACCGCGGTACTCGATAGGAGAAGTACCTCAGTTGTCTTAGGTTAGTGAGCAGTACCTCGGAGTCATGACAGAACCACTGTACACTCCAGAGACGGGGCTCTTCAGTAGTTACAATTTTGATAATTAAATCCTGGTTTGAGATGAATCTTTGACCTTTGTGTTTACCTCTTGATTGATATGGGTCACTTGATAACTTAGGTATGTGTATGGGCATATAACTTGGTAGTGGTTATCCGTTGATTTCATAATCTTGTGTTTCCTCATGATTGAGATGGGATACTTGATAACTTAGGTATATGTACGGGCATATACCTAAGTAGAGGTTATCTGTTGAGATCTTCTTTGTGGTTATCCTTGTTGGTTTTAGTGAGACCTTGAGGGTCTCGGGAACCCTACTGAGTATCGTTATACTCACCCCTTCATGGGCTATGCCCGCACCTCGTTGTATTGGATGTAGATGATGGGCAGTGCTGACGGAGGCCGAGTGTTCGAGGACTGGACAGTACCCGGAGGTGGACCACCCGACGAGTCAGTATCCGGAGGTGGACTTCACAGCGAGACGACACTCAGAGGGGGTTGACGGGCGAGAGCATGCAGGAACTGCGCTATCTGTACTTACCCTTCATGTAGGATCTGTGGTGGATGATCCCGGAGCTGCACTATCTGTACCTACCCTTCAGGTAGGATCCGAGGAGGATGACCCATGAGCCTCTTCCGTTCTTCCAGCTGTTATCTTTTTCTGTTGTACTTTTGTTCATTTGTAGCTGTACTTTCAGTTGGGTTTGTATTCTGGCGCATTTACTATTTAGAACATTCTTTTGTACTTATTTTTTTACTTCTGCTTGTACTCTAAGGTGTTTTGTTTACTTTTATAAAGGCAGTGCCTTCCCAGTTATCAGGATTTACGTTTTTGGTGCTAGTCACCAGCCCCTGGCCTATGGAAGGCGGGCTTAGGGTAGTCACGACACGGGCCCCGAGGATGGGTCGTGAAAAATTGGTATAAGAGGAGTTATTTCTCCCGCATAACATATAAATATGATATTCTCTTTCTGTGAAGCAATAGTGTTTAGGGTACCAAGTGTGGTCTTCAGTTCAAGGAGTCCAGTGTTGGTGTGAGCAGCCGACGTATCCATACACCAGATCCCTGACAACTGATTTCTGACTTTGTGCATGAAAACACTGATTGCGTGTGTGTTTCCATAAGTTTTATTTAAATATCATCTCAAACCAGGTCAGCTCACCAGGTATAAATCATTTGACTGTGTCACGTTGTTTCTTTCAGGATTCCTTTTCACAAACGACCAGCTAGGGCCCAGAGGGATGTGCGTACTGACAGTCTGCCGAGCGACGAGGTTTCGGTACAGGGCACTCTTACAGTTAAGGAACTAGCGGAGGCACCAGCGGTAATACCATACGTTGGGACACCGATGCCCCCAGCCCCAGTAGTAGGCGATGCACGCCACTTGAGCGCGCTTCACGAGTTCCAACGCCAGAGGCCACCCAGGTTCCGGGGAGAGACGGACCCGCAGGTGGCTGAGGATTGGATGGAGGCTGTGGTGAGAGCCTTCAGGCTGGGGGGGATGCCTGCATACTTCACGGTGATCTTTGCTGCCAGCCTCCTTCAGGAAGCAGCAGGAAGGTGGTGGAGCCGCTTGTTCCAGTTTTGTGACGGGATGACCTTCTCATGGGAAGACTTCGAGACCTTCTTCAGGGCGTAGTTTGTGCCAGTAGCTCTACACCCCGAGCGTGTAGAGGAGCTGCTGCCTTTGCCGCAGGATTTTTGATCAGTAGCCGAGTCATATGTGGGTAGTGTACAGATAATGCAGAGGTCCAAGAGGACCAGAGCCAGCCGTATGAGGAGTAGGAAGTGTTATGAATGCGGCAGGAAGGGTCACCTGGCACGTGACTGTCCGACCCCCCCGCATAGTTGATCCGAAGGCGTTGGAGGAGCCACTGAGACAGAAGCAGCGACAGGTGCTTAAGCAACAACCGAGTAGTGGAAAAGGCAGTAGAGCTCTGGGAACAGGTGGATAGGAGCGGAACTAGTGGATACATCCATTGTACTTCTAGTTCCATTTTACTATTTTATTCGTGTATTTGTACATTGAGCTGAAATAATAAAAAGACACTTATCTTGTGATGTTTGCTTTCATGTCCTTCTGTTTGGTTGATACTGAGTGGTCCTAGTTAAAACTGTTGACTTGACCCTCACGTTCGAGATTTCTACTGGAGGAGACCCAGTGACCTCACACTGATGTCGATAGTGTGACTCGACCCTTAGAGGTGAGAGTGACAATTGGATCTCTTGGTAGTAACGTCGAGGCCTTTGGACATCATCCATGGCATGTATACATCATTCATGTCAGGATTGACTGTATTAGGAAATGGGCGTGGTTCATACAGGGGATGAGACCAAGTTTCTCTTTTCGGTAAAGGAGAAATTTTAGCAGCTCTTTCAGATCATAGGCAAGGAAGGTGCAGATAATCCAGGAGCGGATGAAGACTGCACAGTGCAGTAAGAAACATGAAACTGACACTAGTCTTAGAGACTCGGGCATGTTAAATGTTTCATGAAGTGTAATATTTAAGAAGAGATGAGTCTGTGAAGCAGCAGACGTGGAAGTAGAGCTAGGGGAGCAGTATGAGGTGGTGTACATTTTAACATGATACAACCACCCGCCTTAGTTGTCCCCACCAGGCTCAGGGAGTTGGAGAGCAGAGGAAGAGATCGGCTGCATGTGGTCAGGGAGAGTGACCCAATGGCTCTAAAAATGATTCGAGGGACAGTCTGTGTCCACTACTAGCTGCCGTAGTAATAGACGTTGATACGAATCATTACTTCCTTCCACGAATCTTATCCTAGACCTAGAGTTTCTGGTAAGCCGTAGACTTGACCCTCATGTCTGGAGATAATTTGGGAGAAGACTTGATAATCACACTTACGCTGACGGTGTGGTCAGACCCTCGAGGTGAGAGTTTCAGTTGGAATCTCTTGGTGGCAGCGTCGAGGCCTTACGATGTTGGTTTGAGTATGGACTGGTCAATCGCAGTTCATACAAAAATTGATGACATTAGGAAAAAATTTTATGGTTTAACTACGACGTTGGGATGGGATTTCCTTGGGCGGTGAAAATGAAACCCCAGGAAGCACATGATAAACTCATGCAGAGGAGGGTGCGACCGATCAATCTTGAGTCGATCAAACTTACCCTCGTGGAAGCAGTCGTTTTGAGTTCCAGTTCTAACAGTAATTGGAGACCTCTAGAGTTCGAGGATGACGATCACGTCCTTATAAGGGTCTCATCTTGACAATGTTTACGGAGATGTGGCCAAGGCGACAAGTTATCTCCGAGGTTTAGCGGACCTTCTTAGGTCTTCAGCTGGGAAGGCGAGGTGGTTTACCGCTAGAACCATCCACCTCAGTTGCACCAGGTGCATGAAGACTTCCACGTATCTCAACTGAGGAGATACGTGTGTGATCCTTCACATATCATCGACCATGGGGAGATGGATGATGGCGATGGGGTTTCTTTCACAGAGGTTCCAGTGGGGATCAAGGTTTGACAGGAGCGGGTCCTATGAGAATGGTCGATTCCTTGGGTGAACTTTCTTTGGCAGCACGGGAACCTCCAGGTGAGCACATGAGAGTGGAAGGCTCAGATGCATGCTCAGTACCATTTTTGTAACCCTAGTTTGTGTTAAAGAATTACGAGGACGTAAATCCCTGAGGTGGGAGTAATTTAAAGACCCGTAAAATTCAAGGGAATTTTTTTTAATATTCTTTGGGATTTTACAAGATCACAATTTCTGATGGAACCTAATTCCGAGGCTCGGTGTTCACGGAATCATTTTCCGAAGTTTAGCTCGGGTGCACTCGGTGAACAAACGAGCGGGTTTTTCTAACTTTTGAACCGGTGCTCGGAATTGAAATCTGAGGGCACTGATGAACTCGCAGCGCTGGTGATTGCTTAAGAAGACTCCTTTCTAGAGTTGCGTTTTCTCGGGTTGAATTGTTTAATTAATGTGTGGTATAATAATATAATTGTTTTACAATTATATTTTTCTTTTCTTATTAAGTGGATTAAGTGTTGTGCCACAACACTTTTCCTCTCTCTTATGTGGTTATAACCTTTGTAAGGGAGTTAGGGGTGGGACCCACTTGTTGATAACTACCTTTGAGAGGATTAAGGTGGGGTGGGGCCCAAACGAGCCCCACCATTTCTTTTCTTCTAAGTAACACACACGCACCCCCTATTAATGAAGTCAAACCGTGCGTTTATTCTGGTTAAGAAATGCCTCATTAATTTGGGCGGTTAAATTTTTAATATTAATTCATTGAATTGATTGTTTCTTTTTGAATTTAAAGGGTTGACTCGTGTGTTAATAAAATAAGAGTATTCTTATTTTATTTCGGTTAGAACTTCTTGCGTGGAGAGGATTTGGAGGAAAGCGTTCTTCTTCGAAGAACGTGAAGAACGTGAAGAACGCACCGATCTCCGATGAAGATCGCCAAATCCTCAGAAATCAACGACGCTCCTTCCGCAACGATCCTTCTATTTCATGATGATCCTCTTCTTCCGCGACGGTTAATTCCGCGACGAACTCTCATTCGGCGACAACGTTGAGGTAGGGAATTAATTTGAGAATGATTTTATTCCCTTGATTCATTCTTTCTAAAGAAAACAAAGAACACAGATCAACTTATTATCTAGTTGATCCGTGAACGTTTTCCTGGCGGGTTGGGAATAATTTGTTGCGGGAAGTTGTGGGGGTTTATTTTTATTGTTGATCATGATCTCATCTGTCGCCTTTCTTGGTTTGAATTGGGCCGCCTGTAACACCCCAAGATTTCACAGTGTGTTATTTCTTCAAAATAATTCAATAACTTGCACTACACGCAACACTGAGTTCAATTGCACCATGACTTACCAAAAAAAAGGCATTAAAAGAGGTCATGAATAGTATTAACTAAATTTTAAACTTTATATAATCCTTATAATTTTAGAATCCATATTATGAGTTTCTTAGTCATAATGCAAGAACAGATTCATTTTCAGTATTGCACTTTTATCAACTTTTGATAGTGAAACCTTTTTAAATACAATATTTTAAACTTTTTGACTAAATGGAGACATCAAAAAATTTAAAATGAAACATCCCAAGCTTCCACGGTACGCTTTCCTTTGAATAAAACAGTAGCGTGTGTTGTACGCAACTTCGAGTTCTAACACACCGTAACCAATCAAACTAGCTGTTATGAATAGTAATACCTACTTTTTGAAGTTATATATATTTTATATTTTAAAATGGACTTCATTTTTGGATTCGGAATATCAAATTTAGCCTAAGGTGAAATTTTGGTACTTTTTGGATAACTTTCATATTTTGATGAATAGTGAAAATTACTAAATTTTAATTAAAAACAACTTTTTTAATCAAAATAATTAACAGTGATAAATTATGAATTTGAGTGGTTTTAAAGTATATTTAGAATATATTTTTACTATTTAATATAATGTTGGTCATTGGACATAATTTTACAATTAAACCGAACATAAACAAGTGTCAATATTTTGATAGTTATTATCTCTTAAAAACACGCTTTTTGTTTTGACAGCGGGAATTAATTTTAAATTAATTTCTGCCACTTCTGTGTTTAGAATTTAGGAAAATGGATTCCATATTTGGAATCAGGATGTTCAAATTGTGTAAATAGGTAACTTTTATTTTTAGACATTTTGAATAATTACTGCGGTAAATATTTTATTTACCATGGTTAAGGGTAAATCCGGTAAATAAGGGTTAAAAAAATAATATTATAATAATCCTAAATTACCCTAAAATGTGTCTTAACCCTATTGGTTGATAAATGGTCGACCATGGTCATCTTTGTGTCAATTTTGGGACCCCATGGATCCACTTGTAAGTGATAATGACACTTTATTTTAATTAAGTCAAAATGAATACAAAAATGACACAAGCATATATCTTTTAGAAAAACAATTTTTAAATAGAGTTATATAAGTTGGATTTTAGATTATAAATATTCATTGGAAAGATAAAAAGATTTCCTACATAATGATATTTTATTTATAATTTTTAGACATTAAATAATTTATTTTATTTATGACACAATGATGATGCAGTAATTACTATAATAGTGAAAAATTAAAATAATTGATATTATAAATACCCAAAAAAATATAATATGAAACTTTTAATGAATTAAACTAATTTTATAGGATAATATGATATATTAGGATTGATTTAATTGACTTTTTTCGAAGTAATCAATCTGTTATGAGTTTCACAAAAATCAACTATTGAATAGTGTCAAAATTGACATAAAAGAGTTCTTAAAACAAATATTATATTATTAATTGATATTAAATTCCTAAAAATCTAAGGTTCGTCCAAGAGACTTATATCAGGATAGGTTCATCATTAATGGACCACTTGGGGGTCGCTTGGATGTTTATAGTAAGTTTATTAACCATATTATATAAAAATACAAAGAGACATTGTAAAAGTGAAACTAATTAACTTAGAGTTAATACTTAAAGATAAGGTTAATATAAGTGCCCAAACCTGTCTAAATTCTATTGGTTGAGTGGTTTTCGACCTATCCCCACCTTAACCTTTGAATAATCAACTTTGGATCCTTTAGAAACCGAATATGAATTTAATATAAATTAATATTTCTAGCTTTTCCAAAGGTGCCCCTCACCCCTCTTATAAAAGGGCACTCCTCCTTCTCATTTCTTCACACCTTCAAAGCCTTTTGGTTCGGCCAAACTCTGCCCAAATACTCTCCCAACATCCCTCACTACAACCTAGAGGCCTTAGTTTGATCAGAAAGCCAATCTAAGGAGCCCTTTTGATCAAATCAAAAGGAAGAACCCGAAGAAGAGGTAATGATTTCACCACCCTTTTCTAAGTTCCTTTCTTCTTCCACTTCTTCTTCCTTTGTTCTTACCATCCTAAAATAATAACTCCAGTATCTCACATATACTGTGATGTTATTATAAATATGGTACAACCATATTCAGTATTCTATCCACCCTTTGAATAACATGTCACCATACGTGCGTACGTACGGCTTACCGTCTCCACGTCGTGGTGTAATTGTTATTCAATATATTATTATGTGGATGGGTATAATAATGATCTGCAACTCATGTAAATAATAAATATAACATGTTAATGATTCTGTATATATGATATACCATCCATTTATATATTATTTTAATATCAAAAGAATGATATTGTCGCTCGTGCGTACGTACGGACTACCGTCTCCACGAACGCGATGAGATTCATTCTCCATCGTATCCATTCAAGTATAATTATCATTTGATGATTTAAAAATGATGTTTAAGGACTTGATATCATTTTGGATATGAATAAAATACAACCTATCCTTTACAAACATGTCTTACGTAACAAAACATATAAAAGAAAACAAGTAAGTTAACACCCGAAACGACGATAATTCTAAGATATTATTAACAAATCAATGTTAAAAGATCATATATGATATCATATTAATATATATGATTCTTGTATAATTTAATAACAATTATTTCACCATTATACAGGAGGTTAACCTACCCCAACCAAGGAAAAGTACAAGGTAAGGGTTATTTCACAATCTCTTCCTTATCCGAGGTTGTTTATACGTAATAATCTACTGGGATATCTTTATCATCCACATCCATGTTTCTTAAAAATGTATTTCAAAACATTTTTACTATTTACAAGAATATGGGTTAAAGTCATTTATACCCTTGTTTGACTTTTTATAAGAGGTTTATAAAGGAATCTTTCCGTCGTTTTCAAAACAAGGTCCTTTTTAACCTTTTCGACAGAATTGAGGTAAGAATGTTTTTTTAACTTATACGGCGGGTGCGGTTATTTTACGCCGTTATAAAATCATCAAAGCTTTCCTTACAAGCTTACAAGAATATTTTCAAGAAAATGTTTTATTTTATATGGCTCTTAAATGATTTCAAAAATAGAAAGAGATATTTCTCTAAAAAGTGTTTTGATTTCATCTATGTCAACATCCTTTAATGGATTTTACGCTTATTTGAAGTTGATTTATTATAATACAAAACTTCTATATTGTATTGAAGGTTTTGTGATATTTTTGACTGTGGATGTTCTATTTTATACCATTCATAGTTTATGGTGAAACTATTGACATTTCTTATGCTAGTTTTAATCCGAATGTTTATGTTATATTTCAAACTTTTCTTCAGATGAATGTGCTAAACAAGTATGTTCCGGGTTGGGGACCGGTAAAAGTAAGCCCTCCAGGTTGGGGACTGGTAAAAGTAAGCCCTCCAGGTTGGGGACTGGTTAATGTAAGCCCTCCAGGTTAGGGACTGGTAAAAGTATGCCCTCCGGGTTGGTGTCCGGTTATTAGAGGCACTCCGGGTTGGTGTCCGGTTATTAGAGGCACTCCGGGTTGGTGTCCGGTTATTAGAGGCACTCCGGGTTGGGTTCCGGTTAGAAGTAACCCCTAGGTCTTAGGATGAGGCCTAGACAAAGAAATTAACGTTTAGCATTATGCATTCCAACATTATGAAAGTGGTTATTGATTTTTGCATGTGATTATTCGATTAGTAGAATAACCATGTGAATAAGTAAATGGAATTATTTCATTTTATTTATGCCATACCATGTTGAAAGTTCATATTTAAAAGGCTTTTGTTTTAGTTATACATTGCCTTAAATGTTTATTCTTATTTATGAATGTTTCCGCTATATTGTTATCCTTACTGGGCATTTGAGCTCACCCCTTTTCTATGTTTTATTTTTCCCAGGAAGTGAAGAAGTAAATTATGAATGACCTTGAGGGATATTATATGGGGATATGAGTGTGGATTATGGAGACATTATGTTGTTGTAGTAGTTTTTCATTTTATAATGTAATGTAAAACTTATGAATATATCTAGCATTTTCCAAGGCTACTAAACCAATCGGTCTTTCGAGATTTGATCTTTCTTGTGATCATGCCAATGTTATGTAATAAGGCACCGACTCTAGGAAACTAGGGTCGGGGCGTTACAGTTGGTATCAGAGGAAGTTTAGTACAAACCTTGGAAGCTAGATTTAGATAAACTCTGATTAGAGCACGTAGACCTAAGATGAACTTTGAGGATTAGTGTAGAAGAACTTCCTAGAATTTTGGTATTGTAGAGATTTTGTGAGTTTTCCGAGCAATACATCCCTGTCTGGATACGAGCAGGTAGAGGCGGCTCTGGCACAGATGTACCTAGGGGTAAAACCCGAAAACACCGCTTTGAGCTAGACTCGAACGGGAACTGGTGCACGACAACGGGCCTTGCTGCACTCTTGGTTACGACACTCCCGGGGGATATGCTTAGGATAACTCTCATTTTCTTTACAAATCATTATGAAGGGTTTATGAGTATATACTTCTCAAAGAAAACATTTTTATGATTATGGATTATATCCATAAATAGTTCAATTTATGTTAAGTGTTTTATAAGTATGGGATTATGTATTTTGATTCATAAACTAATCTAGTTTATGCCATTGTTTAGAAATGGCGCCCAGTAGAAGGAATGATAACTCCAGAAATGCACATGATTCAAAGAGAAGGAAGGATCATATCTCTCATGGTCTTAAGCTAGAATTTATAAGAGAAATAGTCTCCCATGTATTATCATCATATGAAGAGATAATATCATGTGTTGATAAGATAAGTAAAGAGATTACTGAGTCCTATGGCTTTGAAGGGAAGCAAGAGAAGAAAAGGATAGAAGAGAGAAAGATGGATAAAGGGAAGAGGGAAAAGAAGAATTTTCCCATATGTGGTAACTGTGGAAAGAAACACCCTGGAACTTTCCTGAAAGGAATGGGAGTTTGTTATAAGTGTGGAGGAAAAGGGCACAAAGTACATGACTGCAAGGGTAAGAAAATGGTTTCAAATGTACAATGCTTCATTTGCAAGGAGTTTGGACACTACGCGAACCTATGTCCCAGTCATCAGACTATGACGCAAATGATGCTATTGGATAATAATCAAGTTATGATACTACCACAGATGAAGAGGAATGATTAGAATTCTTATGTTGATTGAGTGTTGTATCAACAATGTACTTGTTAAAATAATTATGGAGTATATAAGGATTGTACTGCAGTACTATTTCATTAAGAACTTGAGATGGTGTGGAACAAAGAAAAGTGACTCAGTAGCAGGTTAAATGTCTGGAAAATATATGGTTGAGAGAAAGATAAACCATAATATGGTTCTGATACCGAGGTAGTGATTTTAGAATAATACATGATTGATTTGGATAAATTATATTGGATATTCTTGACTACCTTGAAGCTGGTTAATGATTTGTCTATTCCATCATTGTTGGGGTTTAAAACATTTTTGGATTAATGAAGTATATCCAGCATTCTATATGGAATAAGGGAGCATGAATGTAATCAATAAAGATTATGGTAAATCAGGATGTTTCAGTGTATTAAAAGAATACATGATAAAGGTATTCATATGCTATTACGGGGTAAGAAGGATCTACATTATGTTTACCTTCCTTATAAATGTTGGACTGTGAGTTTGGACAGAAATATTTTGGATAGTTCTAAGTCTAGATTAATTTTGGAATTCCATAAAAGGACAACCCGGAGGTCGGGCGGCAACTCGTCGCGTCCGGCAAGGCTGCGAGACTTGGACCCGAAACCGAAGGGCGACAAGGGTGTATCACCTACCACTGGCCCATGAGATGTCCTGGATTAAATAATGTAGTTTTTATTAAAAGATCATGTAGATGAATTATAAATTCGTTTATTTTGGAACCCTATACGAATAGTGTAAATAGAATTTTTTTTACATTCTATTATCTTTTAGAGTGAAAGATGAGTTCGTGGTAGAAATTTATTAATGGATAAAACTCTAATTATAAAGTAAGTATATCTCCTTATGATCTTAGCCAATCTCATAAATAAATTCCTCAATTTTAAGAAAAGCAACTTTGAACAAAAATGTTTTCCTAGATGGTACCTTAAATCATCACTAATTTATGGCTTTGGGATTGTTGGCCTTTTTATAGCCATGTTCTCTACCACTCTCCATCAGATAATTGATGGTAAGATTTTTCTTCCATATCCATATTTTCCTACATGGAACCCTAGTATGTGTTATTTTCGGTAATCTTCATACTTTCGACTCTTTATTTTAAATAAAGGCCTCATTAATTCATTTTTCGATGTGGGATTTCAACTAGGATATTTTGAAATGTCAAAAATGTGTTATCCTAATACCCTATGTTTTGTTGAACCGATGGTATTTCAATTCATCATAGATTGATGAATTTGAGGAACTCAATTTTATACTTGTTTGTGATTGATGACCTCAATCACTACCTATAAATATTTATGTTTTTCCTCCGATTATATGTCTCCAATTTCCACCAATGTTCTCCTAATCGAGATCATAATTTGGTGGTGACCCTTTGATTTCTCTTTTCCTCATATTAAGACTAAATGTTAGTAACCCAATTTCCGATGTGGGTTTTCCCACAAATATATTTTCTACTTTCAACCTTTTATTTTCGAAGAACAATTTCAAATTGCGAGGACGCAATTTATTGAAGGAGGGGAGAATGTAAGACCCCAAGATTTCACAGTGTGTTATTTCTTCAAAATAATTCAATAACTTGCACTACACGCAACACTGAGTTCAATTGCACCATGACTTACCAAAAAAAAAAGGCATTAAAAGAGGTCATGAATAGTATTAACTAAATTTTAAACTTTATATAATCCTTATAATTTTAGAATCCATATTATGAGTTTCTTAGTCATAATGCAAGAACAGATTCATTTTCAGTATTGCACTTTTATCAACTTTTGATAGTGAAACCTTTTTAAATACAATATTTTAAACTTTTTGACTAAATGGAGACATCAAAAAATTTAAAATGAAACATCCCAAGCTTCCACGGTACGCTTTCCTTTGAATAAAACAGTAGCGTGTGTTGTACGCAACTTCGAGTTCTAACACACCGTAACCAATCAAACTAGCTGTTATGAATAGTAATACCTACTTTTTGAAGTTATATATATTTTATATTTTAAAATGGACTTCATTTTTGGATTCGGAATATCAAATTTAGCCTAAGGTGAAATTTTGGTACTTTTTGGATAACTTTCATATTTTGATGAATAGTGAAAATTACTAAATTTTAATTAAAAACAACTTTTTTAATCAAAATAATTAACAGTGATAAATTATGAATTTGAGTGGTTTTAAAGTATATTTAGAATATATTTTTACTATTTAATATAATTTTGGTCATTGGACATAATTTTACAATTAAACCGAACATAAACAAGTGTCAATATTTTGATAGTTATTATCTCTTAAAAACACGCTTTTTGTTTTGACAGCGGGAATTAATTTTAAATTAATTTCTGCCACTTCTGTGTTTAGAATTTAGGAAAATGGATTCCATATTTGGAATCAGGATGTTCAAATTGTGTAAATAGGTAACTTTTATTTTTAGACATTTTGAATAATTACTGCGGTAAATATTTTATTTACCATGGTTAAGGGTAAATCCGGTAAATAAGGGTTAAAAAAATAATATTATAATAATCCTAAATTACCCTAAAACGTGTCTTAACCCTATTGGTTGATAAATGGTCGACCATGGTCATCTTTGTGTCAATTTTGGGACCCCATGGATCCACTTGTAAGTGATAATGACACTTTATTTTAATTAAGTCAAAATGAATACAAAAATGACACAAGCATATATCTTTTAGAAAAACAATTTTTACATAGAGTTATATAAGTTGGATTTTAGATTATAAATATTCATTGGAAAGATAAAAAGATTTCCTACATAATGATATTTTATTTATAATTTTTAGACATTAAATAATTTATTTTATTTATGACACAATGATGATGCAGTAATTACTATAATAGTGAAAAATTAAAATAATTGATATTATAAATACCCAAAAAAATATAATATGAAACTTTTAATGAATTAAACTAATTTTATAGGATAATATGATATATTAGGATTGATTTAATTGACTTTTTTTGAAGTAATCAATCTGTTATGAGTTTCACAAAAATCAACTATTGAATAGTGTCAAAATTGACATAAAAGAGTTCTTAAAACAAATATTATATTATTAATTGATATTAAATTCCTAAAAATCTAAGGTTCGTCCAAGAGACTTATATCAGGATAGGTTCATCATTAATGGACCACTTGGGGGTCGCTTGGATGTTTATAGTAAGTTTATTAACCATATTATATAAAAATACAAAGAGACATTGTAAAAGTGAAACTAATTAACTTAGAGTTAATACTTAAAGATAAGGTTAATATAAGTACCCAAACCTGTCTAAATTCTATTGGTTGAGTGGTTTTCGACCTATCCCCACCTTAACCTTTGAATAATCAACTTTGGAGCCTTTAGAAACCGAATATGAATTTAATATAAATTAATATTTCTAGCTTTTCCAAAGGTGCCCCTCACCCCTCTTATAAAAGGGCACTCCTCCTTCTCATTTCTTCACACCTTCAAAGCCTTTTGGTTCGCCCAAACTCTGCCAAAATACTCTCCCAACATCCCTCACTACAACCTAGAGGCCTTAGTTTGATCAGAAAGCCAATCTAAGGAGCCCTTTTGATCAAATCAAAAGGAAGAACCCGAAGAAGAGGTAATGATTTCACCACCCTTTTCTAAGTTCCTTTCTTCTTCCACTTCTTCTTCCTTTGTTCTTACCATCCTAAAATAATAACTCCAGTATCTCACATATACTGTGATGTTATTATAAATATGGTACAACCATATTCAGTATTCTATCCACCCTTTGAATAACATGTCACCATACGTGCGTACGTACGGCTTACCGTCTCCACGTCGTGGTGTAATTGTTATTCAATATATTATTATGTGGATGGGTATAATAATGATCTGCAACTCATGTAAATAATAAATATAACATGTTAATGATTCTGTATATATGATATACCATCCATTTATATATTATTTTAATATCAAAAGAATGATATTGTCGCTCGTGCGTACGTACGGACTACCGTCTCCACGAACGCGATGAGATTCATTCTCCATCTTATCCATTCAAGTATAATTATCATTTGATGATTTAAAAATGATGTTTAAGGACTTGATATCATTTTGGATATGAATAAAATACAACCTATCCTTTACAAACATGTCTTACGTAACAAAACATATAAAAGAAAACAAGTAAGTTAACACCCGAAACGACGATAATTCTAAGATATTATTAACAAATCAATGTTAAAAGATAATATATGATATCATATTAATATATATGATTCTTGTATAATTTAATAACAATTATTTCACCATTATACAGGAGGTTAACCTACCCCAACCAAGGAAAAGTACAAGGTAAGGGTTATTTCACAATCTCTTCCTTATCCGAGGTTGTTTATACGTAATAATCTACTGGGATATCTTTATCATCCACATCCATGTTTCTTAAAAATGTATTTCAAAACATTTTTACTATTTACAAGAATATGGGTTAATGTCATTTATACCCTTGTTTGACTTTTTATAAGAGGTTTATAAAGGAATCTTTCCGTCGTTTTCAAAACAAGGTCCTTTTTAACCTTTTCGACAGAATTGAGGTAAGAATGTTTTTTTAACTTATACGGCGGGTGCGGTTATTTTACGCCGTTATAAAATCGTCAAAGCTTTCCTTACAAGCTTACAAGAATATTTTCAAGAAAATGTTTTATTTTATATGGCTCTTAAATGATTTCAAAAATAGAAAGAGATATTTCTCTAAAAAGTGTTTTGATTTCATCTATGTCAACATCCTTTAATGGATTTTACGCTTATTTGAAGTTGATTTATTATAATACAAAACTTCTATATTGTATTGAAGGTTTTGTGATATTTTTGACTGTGGATGTTCTATTTTATACCATTCATAGTTTATGGTGAAACTATTGACATTTCTTATGCTAGTTTTAATCCGAATGTTTATGTTATATTTCAAACTTTTCTTCAGATGAATGTGCTAAACAAGTATGTTCCGGGTTGGGGACCGGTAAAAGTAAGCCCTCCAGGTTGGGGACTGGTAAAAGTAAGCCCTCCAGGTTGGGGACTGGTTAAAGTAAGCCCTCCAGGTTAGGGACTGGTAAAAGTATGCCCTCCGGGTTGGTGTCCGGTTATTAGAGGCACTCCGGGTTGGTGTCCGGTTATTAGAGGCACTCCGGGTTGGTGTCCGGTTATTAGAGGCACTCCGGGTTGGGTTCTGGTTAGAAGTAACCCCTAGGTCTTGGGATGAGGCCTAGACAAAGAAATTAACGTTTAGCATTATGCATTCCAACATTATGAAAGTGGTTATTGATTTTTGCATGTGATTATTCGATTAGTAGAATAACCATGTGAATAAGTAAATGGCATTATTTCATTTTATTTATGCCATACCATGTTGAAAGTTCATATTTAAAAGGCTTTTCTTTTAGTTATACATTGCCTTAAATGTTTATTCTTATTTATGAATGTTTCCGCTATATTGTTATCCTTACTGGGCATTTGAGCTCACCCCTTTTCTATGTTTTATTTTTCCCAGGAAGTGAAGAAGTAAATTATGAATGACCTTGAGGGATATTATATGGGGATATGAGTGTGGATTATGGAGACATTATGTTGTTGTAGTAGTTTTTCATTTTATAATGTAATGTAAAACTTATGAATATATCTGGCATTTTCCAAGGCTACTAAACCAATCGGTCTTTCGAGATTTGATCTTTCTTGTGATCATGCCAATGTTATGTAATAAGGCACCGACTCTAGGCAACTAGGGTCGGGGCGTTACACCGCCTGTTATCATAATAATGGGAGGAGGTCGGACCGCACGAACAGGACCGACCCTCTTCCCCCCTTGTTTGTTTGAATTTTTTGCGGCACGTGAAAGGAAGCGCGGTGCCGTTGCACCGCGCGAAAACGAGAAAGAACGCGGCGAAGAAGCGCGGCGCCGTCGCAATGCGCCGTTGAGGCCGAACGAAACCGCGGGCAGAGTCGGTGCCACAGAGGCGATTCGAAGACCCCGCAGTTTGTTGTCGAAGTGCAGATCGACGGACGATGGTGAGGTGGTTCGCGAAGGCGTTTTGAAGTTGTCGTAGTAAAGGTCGGGTCCCAGGAGGACTGTTGGGGAAAGAGGCGAGCAAAATGGACCACCGGAGCACGTCCGGTGGTCCGCCGAAGACTCCGCCGGCGCGCTGCTAGGAAGAGCCATTGCGGCTGAAGCCACTGCGGCAGGCCGAACGTCCCGTGACTATGCGGGACCGGAGAGGCAGGACGTGGTGATCGGTCGCGTCCGGTGACAAGGGGCGGCCCCACGCGGGGCTGCGGTTAGCGAAGCAAGCAGGGGGTAGCGCCCCCCCCCCCCCACGTCTCAATGCTCGGCAGGTTCGGCCGAGCCTCCAAGCCGGTGCGCCAGCGCGCCGCGCGGCCAGACCGGACCGCCCGGGCTGGGCTGCGCCACCCGGGCCGGGTCGACCTGGGGGGAGGGGGGGCGGCCCGGCCGGGCCGAGACCCCCCATTTCGGATTGTTGCCGTTCAAAATCTCATAACTTGGGCTACATAACTCTGATCGACGCACCGTTAGTTGCAATGTGATCATTGGATCGAGGCGGTCATTTCGGTAAATTACACTCAAGGTTTCAGAGAACTTTGGGTTCGGACGGGTTGGTTCGGATACGAAACCAACCGGGCCCTCAGAGCGAAAACACTTATATCTTGAGTTCCAGGCGTCCGATTGACACACCATCTGTCTCGTTGAATTCCTATTGATGAGAAAGAACTTTTGGATTACTCTGCTTGAGGTTGGGACGCCGTCGGAGTGCGGTCGGGTTGGTTCGCTCACGAAACCAACCGGGCCCCTAGAACGAAAAAGCCAATAACTCACAGACAGGGCGTCCAATTGACGCGCCGTCTGTCTCGTTGAATTTCTCTTAATGAGACAGAAATTTTGGCTTACTCCGCTCGAGGTTTGGATGTCGTCGGAGTGCGTTCGGGTTGGTTCGCTCACGAAACCAACCGGGCCCCTGGAACGAAAAAGCCAATAACTCACAGACCGGGAATCCGATTGACATGTCATCTGTCTCGTTGAATTCCTCTTGATGAGGCGGAACTTTTGGCATACTTCTACCATGTTTTGGATGCAGTTGGAGTATGGACGGGTTGGATAGTACCCGAAATCCAACCAGGCCTCTAGAATGGAAAAGATGATAACTTTCAGACTAGACGTCCGTTTGACGAACCGTCAATGGCGTTGGTGATCACGTGGAAAAACGGTCCCTCTGAGTATACCCTATGAGAGTTCGGGTTATAGTTGAGATACGGCCGGGTTGGTTCGCAGACAAAACCAACTGGGCCCCGGGGACGAAGAGGCTAGTAACTCACAGACCAAGCGTCTAATTGACACGCCGTCTCTTGCTTTGAGACCCCTGTGATGAGGCGGTCCTTTGAGATATTTCTTCATGGAACTTTGAGATACTTGGAGTATAGACCTGTAGCTTGTAGAGCGGACCCTCCCAGAGACAAGAGTGTGGAGTACGAAGACCGTGTAGCCGACTGAGACCTGACGACTGCTTGAACGAATCGACTTGGGGTGAGTCGACTAGCCCAGTGGACGAAGCACGACATTGTTTGGGTGCCGACCCATGGAGGACGGGGCACTACCTGTGTGATAGAGCAGACCCACGGTACTCGTCCGGAGAGTACATCTGCAGGCTATTAGGGGGTGTGCACTAATGTGTTTGGGTGGAATACCCCGGCGGGAAGCACTACTGTGTTTGGGTGGCTAGCCCGCGGTACTCGACAGGAGGAGTACCTCAGCAGTCTTAGGTTAGTGAGCAGTACCTCAGAGTCATGACAGGACCACTGTACACTCCAAAGACGGGACTCTTCAGCAGTTACAGTTTTGATAATAAAAATCCTGGTTTGAGATGAATCTTTGACCTTTGTGTTTACCTCTTGATTGATATGGTTCACTTGATAACTTAGGTATATGTATGGGCATATAACTGGGTAGTGGTTATCCGTTGATTTCATAATCTTGTGTTTCCTCATGATTGAGATGGGTTACTTGATAACTTAGGTATTTGTATGGGCATATACCTATGTAGAGGTTATCTGTTGAGATCATCTTTGTGGTTATCTTTGTTGGTTTTAGTGAGACATTGAGGGTATCGGGGACCCTATTGAGTATCGTTATACTCACCCCTGCACGGGCTATGCCCGCACCTCATTGTTTTGGATGCAGATGACGGGCAGTGCTGACGGAGGCCGAGTGTTCGAGGACTGGACGGTACCCAGAGGTGGACCGCCCGACGAGTCAGTATCTGGAGGCGGACTTCACGGCGAGATGACACTCGGAGGGGGTTGACAGGTGAGAACGTTGAGGAGCTGTGCTATCTGTACCTACCCTTCAGGTAGGATCCGTGGTGGACGATCCAGGAGCTGTGCTAGCTGTACCTACCCTTCAGGTAGGATCCGAGGAGGACGACCCAGTAGCCGCTTCCATTCTTCCAGCTGTTGTATTTTTTTGTTGTACTTTTGTTCAGTTTTAGCTGTACTTTCAGTTGGGTTTGTATTCTGGCCCATTAACTTTTTAGCACTTTCTTTTGTACTTAGTGTTTTAGTTCCGCTTGTACTCTGTGGTGTTTTGTTTACTTTTATAAAGGCAATGCCTTCCCAGTTATCGAGATTTACGCCTTTGGTGGTAGTCGCCAGCCCCTGGCCTATGGAATGCAGGCTTGGGGTAGTCACGACATGGGCCCCGAGGACAGGTCGTGACATTGACATTGGGAAATTTTGGAAGTTTTTTATGGGGTATGATTTTATTATAAAACTAATATTTATGGACTTTCCAAAAGTGCCTCTAACCTCAATTATAAAAGGACCCCCTACCTCACCTATTAACTTTACTTTGAGCCTTAATTCTCATTGATTCCCTAAAAGTTTCCATTATAAACTTTCCTAGTTATATTCTATAGGTTTTGGACTTCTTAAAAGACCAACTCTAGGGCTATAAGGGGAGATTTAGAGGAAGAACTTCAAAATGGAGATAATCTTCTCTACCGATTCTTTCAAAATTCATTCTTCTTAGACATCATCTTCACTAGTTGTTTCATTATAAATTAATAACTCCAGTATCACTAATATTATGAGTTTTTATTTTTACAATGAAACATTAATATTATAATTACTATCCATCCTACAAAGAATGAAATCACCACAGATGCACACGTATAGCTTACCGTCTCCACACCGCAGGGTAATTTGTTTTTCACCATTACCAATTTTGGATAGTTATAATGATTGAAATAATAACTATATATAAATATTGTAATAGTATATTTATTCTGAAATATTATACAACATCCACTTCATTACCATTTAATAATTATAGTAATGATATCGTCAGTTGTGTGAACGTATGACCTACCGTATCAACAATAAGATGCAAATAATTCATCATGATATTCATTAAAGAGTGACTATATAAATGTATAGAATAAATAAATATGTATATTTTAATTTCATACCATTTTTCAATGATGATCATATAATGATAACTAGAAGTTATTTAAAAAAACCTACATATGAAATTGAAGCAGTTAATACCTGAATATTAAGTAATAATGAAATTTTAATAACAAATGGAATATTATATGATCATATATGATATAATAAAAATTACTATGATTCAATAATAAGTCAATGAAATTATTTAAATCATTATAATGGATGTTTGGATACATATAAAGAATATTATACCAACCATAAGAGATAATTTTTCCTTCTCATTATTATCCATGATTTTTTATTTCTAAGTATTTAAAGGGGTATATTTATAATCCCCATCTATGATTCATAAATATGTAATATTATTTATATTCTTATACCATTTTTTAATTTCAATTTTACACATTGGTGAATTTTAATTAAAAGTTATGAAAGGAATCTTTTTTCAATATTCAATATGAGGTAATTTTTTGACATTTCTGAAAAAAGTATGAGGAAAATGTTTTTTTAACTTATTCGGTACTAACAAATTATTTTTTCATAACACCTTATTTACATGAATCGTCTCTTATAAGATTTAAATTTTATTTTCAAATAAATTATTTTATTTTAATATTTTGTGTAATTTTAAGAGGAGAGAATGTATTTAAAGAAGAAAGGATAATTTCCTCAAGAAATAATTTCAAGTTTTATATCTAAATTATTTTCCATTAAAGATGGAATTTTTTAATTGGGTTATGTTTCAATAATAATATACTTATAGTTCATATGATATAATTATTTTTATGATGGAATTATATTTATGAAATTCAGTTGTTTACCCTGGATAATGTTATGGTGGAATGATGTTTAATGAAACCCATTTTATTACTTAGGATATGATGAATGATTTAGGTTATTGTGGAATATGTAAGAATGATTTCAATATGAGATGGGTGAGAAATATATATCTCTCTTATGAATTTTTTAAAGATTTTTATCTCCAAAAATAGACATGGATGGGAAAGGAAATGATCTAGATTCAGTAAAATAGTACTAGAACGAGGAGTGCACTTAGTTCAATAATAGACTTTATCCGCTATGATGTTCTTGGAAATGAGGCTTGAATAATATGAAAAACATCAATTTGGTTCTGTGTATGAAAAAAACATCACGTATTATGTTATGAATTTTGGGAGTATGTTAATTTATTCTTATATGCATTCATGATTTATCCCATGTCCTGATATCACGATCTTTCATATGCAGGATACGATTTTCAATGGTTATGGCCTTTATGTCTTATGATTATGCTAGGATTAATGTCTCACTATTTTACCTTTACTAAGAATTTGAGCTCACCCTTTCATATATTTCTTTTACCCATGTCTTCAATAAGGATATTCATTTAGATATGTCCATAGGGGTGTAGTTATGAGGAAATAAGTGGGAGACAATGAAGATGTATTATAAACCTAGTGTTTATGTTTCCCAGTTTCTAAAGACACTATACGTATACGGTCCTATCAATGATTTGATATATTTTGTAATGAATATTATTTAACATTGAATTAATATAAATGTATTTAAATTACTGTTTATTATTAATAAGTTGGAAAAAATTGGATTACTTCATAATCAATATTTAGAAAAGAAGTTCCATACCACTTGGGACCCTTTTACACTCTTGTTTCCTTGATGTGATAATTGTGTTGGAATTGTTTGTTTTACAAACTTGAATGTGTTCTAATGTGGGTGTGTGTGTCCCATGAGACCCATATTTGAGGATTATTTCATTGTTTATTCTATTGTATATTAATATAACATGTTTTACAAGATCACGTGTATTATATATTTCTACTAATTCTCATGATTAAATGAAATTATATTTCTTAAAATGTTATAGAATTTTATGTGTCATCACCATTATTTTAGAGAAACTTATTTGGTATTTAGAATATTTGGACGATCCTGGTATGGTTATCCCATACAGGGGGAGTTAACATGAAATTTGATATTGACAAAGATGAACTTAAACATAGGGTAGAGGCGTGGTGATCTTGAGGGTGAAACCTTGGCAATGACATTGGGTGTACAATGGCTCTATAGCTTGACATGAGGCACTGAGAGTATACGATGAACATGAGGAATTATGTAAAAACCTAAGATATATTATGATAAATCATATCCATATTTTCATTAATTTTATTTTTTAGAGTTATATTCTATAATAGAATATTAAGAAGTGTTTCATTCAAGGGAAGTAGATTAATTTATAACCAAATTGGGTTTTCATGTATAGTTTATTTAAAATAATGATTTTAAAATTATTGAAATTTAATTTAAAAAATTATCTACATATTTTAAATTATATATTCAAAATTATCTTTGGATGGATTTCATAGAATTTTTTTAGAAGTTTGTTTTTTCAAGCAATAATGTTTAATACTAATTTTTATCAAAATCTCTTTATTCTTTTCTAGTATTTATGAAGTAAAAATATATTTTTTATTAGTTTTAAAATTTAAATATATCCTTTTTATTCATAAAAATCCATTTTCCATTAGTAATTATTTTAAAACATGAATTTGGTATAAAAACACATATATACTTAAAAAATCATTTTTCTAAAAAAATAATTTTCATCACATTTTTTGTGTTTAATTTTAAATTAAATTATTCCAATTATTTAAATTTCATCTTGAAAAATTTATTTCAAATTTGGAATTCGGAGGGCCCACTTTGTTAAATTGTTACCCTTTATAATTTTCATTACGAATAGTAAACATCGAATATTCTGTTACCATGGTAAAGTATGGTAATTAATGGTAAAAAAATGTGATAAGGAATAAAATGTATCCCTAACAATTGAATTAGTTTTATTTGACTATTATATTTAATATATAATCATAAAAAATCAAATATATGACCTTTTGTTTCCATTTGTCTATGATTTTAGTCTTTATAATATTTTATATAAAGAAAAGATAAAAATATATATCTCATTGTTTTAGTTTCATTTAATTTTTTACATATGGATAAAAAAATTATTTTTGGTTCTAAATGTTAACATTAAATATAATGTATTTTCATTAATCATTCTATTTTATTTTAAATTTTTAGTGACAACATAATTACCTTAATTTCTTACTTAAAGATGAAGATATATTTATTTAATTGAATGTAAAACAATATAAATGTTTTAAAAATATGGAATGTAATAAAATAAGAATGATATATTGCGTTCCACAAATTTTATAAAAAAATATAACATGTGAGGGAGGTTTTAATGTATTTCATTATAATTCCTTTGACTTCATGATATTTTCAATGTAAAACTAGACGAATAGTTCAAAAAAATGTCTTTAATGACATTTCATAATAAATTTTATATTATTAATTGATTTAAAAATACTAAAAATCATATCATTTTCTAATTGAATAATATATGGTTTAAAATTTCAACCAAGGTCCATTATTTAACCAATTTTACTTTTATAATAAAAAGTTTAACCCCAAAAGGGAAAAAACAATGATATTATTATAATTGTCAAAAGGGTTATCATAAGGGTAAAAAACACAAGAGTATGAATATATTAATTTTTTTCCAAATTATATTATATGAGAATATTTTGGCTCATAAACATCTTGGATTATAATATTATTGATTTGGATCTATGTTTAATTGGAAAATTAATTTATATTAATTTAATACTTTAATAAATTCCATGAGCTCTCTTCCCCTCTCTTAGAAAAGGGAACCCCCTCTCCTCTTTTAATTACACTAAAAAAATGGTTTATAAAATACCTTCCCAAATAACATCTTAACATAACTTTATGTATCCTAGATTCCTTGGTTTGATCATAAACCAACATAATAATTCTTTTAGTGTAAACCTAAAGAGATTTTCCGAAGAAGTGGTATAAGTTATTAATGAAGTTTTTTTATTTTACTTATTATTATACCTAATTAAAAAATTGTTAAATTATTTTGAGAAATATAAATAAGTATATTTAATATATTTTGTTGTTTTTAGTTGATTTCATGACCTATATCCATTTACTATTCCATTAAATGGGAACATAAACAATCGGTCGTGTGTACAGAGGACTACTACCTCGTGAAATGATGTAATTCATTTTCCTTCATCACCTACCAAACTTGTTATAATGAAAGATTAAATATATATATATATATATATGTTATTAATGAAGTATCTATATTTTTATATAATTAATATATCATCAATTTTCTTACCATTTAGTTAACTAAAAATGGTAACGCCATTCATATGTACATGTTGACTACTACCTCCATAAAGCAATATGATTCATTTTTAATCACCCCATAACTTGGATGATGATATATAAGTTTTTTAAAAAAAAATATTTTATTTATGATATTATTTACAATTTATGTAGTGAAAATAATACTTAACTTATTTCCATAATCATCTTTCAAAAATGGAAACGTTACTCATGCATACGTATGACCTACAATTGCAATGATTGCAACATAGTTAATTTATCATAGAAATATTTTGTTATTGGTATTAAAAATATAAATCATGTAAAAATGAAATTTATATCACTATTATTATTCTTTAGATGATGTGATAATGATCACAAAGACCATAGTTAACCTATAAATGTCATCTTGGACATATGCGCCGAATATCATCAAAACTTCGACGATAAATTTAATTGATTATAACTTGTTAAAAGGAACAATTAACCTGAAAAAGTTTCTAAAGAAATTAAATAATAAAATTATTTTTATTTTTAAGGGATATTTTGTACGTACATGACTCGTCCAGCTCGAGGAAATATACACTTTTCATTAAAAAATTTATTTCAATGGTTTTAAATGATTATTTTCTGAATATTCTTCTTTCATGTGAATTTATTTAAAATTATTTTATAGATACATTTATATGTTAAATAATTACTTATAATTAAAATTTTATGTTACATTTTTACTTTATTTTAAATTTTCTCAAAATGTATATTTTTCTATATTTTATATACATTGTTTTGAAAAAAAGATAAAATGAATGTTTTATTTCAATGCATACATGGTCAATGGTTTTTCCCTTCTTCATAACTATTATTTGAATTTTGAATTCCATTATAATATTTCAAGTTTTTTTTCAAAGAGAATCCCGCCTTATATATGTTTCAATTATTTTCTGAAAAAAAATTAAATGGAATTGATATTTTAATATCCCCAAATGTTTCATTATGGGTGAAAAGAATATTTTTATAAGTGTAATAAAGGAAATGAAAGATTTAATGTTTTCTGATTATGTTATGGTTACAGGGAATTTATTATTATTATGAGTGGTTACACTATAAAAAAATATGGGCAGTTACATTATTAACCAATGATGGTTTGATCTATTGTAAACCAAGAATGGATGAGACTGTTATTACCCTATAATGATTTGTGTTCTCCAGAGAATTGTGGATGTAGAATATATTGGTTATTATGTTTATAATAATTATATGCAAAATGATGTCCCATGTAACCTATTGGATTTATTTATACATTATATGGTTTCAGATAAATTTCATGATTTCACAGGTTAAGATAATGAGATTATGTTTAAAATAAATTATTTTATAATTTTAAGAGTGATATGTATAACATTGTAAAAAGGTTTTCATGAATTGCTCATGACTTAGAATAAACATTTGAGAGTTTTATTTTTTCCTTTATTTTTTCTCAGGCAATGGTTTATGACAGGATTTTGGTAGAGAATCTGATTTCTTCGGTTATACAATATCTATTTTGAACCTAATGTTAATTTTAGAAAAAGACGTTTTTATAAGTACTCAATGACTACTATGTTTCTTTTTTATTTATTAGTATGTTCCATACTATGATTTTTATGCTCAAACTGAATTTCAAAATAATTTCAATAAGTTTTTAAGGATTAGTTTGGATAATTATGAGTTATATATGAAAATTGTGAAGTTGTGTCATGAAAAGAAATATTGTTATAATATAAAAGTTCTACTTTCTAAAAAATGGATACTAAGTGGAAGTGGAAACTTTGTGATATAATATATATTTATGTAAGGATGATGAATTAATTATTTAAATCTCTAATCCTAAATGATTTTTAGTATCAAAGAAAATTAGTTATTGTATAAAGAAAAAATATAATTTATTTCATAAGTACGAGTCCATATAGTTGGCATTAGAGAAATGGTTTAGATAAATTTAGAGATTATGATAGCGTATGTAACATTAAGGGTCACACAAGAATTTTTATTTTTGTTCCTATTTTTTGATTTGTCTTTTGTACTTAGGTTTGGCTCTATTTTTGGGTATGATGTGTTTAAATTTTGAGTTTTGGATGTTTTTCTATTGGAATACGGTTTGCAAACAGTTTTGGTAAATCATGTGGCATGATCTTGGAAAACATGCAAGACATTAAATACTTTTGGTTGTGGAATCATGGATCATTCATGGTTATTAAAATAGTTCTTAAAGCATGTGGGAATCCACTTACTTATGACCGAACCATTCTTCATGGTTGGAGGAAAATTTTCAAATGGTGTAGCCAAGCCTTGTAGGTGTCTAGGTGTGTCCAGTTAGAGGTGCATGGTTTGGTAAATTGTGTGGCCAAATATTATGAGCTACCCAAATATTTTTTTTTGAAATTCCAACTCTAACCCTTTTTGGATTTTAACCTAGAATTCCCCATTTATCCTCTCATTGTTTTGTGCGACCCAAAGGGTTTCCCCCTTATTCTACAACCTTCATCATCCATCATATGTTATAGATTTAATATTTCATTAATGTTTCTGGCTACGTCATCAAGGTAAATCTACCCATCTCTTCTCCCTGTTCCTATTTCATCAATTTCACCATGATATCTTATTATTCCTAGGTCAAGTGAATCTTGGGTTTGTGTCTCCCTTGGTTCATATTGGGGGTTTTTTGTTTAGGGTTCCTATTCATAGATCTTGTCTTTTAGAACCCCCATATATGATAAATAAGGATTTGCGATAATTGCTTTTATAATTTTTTTCACCTACCTTATAAAATAAATAACAATTTATGATCTTTGGAATATTTTTGTGTGTGTGTGTAAAGTGGTTATTTAAATCTTTTTGTGATAAATACTATTGTTTTGGTTATATTGTGCACACCAAGTGTTTGAAAAAAATTAATTATATTTTATGAATGTTTTGTGATATCTAAAGTATAGATCAACTTTTTCAATATAGTTGTGGATTGTGAAATGATTAATTGGGTTCCTTATATGGTTTTTTAAAGTGGTTTTTTATTTAAAAAATACGTGTCCCCGGATTTTGCAAATGGGTTGGAACGTGATGGTGATAAATTGATAGTTTGGTTTTTTTAATGAAGATGGATTGGTTGATAAATGTGGTGTGGGTATATAAAATGTATTTCTCTAAAATGGGGTTGATATTGAAAATAGTGTGTTTACACCTCTTTTGAAAGGATGATTTTAGGTTATTTTAAATGTGATGGATTTGGGAAAGGAGTTTGTGTCCTGTTTGGAAATTTGGTTAATGTGGTGAATGTGTTTATTATAAAAACCTCAATTTGGTGATCCTCTATCTTTGTTTATGTTTAACAGATGATATTTCCTCATTATGGAATAAATTTGATCCATTAAGATAATGGGAGATCCTCCACATGGACTCCATTGAGATATATTTGTTATATGGAATGGGATTGAACCTTGGGGTGATTCAGGTGAAACCTGTTTGTTAGTGATTAAATATGTGTTTTTGATTGGATTCTCAACTGACATCGGTTGGATCACCATTTTCTATACTCTTGACGTGGATAAGAATTCAAATCTATTGAATTTTATAATAATTAATGCTACACTAGTTAGGTTATGCACTATCTAGGGGCCCATAGAATGGGTATATTTATTATTATTTATATGGGATTGGGCCCCTCTGTCCGCTCTATGCGAGGTTTGGCTGAGTGTGTTAAGGAGCTTTTATGTCATCGAGTGAGGCATGCTTTTTTGGGATGAATGAACATGAATTTTTTTTTCTGGTTTATTAACGATCTCTTTGGTTCCTTCCATGTATATTGTAACTATGTTACTCAAAATGGATGATTGAGATGCATGATTGGTTGGCTACTATTATGTGATATTTTTTATATCTCCCTTGTTGTATAATTGTTGTTCATGTTTCTTTGATCTATGTGTCTTATTACTAAAGATGATAAATTATTTTTCTAGTGTTCATTGATAATGTTTTGAAAAATGCATTACACATTCATTCAACCTTTATCTTTAATGTAATAAAGGTTTATTCTTGAAAAAAAGTGTGGTTTCTAATGGAAATTTGGAAATTAACTATGATTTAATTTAAAGTGACGAAGTTTGTGAAAAAATATATCCTCTATATATTTTATTTCAAACATGAAGTGGATATTTCATTTCTTTTAGAGGAAATGAATTGGAAATAGATTTTTTGGGCATGCCTACTATGTTTTAATACTCACACCAATGTTTTCTTATTATTTTTAGCTTGTGGGTATCATCATGGACTTAATCACCGTATATAACCATTTGTCCTGGTGTTGGAGAATGACCCTCGACATTACATAGAGATATTGTGTTGATATGATCAATTGAGTTTGGTAGTATTGATTTGTTTTATATTTTAGACTTCTAAAAGATGCTCAGTTTAATTATGTATTCTTCTTAGGATTCTCTATTTTTTCCCTCTATTTAGTTAATTTATTTATATTGGGTAAAACCATCCCCTCTTATTTCTATTTTTATTCTTGACACTAGTTTCCAACCTGTGGAGATCAGGAATGCTCTTCAGGCCATGTCACAGATTGGCTTGAGTTACCAATGCAGGGTCAAACTAGGTTGGGTCTTGAAAAAATTGCATCAGAGTATGTTGAATCTTTAGAGGAACTTTCTTTTTAGAGTTCCCTTAATTAATTGGGGTTGTCATGATAGATGGAGTAGGACTATCATAACTTGTGGTGAATGTTTGGGGGAGTGTCTATACAACACATTCTAGACTGAACGTTGAGTTTCTTTGAGTAGTCTGTTTTTGTTATGGTCTTTGCTTTTTGATTGTTTTTTATGGGTGATATGAAAAGGGATTTGGGATAGTGGTATTAGTGATCTAATAGGGACTAGAAATCCATGTTGATCCAGAGACATGTTCCTAGAATGATATTTATGATGGTGGTGTGTTTGGTATATAAATTCCAACCATATGGCCATGTAACCCATCAAAAGTAGTTTCCCCATTTGAGTTACTTATATTTATTTGTGTTTTTGGGATTTAGTTTGGGAAATAATTTTTGGAATTGTGAATGCTAGATTTTGAAGTGGAAATGGTTTGACTTTGGGAAAATGGAATGATTATTCTTAGTTTTATTTTGAATGAAATTCGTTGAAAAGACATATTTTGTTATGGAACATTTTATAAATGAAATTTAGTGGGTTTTTAATCAAATGGATTTGGTTGAATAGGTTTTTTTTCTGGTGAAAATGTTTTCAATGGTTTGAGTTGGGATTTTTAATAGAATAAAAAGGATTGATGAGTGGAGTTTCAAAATCATTTATGATTGGTGGTTGGTGATGTTTTGAAAAGATTTATATATTTTTTGAAATATGAAGAGGGTTGAGTATGTGTAAACATGTGTGGAATGTTTGATTTGAATAAATGGAAATATTTTGTTTCGGCATCTGGTACCTCATTGGGTTATCACATGAATGGATGTGTGTTGAACGTCTATGGATGATTACATGGATGGGTTATTTCCTAGTATGGCATGAGTTTATGGTGCCCTAGGTGGCACGAGAATGTGCATATGAGTGGGACTCTAAGTAATACCATTACTCTGTGTTAAAATTAACTATGTTTGTTCTCATTTTGAGAATTTTTTTTAAGAGGAATGTTTTCATTTTTAATTGCCAATGGTTGTTGGGATTTTTACCACATGTTTTTGGAATGATGCTGGTGCGGTGTTTTGTGTTTGAGGAATATTCTTGATGAGTTGGCTTTGGATGATCTCTTAGATTTATTTTTTAAGGTGTTTTGAGTTTGAGGAATATTCTTGATGAGTTATATTTTATTGATCTCTTAGATTTATTATTTCCCAGTGTTGCCCCCGGAGAGATTTGATTGATGTTCGAGGTAGAGATATGGGTCAATCCTCATTAACATGATTTCAAATTGAGTAACCTATGGATTTAAGTCTTGGGTTTCGAAAGCTAATTCCAAAGCTCTTTTACGGTCAGGAGGATCCTCTGGAAGAGAATTGAGTGTGAAAGATTGAAGGGAACTTTACCTCAATGAGTTTCCTGTTTTTTTGAAGGTTCAGTATGCTACATTAATGATTGAATGCTATCCCTAGAATTGGTGGAAGTCAGACTCTGGTAATAAGCCTCAGTAATATCTAAATTGTGAGTTCTCCAAGGATTCATTAAGATGATGAATCCTCTATGAGAGGAATAAGGTAAGAAAGGGAATGGAGAAGCGCTGTCTCGAAAGGGGTGATGGAAAGTATTATATTTATATCATGGTTTTTATGGAGCTAGTTCCATATGATAGAGGTATGTTGTGGATGATTCCTTGAAGGCTATAGATTTTTAGTGTGGGATTCATCATAATATATAGTCGATGGTTTTGGAGTTGAATATAAATTTATTTTATAACATGATGTAGAAATACATTCCTTTTGAAGATGTGACTCTAGGGTTCATGAGGTAGTACTTCCTCCTTCATTTCTAATAAGTGGTGCAAGAAATTATAATAAATAAGTGGGGATGAAGCTAGAAGCTGTTAGAGATGGTTGTGGAATGAAAAGTCACAAAGATATTTCTTCATATTTTTCTAGACGTGGAATTGTGTTTTTTCATTATTGTGGCAAACCAGATTATAAGAAGTTGTCATGTCCAAGTGAACCAAAGACATGCCATTCTTATGGGCACCCAAAAAAATTTCAATAGTATTATCTTGGTGTTTTTAGAAAGCGATGTGGATCCAGTTCATAGGAGTGTAGTTTTTTGGTTTTGTTTAATGTCTATTTTCTTGTAATGTTTCATTATGTTGGGGTGGTTGTTCCCAGTGGTGTTATATTTTTTTATGTAAGATGATGTTTTGGATCTCTGGAGAACTCCAATTTTTATGCAAGTGTGTTCTTCTATTGGAAATTATAAATTTTTCTCAATTCTAAATGTAGTACTCTCCTCTGTGTATCTTTTAAATTCATTTATTAGTGATCATAAATTTATATATTCTATTGTTGTGTTTGGAGATGCTTCAAACATAAGGGATCCCACTATTGTACCTAGAGTGAAGCTCACGTTTAGTCAAGAAATCCTAGGTCATCGGGTGACTATGGTATTATTTCATCCTATGTGTGGGAATGAAGGAAGTTTAAGGTTATCTATTGTAGTTTTCCTTATTTCACTTTAATTTCACCTTAGCATGAGCTTCATTCTTTAGGGACCCTGTGATGGGGGTTGTTGGTCCATGTGGGAAAGGTCTGTGTTGTTTCATGTTAATTTTTCAATGTTGGCATGTGTCATTGTTTTAAGATAGTTAGTTTCGGATAGTCGAAGACCCTCCATGTGTCTCACTATGGTTTTTATGAATATAACCAATGTAATTTTTTCTTATGGTGTGGAGCCCCTTCAGACCTCCCATGTCAAGGATTCGATTTGGTTTTGTTATGGTGTTGGTCTAGTATTATGTGGATTCCTTGATATTGTTTATTTCTAGTTATTTCTTATTTGGGTGAATGTTGGGATCTCTTTGAAGCATTTCTAGTGGTCCTGTTCAAAGTAAGGTTTTGGATGTTTTGGATCAAGCACCAATTGATTCTTGATAATTTGTTTCAGTTGGTTTCGTATTTCTGGAAAGAGGCACAAGTTCTGTTTAGTAGTTACCAAGATGTTTTATTATAGAGGTTGGATCATGTGAATGTGGAAATCCATAGTCTTCGATCGACCAGATAGAAGATATTAAGGCCTTTTGAGTGTAGAAAGCTTAAATAGTTGAAAGAATTTTCACACCCAGTTTTTTATTTTTAGACCACTATTCTGGTTTGCCTCTTTTCATTGGGTTTGGCTCTCACCTTTCAAGAGAGATGGGTCAAAATTTTGAGTTTCGGGGTGGTTTTTTCTTGGTGAACATCCATCACATAGTTGGGGTAAATCATGAGACATTCTCCAGGAAACCATGGAATCCATATAGTGCTTCTGGTTGGGGTGCACAACCCACAGATAGTTAGTCAAACTGTGCTTAAAGCATGCAGGAATCCAATGCCTTGGGAAAAAACCAGTCCACACGGTTGCACAAGGTTTTCAAACCATGTGGATAAACTAGTTATGTGTGTTGGTGTGTCCAATGAGGGTTTCACTATATGCTAATTCATGTTGCCAAACCTGAATGTTGACCTGATCTAATTTATTTTGAAATTATAACTCTACACCTTTTGGGATTTTAAAATAAAATGATTTATTTCTCCTCCTTTGAGTTTGTGCGAACCTAGGGGAACTCCCCCTTATTATTCAAGATTATTCATCCCTTTTATAGTGTAGATATAATATTTCTTTAAGGATTTGGGGTATATATTCAAGGTAAATATCTTCCTCTCTTCTCCCTCTTCCTATTTCCTCCATTTCATATTGAGATATTCATATTCTATGGTTATATAGATCACGGGTTTGTTTATCCATTAGTTTATGTATAGGTTTTATTATGTTTAGGGTTTTTTAGAGATCATGGCTTTTGAAACCCTCGTAATGTGATTTCGGGTGTTTGTTGTTGAAGCACTGTGATATTGAGGCAGTTTTCCCCTACAGATAAATTTTTAATTTAAGAATAATTGATTTCATAAATTTTAAACCTCCCTTATATTCTAAATAAAAGTTTATGATCATTAAAATATTATTTTGTTTGAAAAGTGGTAATTTACACCATTTTTGTGACAAATATTACTGTTTTGGTTATATTGTGCACACAAAGTGTTTGAGAAAATGACCTATTGGCTTTTAGGAATGGATTGTAATATCTATAGCATGGATAAAATTTGTAAATTTAGTTGTGGAAAGAGAAATGATTAATTGGGATCATTAAATTTGTTTTTAAAGTGGTATCCAATTTAAATAATTGTGTACTCAACTTTTGAAAATAGTTTGGCACATGATATTGATAAATGACCGGTTATAAATTTTTACTAAAGATGGATTGTTTAATAAATGTGGTGTGGTTATTTAAAATGTAATTATATAAAATGGGTTTGAGATGGTAAAAGGTATTTTAACACCACTTTTAAAAGGATTTTTTTAGGTTCTCTTGAATTTGATGGATTTCCAATTTATTTTGAGGTCTATTTGGCAGTTTTATAATTATGGTGGAAGTTTTTATTATAAAATCATCCACTAGGTGATCCTCATTCATTGTTTATGTTTAATGGATGGGATATCCTCACTGTGGAATCCTTATAATCCATTATGATAATTGGATATCCAAGGTATAGAATCCCATGAGATATATTTGTTATATGGCATGAGATTAATCCTTGGGTGGATTTGGGTGATGCCTATATGTTAGTTGTTAAATATGTGTATGTGATTGGATGATGAGCTAGCATTGATTGGATTTTATATACTCTTGACATGGAGAACCTATAAAATCATTTCAATTTTTTGATAATGATTGTTGCACTAGTTAGGTTTCAAACAAGCTATTTACCCATAGAATGGGTATATTTTTTATTATTAATATGGTATTGGGACCCTCAGTCTATTCCATGTTGGGTGTGGATGAGTGTGTTATGGAGTTTTGATGTCATTAGATGCGGCATGCTTTCTGGGATGAATCAACATGTATTTGTATGTTTTCTATTATTCATCATCTCCTAGGATCCTGCCATGTTTATTAAAACACAGTTACCTACAATGGATGACTGAGATGCATGATTTGTAATCTACTCTTATGTGATATATTATTTCATTTTCATCTTTTAATAATTATTGTTCATGTTTCATTGAATAGAGTGACTTCTTACTAAAAATGATGAATTGGTTTCCTAGTGTTTTTGGAAAAATTAATGGAAAATGCTTTAGAAATTATTTCTTCCTTTCTCATTGATGTAGTAATGGTTACTTTTGGAAAATAAGTTTGTTTCATAATAGAAAAAAGGGAAATGGACTGTGATTTAATTAAAGCAATGAAAGGTTTAGAGAAATCATAATTTTCAATATTTTATTTCAAACTTGATGATGAGGAATCTATTATTTTAAAGGAATTTCATGGGGAATAGATATATTCAGGCATGCCTACTAAGTTTTAATACTCACACCTATAGGTTCTTCTTAATTCTAGATTGTGGTGTAGGTATCAAATTTTTCTAGATCTCCATGAGTGCTGGTTGGCCTCGGTGTTGGAGAGTGACCCTCAGGGTCAAATAAAGATATTGTTTTATCAGGATTTATTGAGTTTGGTTGTATTGTTTTGTTTTATTTTTCAGCCCTGTAAAAGATGATTAGTTTGTTTATTTATATTTATTAGGCTACGCGATTTTTTATATGCTTTTTATTTTATTTTTTTATATTGGTGGAAATCATTCCCTCCTCTTTCTCTATTGATGCTTGACAGTAGTTTGCGGTCTATGGGGATCAGGAACACCCTTCATCCCATATTGGAGATTGGACTTAGTGACCAGTTCGGGGTCATCCTAGGTTGTCTCGTGATATTATGATATTATAATTTATAGTTATCATGAAAAAATTTAAATATCTCCACATTTATTCATCTAAACTATGTTTGTTCAGAATGATTTTCCATAGAGGAAATAGGGAAGTTATATTGGAAATCTATTAAGAGGACAATATCAATCCAAATTTGAAAAATATAATGATTTGAATTGAAATAAAGTAGTTTTTTGCTATTAGGGATTATTTGATACAAGATAAAAATGGTGGTAAAATTCATGCTGAAGAGGTACTAAATCCACCAAAGAATAACATGTCAATATTGGAGCATTTTATGATGCAAAAACCTCCAAAAATTATATATATTTCAATTTAGTAGTTGCAGAAAGATGGATTAAGGCTATATAAAATATTTTTAATGTCATTGATTATTAAGATAATCAAAATTCAAATCTTTCTATTTACGATTCTGGTGGTGAATCTAACTAGTGATGTTCAATGATTAATAACATCAAAGATATGGAAGAGATTGATTCCTTGTAATGGGATGAATTTAAATATTTTTTTCGTGAGAAATATTTTCCTAATATGATTGAATTAGGATGGATGTGAAATTATTATAATTGAGACAAAATCAATAACATTCAATGTATTTATAGGAAGAAAACATCACCCTATTAGGAAGTTAGAAAAAAAATTTATCCGATAACTTGATATTAAAATTAATTCGTTTAAACTATATTTAATCGATGATATATTAGGTAATTTTAATCCCATGAACTAAGAAGTCATGAAAATTTGTTTAATATGTTGAGAATGTTGCATTAGATTTTTCGGATGATCATTTATTCCATGTCAACAGGTATAAGAAAAGGTGATGAAAATGGGAAAAAATTGAAAAATTAGATGATAAGAACACAATGTTTTTCTATTTGTGATAAGTGTGGTAAGAAGAACTCTATAGAACCTATTATGAAATATGAGAAGTTCTTATGATGTGGTATGTTTGGGTATATGCCTCATTATTTTGAATGAAATGAAATTGGTATTGTTATGACCAATTTTGATAAGTAGATAGTCAGTTGTTTTAAATTTAATGAGACGGGATATTGTGAAAATGAAATTCCTAAGAGGGTCATGAATGATGAGAAAAAATAATAGTATTAACATAAAGGTGTAGTGAAATCATATGAAACTACTTAGATATATATTATCCCATCAAATGAATTGGTAAAAAGTATATTTATATTTATTCCAATAATATCAGTGTCTTATTTTCTTTTGGGTCTACACATTCTTTCCTTTCTGATATTTTTCTGATAAATTATAAATTTCATCTCATAAAATGTATCCATAACTTTAATTAAAAACACATGAGGGGAAGTATTAAAGAATAAATAAATTAACATAAACATCCTATTGTTATCTATCGAAATTCATTACCTACAAAACTTCTTAACATTCCTATAGTGGAGTTTGATGTTATTCTAGTTATGAATTAGATATTTATTTATCATTCTAAGATAGATTATAGAGCCAAATAATATATTTTTTAAAATGTTATTCAGTCTATATAAAATAATGAACTAATAACTCTTTTAGTATATGAATAAGTGGAGAAACTATTAAAATATGTAAATGATAGTTACCTTTCTAACATTATTGAAAATAAGGAAACTATTTAGATTTATGATGTGATGGTAGTGAAGTAATAACCAGATATTTTTACAGATGAGTTGACCAGTGATATACCTAACTGAGAAGATTAATTTCTTATTAACATAGTGGATAGTTCTATGAAAATACCATAACCTCCTTATTTAATGACTAACATATAAATTTAGGAATAGAAAAATAAGTTTAATGAGTTTCTTAATAAAGGATTCATTCATCCTAGAACTTCCCCATAAAGAGATATTATTTTTTTTCTAAAAATAATGTTGGTTTCATGAATGGTTTTAATTGATTGTAGATTTTTTTAATAAAATTAGTGTTAAGAATAAATATTTATTGCCTTATATTTATCACTAGTTGATTATATTTAGGGAGCTCAGTATTTTTTGAATGTTGATCATTGGTATAGGTACTATCAACTAAAGATTAAGGAGGATGGAATTATTGAAATATTCCTTTGTACTAGGTATGTTCATTAGGATTTTGATTAATAGGAAAATACATAATCCATGAGAATGGAAATGAAACGTCATATTCCGCAATTTGCTTAAAAAAACACACCCAATATAGTTTTGAGGACTACAAGGAATAAAAATACCAAACAAAACATGATGAAAACCAATAAGAAGGAATTAGTAACAAAAATACCAACATCAGGAAACAAATATATTGTAACAAATCAAACCAAAATAGTGGATCTATAAACAATATAACATCACCAGAAATATTTGTGGATTAGTATGTTATTGTAGATCATAATGCCAAATTATAGTTTTATCTGCATGATATCTGCCTAAAGAATATTTCACCCAAACTGAAACCCCCCCCATAAATATCAATATGTTTCAACCCAAAATGATCCAGTCTTTTCATTAGTAAAACCTATCATTGTTTATAATTAGAAAAATAGAAATCCAAATTCCCATATATATCAACCTCACAACCCATAATTTGATATAGTCAGATGCAACAGGTTCACTAATAAGAATACTAACTCCTGCAACCACTACATATAAAACATCATGTTCATTCCACAATAGTGAATCTTCATTTGTGATAGAATTAAATCTCTCATAATCTTATCAATAATCATCTTCAATATTTCCATATGATTTGACCACACCTAAAACATATTTTTAGAGTGAGTGTCGATATATTTTCCAGTTAGAAAAGTCTCAATTATAACACCAGAAAAGTTCAGAATGATTAAAAGATTTTGAAATATATCTCTGGACAACAATCCCGTTTTAGAAGAGAGCTAAAATATTTAGGTAAAACATTGATCAATGCAAACTCACTAGAAGATATTCATTTTTTTTCATGTCCATCAGCAAGGACATTAGATTCCTAAAAATTATATGTGATGAAGTATATTAGGGTCAAGAGATTCTGTACACATTTGATACATTTTGAAATCCAAATCCAAGAGAGTTGAATAGTACCACTTTTTGGGGATTTTAAAATGGTGGTAGAGTCACATTATAGCCATATATTACTCCCACAACATTTCCTTTCCATTTCGACCTCATTAATCATGCCCAATATTTTGGAGTTAGGGGATTTTGTGTCTCCACAAGGACCATAAAGGAATCCAATAGTATCACCAAGATGATTTATAAAGAAAAATAAAAATCCAGAAGGTCATGGAATCCTTCTGGAATCCCTATATGTATTTCATTTAGTCCATCTGGAAATTATGGAATCCATATTACCTCAATAATTCGAGACGGTAGATGGAAATTAACTATAATTTGAAGTTGCTTTAGGAATAAAAATATGGAATTGAGTTTTTATAGTGGCACATTTGATGCATGTTCATACTTCCCATTAAACTCATAATCATTGAAATTTTTTATTAAATATTAAATGAATAATTAACATGAATCACTTTGTTTTGGAAGGTCCATATAACATGGATAACAAAACTGGGGGTAGCCATCGTCGTGTTAAGAAGTTTTTGTGAGATAAGTATCTTTAAATAATCCTTGACGTGCTCATGGATTGCTGCAATCTTGGGAATATTCACTTCAAAAAGATCAGAGACAATGTCCCATAGTGCTATGGAAGTAGCAAAACTTAGAAAAATATGTTTGACATCTTCCTTGTTCTTGTTTCAAAAAACAATCTTAGAGGATAATCAGATGCTAATTTATTGTAGGTAGAAGTCCACAATATTTTTTGAGTGCACAAGACCCCATATGAGGTTGAATATGGCAGGAGAAATCAATGATTTTTGTAGTTATCCCTCCCATGTATTTTCATACATATGTTCAACATCAATATAGAGTAACTTGGAGTTTAGAATTCCATTTAATGATGAATCCTATATGTTAATGTCATCACCCTTGATGAGGTTATCGTATGATTCCACAATATTGATTTCATTAGTAATCATATCTAGAGGGTTTTATATTTGTTTCTTGATTGATATAAAGTGTCCACAAATGAATCATTATTATTCCTGAGAAGAACCAATGGTGCACCTATCTATTTATCTAACCAGAAGTTATGAGAAGAGAAATTATTAAAAAAAACAAGTATAATTTAGATAAGATATTGGAAAACGAGGTGTTGATTAAAGGAAAAACAAAGGAATCTATTTAATTAAGGTTTTAGGCTTTAATCTATCTGAGAAATTTATATCTCATGAAAGTAGGAAATTATGATTTTTTGTATGAGTGTAATAAGATGGTATATTATCATGCATCTCTTGCAGATAAAGGATTGGGAATATATTAAATTTTAATCTTGAACTTTTTGAAATTGGAATGGGTTAATCATATTCGAAGGGATTCCCTTAGGTTACACTACTTTATACCCCCATGATTCATTCTTGTTGTTATTTCATTGTTCCTTTCATTCCCATTTGTTTTAATAATAAAATTTTGAATTTTGAATGAATGATAATCTTTCATTGAAGGATACCCCCTCTTCAAATGAAAATAATTATTGATGTTTTTATTATCATGATAAGGGAAGTTCGACACGTATAAACCATTAATGTATAGAAGAATTTTTATACAATGAAATATTTCACAAGACAAATACTATCAGCCATTGATAGAGCCTTGTGTTTGCTGGATGCCAACTAATTTCTGATTATTCTTAAAATATGATTGATATGATATGCATGCGGTTTACCCCAAACCATGGGAATTATAATATATGTAAAAGGGGATACAACTTCTGTGATACCAAGATCATATATAATGTTCACTTTTCTTGAAGTAGGGATGTTCTTTCTAAAGTAACAAAAAGATTTTTTCTATCTGATCTCCTATCAAGAAAATTTTTCATAATGAATACGAGCATACATGAGGTTTCTTATTTTTCCATTATCTTCTTTAGTAAGAGGATTATGTCATCAATATACAATAAGTGAGTGGGACATAATAAATCTCTGGAAGCTTTAATGGGTCTGATCCTATCATGTGGTTCTCTTCCATGTTGAGATGAAGTCTACTAAGATAGTCTTTTGTAATATAGCTGATAATTTCTACAATAGGTTCACCATTCCTAACACCTCTATAAAATGTGGAGTATCAATTAGGGGATCCCATTTTAGAAAATAGATTCACATTAATCCCCAATCCAACATATCATAATGTTTTTTGAAATTAAATTCAATGAAATATTACCTCACAAGGTGGGTTTTCTAAGTAGGTTTAAACACTCAGAAGTTGCAATGAGACAATATTATATTGTTGTTTCCTTAATTAAAACAAACTAATTGGATGAGGAAATAATATTTGAAATAGTGGCGATTTAGTTATCTAGGATTTACCAATAATTTTATAAACCTTATCGACATAATACAGATTCCTGAAGAGATAAATATTTTTTTAATTCTCTACTTTAGGAATATGTTTCAGAAATTGAGAACTAATTACCTGGATGACTTGACCACCTTTGAAAAATTGGTTGATGGATCATCAAACACCATGTTATATAACCTCCCAAATGGTTTCAATGAATAATTTGGTGAATCCATCCAGTCTGGGGATATACCTATATTAAGGCCAAAAATAGTTTCTTTGAACTCAAATCCAAGTGGAATAACAGGGAGACATATATTATCCTATTGTTAGAAAAGAATGGGAATAATATTTTGCATCAACATAGTTCTCATTGTTGGACACTGAAGAGATTCTTAGAGTTGGATACAACATGGTTAGCCAAATCTATCTCATTTTCAATTAATTCACTAGCATCATTATTTATTTTTAAAGGTCTGTAAGCAATCTTATCTCTTTGAAGGGAATTATGTAATTTATAATTTTTATCAGCTTCCATAATCCATATAACATTAAAATACTCTCTCAAAATGCATTCTATGAGTTTTAAAAGATTATTTAATTCATGGGAAATAATATTTTCTCACTCGATTCTTGTAAAAATATTATTTCAAGTGTTACCCTTTTAAATGGAATGAAAAGAGGATCAGAAATGTTCAATTTTTTATTGAAATCATTGAAATAGTCTCATCCTCATTCATTAAAAGTCATCTTAAGGAGTTTATTTTTTTGTATACGAGGCTATGAATCATTCATTTAATAAATAAATATATATGTTCTTGAAAATACTTTTTAATTTAGGATGTAGTATCCAAGAATTGCTAAACCTAAATGGAAAAGGTGGTTTCATATCTCTAGTAGAAAGATTTACTAGAATTTTTTAATGGCCATAGTTGATTCATAAAAGTGTAGTGAAAGAAATGGAGTCATAGAAATCAAGTGAATATTAACTAAAAAATCCAAGACCAGTTGTTTATCAACCATTTTAATAAGTCACATTATATCCTAATTGAACTTGGAAACAACCACATTCACAACATAAATGATTCTACTATCAACGAAATACTTAAAATTTCTTACTAAAAAAGATGTATTAATCATTACAATCATTTCATCGAGATTTATAATATCATTTAAATACCCATGAATAGTCCATATATCATTTCTAAATCTCTTAAATGTGTTAATACATTTCCATAAATCAATTTGGCATTGATCACCATTGTATTTATTAATGACGGAGAAGGAGTGTTTCCATCCAATGGAATTTTAGCAGAGAGTAACCATATTTCTAGTGAAGATGAGAATAGAGGTCCTCTATAGAATCACATTTTCAAGGAAACATAACATATTAATGTTAAAAGAATTTTTATCAATGTCCATCAGTTGAAAACCCATGCCATAAAAACAGGTAGCCCTTGAATAAAAACCCAATTTTTGATTACATAGTCCCAAAAGATCCAGAATATGATTCTTAATAAAGAGACTAATAGATATGACTATATCATGATAGGAAAGGCCATCACATTTCAGTATGAGGATCTTCATTAAAATTTATAATTCAAGTAGGATCCCCCTTTCTTCTTTCCCCTAGAATTAATTTTCCTTAATGATTTCCTAGTTGGAGTAATTTTTTTATTATGTTTTGGTGTGCCATAATTTTTCTGACGCATTGATGCTCATTTGAATTCATTGATGAAATGGGAAATATAATATTGATGTAGTGTCTGTTCAACCTCACCACATAATTAATTCATACTCCTAGAAAGTGTTAAAGTACTAAATTTAATAACTCATTTATTTGATGTAGTAAATTCCTTTATTTATATAGTAGTTATAGACCGATTCTAGGGTTATACACTTCTTTCATTAATATATGAATTAATATAGAATAATAATTAAAAGGAATATAATGATGATGTTGATGGGACGGGATGAGATTTTATTAGATGTGATGTTGATGAGAAAATTACATGTAGATGGATGTATGGTGATTCTAATGATTTATTAATGTTAGAAGATTCTCTATGAGGTGTGAATTTTTTATTTCCAATACTCAGTTCCTTAAAAATTCTATGGATCGGGAATTATATGATATGAATTATTTATTTATCTTTCTAAGATTCACATTCTCAAATTTCTATAACCTAATGTTGTGGTTTTACTTATAATTATTGAAGTTATTTATAACTTTATTCTAGTGTTGAATGGTAGATTATCCGTTGAATTATTTATTATTACTCTCTTATAAACCAACTTTAGTTTGTCTTTATTTCCCCTCATACCATTTAAGTGTATTCGTATAACTTTCAAAAGACTCAGGTGTTTTCCATTGGTGGTTGCCTGATAGGATATGCTTAATAGTGATGGAATATATGTTTTTAATAAGAGGCGACACAATGGAGAGAGAACTTGATTAGTGGATGTCTGTGCGAAAAAAATGGTGGTGTGAGGTAGATCTGAAAGGGGGAGGTAGTGTGTGATAGGAGTGGTTGCATATGGCGAATGATATATTGAGATAGAATATTCAAGAGAAATATGAGATAAAAAAATCCTACAAATGGAATATACATTAGGTCCCTACATACTCTATCTTTTGTATGTGATATGACACAATGAATATTTTTCACAGGTTTCCCATTTTATGGATTAAAATAATTTAGTCAGATTATATTTTCCATATATATTACTACAGAATAAATAGTTTGTTAATTTGTGGTTTTTTCAAGGAAAGATATATAGATTTACATTTTATCGTGTGTGACTAATGATTAGCTTTATGTGTGTTCATCCACCATTATGAGATTCATATTTAGACGTGCGAGTAATCCATTTTATGTTGAATTATATTTCAGATGTGGTACTATCCTTTTTTAGATATTCAATATGAAATGTGAAAATGTTAAAATAAGCGAATACCTTTAGTGACTTTTGATTAACAAAAGGAATCATGTATGATCATCAGAGTGTGTTTGGGTTTGTAATCCCATGGGTAATGGATTGGTTGGAGAATAGGTCTCCTATATTCTATATTATGGTAAAATTTTTACCCCCAAACTCTTATATGGAATATATAATCTATATATGGATTTATTACCCACTCATATAAGATATCCAATGAGGTACATGTCCTCCTCTAGGGTATGTACATCCTTGATAGAGGTATCCATATTCTAGTCATGGGTCCCCCAAAATAGATCTTGTGATGTTCTGTTTATTGTTTAATGTGATTAATCATATATGTTTTATCAATATTGATATACTATATGGTACAGTTATCTCTAGTCCAATGAAAATGCTTCAGAGATGAGAAGGTTTCTCTTTATAGATTTTGATAGGGGAATTGATATTTGATGTCTAGGAAAAATAGAATTCCATGGAATTGTGATTCCTCGATACCTTTGGGCTTTCTTTCATGATTTGGTAAATAACAGGCTGATGATTTTAGATTTTACAGTATCTATAGTGTTCCTAGAATATGAGAGGACCAGTTTGGGATATACCTAACACTGAGGGGGGGGGGGTGATTCAGTGTTGGGGCCTTTTTAAACCAATTCCATATTTTTGATCCATGTACTGCTTGACCTATTTGGACCGTGATTCTATTTTTTTCTTTTCCCTATCACATAATAAAATAAAAAGTAGTAAAAATATGCATAAAATAAGATTAAAAGGTTCACCACTCAATAAGAGAAGCTATTTCCTTTCCATGCATGGGAATGACCAGTGCATGGATTCTCCATTATAATGTGATATGATGTTACAGTGGTTGAATTGGAAAAAAATCCACTAGTCAGTGTGTCTCCCTACACCTGGTGGGGGAAGCGATATAATCATCTTCCAAATTGGAACAAGTAGAATATACCATTACACTTGTTGGTTCATTATACTTCCCTCTTGGACAGTATTTTTTCCTTCTTCAAAAGGTATATTCTTCTCTTGATCTATTTCCATGCTCATCACTTTATTTCTTGCAAAGCAGTAGGGATGCAATTATCCTATTCTTTTATCTTATTCATTAGTGTAAAACAAACTGCACTAAAATTCTTCTTCTCTCTTATTCTTTATTGAAACATACGACTGCATTAGAAATTCTTCTTATTTCTTTGATAGAATCGCACAAACCTATGTGATTATCAGATCAATATAGTCCATCTGATCCTAGAATCATCACAGTTATTCATACCTGAGTAACAATTTGTTTCTGAGTGGGCACACTTGATTATTTTGGGAAACATAGTGATATGAAATATTGTAGTTGTGTCTTCCCCAGAACAGGTTCACCTAAAACAATTATTCCAAATTGCATCATGAAAAGGTCATTTTTGATTCTCCTTTACAGAGATCCTTCACAGAGCATAATGAATTTCAAAGAACACTGCTTCGCAAAGGTCACTACTTAACAGAGCTCCCAACTTCGCATAGCACATTCCTTCGTGGATCTATCTGCTGTTGAAGAGCCCCTTCCTTTACAGAGCTTATATACTTTTTAGAACCCACCTCCATCGCAAAGAAAACGGCCTTTATATAGCTCACAACTTTATAAATATAACAAAGCCTTTTTGAAAAAACCTATAATCAAAAAGCACATTACCTTCACGAAACAACTTACATTGTGAATCCTCTTTGCAATTCGAGAGCTCTAAATTCTATTTAAGTATTTCTACTTCTCTCGAGTGGGTAGGGGACTATTTATAGGCATTTCCCACTGACTCTATAATCTTCCAGCCACATTAGTGCCATGTCAGTATCAAATCACAGTGCTCTGAAATTTCTGTCAGAATTCACTCTAGATTGTGAAGAAGCATGGCTATTTTCTGGATTTGAGAAGCTCTTCATAATCACAAAGTGTTCCATCAAATACATTGCACCACCCCAGTTCAACCTCTTCCATTACATCACTGTGATTCTTATAATTCATTTCTACCTCTGTGGAGCTTCTTCTTTATTTGCGCTGCAAAGCATACTTTCAAATATCTTCACCTATGCCATTCGTGAACTTGTCGTAATCACGAAGAACATTGTAAACATTCTTCCTATATTTTTCAAATCTACTTCATAAAGCCTATCTTCACAAAATTAATTCTTCTTCCCTATTTTGATGATATCTTCAAGAAAATTCACTTTTCATAATTCTTTCCCACCTTATACACCTACTTCTACAAGACCAACCATTCTAATGGGTTGTTTCTTTTCTTACCCTTTCATTAATAATTCCTTCATCATAAGTTCTCTAACCAACTTATGATATTTTTGAAATACATACCATAAATGAATTGTCAAATTTACTAAATAATGTCTTATAACTTCCCTATCTTCCAGTGACATCTTTCTATCCAATATTAACTGAATATTATTGGCATCACCTTAACTTCAATCTCATGTATGGCCATTTCTAATGTTAAGTACATGCATGAACTCCTCTCTATGCTTGTCTTACACTGGATTTGGGTGTTATTAATTTACGTAAATGAGTGCATACATGATGTGTTCTCAACCAAACCAAATGCACACTCTTATCTTTTTCTCTTTTCTCCTCTTCATGAAAATTGCACAAGTATTTTCTTTTGCAAGATCACTCTTAGAACTTTACCTTAAACAACTTCTTCTTCAGTCATCCTTAGATGAATTATACGTCACCATTATTCTTTTTTGTAAATAATGTGCCACCATTGACACAAGTTATTTGAACTTTAAGACCAGTTCATCAATCGTCTGATTTGAGTTCATGGAGAATTTCCCAAGCATGACATCCATTGCTATGATTACATAACAATTCACCAAGAATCCTCATTTAATCCAATATCCCATGACATTGGAGTCATTCTACATTTTTACCATTACTGACAACTATTTACAACAAATACAACTTATTCACAAAGATTCCTCAGCAGAATCTCTTAGTGCTCATGTTATGTGGATTTGAACTGTTGGTGAATATTTTATTAAGACTACTCAATGTCACTTACACTTATTGTGGTTAAGAATATCATTATTATTCATTCCTAAAAATATTATGCTTATGCTTTAGTATTTTGGGCTTCGAGATGACTCAGTGTTATGTTTTTCCTCCTTGTTTGCCACCTTGGAACCTCTTTCCCTAAGAGATGATCTGACATACTATTTTTTATATTTAATTGTGGGTTTGAAGAATTATACTGAGTATTTTTACACTCAACCATCCAAAATACATTGGCCCACACATTACGTATTGGTAAAGATGATGTATAGGTTTTTAGGTGGTCTGAGTAGATTTGGGGACAAACATTGATTATTTAGAGATGACCCCCATAAGTAAATGGTGATGTATGATGGTGTGGGGTAACAATAGATTGTATTATATAACTACTAAAACATCCAATCATATATTCATGAACAACACTTGAGTAGAGATACTAAAACACCACATGTGATCCTCCCCATATATAATAGGTTGACAACTAGTAATGAGGATATATGGTGCTGTGCAGTGACTATAGCCTCAGTAATTATAGACATACACTATAAACATAATAAAATATAACATCATAGAATATCAAAATTGAAGATAAAGAAAATATATTTCAATAAGAAATCTCAACCAGACCATACATGTAAAATGAACTAGTAAAAAAAATTTGCAGGCTAAAATAGATCATATAAAGTGTAATCAAATAAATATAGAAAAAATATAGAAATACTATGACTTCCATCCTATTATGGCCCATAAATCTTTACTCTGTGGCTTATATATCTTCCAGGGCACCCTTTCCCTTAACTGGATCCCTAATCATAATGGTTGCACACACATCGAGATGCTAGTGCATAGTGTGATTAATAATACCTCGAAGGACACCACCAATGCATATTTAACAAGATTGAAAAATTATAACATGTGTATTAAATTATTAACATAAGTATACAAGCATGAATAAAAAAACATATTCCAATCATTCATTCACTTACAGTGTAAGGATTTCTGCCTCTCCAAGTCACACAAAAGGTTTATTTTCAAAGCTTGAAAAATCATGCACCAACTATTATTTTCTCACAAATAACAAGATTCATGGTTTATGGTTAATGATTCATGGTTTTATCAAATATTGAAATAACCAATCACCACCCACTATACTTCTCCAAAAAAATCCTTTTCCTTTCCTAGGATTAACTAAATAGTTTTCCCTAACCAGACACCAACCATAAACCCCATTGAAGGATCCTAAAACTATCAAAAAATAACTAGGTTTCTCATTATTAATCCCAAAACACATGTAGTTAAAATAAATATGAATAAAGGTCAATATTAACCCACTACACAACTAAAAAAATCCAAATCTCTTACATTATCACCATCAAAAAACTTCTCATCCTCATGAAGTGTCTCTTTATATCTATCTCAGACAACTCGATCCATTGAGACTGAATATCTGAATCATACTCCCATGATTCCTCCAAAATTCTACATACCATCACATTACCATAATATGTGGCACAATCTTCACCGGAAATAACTTCATGATTCGTTCGACAATTTATACTAGAGGTTCTATGTATGATGCACCGTTCTCTAGCTCAATATCCTTATAGTCGATCATATGCATATGATTGGGTATGTACCTGAAGATCCAATACACATAAAACAAATCATTAATGCAAAGGTACTAATGTTGATGGTCGAAATGGTGATCCATATTCCTGATACGCATGAAAATTATGATCTGTCCAACAAATATTCGTACTAACATTCCTTGTTTTTTTAACAATCGGTACCCTAACTAAGGAGTCACCTACATTAAAACTCTATCACCAATAGTGAAATATAAATATCACCTCCTCCGATAAATATATGATCATTACCCACTGTAAGTGGTTGAAAACAACTTCATGAACAATTTCACTATCTTAGAGGTATCTTTCGCCCTTGAATTCACAATAACCACCTCACCTGCAACATTCCAACATAATGGTAAAAGACATAGCCAAACCTAGAGAGACCAAAAAAATTACCTTTGAATAGAATCCAAAAACCAATTGTATTACATGAATTGAACAAAGGATATGTGATCATAACAAGATCCATTGAAATCTTGGACACATTCCTACACCATATCCTCCAATATATGTATCATCCTCTCTAATTGTTAACAAGTATGTCGATAGTATGTTGTACTCGATTTCTGGTGAGTACCCAATGCATTTTATATGCCCTAGTAAAACATTGTTTTGAAATAAACATATCTATATAATATGATTCTAATAATATCTCTAAATAGGTTTATAATATCCCACACATATATCTTCCTCAACTCATCTATGGAATAGTTCCCTTGAATAGGAATGAAATAAAATAGTTTTGTCAACCAATCAAATTTCACCCAAATGAAATCTCAAATAATTAGGGTTATAGGTAATTGCATCAAAAATTACATTTTCATGTCATCCTATTTACACATATCATTGAATGAGTATAAAGAAAACCGAAAAGGCCCTAATTATTGATCTTTACCCTCTGGTATGTAAGGGATCATAAAAACAGAACTAGTGACGTCCCATTTCATACCAGTCCATGAGAAATGTGGTCGGATATCATGGTACATCATTATATAACACATATGAATTGAACATTTTCTTTCATGAAAGTATCTCATCAACTCCTCTCTCAAAAGAGGCTGGAACTACCACCCTCCCATGGATGCCTATCATGTCATCATCGTCAGATAAACATCCAGGGATTATGTTATTGCTTGCCAATTGTTCCCACTTCACCATATACAAGGGATTTGATACTTTTCAATTCTTTTCCTAGTAAAATATTGAATACTTGATGACCAAAGGTTAAAGTTTCATAGACCCATGATCCCAAAATTCATCCAAAATCCATTCCACCCCCACAGTCATTAGAGACCACTCCATTATTGAAAACTTCTCACTAAGATACCACATCTCTACCATATTTATACCAAGAGAATCTACAAATACATTACCCTTACCTAGATAATAATCATATCAAAGTCCAATATTTATAGATACTCCCCAGACATCAATAAAATTTCTTTTTATCCCACTGGTAGACTTTATATTATAAGATCTTATGGTCCACGTAAAAAATAAACCTCTCTTCAACGATATAATGTCACAAAAAATTCACGAAATTAATAAAAAAGGCTAACTATATTCCATTAATTAGGTAGTTCTACTCATGGGGTTGTAGTTGACATGACCCATAAGAAACTACCTCATCTGTATGCATCAATTATACTCTTAACCCTACACATGAGGCATCACAGTGCACTGTGTATCCAATCCCAAGCATTAGAACATCAACTACTAGAGTTGTCACCAGTCACCTATTTAGAATTAGAAAAACCACCACTCAATGATACATCATCCATTAAAACATACCCTTTCATGGTAAGTATCTTTGTTAGTGGGCTATGTGGGAGATTTCTTGAAAGAACCCCTGATGGTATCCCACCAACCAAAGGAAACTCTTATTCTTAAAATCATTCCAAGGGAAATCGCAAGAAATCACCACATACACTTTCTCCGGGTCTATATAAATTTCTGCACCATATATTAGATAGGTAAGAATACCAAACTCTATAATATATAAATTAAATTTTTAAATAATAGCATCATACATATTTACTCAGAGTGTACAAAACTATATTTTATAGAACCTGCTGTGAAACTCAGAAGTCTAAGAATATATATGTATATCATTGACAATGTCCATAATGAATTAGTCAATATATGTATGGATGGTCTTGTTCAGGAATACCATGAACAATGATTCGAAATTAATTAAACTGAAAGGCATTATGAGGTTATCATAAAATCCATATATATTCCTAAATACCATTATTGGGATATCCACTTCTCTAACCAACAATGGGTGGTTACCTGAATAAAGATCAATCTTTGATAACTAATGAGATACCTATTACATATCAAATATATCACTGATCATGGTTAAAGGATACTAGTTTTTTACCATCACATGATTCATCTTCTTAACATCTTGAAATATTCATAGAATTCGTTACACCTTCTTATAAAATAACATGGGAGCACCCCATGGTGATGTTTTTATATGATGAAACACTTCATCTTCTGGTCCTCAAGATATATATTAATGCCTCGCAACTATATCAGTTCCATATGATAACGAGGAATCAAAATATGATACCCTTTGGTCATATGCTCTATCTCAAACTCAACTTCTAGGTCAGGTTGAATATCTGATAATTCATCAAGGAAGACATCATCAAAATTTCAACCATCAAAGGAAAAAGAGAAGACCCAATATCCATATCCAATATGAGATCTAAGATCACCACCTGAGCTATGATGGTCATAGTCAATGATGGTCCGTTATACCCATCCACTATAGGTATGTACCATCCAGAAGACATTAGAATGAAATGGACACAAGGACCATCATTGATTATGACCATGACATCCAACTCCATCATCTGATATCCTTCCCACTCATCCACTATCATAAAATATTCTCTCCTAGGAGAAATAAAGCATACTTTCCAATAATAATAGTCAATGTTATTATGAAGTCCTATAATATGATCCATTACAAGGATCACATAATGCCTATTAATATTGAGGATTATTAAATCCCATTGATGTATATAGAAGAAAAAAATTAGTAGACACTATGAAAATATCTAAATATGGTCAATATTATTTCCCTAGTTTTTGTGAAGCTAAATTAACATAAAAGATATCTTAATCATAATTCAAGACTCGGAAAAACAAGTAAACATATAAAAGAACATGAAACAACAGAATAAGAAGCATGCTTGAAAGGGAAGAGTTGATCAATAATGTACCTCAAATGGTCAAGATCAATCTCCAATTTCATTCAGAACATGATTTACTGAAAAAACTAGGACTACTATAGTTCCAAGATCATTCCTCTAAGCTACTTGATGGTAATGAGTAAGAATTGTCTTAAGGGTATGAAACTACTGCTAAGGACCAAAAACAAGTTCTTTTTTTTGGTTCATGTGTATCCTGCACCCCTATGGAAACCTCACCATAAATATCTTGTGATGTAATACTAAATATTCCCTATATTTAAACACCACCAAATCTTTTTTGAGGTACTATAAAAAATATATGGCATTGTATGACCCTACCAGGGTAGAGAATTATAAGAAAAATATTAAGGGTGATAAAGAATCTAAGATCTTCCCAACCTACATTCACCACCCTACTACACATCTACATTCATTATCTAGATATCTCTATAAGTGACACTTATAATGGTAGTATGATGTATACCCACTGATGTATTGAATACGAAATAATAAAATCTGCTCCAACCTTTAATAGGACCATCTCAATAGTCAATTATTTGAAAACAAACATTGGATATTTTGTTAGGTTAAATCTCCTAACATTCCATTTGATATCAGGGTGATGACGGATCTCGAACATCATAGATTTTTCTAGGCTATTTCTTTAAAATAGGATATTAAATAAACCATTACAATGAAATGATAATAGTATATAGATACATTCAGGGACCCCTTCTTGTGCTCCATAAATTCTTGGGCATAAACTAGCTTCAGAATGATGATAATGAATTCCTTGAAAAATAGTTTATTTAAGAACATCCATGAAATATCCACCTATCTAATTTCCCATACAATGAACCCCACCACATCCTAGTGGGGTCTGAAATCATAAATTCAATAAACATGACCTTTCATTACTTTCATGTCTCAACCAAGTCCTATATTCCCTCAATGATTTCAATCCTATCCTCGATATGCTTTGGTCCTCTGGTTCCCTACAAGGATATCAGTTGATGGAGTTGGAAGTCATGGTCACAGTCAGTGATGGTCTTTTATAACCCTCCACAATTAATATGTACAATTCAGAAGACATTAATATGAACTGGACCAAATGACTAAACCATTATAGTAGGTTTCAAAACATTCCCAGGTGAGTATTCCTACACATATTCTGGTTGAACTAGAACATAAACCCTAGTTGAATCATTTTTAAATCTCTATGGTGGAATTATTTGAAATTAAAAAAATACATAATGCCTAAAATAGGATTCATAAGATAACATACAAAGTAGCTTAAAGAACACCTAAGGGATTCCAGTTAGAAGATCAATCATAGGATATACTTACAGAAAAGTTATAACCCTTATATTTCTGACCAACGATAAATCGTAGTCCACCCCACCCATATATTATTCATAATCATATACATTCAAAACAAATCAACATTCCTAAGTTCAACAATTGAATTAAAAAATATCAAAATAGTATAGAATAAAAATATACAACTCAATAATTATCATAGATGAAAACATTAAATTAATGAAATATTATAGAATAGACAATAGTTATATAAATGTAATTTTATCCTAAGTCCCTAATAATTATACATGAATATGTATAAATACCAAAAAATTGTAACCGTAATGACATCATTGGAATCTTTGGGGGTACTTACACATGTGTTGTCTAAGAACATGGAAACTCCCCTAACCATGTTTAACACAACTTGTATTATTTATAATATAACCGAAAAGAAAAATAAATAAAGGAACATCATATCTTTTGATACCATTCTATGATTCCCCAAACTAGATTTCTTAAATAAAACCTGAGTGGTGATACTAAAAGACATCACACATTTCTTATCAGGGAAAAGAGGCTACTCACTAGTGGAAATGGTATTAGGGTGAAGTGGGAAGGCTGTACCCTTTCTAATACAATACATACACCCTAAACATAACAAAAAATAGAAACCCATAATATCAAAATGGGAGATAAATAAAACTTAGAGTAGTGATTTTTCTGACAATGTCAAACATGAAAAATGATCTAGGATACGAAAGTGAAAATATAAACTATATAATATAATTTTCAAGAAATTAAATAATGAAATTAATGTGGAAATACATCGATGTTTTTTCCAAATACCACCAATTAATATATGTCTCTTATCTCAACTATATGCTATGGGCCCCTATTCTTTACTAGGAAAACTAATAAAACTATTTTCATTCACATTGAGATGCCTTAATAATGAATAACTAACATGAATGAATAATTTTAATATGTGTATTCCATGATAAGAATAAATTTTAAATAAAGAAAAACTGAAAATTTATCGATCATTCCTATTCTAACCAATCCACTATGAGACCTAAAAAACAAGCTTTGGATTCATTAAGGAAAGAGAGTTTTAAAGGAAGTCAGGAGTTATAAAGAGATACAATGAATGTGTGTGAGCATGTATCTCATTATTCATATGGTATCTAGTTGGTTATCACCACAAGGGGGACATATTATTCCTCTATAACGAGTAAGTAGTTAAGACCATAAAACTCCATCATGGTCATAGATCAGGACTCAAAACCATCACATCCTATATATGTCTTTGGCTATGACAAAAGGCAATAATATTCTTAAGATTTATTCCAAGGGCCTAGTTACAAGACATTAATACCCCTAACCTATGTTCAAATGCATATATTTTATCATAGAATGCCTTGTGCACTCCCACTCTAAGGAATAACCATATCAAGACAGTCCACTTATTCTAAATTACCATTGAAAAAACATCAAATTTATGATAATTAGAAATAACAAAGAGGAGTATATATATGTAGAACATATCATATCATCATAATAATTTTTATCAACATAAAAGAATATGTGATTAACCTAAAACATGTTCTAACAGTATACATAACAATACTCATAGAAGAAAGCATCATATATGGTTCTCATGGTCACACACACAAACAGACACACATTGGATGACTATCAAGCATGATCTATGATGGTATTCCAATGTAATTATCATATAATAGAAACAAGAGTATATATGTTCTGAATATGGTAAGTAACTTCCCACCTTAATCATATCGATGAAAATATATACTACCACTATAGGAGTGATGATTAAGACACACCCAAGTTATAACTGGATCATGATTGTACATAATGGACCTTAAGAAAAAATCCCAACTAAAATGAATCAAGGTTCTAAATTGAGATTGGACTATGTTTTATGTTCAATGTATTGGATCAAAACCATAATATTGTAGGACCCTAGGACACCCTGAGAGGGGAGATGTAAATTAGGGTGTCAACTTTTTCTTTTAAACTGATGGATATTGTTCCCACGTTGGTAGGAACTAGTTTAACCTGTATGATGGATATGAGAAGAAATAAAACATTCACATGCAAAGAGAAAACACGTCACTTTTTACTTAGTTCTCCACTAAGTGCTATGTTCATGGAGCATACACCGATAGGTTGTTAGTCATACCAAATTACACTATTCTTCACTATTTTCAGATTAAAAAGGTTCGAGAACAGTCACTCTATTCTAGGATACTGACTTTACAACTGTTCAGGGATAGCCCACGGTGTCCCTTGGGTCACTCCCGTTGACTCCCCCTATCTCACTGCATTTGGTGAAGTCCCAATCAGTTTATAGGCTTTAAGGTCATTTAAATAAATTTTCATTGAAGTATTTTCCTCTACTTAGCACGAGACTCTACTTGCATAGAATTTTGGAAATGATGCACTTGTACGCATTGAACCACTAAACCAGATAACCAGAACATGCAAACAACTTTAACTGACAATTGCGAAAAACACCAACCCTTTACACAGAAGACCTTACAATTTTGTGAAATGTTTATTTTTTGCACGGAAAAATATTTCACCCAACCTGGAATATTTTCATACAGCGCTAAATTCTCGCACACCTCAAATTTTTCACGCAACGTGGAATTTTCTACGATGCTCAGAATTTTTCATGCCAACCCCTTTACGTGAATCATTTATATACATCAGACCTTAGATCTTCTCTAAGTCTTCAACCATACGGAATGAGGAGGGTCACCAATTATTTATAGGCGTCTCAGACCCCCACTTGAAAAACCCCCCTATAGTGCGAAAAACCTCTCATTTGGCATGTAATATTTCATGCAGATACTATTTTTCGCACACATCACTAGATATTATGCGCATCCCATGGCTTTTCCATTTTTGGACGTTCTGAATCTGAAAAACTATTTGGCAAAAAAACTTGATCCACTATTTCGAACACCATGCTGTTTTTCATGCCCAACTCAAATATTTCACGCACAACCCTTATTTTTTGTGCGCCACTTCCTCTTTGCGCGCACATCCTCTTACCAACAATCCATGTCTTAATTTTCTGATTTTGAGGCCCAAAAATTTGGAAAAGATTGGAAAATAGCCCCACCTTCAATACTGTTTTCTGCTTGAACTGTATGATCACTTTACTGGAACACATTCGTAACTTCTATTGAGGATTGATAACAAACAAAAATCATACTCTAATTCATGCATTGAACGACAACGATTTCAAAAAATATATCTCATGATCTACCAACGTTATATATGATATTAATCAGAGGAAGGCCACCGACACACTGGATCCATTAATTTTCCAAAAATTCATCAATAGATGACATTAAAACCCATAGATATTAACATTACATGAAGAATATATGATTAATCTTAATGAAATAAGGGTATATCTAGAAGAAAACCATATAACTGTGGTCTTTTGTTTACATACCATAGTTCCATGATCACAAAAACATTTGAATTAAATGAAATTGTGGTTGAAAGGGAATGAAATTTCTAAAATGATCTCATGGAGTCTCTATGTTAGAGAGGGAAGGAATTATGAATACGAATTAGTTAAATTATATGAGTTATGATTATTATAGGGGATTTATGGATAATTAAATAACATGGGAATGGTATGGTGACAAATTTTTCCAATCTCTCATGTGGGGAGTTCTACCACTCCTAAGAACCCAAATGGCTTGGTCTCACATTTTGATAAATAAATTATAACCACGATTTTCCTTTATTTCCTAGGTTTCATAGTTTTGGGGGAGTATCATATTATTTTCTCTAACTATGATCCAACTATTAACCACCCATTTTTATTCTCTAAATATCATGTGTAGTTTCCTGAGAAATGCAAGGTTTCTCCTAACTATGAGCCAACTGGGCACCCGATTTAAGCCCCATAAAACATTCCAATACCTACCAAAAACTTTTCAAACTCCACCTATGAAATTAATTCATAAAAAAAATTATAATATGAAATGAACTCATAGCTCAAATTAAAAATATGAATCCATTACATTAATATCCTACCTTATTTTTATCAATGAAAATATCCAATACCTATTGGAGATCAACACATAGGTCATACTAGATATCTTACTTGATTAATCCTACACACAAAGAAACCCAATAAAAGATACCAAATCAATAATATTATTGTTTTTTAATGAGGTTCATAAAGTTTATAAGTCTAGAGGATTTGATGTACACCAACATAAATCCCAAGATCTTCTAACGTTCCTAGAGCTGCGATTGATAAGTGCAATCCCAACAATGCACTAGATCCATCACTGATCAACCAAAAATCCATGTACTCATTATTAGATGACATAATAATCTATATATATTACACAAATATTCCATATGTATGATTATTTTCAATTTAATAATTTTAAATCTAGAATAAACCCATCCTAAATAGGTTCATAGATCCAAAACCTTAATTCCACAATCACCAACACACACAGATCCACTATAATAGAGTTTTAAATGGAAGAAACTTGCTATGAAGAGCCTATGGATTCTCTAGGTTTAAGAGGGATTGAATTAAGAATATGAATGAGTCAATTCATATGTGTTATTCCAAATTAATATTATATTCGATTAATTAAATCACATGCACATGGTTTGTCAAACTGTGTGTTTATAATGAAAGGATTTCTAACTCTCCTAGAAATTAACAAGGTTCGATAAACTATACACAAACCATGATTTAATACACTATGCTAGGATACACTATTTCATCGAAATATTTCACGGGTTTCAATAACTATATGCTAACCCTAAAACCAACCACTATCCTTATCCAAACAAGATACTCAATTTCCTTTAAAGAGCCACATAGTTTATCTTAAAAGTGTGCCAACTGTGTACCCTCCTTAAGTTCCCTAATACTCAACAAAACTAACCAAAACCCCTAGAAACTCAAAAGAAACAATTTATAGTTCAAGAACACAAGAACAAAGGATGATATTAGCTTACTAGATAACTAAAAATTATAATCCATTATAATGGTGGTGGCTACTATGGCTGCAAACTGATCCTAGAATAATTATAACATGGAGAATATTTAATGATTATTAGGGTTCAATGTCTTGTTAGATGAATTTAGTTTCCCTAATTTTATCTTATCCGTTTTACTACTACTTTATGTTTCAGGAATTACATTATTAACATTTTTGTCGATTATTTATATATTTTCTTCTTGTATTTTTACAAGATATTATATTCATATATAATGATACCTAAATATAGAATAATATATTCATATCCTTATACAAATTACAAGGGATCCAATGGTAATTATTTTACCGTTATTCTATTGCATGTGGATAACATGTTGGTTGTAGGACCAAAAAATGATTACATATAATAATTTTACACATAATTGTCTAGGTGGTTTGATATGATCAATTTTGGACCTATAAATAATATTCATGGGTTATATATTTATTGAGGCAAATATAGTGGAAATTTTCAACTATTAGAGAATAATTGCATGTCAATGTGCTGAAACACTTCCATTTAGCAGTCTGAAATCCAATAACTAGCCCAATTATTATTAATTACATGTTATCCTTTATAATGAGTCCTAAATGTGAAGTTCAGAGGACATAGATGGCCAAAGTACATTGTCAATCATATGTGGTGAATCTAATGTTTTCTCTAGTATGTACTAGACCAGACATTGTATATGCACTAGGATTAGTTTGTTGATACATGGTGAATCTAGGATGGGAGCATTGAAACACAAAAATGTGGATCCTGAGATACATCATGGTGGACTTATATTATCTATTAAGTTATATATGATCATATTTTATTATCATAGGATATGATGACTTGGATTATACATGATATTCATATAAGAGTAATTCCACCACTTGTTATGTGATTAATCGTGTTGGAAGCACTGTGATTTGGGTTTCAATGTTATAATAATATATGTATTTATCCACAAACCACGCGGAGTATAGAAATTCTACACTTTCTTTTAAAGAGGTTATTTTCATGAGAATGTGATTGGGGGAGCTCGAGCATAAACTCAAGAAGGTTTCATTGTTTTTTGATTGTTAAATCACCTTTGATATTACAAGGATTCTATATTTTTATTTTTGTTTAAAAAAATTGGGGTAAAATATAAATTCTTTTAGATGTGATGGAGAATATGTGGACTTTAAAATAATTCAAAATAAATAAATATATAATATTTCATAATGAAGGAGATCGACTCTGTTAAGTCTTGATGGGGTAGTTCCTCAAGTGGCCACACATAGACTTGAGAATCATGTTTTTTAGATAGAAATGATGTGTGAATATATTATTTATTCCTATTAAAATATCCAAGTGGGGGATATATCATTGGGTTTTCTCTCAGGATATATTCCACCCCCAGAAAATATCAAGGGGTAGTAAATGGTAGATGGATGGTTGGGAAACACCACCAAACACTAGTTAAAGGGATGAGCAAGAAGGGGGTGAACATGCCTATAAAATCAAATACTCTCTCTCAATTTCCAAAATCATCTCTGTCATCATATTCTGTTTTTCTATATTATTCATGATATATTTAGTGATAAATATTATCCATTAATGAAGAGAGATAAATTACAAGGTAAATTTCCTTTTAATAGTGAGAGAGTGTGCACCCACATTTTATTAAAGTGAGGTCCTCCTATTATCCCTTGTTCTTTAATCCATATTCATTTTGGTGTTTCCACATTATATTTGGTGTCAAAAATTTTCAAATAATTTCCAATTTATTATCTCAAAATTATTGTAATAATGTGGGTTTTCACTTAGGTATTTATCCTTTAATTTCCGGTCTAAATATTTAATTTAGACCTAATATGGATCCCTAATGAGTAAGTAAATGTTCCAATGGTCTCTATGTATAGTTAGGAGCCTGAGACAAATCCTTTGGGTGAAAACAGACTCCACGCACGGTTTGGAAAACTGCGTGGATGGTGTTTTTTGGACTTATCCATCTCGCACAGTTGGCGCACGTCTGTGTGACCTAACTATGAAAGCACCCCTTTTTTCAGGGTACCCATGCATGGGTTACACACATTTTGATCAAACTATGTAGAGGATGTGATTTTGGGTAGATATGTCTCGCACAGTTTGAGCATGGTTTGACAAACCGTTCACAGACTATTTTTATGGGTGAATTTATAGTTTTTCCCTAAATGATCTATTTATCCTCCTCCTTCTTCATAATCCGAGAACTAGTATGATTTTACTCTATTTTAACCCTTTTGGATTATTTTGAAGTCCAAGGCTAGGGATCAAGAGATATGATTCGTCCAGAATCTGATCGAGCTTTCGTTCCTCATGTTGGATGTGCAATGGTAAGTACTTGAGTCACCTTTAGCCGTTCTTCTTCTCTTTCACTCTCGACTGAGATATTTCCATGTGAGAGTTTTTTTTACCATTTCCTAGATCTATTCAGATCTGAGGAAAATTATGGTCCAATACAGGAGGAGAAGGATCATACAACCCTAATGTGAGTGTTCTATAACTCATCCCTAATGTTCATTGATTTTTGGGATATTCATGTGGGCCCCGCGAATTCCGTCAGGGACCATTTCTTAAATTTACATTCCAAGATTATACTTGTTATAATTTTATGGTTATGTTATTTACAAATATGTGATTAGTTATTAGTGGTTACACCCAAAACTCAATCTACTCATGTCAATGGTTATTCCATAATTGGGTTTTAAGTGTTTTTGACACTTTTGAACCACCATTCGGGTGTGCCCTTACTTGAATTTCCTTAAGTTGAGACATCCTGTAATAACTGGTTTTTTGTTTAACGAGGATTGCATAATGGAATGTACCATGTATTCTCACCAGTTGACCCACATAATATAAGTTCTTCAAATGATTATTAAACGTGGAATGTGGAATTTCGTGTATACTATGTATATAACTTGGCCTTATTAAAAGAGTTTGAATAAAGTTTACATGTCCATAGAACCCCCTTCCATGTCTATGGAAGGTAACAGAGTGAACCTCAATAATTGAATATGACTTAATGGTTAACTAAAATGTGACTAAATGGTTGCAACACTATCTATACTATTCACACTACTGGAAGCCAAGGCGTGGACCATTAAATAAATGGATTCCACTCGACATGACCTATCCACACTAATGGAAGGAAAGAATTGAACCAAATGAATTACTACATTATTACAATATGAAATAGGAATGGACTGAATCGAGCTCACCTTGGATTCTAATAAGAGAATACTTTGGGTCTCAGGAACACCATTCTAATTCAAGGATGCAGTTTTCATAGGTTGATACCCACATAGACTCAGGTTCTTGTCTATTACATGGATGCCTGGTATACGACCATTGGGTCCCCTTTCATTAATCTAGGATACCATGGATATAGTCCTTGGATCCAATGTTGAAAAGTAGGTTTCTTGGATACACTCCTTGCAACCAATCCTTTCATAGCCCCATTTTACCTTGGATTCACACCTTAGACTCTATAGGTGCTTTATTATGGAATTCCATGGATTAATCTCCTTGTATTACACTCTTACACATAGCTAGACTCATATACTATTGATTTTTCATTCGTTGATATTACGTTAACTTAGTAATTACCATGGAACTCTCTCACTGGATATCATTTTTGGGTTTCTTTATTACATCGTGAGACCTTCACTAATTATACTATCACAGGGTGATGTTAGTTCTGGATATGCCTCATGTGAACTATTAACATTAAATGGTAATTTCTAAAGTAATGAACTAGTTATATGTTCAGACACCAGCTGAGGGCTAAAGCAGGTACTTCAGTATTTGGTTATACTGTACCATTTTATTACTTAATATATATGCATGTATGAACCCTAATATATTTCATTACCCATTTTAGATGTTATAGACACCGTTGGTGGTGTCCCACTGAGATTTATCTCACACTATTTTTGAGCGTCGTTTGGTACCTGAAGTAGATTACATGGTTTCAGGTGTTGACAAAGGGAAGAATATGACTTCCAACACTTGATTTCTTGTTGGTTAGGATTGATCTTGAGGGAAGATGATAGAGTTAGATCTTAGGATTCCTATAATAGTTTTAATTTTTCCTTCACCTTGTGGAACATGATATGCCTATTGTCTTGTATCCGTGTTTCTTAGTTTTCTAGCGATATGACATTACATCCTCACATTTCCAGTTGATATAGTTATTGTTATTCTGATTTATCTATTGCATCAATTTTATTCTGCTATTAATTTATATTGCATCTACTATTTACTTTACCTTTATATTCCTTCCACTATGATACACTATACTAATGGGGGTATAGTCTTTGTTTCCAACACTTTTTCCAGGGTGCACATCCGTCTTCTGAGGACACAGAACTATTTCCCAACAATCCCACATTCTGAAGGTGGTCGACATCCATCACTTATTCAGGGACATTTTCTCCTTGATCTAAATGGGATGAAGGGATTTCAGTTCCTACTTCCATGGATTCTTCCTCGGAATTCATTACCTAGTTCGGGTCTCCCTCATAGGCATAAGATGTTGTTCGTTAAACTCTTCCTAGTGACAAGATTTCATGGATGCGGGTGAATTACGCTGCTTATGTCAGGTAATTCCCTGGGGTCTAGTAAGGGTGGAAACCTTTAGTCAGGGGATTAGTAACGTTGGGCATCATTGGATTGTATGGATACTAGAACAATGATGTGTTTGGGTTTCTTCCCATGATGATATGTCTTATCAAGGGCTCAAATTCCTGAGGCATCCCACGTCGAATACAGGGACTCTTATGCCATAGGAATGTCTTTGAGTATTTCCTCATATTCCCATGTTTAACACAAGGTATGCCTCAAGTTTAAGGTCTAGATGAGATAGATAAAATTGGACATATCATTGATGGGAGTAAATATGATGGGCAAAACCGTAGGAGGGAACACCGTTGCTGGGGCCAAGATGTGGTTAGTTACCCGATTACTACTAGGATCAGTGAGAAGGTTGGTTGCATGATCTCCCTGGGATGTGGTGGCCCAAGTAATAATCAAGATGGATATGGATGGATGAGCAGATGGAGAATGGGATGGAACCATTGTGGTTGTGCAAATGATGTTGGGATTGAACCTCAAAGAGACTTCCTATGTATTCCTACGGTAGGGAATCAAAGTTCGCATAGTTTGGTTGGGTGATGGGAGACCTGAGAAGGTGGAACATGATAATGGGAAAATGGATGGGACCTGAAGGATGTGGTTCCTCTATTTTGGGGCATGAAATTTGGGTGTGCGCAGAGGCTAGCGACCTGTTGACATGTTGGGGCATACACGTGGTTAGAAGCTCGGGTTGGCTTAACGCCACGAGGGAGGACCGAATATGTGGGTCAAATCGAAGTGGACTAAAATAGCTTAACATAGATTGAAGACTATAATGACTTACCACTGGATGGGATTCACAATGTCATACCGTTGGTTGGGGTTGACAACGGCATACTGCTGTCCCAGGTTCTAAAAGCTTACGAATAGTTGAGAATTACAACAGCTTTCCATTGATTTGGAAACACAATGTCTTACCATCGATTGGGAAACACAATGGCTTAGCTTCTATTGAGGTACACAATGGATTATCATTGATTAGGGATGTACCATCGGGAATCCTCCTATATACCTTGCCTAGGAGACAAGGATCAAATCCCATGTAATTCGAACGGGTACATTTTAACTTATTGCAGGACAAAAAATGGGGGGCATACAGTTTAATGTCTACAGGACGAGGGTGGACTGGTGTGAAGTGGTTGAGGTAGATGGTTGTTGGGATTGAACCTTAGGGAGGTTTCCTATGTATCCACGTGGTAGGGAATCAATGTCCACATAGTTCAGGATGATGGATATAGTTTAACATCTTATTGGATGAAGGTGAACCGACCTGAATGGGGATAGGACAAGTTGTTGTTTTTCTTGAACCTTAGAAAGGCTTCTTACATATATTTCCTGGGAAAGGATCAAAGTCCATGTAGTTCAGAATGGATGATATAGTTTAACATCATACAGGATGAAGGTGAACCAACATAAAGGGGGGTTGAGAGTAGTATATATTAGGTTTGAACCTCAGGGAGTATTTGTACATGCCTTGACTTGGCAAGGAAAAATTTACATGTAGTTCAGAATGGTGATTCGAGCTTATTCCCATGTACGGACTAAGAAGGATTCCATGGTTAATGCTTACTCTAAGCCAACGTGAGTCATGCTCAGTGTGAGAAGCAAGAGGCAACAAAAACCTGGTGATCACATCGCAAAAGGTGTGTCTGCTAGAAGTAGAATAGGGCTTACATGTGGTTAGTGGCCCAAAGTTGAAACAAGGGATTTAGTGTGTTTAGAAGCCCATGGAGATATAGATTGGGAGTTACTCGATGTTGGAGGCCCGATGGAAACAATTCTCATAGAGAGAGGTACGGGATAATGAAGGCCCCTATGCCCATATCTCCTCTAGTATTTGGAAACAAAGAAAAGAGGAGAAGCATGGGTTATACCTCCTACAAGAAAGGATAGGGGATTACACTAGGATGGTTTCCCTTCCCCACAGATAGACGCCACTCCAGAAAAGATGATCTCATTCTATGTGAGAATGATCTCACTCCCATGGAGAGGAGTAGGAAAAGAGACTGTCTGAGATGGGGCACCCCACACATATTGTATGGGGAAAGACCAAAATTTAATGTTATGTATAGGGGAAGATGGTTCTCGGTAGTTTGAAATCATGTATCTTGGACAAGGTGGGTTCACTCCGCACCCCTAGAACATACATGACTGATACATACCCAACGTTGGGCAAGCGAAGACATCATCAATGCCGTGGCACATGGGTGTTGTGGAGTGATCCATTGAGGGGCCCAAATTAGTGTGGTAATGAGAAGATGGAATATCCATTAGCATGCCTATGCGAAGAATCAATTCCCATTAGCATGCATATGAGAAGAAGCATAAGTCTAGGAAACACAACGTGAAGCCCCGCCCATGGAACCTTGAAGTCATTTCGTACAAACCTGGAGGGTCGTACAGGAGAAGGGTGTGTACGATAGAGGTGTCACATATAAGAGGGGATCATACATGGTTCCATATGGGGAGGATGTCACATGGAGCACAGAAGAAGATAGGATTGCACAAAAAATAGGTGGTTTTTTTGCAATAGGCATGAAAATGGGAAATGGTGCATGCAAAGAGTAGGGCTACACAGATGAAGGATATGTGCATGTAATTGGAGGAGGTTTTTCATGCAAGTGGCCTAGTTTTGCGTGCAAGTAAACAGACTTGCATGAAATTGGTCAAACAATAAAGGACCCAAGTGAGGGTCAATACCTATGGGTTTCATGCAAAGGAGGACCCATGGGAGACCTGTCGTGTAAAATTTTGTACCTAAAAGTCATCTTTTGTGCACGAAAGAGTGTTTTGCATGCCAAGGATATAGTTCAAATTCTCCATCTATTAGATTTGAGAGTGGTCTCCATCTATTTATAGGCGATCGGGGGACACATGGGTGCACAAGATTCAATCTGTGTGAAAAAACCGACCCCTCAGTCGGCCGCGCGGAATATTCCACACGATGTGAAAAAAATATCTTGGGTGCAGAAATTTGTGCATTGTTGGGATGGCTATACATGCAATCCTAGATTTTTCTGTGCAAACATTCTTCATATAATGGACCAGTTCACTCGGTCAAAATCTATATTGGGTTTTCACAAAATTTCGGTTCGAGGCCTTTGGAGGATTTCGGCGTATACAAATGCCCCCCCTCAGAATCAGATATGTGAGCAGGAGAGGAGTTCAAATTCCAAGGGAAACAACGAGACACCCGATCCCGGTGGGGTTGGAACGCAAAAAATAACCCATGTGGCACACAAAAAATATTGCATGTGTCACACAGTCATTTTTTATAGATATGGAAATCCAAATTCATGCCTATAAAAATTATCAGGGTGGTCTCATGGTCCATATAGATTTCTCGTGTGATAAACATTGTTTCTCTCGTGCACATAAAATCTCACCTACCTTTTCACAGAAACTGATCTGTGTGGCACAGAAATACTATAACTTGGTTACAATTTTTCATGAACCACTCATTTTCCACACCGATTTCTTGGCTTTCAATTCCACATTGTATTTTTGTGCGTATCTCTCTTGTTTTCCACACAACCACCTAGTTTTCTTTTTAGACTATACCAAAACGATGGATGCTAATCAGGGTGGAACTGGGAGAGAAGTTGTGTATGCTTCTTAGGGAGATGAAATTATTGTGAACCCAGAGGTTAATGGTGCTAACAAATTTACATCCTACTACCAAGCTCTTTTCAATAAGCTGACTCAATCCTAGAAGGATTATGTGCTATCTAACAACCTATGGATATGGGATTTTGGTATTTTAAAGGAGGTACTGGTGTCGGTATTTTACATCGATAATCTGCAATCATGGGTGATGTGAGAGGATGATATTACAAGATAACACATCACAAACGATGGTCAACATGCTAGAGAAACCAAACATGTGGCCATCTATGTCATGAATCCAAGGACCAAAACCATCTCGGGGAGAGAGACAGTCACTTAGGATTTTCTAAACCATTACAAAATTACCTTCTGATAGAGCATCACCAATGAGACCAAGGACTGGCTACAGGACTAAGACCTGAGGTATGGGGGAAATTTCACATGTGACTGGGCCTGGGCGTACTGGGAATGCCAATCATGGGATCAGTTTATAGAAGAATTGTAGCACATCAGGCTATTCGAGGTGGTGTGTACGTCTCAGTTCCATTTCTACCACCAGCAAGGACTTGTGTCAGAGCTATTTAACTAATGGTCACATGATACCAATACCTTCCACCATCATCATGGGGTGGTTGGGGACAATCATTGCAATGTTCACAACATTGGGGGTATCCCTTTGAATGGGAATTATCACGTTGAGTTCCTTCCCAATGAGAATATCTAGGGGACAGTTTGCTGACTCAAATCCTAACATGGAATTTGTTAGAGCTAGAAAAATAGATGTGGGGGTCAAGGAAATTCTGAAATTCATCTCCTCTTTGATGCGGTTCAGCCTATTTCTAAAGAAATACCCCTATACAAATATTCTGGGGCAAGGGAAGTGATGTCTGACCACGATGCCAAGGAGAATGAGTGGGTAATATTGGAGGATCTTGGAAGTGGTGTAATATCGGTCTTGGGGATTCAGTGTGGATGAATTCCAAGACCAAAACGTCTCGTATGCCAGATTTCATGAACCTTTCATGAGTGGGTGTCTACTGCCAGTAAGGTACCCAAGGATGTGAGTCTTCCTAGAAACATTAGTTTTGGCCGACATCATAGAAGCGAAGCAGGGGTTTAAACCGGGGGTCCCTTTTCTTGCCTGACTGTACACCATTCTGGGGCATATTTCGAGATGAAGTTCACCGAGTAGGATCTGCATCCCCTTCCAAATCCTCCATGGTTGTATTGTTGTTCAATATTGAGGGTACACCATTCCAAACACCATTCATACCTAGGAAATGACCTACTACCATAGTTGTTAAACATTATCGGGGTCAAAATTCTGAGGCTCAACAAAGAGGGGATAAGGATCATGATTGGAAATCACACCAATTTTACTTTTAGTCTGTTCCCCATCAAGGCTGGCTAGATGATATATGGCAGGCACGACTCTCTAGGGAAAATGGAATACTTTCATAGCATCAGAGTTGGGGTGCTTGTAATCAGGGATAGTGGGATGATTATTTGCAATCCCAATGTGCCATCAAGGATTTCCACATAGATTAGATTCCACCAATGGATGCCGAAAAAGGTCTATACAGATGTTTTGGGGGATAAAAATACCTGATTTATTCGTCAAATGTGGATGATTTTCACAGATTACTGATCGGCTGTGGTAATTACCTTTTCCCCCATTAGAGTTGACACTGACCTCCCAAAAAAAATTTCCAATCATTGGGTGGCGACATATCCTGAAGGGATCTTGTGGAAGAGAGTCTGGTAAATGAAGGTGGCCAGTGTGGAACCTAGGTGGAGAGAGAGAAGAGAAAGAGCTGTTGGGGAGGAGAGACCTTGATCATGTTGGGAAGTCAGGTCAGTAATTTCCGGAGCTTCAGCAGTAAGGACATCACGTGGTGTGATCAAACCCCCGTCATTTAGAGGGAGAGGGGCTCATGAACAGACTCGCGGAGTATCCAAGGAGCATCCTGGGAAGCAGATAAAGTATCTTCTATAACCTTATGAGGATGCAATATTCCCAGAGCTATGGTCTTCCTAGTTGATCTTGCAGCAGTCAATGAGCACTGAAGCCCTTTGGAAAAAGTTGGTACGAGATGGAATCCAAATACATGAATTTTGGCTCATTCGGACTGATGATTGGTTGAAATTTCATCACCGAAATGAATATTTGATAGCCATGAATGCATATAAATTCAGGAGGGGTTGACGTGAGGAACCGACTCTCATGGGGAAGGAAATTCATGACCATGAGTGTGTTGTAGAAAGAATGTCATCTGAATATGATGATAAAGATGAGGAGACATAGGGAAGTGATTCAAAAAAATAATAGGGAGAAGAAGATGAAGAAGAAATAGGGGAAGCTGAAGAGGTTCTTGGAGGTGAAGGGTATCATGGGAAAACCCGCTAATGGATTCATCAGGAGAGCCGCGTGATTACTGTCACATACATGAAAATAACTGAGCTACTCCAGGTTTTCCTCAATTATTATCGTAGCGTTTATTCTATTCATCATTCGTAATCAGTAATAGGACTTCTACCCTGTTCAGGTGCATATCGGTGTTGGTGGGAAGGATGCCCCATCAGATGGGGGTGATTTCGCACTGATTGAACATGGTGGGAGATGAAACCAATTATTGAATTAACAAGTGCTGAAGGATCTCCTACTGTGATGGCTCCTACAGTGATTGAAATGCTGGGGTTTGATGCATTGAGATCTTGTAAGTTTAATTACTCATATACCTGTATCTGTTATCAGAGCGCTTGACTGATCCGGGAATTCATTGTTTGTGCAGTAATCACAATACTAGCAGCTCAGTAGGATATTGAATCTTGACCATCTATAAATGATCCGATGGTGACCGAACCAACCCAATCAGAACCCGCTTCCCAAACTGAGACGGTCCCAGCACCTGGTGAGCAAGGTGTTGTGAAAACTAGTGATACTGTTGTTGGGGCAGGGTCAAAATTCGGCAGGGAAAAAAATTATGAAACAGAAATGAGGGAGTAAGGTTTCCCAAATATTGAAGATCCTAACCCCTTGAAAGACATTATAGAGGGAGACCCTACCGCTAATCTTCTAGAAGATTTCCATGAATATCTTCCTACAAGCCCTAAGGATATGGTTGATTCTGATCACGAACCAGCCAAGGAAAGCTGTATGATGTGACACAAGGGGTGGAAGTGTATTGGCCGATTCTTAAAACATCCAGTAGCTGAATGGGTGCCCCGAATAGGATCACTACGCACCTGGTTGCACCTTCACTATGACAGAGGGGTGGATGCTCATTACATTCACGCAATGATCTGGGATTACATGGCTGAGAAGGTGCGGGAGAGCAGCCATCATCTCTCCACTAACCAGTGCCAGAACAGATCTGTGAGAATACAGAAGTTCCTTGTGATTGAGTGAGATGTTTGGTGCCTTGATGAATAGGGGAATGAGTGATCCATATTCATTACAAACCAATCCATGATTATTGAGCGGTTGAAGGCCCAACTCGCTGAATCCTAGGAGCAAGAAGCACAAGAAAACTGTAAGATGCCTAGATTTCTAGATAAGTAGGAGTGAATGAAGATTAGAGCTAAAGAAATCCACTGCACAGATGCTATAGAAGAGAGGGTAATCAAGGAGCCGGAAGCAGTCCTGGAGGCTACAAGCTAGAGGGTGGTAACACTGGAGGAATCGATAAAAGTGTATGATCTATATGGTCTGTGTTTTGGTCAATCCAATAAACATTTCTCCCTTTGTTTTCTTATCCCAAAATACATGCATATACTTATTATCTACATTATTTTTTATTTTGATTATCACATATGATGTATAAATATGGTGCGACTAGAAATCAATCCATAAACTCACGTCAGTTATGCCCGATGTGAGAAAAAAGGGATGGACACATTGTTACTTCGTCCTAACATGAGAGTGCCAACCATTATTCAAGCATCCAGGGTATAAATGTCCAATTCGGGATTCATGGAAGAAAGAGGGAGACCTGACTAGAGAATGAAGTTCTCATAACAGTCGAGTTGCAATTTTTTCAAATGTGCTCTCAGGCACGAGCAGAGTAAAGCCATGGGAATTATAATCAATTCAAACATAAGGGAATGTGAAATGTGAATCATGATACCCCAAATTAGGAACAATATGGGGGTGTCGTGAAAATGATGGATAACTGTTTACCATGTTCTAAACACAACATACATATCATGATATCCTAGAATGAGAATAACAAATGAGGTCTGACTGCTGATCATGTTCAAAACATGCGTCCTGACTCAAAATTCAACTTATTATCCTTCTTGAACATTAGCCTAGGAATGTAGGAGAGCCATAGGAAAAGTGTCCATACTATTTGGGGTTTTTTTCAGGCATGGAATAGGACGAGGGTCTAAATAAAGGGAACAGAAAGCATAGAGGGTGGAGTGATGGGTTGTTCGAATGGAGTCCAACCCTCTAGGAATTATGCCACCATAGTGAAAACACAATAGGTGGATGCATCTGTTTGATCATGGATCAAACTTACTTCCAAACAAGACCAACCTATTAATGATCTGGGATTCTCTATAATTTTACGTCATACCAATAAGGACGATAAAAACGTAGTTTAAACTTCGTACAGTGATGATGGTGCACATAGTTTTAAGGTCATATTGCCTGAACCAAGATTGGGGTCGAGGGACTAGAAGGGTTAATGACATAGGGGCTAGACCTGAGGCGAAAGGCATGGACGTCTCTATATATCCTATATGGATGAGAATCAAGCTAAACATAGTTCTCAAGCACGGTGTGGCTAGCGATAAACACCGATAGAGGAAACCCTCACTGGCGAGGGAGCTGATGCATCCCATAGTTATTATGGGTGCATCTAGAACTTGTTCATGGTAGATATGCAGTTTAATGTCAGGCGTTGAGGACATGGTTACCCTGAAAGGAAACACACAGTGTTGTACATATACTGATGTGAATGAGGATTGTAAGAGTCCACACCACACCACATGTTCCCAAAGGGATTCATTAGTCCATAGACTAGAGATGGCATGAATTGGTGTTGGAATCGAAGGGAAGTGCTTGGGAATTCCTACATACCCCATTAGAATATTTTTCAATCCATACATAGTTCTTTTATTTTAGTTTAACGTAATTCAGAATGAGAATCATGCGTGGTTGTGCTACACAAATACACCTACTACCAAAACCACTAAGCCAACTTGTGTCATGATCGATGTGGGAAACAAGGAGAAGTGGTGAGATTTTCCTAGTACAGGGAAGCAAAAATTAGGGGCAGTGGAATTCTAGTTGAATAAAATCACAAAAATATTGACATGAATGATTAACAAACATAGATGCGCGGAGGTGTAAAACAGTTTGCGGGAATTCCAATTGATCATAAGGGAGTGGAAAGATGTGAATCATGGAATATGGGATCTGGATCAAAATGATGGTGGTGTGATGATAGAGGATAAATACTGGCCATGTTTCAAATATACTACCTATTTCATGTTATCCTGGAATGGGGAAAGACAAACGAGGGTTGACTACTGACCATGTTTGAAACATGGGAACCATCACAAATATTGTGTGAGGTATTCAGGGGCATTGGCCCATGAGGGAAGGTGAGCCAATATGGCACGAGACAAGGTTATAAAGTGGGTACCTTGAAATATGGAAGAGGATGGGGATCCAAATAAAGGGGTCACGATGCTTGGACATGAGACGAGAGAATGTACATGTGAAAATTCCACACATTGGTCTCTTTGTAACAACAGATTTGAGTATGACAATAATACGTATAAGATTGAGGGAGTTGAATCCCTTTTTGAGGAAAATGGTTCTCGTGTCACACACTCCATGCTTAAGGTCACAGAGTGTACCATTAAGAGGGGAACCGATTTAATGAAATGCTCACAAGGTGGTGAAGTAGTCGAACCCAATGCATAGTTCCTATAGGGAGATCTTATTTTTTGGTCGTTGAACTCAATCCAAATTGGGGTGAGACAAGGAAGAAACATGGTGCAGTTTTCGTAAAACCAGACATGAATGAGAACCCAAGAGGTGCTCGCCACACTAGATGCATCCAAAGGAGTTTGGGAAAAGGGGCTGAAAAGGGGGCCATGATTTATGATTCCTGGTGCTGGATCTGTAGATGGAATGTCTGGTCATTCCTACCTATCTATTGAAGATGGGAATAAATCCACCCATAGTAAAGGAAAATGTTTTTCAGTTTGGTGTCATGTGACAAGGTCATACAGATCTTAGATTAAAGTTCGTAGAGATCAGACCTTAGATAGAAAGGAGGGAGGTAGACACATGGTGTGACATTGAAAAACCCTACGAGAATGAGGACGGTAGGAGTCCATATCCCACAATGTGCTCCATGAGGAGGTTTTAGGTCAAGGGACAGAAAATGAATGTTGGGAATGGGCCAAGGCCAAGTGCATGGGTGTTTCTACATACCCTATTATAATGGGGATCAAGACATATGTAGTTCTAGAAGTGGAATGGTAGGCTACCAATACTAGTGACAATACTGTCATGCGAGGCCGACCCACACACCAAAAGAAGAAGCATTTGATAGATATTGTTTTTTTAGGATAGATGTGCATTTTTTTGTGAAGCAAAAAAACTCGGATGGAGAGTCTAGGCATATATATAGGAATCAAGCCATATGAAGGCATTGAAAAATGGTATGGCGGACGACCACTACCAAACATGATGTCCCCTCGAGTGAGGACATCACACTGTATTTCCGTTTTTCCTAATGTGGATAGGTTGATAATGTCATAGTTTTGGGTCGTATGATCGGACCAACCAATGAATTTTAATGTTGTACAACAAAGACACTACAGTTTAAAGTCATGTGGGACTAGGGAGCATAGTTTAATGTCATCTGGCTTGGAAACATACAAAATAAATGAGGTTTTAAAAGGGACTCACTTGGATTGATGAAGCATACCAAATGTGCATGAGGACATAAACCCATACCACACCACACATAATTATAGGGAAGAAAACTCAGTCCAAGGGGCCATAAAAAGTTAGATAATATGGGTTGGACCCAAATATGAGACGTCTAGGTGTTCTTACTTATCCCATGAGAATTATAATCATACCATACATAGTTTTGAGAGTACAATTTAATGTCATACAAGTTGAGAGGTAGGAGGGACTAGCTCATAGAATATGATAATGTGGTACGACTATTGCAAACCGTACACGAGTGAAGACATAAGACCATACACACCACACCATGAAATCCAATGAAATTCTGGGCCAAACAGTTGAATAGATGAGGTAATTAGTAGAACCTGATCTAGAAACCAAGACGAGATCCCTGAGCATTCCTATGTATCCCATTATGACGAGAATCAAGCAATGCGTAGTTATGGGAGTGTTCCGTTTTTATTCCTTGCTGAAAAGATGTAGAAAGATATTTGTTTAATGTCTTAGATCATGGAAAATAGAGAAGCAAGACTCTTTCAAATGAGTGAAAACCTGTCTCAAATCCCTAATCCCTTGTGAGGTAAGCTTGATGAGGGAAATAAGAGTGGATAAGGACTTTTCAACATAAGGAATACATGCAAAGGGGAAATTGGTGTGGAGCCCTGAATGATTCTTCACTCTGACTTTTTCCTCCAAATGTCCCAATGCGCACTAAGGGATAGTACTAAGAGTGTCAAAATTACACTTAGACATGATGGAGTGGAAAATGACGTGAATCACACAACCCTTATTTAAGGATTAATGGGGGTGTTGTGATGAAGGAGTATAACTATTGACCGTGTTCGAAGCACAACATCTATATCATGTGACCAGAAATAGGAACAAAAAATTAGTGTCAACTGCTGACCATATATGCAACATGGGACTTGTATCATTTTTTTGTCCAAGGTCATCGAGGTCGTTGACCCAAAATGATAGGAGAGACCTTAGGTCGAGTATCTGAATCATTAGGGGTACCTTTTGGATCTTAAAGATGATTAAATCCCAAATGAAGGGGAGCATGAAGCATGAGGATGGGTGATAAGATGTCCATGTATAATCCAACACTCTAGGTGATGAACAAGAGTGCTACTTGGCATATTGGTGTACTGCCAAAAAGGGTTGAGGGGTCCATTTCAAGAGAAAATGATTAAAAATGATGAGTGTACAACAGGGGGATGAAGAGATTTCAGAATATTGTAGAACGTGGCATGGTTGTTACAAGCCAGATGTGAATGAGGATATAAGACCATACCACACCACATGCCACTCTCCTAATAGAACATAGGCCAGGGCATGAGGAAGATAAGGAGGTTCTTATTAAATGGGGTTGGACACAAAGGATAAATATTTTGGTAGTCCTGTATATCCCATAATGATGGTAATCAAGACACACATAGTTCTAGAGGATGCTGTGAACTTTTACATCTTGATGTAAGGACACAAATATGGGAAATGTATCTCAACGAGGTATGTGTACTACATGGCATGTAACCCAACGTGAATGTGGAAATAATCCCATATGACACTGTACAATCCAAAATGAGAAGTTGGTCTAGGAGGCCAAAATAGTAGAGGGATCTAAGAAGGGAAGTCCCAACCAGTCTAGAGTTTAACGTCTTGTGGTGAGGACGATGGTTCTCTTAGGTTAAAGTTATATGTCTCGGATAACCTATGCAATTTAACATCATGCAACATGATGAAAGAGGTTGAGATCTCTAGGGGGAGGGATACATGGTGCAGTCATGATGTACTTGAAGTGAATGAGGGAAAAAGCCAACACCACACCATGTGTTTCCACCCAATGGGAGATATTGACGTTTGGGGATGAGCTTATAGATGAACTTTCGAGGAGTTCTTACGTATCCAACGAGGATGGGAATCAATCCATATGTAGTTCTAAAAGGTACATGTAGTTTAACATCATGCGATGTGGATGATGGATACTTGGAGACCTTAAGAAGATGTATGCGGCATGGTTGAAATAGCCTGACGTGAACGGGGATATGAAGTCCACACCATAACACCCAGTCCTTGGTGAGAAATTGTGCCAGGGGCCTGAGGTTGGGCCACAAACAGAAAGTAGTATCCAATTTTTAATTTAATGTCTTGTTGTGAGGATGATAGTGCTCTTAGTTTAAGGTCATAGGGCTCAGACAACCTGTGCAATTTATCATCCTGAAGGACAACTATAGAGGTGGAGATCTCCATGGAGAGGTATACATGGTGTAGTCATGATGAACATGGCGTGAATGAGGGAACAAACTGGAACCACACCATGTATTTCAACCCAGGGGAATATTCTGATGTTTGAGGCTGGGCCTACAGATGAAATGTCTGAGAGTTCCTATGTATCCTGTGTGGATGGGAATCTTTCCAAAAATAGTTCTCAAAGGTTCATGCAGTTTATCATCATGTGTTGAGGATGTGGGAGGATAGAAGAATGAGGAGGGGAACATGGTGAGATTATTGTAATCCCTAACATGAGTGGGGGACAAAGAAGCCTTCACTGCACCATACGGGATCCTCCAAGTGAACTACACCCAGGGGGGATAGTGACGGAGAATTGTTTTGGGGATGGACTCTAAGACAAGGTGTCTAAGCATTACTATGTACTATATAAGGATGGGAATGAAGACATAGGTAGTTCATGATGGTATAGTTTAACGTCTTTCAGGACGATGGATACATGGATATATTAGTATATGGTTATAGATCTTGGGCCATCTGGCTGTTTATTGTCATGCTGGATGACAAAGAAGTTTAACATCATGCATGAATTAGCAGTTTAAGGTCATGTTGGACCAACCTACTCAGGAAATGTATTTCTTGAAGAGTTTGGCATTTTGGGAGGATTTATACGCTCCCCATCCTTGGTAACCAGGAAATACATGCTATTGGGGTAATCCTTTTGAATGATGTAAGGTCCATCCCATTAGGGATCTTGCTTGGGTGGTTTCCAAGAATGTATAATTGGTATTATCTAAACCAACACCGTGTCACCTTTCAAGAAAGATCGAAGGAGAAATAACTTTTTGAAAGCTATAGATATATCTTTATGATGCCTTTCCAGATTGTGATGGGCACAAAGCATGTTCCCTTTGAGCACTTCTAATTCATCCAGATGGATTTCAGATTCCTTAAATAGTGCCTTATGATCATATACAGTAGTGCGTAATGATGGAAATTGAATCTCAATGGGAAGGATGTCCTCCATTTCATACACTAGGGGATATGGGGTCACCTTTGTGGAATTGCAAGTCGTTGTCCGATAAGCCCAACGACCATTGGAGAGTTTGTCTGGGCAACTCTTCTAATTATGGACAACCATTTTCTGTAGAGATATTTTTTTAATGCCTCAATATTCCCATTTTATTATGTGTGATAGAGGGATTTATGGTTAGAAAGGATGTTGTACTTGGTGTAAAGCTTCATCATATAGGTTGTTCAGATGTTGGTGACATTATAGGTGAGGATGGTGTGAAGGACTACAAATCATTAGATGATGTTGGAGCTCAAAAATTCAATGATAGAATGGGACGTGACCTCCTTTAGTGGAGTTTCTTCTGCACACTAGGAAAATTAATCCATAGCGGTCAGGATGAACCTGTACTGGTGAGCTGTCGCTAGTGGATTTGGCCCCATGACATCAAGTCCCCAGAAAACAATGTTCCAAGAGTAATTCTTAGTGTAGAGAGGCTATAGAGGATGATGAACAAAGTTAGAATCAATTTGGAATGCAAGAAACCTCTTAGAAAACTGGATGTAGTCACAGATCATGGAGATCCAATAATTTACCAACCTCCAGATCTAGTGAGATAGTTTCGGCCCAGTCTAATGATCCCCATAGAAACTATGATGAACTTCCTGCACGGCCTGAGAAATCTCACCTCCTTGTATGAAATAGTGGATAACCCCATCAAACCCACACTTATAGAGGATCCACTCAAGATAGGGACCACTCTAGAGGGTAAACTGTAATGTGCGGCGCCATATTCTCTTTCCCTCGGCTCAATCTGTTGGGAGATTACCGTGTTGGAGGTACTCAATAAAGGGGTTCCTTCTGTCAAGAGTCAGTTTCAGAACTGCATCAGGGGGACTTGGGGTCCTAATGTGAAGGCACTAGAGGTAAGGTGACTCTGTAGGCTATCATCATCATATGGAGTGATGGGGCTGATAAATCTCTGGTGTGCTACATGGATAATCAAATCATCTTGATGAGGATCTGCAAGATATTTATACAGGCTTCCAAGGCATCCACTCATGCATTCTATGACCGAGGGATATGAGTAACCTATGGCCGAGATTGGAACTACACCATCATCTAGAATTTATGTTCCAATAGTTGTAAGAGCTCTAACTTTCAAATGACATAGTCAACATTGATTTGTTTAATGACATGTTCGGAGTCCCCTTTCACATGCAAGTGGGGGACATCAATCATGAGGGCCAACTCAAGGGCAGTGATGAGAGCCTAATACTCAGCCTCATTGTTGGTATAAACCTCTGACAATAGAAATGAATATGGTAGAATGTCCTGTGCTTGTGTAATGAAGACGATAGCCATGCGTACTCTATTGAGTCTGGGGTCCTTGAGACTTATGCGGATAAGAATTTTCAACGTACCATCAAAGTAAATTTTCCAACACGGAATGGTTTTGTCTACCAATAGGATATCCACATCTACCAAATCATGGTCCATAGACTAGTCCGTAGGAGCTGGATAGGTTGTAAGGAAGTTTTCTAATTCATTCCCCTCAATATCCTTTTGAGGGACAAACATGATATTGAACTGCTATAGGATCACTGCACACCGAGCTAGACCAATCAAAATGGGGAGTTTCAGGATATACTTTAGCAGATCAACTCAGTACACTAGCTGTACCTCATGGTGATGCATGTAATGTTTCAATTTATTGTACTGCGAATATCACCACAAGACAACTCTTCTCGATGGAGGAGTATCTGGTCTCCGTATCAGGGAGCATACGACTAAGGTAGTAAATACTCTTCTCCATTTCATCTTTGTTCTTCTGGGATACAACAGAACCAAACGATCATTTTATTGTAGTCACATAATTGACATGTGGTTTTCTAGAAACAAGTGGCATCCAGACTAGAGGTTGTAGTAGGTACTTCTTTATTTCCTCGAAAGCATCCTGGCATACCTCGTCCCATAGATAATCAATTCCTTTCTTCATGAGATGAGAAAACGGGTTACATTTTCTGACTATATTCATGATGAATCGACGGATGTAGGCCGGGTGGCCTTGAAATCCTAGAAGCTCCTGAATGATTCTCAGAGGAGACTTATGAAAAATGCCTTTTATATCCTCCAGATCGATCTTGATGCCTCTATATCTAATAATGAAGACAAGAAAATTTCTAGACGTGACCATGAAGGCACACTTCAATGGGATCATCTTCATATGGAATGAACGGAGGAAGCCAAACATTTCTCATGGTCATTGAGATGTTCTTGAAATTTGCGGGATTTGACCACCATATTGTCTACGTAGAATTCCACCATTGTGCTAAGGATTGGCATAAAAATGCGTTACATGGCACAATGATAGGTGCAACCTACATTCTTCAGACTGAAGGGCATTACATGGTAGCAGAAATTACTTTATGGTTCCTTGAAGGTTTTAGACTCTTCATCCTTGGGATCCATTCGAGTCTGGTTATAACCATAATACCCATCCATAATGGAGAGGTCCTAGAACCCAGTGGTTGAATTAATCAACAACTCCATCATAGGAAGGGGAAAATCATCTATCAGACAGAGACGATTGAGATCCCAGAAGTTGATACAGACTCTAATTTATCCATTCTTCTTCCTGACGGGAACAATTTTGTCTAATCATTATGCGTAATAGACCTCCTTAAAGAAATTGGATCTAGTGATGTTATCATATTTGGCCGCGACCATGGCACCGTGACAAGGGTGCATATTTTTGGGAGGCTGTTTGAACCAATGGTGATTTGTTGGAAGACCTAGGTTGTAGAACATGACATGATGATATTTTCATGGAATTTCGTCATACCTCTGGGAAAATGAATCACGATTTTGCTTCAGGATGTCCACATACTACTTCTTCTCTTTGAGAGGCATAGTTACACTGATCAATGTTGGTTTTGAATCTGCCTCACTTTTGAGGTTCACCTATACTAGTTCATCGACCATGGTGGAGACACCCTCTTCAAAAACGGGAGGTGAATCTTCCAAATCAACTTCTTCAATTATGGAGGAGGGATCCTTGGTGGGAGGAGATTCCTCTGAGTCAATAGATCCTAATGGAAAGCTGGTGCCAGCCTTGGCGGTAGTAGAAACTACATCAGGAGACTCCTGTGCTGTCAGAACCATTATAATAAAGGTTGTCGACCTGACCTCATCCAGTATTCCGCTCAAGGGGCCACACATGACAATATCGATGCAATTGTGGGGCATCAGCTAGGGCCGGTTTATTGCAGCCCAGAGAAACAAGCATGCATGACATATTGTTTTTCCATGGGGTGGACATCCGGATATCTTATTGGGGTAGGGGGCTTTGGGATCACCTGAGCCATATTCGTGTAGGAATACGAGGTGATTTTTCGGCATCTCATAGACTTGGTAATGTGCTTCCCCCTCATTCCAGAAACAATGAATCATTAACCCATATCTAGGGTTGTACCCTCCAATAGGTGGATCGGAAAAATGTACGCATCATCCAGGTTTTTCCTTGGGTCGGTCACAACTGTAGTGTGTTCGACCTCTTTAGTTTGAATCTTCTTGTCCTTACACTTATAATAGTTGGAATCCAAATAGCAGGCTTCATTAGAGGAAAAGGGAGACACATCACCTTGGAGTATTCCCACTCGATTGTTAAGGGAGTATATAAGGCACTGGTGATACGATGAAGGGACCACCACATGCAGGTAAAGTCATGTCATACCCATCAATGCTTTATAGTTTGTGTCCTCAGAGAAAAACATGAACTTGGTGCTTGCTACTAGACCACTGAACTAGGTCTTCAAGTAGATCTTTCCAAACAATGTCTATTCTATCCTATGACAACCATTGATTTTTAGGTTTGAGGGACTTAGATCATCCTTAGATAGCCCCATCATTCGGAGTGTCCATGTCGAGATTAGGTTGATCCAATACCTTGTTCTGAAAAGACATCAACGAACCTCAATGATATTGAAGTGATCGGTGATTTATAGTTTTCAGATGTGCCCCTATATGTAAGATATGTCATCTCCTCGAGAGAAAGAGATAATGATATGAAATTCACTATTCTCGACTATCTCAGCATGGAAGGCTTCTACATCTGCTACCTCCATCTCAAACAGGAGGGGGCTTCATAATTCATAGGTGATGGATTCATGCATATCAACTGACAATAGAAGAGACTCATGGATAGAGAGCCTTGAGGGAAGGTTTTAGAGATTCTTAAGGATATCATACTTCTGTGCCAAGTATGAACTTCTTTTACAGAAGGTCGTTCTGTGGCATTGGTTATGACGGGCCCTTCCAGATGAATCGACATCTGACTGCTAATGGTAATACCCCGCTGCTCACTAGTAGAAGCTCATGGAGTGACTATTATGTGCATCTCTGATGAATAATGTTAGTCATTAATATAGCATGGCTGGTCACGATGCAGTTGGGGTTGCTCTGCCTGATCAAGTAACACAAACAGTGGCGTAGGTAGACCTAATGACATAGATGAGAAGGCTTTGTGCGTGGTGCTCTGCATTGGTCTAACTATCTAGTTTCATTGGAATACACAGCCTATCTGGATATACTAACCAAGGAACTTCGATGACCCATATAGCCACGATACAGTCGATGCTGGCGATGGCTGGGAATGTTGGGAGGATCTTCCTGGGGCTCCTTGCCATCCGAAATCATGTATGGGTTTACAAGCTCCATGATGTTAATCGAGGTGTATCCTTTATTTTCACATAATGAATCCTCCACTAGTGTATGGATTATATGGGTAATATTCATATTCAAGGGAATGAAGTCACTGATAATAAAGGATGACGATGACATTGGTGGGGGACTTTGTTTTCACTTACATCGGTTATGGATGCTATTTTGGGAAGAGAAAGGTTGATCCATTGAAGAATAAGTATTGGTTACATGTGATGCGGTGTACTCTGAAGTCTCATGTCATTTTAGACGTTGACAGATAATAACATTGGCACAAGCGACTATCTTACAATCCATCCAGTAATCATACTTCTACGACCCATAGTTAGGAACCTGATGCCAATCACCATCGTTGTCACTACCACAGTTTGAATTCACAAATACGCATGCCACTTGTGCCAGATATGGTACCAACATGACTATGTTTTTATCATCCTGGTCTTGAATTTGTTCTTTAACACATAGCATTGTTTGAGGGTGTGCCCAGGAACAAGTGATAGGGGAAATAATTGGGGAAATCAATGAGATCCACCTTTTCAGATCTCCAACATTTATAAAAACGTATGAGTCCCTTTTCCATGGATCATCTGAAATAAATAGAGATTTGAGTGTTTTTGAATGAGTAGGTTCAGTTTCTTCTATCCAAAAAATGGTCATTGGGAGCCTGGCCCTAATGATGGGTTGTAGGAGATTTTTGAGGTGGTGGAACCTAGTTATCATGCCTATGTGGTGGTGGTGAATTATGCGGGGGATCCTACCAATTCTGAGGGGGCTAATTTTGGGCCTGAGGTTGTGCCTAAGGCAGAGGGCCCCAGTAGGGATGTGGAGGTGGTTCTAATGGTAATAACTATAGATTCTTGGGGCATCTATTTAGGAAACCATAGCAGCCTCTACCTCAGTAGCTCTTCTCATTAGAATTGTGGGAGGCCACAGACGTGACAGCTTGTCATACTACAAGCTTCCTTTAGACATTGGGCCTTATCAGAGAAGTATTTTAATCCCCTAGGGTAATTACGAGTAATGAGAGAGGGGACCAATTCGGTCATGACTTTATCTATACACATTGTCTGCATGAGTACCTAATTCATTAGCATATCCAAAGTGTAGATTTGGCATTTCCACTAGGTGACATAGTCCACGTTGTTTTAGTCAAGAATCTGATTTCACTTGAAGAGGTCTGATATACTTGTCTTTCGGATGGTAGAGGTGAACTGGTAAAGGAACTGTCTATGGAGATCATCTCAACTGGCCACTAACCCAAAGGGTAGTTGGTTGTATGAGACAAACATAGGACCTTCCAATGTCTGTAAGAAATACCTGAGTTTGGTGGCCTCTTGCTACATTGGAGTTCCTGACATGGGTCCCCACCTTGAAATGATGTGGGTATGATGCTGCAGTGGGTCCCCAGTCCCGTTATAGGGGGAATATGGGGTTTCCAAAACCCGTGGGTGCTAGCATATAATCCACCCAAACCAGATAAGGCTTTCCATCAAGAGAGATGGCCACCTGTGGCATTTCCATTTCCTTGAGGCGAGCAATGAGTGCCTTCATCAGGTCATCCATGCGGGGGTCCCGGTCTTGACGAGGATCCCTGAACACTAGTCCTTTGTAATTCTCTTCAACATGACATGCCGGCCCACCGGCTCATGGAGAAGCTAGTGGGATGATTTATGAAGCATATGGGGGAACCTGAGATGGGTCTTGTTGATTATCTTTCCACTCTGGTGGATTTTCTGACACATACCCCACCCTCTTGCCATATGTTCTGGACTCTATCCTGTCAATGTGAGCAGGATGGTAAGGGTCACCCTAGGGAAACTCACTGGGGGGAAGTTGTACCTTCCCCTGCTACCCGGGCCGAGGATCACCATAGTTTGGCCGCCACTCCGCGATGCGTTTAGCAAGGTGGTCTTCAACAATCTTCTTGTTCTCTATGATCTATTAACACAACGTGGATTTTTTAGGATCATCATCTATATTATTCACTGAGCCAGACAGGTGAGAGGTTTTGATAGCCCCAATGTGCTACTTACCCTTATTCGGATTCCGACCAATGGCTAATGACTCGGTGGGAAAAGAAAGACCCAATGGATTTGTCTACTGGCGAGTAACCCGTACCATGTGATCCAATAGTTGTTGAACTCCCCTAGGGGTATGTTTTCTCCAAAGAGCCATGTATATGACTCTTCCTCTGGTAGATCAACCATATTAACCGTGAATCTACCTAGAAGCATATCCTCGATATCTCCTAGTAATTCAGGTTTTCACATGATAGAAAAAAATAGAGGGCAGTATACTACCCCCAACCATGGACCCGAACATGGGGGGGGGGGAAGCCTCCTTGATAATTCTTTGGAGCACTTTAATGCTCTGAACACATTTTTTTTGAAGGGTCTAGTGGTGGCCGACCGACTCAGGGTGCTGGGCCACATGGATTTTAGTCAGGTCAACCATACGGAATAGTTGGTCAATATCATCACAGTGTGACAAAATCTTGGTGAAATCCCTTTATAGATAAAAAAGACAGAAGTGCATCACCCGTAGGGTTTGGTAGAAGCATGTGACTTCCTACTGGGTAAGCGATTCCGATGCACTGAAGTTGGTGATCATAATTGGGAAAAACATCTTTGGGAAATGATCTGCAACGAGAATGTCCCAAAATTTCTATGGCTCGGAATTAGGATATGGCCCTTGGATTCCCCACTCATCAACTAGAGGAAGATATGGGGCAAGTAGCAGCACTGATTCTAACCACTAAGACAGTATACTAGACGGTGGGGAATACGGTGGGCGAGCTGACAAGCTGCCCCATCTCAGGTTGTCCAACGATGAATGAAACGACTAAGCCACTACATATCAGTAAGAAAGGCTAGTGACTACGAATTCTAGACCAAGGGCTATGGTCAATAATGGTGTTCTATACCGTTGTTCATCCTTTAACAGTCCCCATAATAACTTTTTATGATCTCTGGTTGAGGTAGAGAATGTACTTTTCGATGATAGGGAGGATTTTATGGCCAGACCCTAAGAAGGATCCAAATCTTCAACCTCCTAGATGTATCTTCAAAGGGAGGTAGTAATTTGGTGGACCTCACATTCCGGATGGATGAAGCTGATACATCTTATTCCTACCCTGAACCTCAAAAGAGATGATTGGGGTGAGGGTTCCATTTACAAGTTGCATTCCTCCTTGGAATATGAGAAGCAGAGGGGACTAATTGCGGTCTAAATATTCCGAGTATTCTCTTAATGGTGTTAGCGACCTTCCTCATACCCTGGGATGGCTATTTGGAACAAGGTAGTTTTTTCGCTTGGGGTGGACCTTTGGCCAAATTGATGCTGGGGCAGAGAGGACTTTCACATGGGTGTGCCAAGGTGTGATGAGAACCTAGAAAGATGTCAGAAGAAACACTGGGAGGAAATCTGTGTCCACTGGATGACGTGCATAGGGAATCTCCTCATAAAATTCTAGAGTGGGTAGGACTTCCTCTAGAGCTAGTGGGAGCATGGGTAGGGCCTCCTGGTTTATTTCCTCTAGCAATGTTAGTGTGAGGAAGGTCCTCATATTGGTTGAGCTGAACACAGGTATGACCTCCACTTTGGGTACCCATTAAGCTAGGAAAACCACCGCTTCTATTATTTATATGATGAGGAGGACCTTCTTCGGTTGGTGTAAGGACATGGGGAAGACTCCCATGCTGACAGTTGACCAAACAGGTAGCATCGTCACATCAGCGACCTGTGACTGGAGAAATGACTCCATACCCAAGGTCATGGATGAAAAAGTGGCATCTGTACTGGGGTGTCACTACGGTGGTTGGGGGGGGCATTCACCTAGATTGAAGGTGGAATGGGGAGGACCACCACGCCGAGCATGGGAGTGGGGAGGGCTCAAACTCTCTTTGGTGATAAGACGAGGAGGACCACTGTACTGGATTTCAGTGCCGCAGGCTAGCCCTCAGTGGGCGCTACCTATGATGATGACTAGGAGAGTTTACCTAGCCAGCACGTGTGGTGGTTGGGTCATTGATCTGGGTCGGGCATATGAGTTTCCATTTTCAACAAAAACAAGGGGCTGATGGTATGTGTCAACGATGGCACGGGCCACAGTATATGTTGAAGTTGACTCCCCTCGGTGGGTGTCCACCTCGCCTGCCGCCCAATGCTAGTGTCGGGTTAATTGGATGAGGGATAGTGGCGTAGGTGCATAGCTCACATGCTGCTCAGCCCATGGGGACGGGTGGAAGTACTGAAGTGGCCTTGTGGGAGCCCTCTGTGGGTGTCCCTGGAAAGGGAATCCAGTCAGGCTAACCCAGACATCCCTCACCTCATTGGCATAGGGGAGGCAGTAATCAAAGCATTCTAGGCAGGGGCTACCAAAACAATTATACATCGTAGTGAGGAGCAATGGCTCCTTCTATGGTCCTTGGGTGTGGCGGTGGTGACAAGGTGTAGAATCCTCTATGTTTTGTTGAGACATATCCCTTGTTGGTATAATCCCCTACTCCTCGTATCATACAACTTGGTCATTAATCACATTCTTCTGAACAATTTCAGATGGGGTGATGGGGGTGTCGATGCCTAGTATCCATGGACGTAGAGGCTTCCATGGAAGAGATGAGGCCACATAGGATTGCCATGTTGATTTTCCCCTACCCCTAAAACGGTGGGTGGGCAGTGATTGGTTACCTGTCATGACATCTTGGGTCTTGAAAAGGAAGGAGATTTAACCATTAGTGATGAATGAAGTAAAGAGATGTCCAGTGACCCAGATCCATTCCATCTTCCATGGTTAGTAAGAAGGATCCACACTATCAACATCGCAGACTTAGATGCCCAATATTCAACTACCCCAATTTCTAATGAGTTTCACGCTACGAACACTATTTTCTAGGTGGGACCTAGCACCATATACATGGATCCAATGACACCCTAATCCAATGATGTCTCAAATGCTACTAATATCAATATTGAGTAGAATAACTTCATTTCAGGTAAACCTTTTATGTTTCTAATGCTTTTAATGGGGTGAAAATCTGTCTACTGAGTGCATGGAACTGTTGCCCTGCATTCCCACATTCCAAAGGGTGATGATGTACATTACTTATTCAAAGACGTTTTCTCCTTGATCAAAAAAAGATGATGTTATATCAGTTCCTCCTTCTGGGGATTCCTCCTCGAAATTTGTTACCTAGTCTTTGTCTCCCTCATAGAATTAATATGTTATTCATTAAAAAATTCCCAATTCCATATCTTCTTGGATTATAGTTAATTATCCAGCTTCTATCATGACATTCCAAGGGGTCCAGTCAGGGAAACAACCTTCGTTCGAGGGAGTAGTCGTGTTGGACATTGCTGGTGCGTCTGGACGCTAGAACACAGATGCGTTTGGGTTTCTTCCTCTTATGATAGGGCTTCCCAAGGGTGAAAAATCTCCAATAATCCATCATCTAATGCAAGGATTTTATTCCTTAATCATGTCTCTGAGGTTTTCCTTAGCTTCTCTTGTTTAACAGATGGTAATATGTGAGTTTTAAGTCTAGCAGATTCAGATCAGATAGATCAGAACATTGAGGAGAGTGGATTAGATGGTTTCAACCCTAGGAGGTAACACTGATGCTGTGGCTAACCCATGGTTAGTTACCCAATTACTACAAGTATAATTGAGAATGTTGGTGGAATGATCTCACTAGGATATGGTGACCCTGGTAAGAGTCATGATGGGTATGGATGGTTGGGTAGATGTAGAATGAGATGGACCCATTGTGTAGGTGACAATGTTGTTGGGTTTAACCTCAATGAGACTTCCTACATATCCCCGTGGTAGGGAATCAAAGTACACATAGTTAGGTTGGGGTGATGGTACACCTAAAGAGGTGTCCCATGATAATGGACACATGGATAGGACCAAGAATAAGTGGAAACTTTAGGATGGGAATGAAATTGGGGTGTGCGCAGAGGAATTTGACCTGATGACGTGTAGGGGCCTATGCGTGGTTAGCAGCCCGGGTTGGCCTAATGCCATAGGGGAGTACCAGACCTGTGGTCCAAGTGAAAGGGACTACAATAGATAACGGTCAATTTTGGACAACAACATCTTACCAATGGATGGCTTTCACAATGGCTTACCACTGGTTGGGGTTGATAATGGATTACCGCTTGTTGGGGTTCCAACGACTTACTGCTAGTTGGGAATCACAATGTCTTACCATCGATTTGGAAACACAATGGAATACCATCATTTGGGAAACAAAATATCTATCAATCTAATAGGGAACACAATGGCTTACTATCAATTGGGGTAGGACCAATGGGAGGTTTCCTACATACTTTTCATAGTAGATAAGCATCAAAGCCCATGTAGTTTAAATGGGTATAGTTGAACTTATTACGGGACAAAAAATGGGGTCATACAGTTTAACATCATATATGATGAGGGTGGACTAACGTGATGTTGTCGAGACTCATGGTTTTTGGGATTGAACCTCTGGGAGGTTTCTTATGTATCCCCATGTCAGAGAATCAATTTCTATGTAGTTGGGAATGGTTGATACAGTTTAACATCACACAGGACAAAGGTGAACCGACATGAAGGGGGTCAGAACAAGTAGGTGTTGGAACTGAACCATAGGGAGGATTCCTATATTCCATTCCTCAGCAAGGATCAAAGTCCATGTATTTTGGAATGGTGGATATAGTTTAACGTCATGCGGGTCGAAGGGGAACTGACAATATGAGGGTCTGGACAAGTAGGTTTTGGGTCTGAACCTCAGAGAGGCTTCCTACGCAACCTTCCATGGAAAGGATAAAAGTACACGTAGTTCCGAAAGGTGCTTCGAGAATATTTTCTAGGGCTTCCCAGAAAGGATTCTAGGTTAAATGATTTCTCTAAGACCACGGGAGTCATGCTTGGTGTGAGAAATAAGAGGTAGCAATGACCTAATTATCTTGTCATGAATGGTGCATCCGTGGGAAGTGGAATACGGCATACATATGGTTGGTGGACCTAAGAAGAAACATGGAATTATGCATGGTTAATAGCCCACATAGATAAAGATTGGGACTTACTCTTGGATGGAGGCCTGATGGAGACAAATCTTAGAGGGAGAGGGATAGGATAACGAAGGTCACTACGCCCATCTATCCTCTCATCATCAGAAATAAAGAAGATAGGGGAAGCATGGATGCTACCTCCTTGATGAAAGGACAATGGATTACACTTGGATGGTTTCCCTTCCCCATGGAAAGACACCACCACAACAAAGAGGGTCTCATTCCATGTGAGGAAGATCTCACTTTCGCAGAGATAAGCGGGCGTAGAGAATGTCCGAGATGGGGAAAACCCAGACATATTGTATGGGGAGATGCCACAATTTGGCATCATGTGCTGGGGACGATGGTGCTTGGATGTTTAATATCCTACATCTCAGACAAGGATGGTTCTCTCGGAACCCCTAGGTCATACATGAATGATACCAACCCACCCATGGGGATGGGAAATCATTAGTTATGCCATGGAATGGGGGTGTGGTGGAGTGATCCATTGAGGGTCCCACATTAGTGTGTCTATGTGAAGAATAAATATCCATTAGCATGCCTATATGAAGAAGCATAATACTAAACAATGTAACATGAAGCACCGCCCAAGGGACCATGAAATCACTTTGTACAAACCTGAAGGGTTGTACAGGAGAAGCGTGTTTATGACTGACGTGTCATGTATAAGAGGGATCAGACATGGTTTCTTATAGGGAGGACATAACATGGAGTGCACAAGGTGAGAGGATTGTGTGAAAAAGAGGGGGGTTGAATGCAATAATCACACAAATGGGAACTGATGCGTGAAAAATGCTGGGTTGCATGGATAAAGGATGTGTGCATGCAATTGAAGGAGATTTGTGTGAGAGTAGTCTAGGTTTGCTTGCATATAAATGGACTTGCACGTAGATGGAAAAAAATAGGACCCTAGTGAGGGTCAAGACGTAGGGGTTTTGTGTGATGGCGGACCCCTGGGAGACCTGTCATAGAAAATTCGGTACCTGAAAGTAAACTTTTGTGCACAGAAGAGTGGTTTGGGCGCCGGGAGACAATTGAAATTATTCATCCGTTAGAGTTGAGGGGGGTCCCTTCTATTTATAGGTGATTAGGGGCCACATGGGCACACAGAATTCGTTCTTTGTAGAAAACCCAACGCCTTAGTTCTCCACGTTGAACAATCCTTATGGCGTTCAAAAAAACTATTGGTTATGGAAATTTGCACGCTGTTGGTGTGACATTACACACAGTCCTATGATTTTCCACACAACCTTTCATACTATCCCAAAAAAGTTTGCTTGGTTAAAATATACCTTCGGTTTTCCCAGAATTTTAGTCCGAGGCCTTCAGCAGATTTTGGAATGTACAATATTTCCACTGACACACCCTAAGCCCTCACTGCTAGTCAGCAGCCTCTCGAATATGAGAAGATGCACTTGAGGCCATGTAGCACACTAGGGTTGGGGCATCCGTTATGTGGAATCCAGTTCTAGGTCATCACAATGTGGTATTAAAGGCTTTTACTTTTCTTACATTACTATTTATATAAAATAGATTAGGGAATAGGAATGCTTGGGACTTTGTCATAAACCGTTCTTGGGTGTTGAAAACCCGTGTTTGGGGTAAAATCCAGGTTAACCAAAATGAAATTGTTTTTCTATTTTTCCTATTACAATTGATATTATTTCACAGTTGGGTGACACACATGATGTGTGGTGTCTTTTATTATTACTATGTTGGAGAATTTATTTTATCTTTGGACCAATGAAATGAGGGAAAGGAGCATTGTAACATGCATCATTATAGGCACCTATAATTCACATGTCAGGCATATTTCCAGGACATATAGGTTGATTTTAATGCTTTTCATTTCTTGATATTCTTGTGATTGTTGAGTGATCCTATGATATTACCTTGTAAATGTATTAATTTTGCATTGATTTATTTATTTCCTATCTCAAGTCATGAGGTGTATATTCCCTCATGGGTTGGGATGGGTAATGCTCTGAGACACGTCATTATGCTATAATGAAATGGGTGTCGTTTCTTGTGATAGGTGTATGAGAACTGATTTATTGGAAATGGAAAACCATTATATAGTAAATCCTGAAATATGACATGAAACATATACTTGAGTACTTACTAATACACTGTCGTCTAAGTGGATAGTTTGGGTAGTATGCCTTGGGAAGTGAGTTTTCATACGTTAAAATTCAATTAGTGATGCTATATTTTTCTTTTAAACTTATTCTTGGGTGTGTTCTTGATATTTGTAGACCAATTCCACCATAACATCCTCATTTCATTCTCTAGAAAGTTGGTGAAGAAAAAACTCCGAATATGGAAGGTCCTGATCCACCATTATTACTTCGAGGAGTTACAATTAAAGAAACTCCTATTGTACTTGAAATAGGAACAGATTCTTATGTCAATGATAGTTTATTACATATGATACAGTCCTTGTAAGGTTCTCCATGGTTTGCACCTACGATGGCTGATCTGACCTCCAAGTTCCAACAGCAGCATCCTGCTACTTTTTCAGGGGATGATGGTTTTGGGATAATAATTCTAGGGTCGAGGCCATGCTATCAATAATTGAACATCAAGAAATGCCTCCATTTTAGAGAGTCAAGCTTTCTAAATACTATTATTTGGGATTTGGCCATGAGTTGGTGTAATGTAGTAACCCATGCTGGTCGTCATCTTGGCATGTTATGGGTTGACTTCCAGACTACCTTCTATGATTAGTGCTTTCCTCAGGCACTTAGGGATGGTAGAGCCTGAGATTTCATGCATCATGAACATGGATCTATGTCAGTTATAGAGTATTCAACATGTTTCATTGATTTGAAGTTCTTTGCACCACTTGTAGCTTGTGATATGCTTTCATGTGAAAGACGTTTTGAGGATGGGATCCAATATACAATCTAAACTCAGGTGAATGTCTTTCTCCTTCCTACATTTTTTACAACAGTTGATCATGACCGTATCATTGATCATTACTTAAGGGATGATGCAAGTACATGATTTAATACACTAGTGCCTCTTTAGGACTGTAGTTACTTTAGTGGCATGAAACGCCCCTAGATGTTTTTCGTCAGGGCAGTGGCAGCTAGAGTATCCTATTTGATAGCTCTGTGGTGTGTCATCGGTGTGGAATGCTAAGGCATAAAAAGACCCAATGTGAAAGAGTACTTATAGAGTGACGATATTGTAGCCATATGGGTCATCATCAAGGTTTCTATAGGACCTTTCCACCATCTTCTATTGTAAAAGGATCATCACCCACTCCAACTGAAGGAGTGAGTTATTTTATGTCGCGTTAGGTGGAGAGTTGGAATAGGACAGGCAGGACTGGCTAAGGAGGAGTTCATGGATGTGTCTGTCTAATCCACGATCTATAGCAACGCCAGAAGTGCACTCATGATCATGGTAGTCCATTTGTTTTACAGGTCCATGGATTGGGCCAGTTTCATGCTTTACAGGTGATACCTGAGGATCAAGCTATGGGACCATCTATAGTATGAGTTATTATTCTAGTATCCTCTACTATTCTCTTTGAACTGTTAGATATTGGTTATTAAAACTCTTTTACAACTATATTTATTTTGGAAAGTCTCAGAACATAAATAAAATATCACTATGGTGTAATGATTCTCGACACACCATTGGGAATACTGACGGAGGGAATACGCCAGTGAAGGGACTATCCCCTTGAGTTAGGAAGTTATCCTTTATTGTGGAATATGTTTATTATCAAGATGAAGGGATTTAATGTAATTATAGATATGGAATTATTTGTCCACTATAATGACTTTGTGGACTGATATCACTGCACAGTTCCATTTACATGACCATAAAGAAGCATTTATCTTTTCAAACGAGAGTGGGATGTTCAGGCTAGAAAAGTTAGACCGAAGCATCCTGGGATTGCTGAGGTGACTTCCTAGATTTAAAATTTCTTCATGGGGGATCATGGTTTTCTTCATACTAATTTCTCTATTGTTGTAGAGAGTTTCACGTAAGTCATTCCAAATGAGTTTTTGGACTACCTCCTAAAAGTGAGGTAGATTTTACATTTGATCTTGTTCTAGGAGCATCTCCAGTGTCCATTCCTCTATATAGGATGGATCCTTCTAAGCATCTAGGGATCAAGTGGCTGATAGATGACCTAGTGGATGAAGGCTTTATAAGGCATAGTACATCCTCTTAGGGTTCACCCAAGCAATTTTCTATGTTGGAGGACGAAACCTTACATCAATGCGTGGATTACAGAAGTTTGAACCATATTACTGTTAAGAATAGGTATCCACTTCCTTTAATAAATTATCTCTTTGACCAAATCTATATAGAAATGGTTTTCTCTAAGATAGACATCAGATCAGGTTATCATCAGGTGCAAGTCAGACCAGCAGACATTCCTCGTACAACATTCTATAGTAGGTATGGTCTATATGAGTACCTTGTTACGCCATTTGGTCTTACAAAATCTCCTACCAATTTCATAGATTTTATGAATAGGGGTTTCCACCCCTATTTGGACTCTTTTTTCATGGTCTTTGTTGGATACATCTTAGTGTATTCTCACACTCATAACGACCATGTCAAATATCGTGAGGTCATTCTGAGTACACTGAGAGTGCATCAACTTTATTACAAGATTTATATGTGTTAATTATGGAGTGTAAATATCCACTTCTTAGGTCATATAATTTCAAAATCAGGAGTGTCTATTGACCCTAAAAAGGGTAGTGCAATAGTTTCCTTGGAGAAACCCAAAAAAAAGTTTGAAATTAAGAGTCTCTTAGGGATATCACGATATTACATGCATTTAATACAGGACATCTCACGTCTTTCTTCACCCCTAATAATAATTTAAGGGAATGGTGTTAAGTTCTTATGGTTAGAAGCTTGTGAAAAAACCATTTAGAAGTTGAAAGGGAGGCTTGTATTGACACCTATTCTGATACTTCCAGTACCATGTAAAGGTTATATACTCCTCTGTGATGTATCAGTAATTGGCCTTGGAGTATTGTTGATGTAGGAAGAAAAAGTCATTGCATACATATCTTGTTAGTTGAGGCCTCATGAGAGGAATTACCTGACGCCCAACCTCAAGCTAGCACCAGTTGTCTTTGCGTTGTATTGTCAGATACACTATCTATTAGGTGAGTGCTTTCTGGTGTATACAGAATACAAGAACCTCATGTATATATTTTATTAGCTTGAAATGAACCTTAGACAATGTATATGGGTCGAATATCTACAATCATTTCATTTTGATCTTGCATATACGCCTGGAAAGGGAAATGTGGTCACTGATACACTGTTTCATAAAAATCAAACACAGGCCGTATAAGAAGATAATGATTAATGGAAGTTAATGGCCCTATTTTCTAAACATCATCTAGAGTTTCATAAAAACCATGAGCAGTACTACCTCTCAGCCTTAAAAATTACCTCTTCCAACCTTGTTAAGGTTAAGGGTAGGCATTTTTGAGATCTTGAAGGTTTGGTTCTTCGTGAGAGTATATCAAGAGATAACCCACCTCCATATTGTTTTATGGAAAGAGATGACGTCCTGCATCTACATGGACATATATGAGTTCTAATAGATACGAGAGAGGAGTTTATTAAATAGTCCAATGTTTCTCAATGGGCAGTTCAACCAGGCATCTTGAAGATGTATCGATATATCTGACTCTAGTATTGGTGGACTGGAATGAAATGTCAGATTGCAGGATTCATCACTAGGTGTTCCACCTGTCAATAGATGAAGGTGGAGAACCAGATATGTTTTGTCTTGTTACAACCACTTTTTGTCCCCAAACGGAAATGGGAATTGAAATGGGAAGATGTTACTATGAAATTTAAAGTCGGAATACCTAGGTCGCTGAGGGGTTGCGATGATCTCCAGGAAATCATTGATCGACTAAAAAAATCACCCCACTTCATTTATATATGTGATACCTTTTTAGTTGATGAATTGGGAAGACTGTATGTCTGTAAGATCATACTTCTACATGGGGTTCCATGTAATATCTTTTAAAATTGGGATGCTTGTCTCACTTCAGAGCATTGGCATAGTTTGTAAGAATCTATGGGGACTTAGGTGCTTCTATGCATATCTTTTGACCCCCATACATATGGAAAATCAGAATGTTCAATATAGGTTTTATAGGATATGATCAGAGCATGTGTCCATAATATTTGTGGCTCCTGAGAGAAGCATATCCCACTCTTAGAGATAGCTTATAATAATAGCATTCAAGAGATGATACAGATTGATCCTTTTGATTCCATATATGGTAGGCCATTCCAATCACTATTGTTATGGATTGAGGTGGGTGAGGAAACCCTACAAGGTCCTTGTCTTGTTCATTAGACTTTAGAACAGGTTCACCAGATCCGACGGTGTACGACTACTGCTATGTCTAGATAGAAATCTTATTCAAATCATCATCGATGACATATTGAGTTCATGTTTGGGGATCATGTTTTCCTTCAGGCATCTCTTAGGCTAGAGGATAGATGGTTATGAAGGCAGGGAAAGCAGTCACCTCATTATGTCGGGCCATTCAAGATTCAAGAGAGAGTCAGGGCGGAACTTAACGATTGCTACTACCTTAGAGGTACCATTCCATGCGCGACATCTTTCATGTATCAAAACTTCTCCAATATCATGCAAACCCATCTCAATCCTTTGATCCCGAGGAACTTTATTTAGATGAAAATGATACCTTTGTGGAGTATCCAGTCTACATCATGGACCAAAGCACGAAGGTTCTCTATGGAATGCTTGTCCCTCTTGTATGGGTGCTATGGAAGCACAGAAGAGTACATGATGAGACTTGGGAGAGGGAATCCTATGTATGTGCTTAGTGTCCAGATTTGTTCTCTTATAGTATTTCACAACCCTTGGAAAGAGAACTCGGTGGTGGGGGGAAGTTATTTTAAGGGGGGAAGACTATAACAACCCGATTTTCAATCAGGTATCGATCCTATAATTTTAAGCCTAAATCATTACAGTGGAGATAATATGGATGAACAATGAGTTATTAAAGGTTAGAAGAGTTTCTTGGGATTGTTCATAGCCTGAACCCCATCCTTGTTGGAGAAACCAGACTCTGCACACAGCTTGGAAAACTCTGCGGATGATATTTTTTTTCCGACAGAGCCATCTCGAATAGTTGGCAGATGACCATGCAACTCAACCATGTGAGAACCCCTTTTTACCATGTACACGTGCATGGATTGCACACAGTTTGATCAAAATTTGTAGAGGATGTGATGTTGAGCATGGCCGTCTCACATGGTTTTCAAACAGTTTGACAAACCGTGCAAAAAAACCATGCACATGCTAATTTTCTAGGTAAATTTCTAGTTTTTTCCTTAATGATCTATAAATAATTCTACTTCTTCATAATCTATTAACCAGTGGGATTTTCTTCCATTTTCACACTTTTGGATATTTTTGATGGCCAAGGTTAGTGATTAAGAGATATCCTTCGTCCGACATCCGATCAAGCTTTCATTCGTCATGTTGGATGCACAACGGTAAGTACTCGATCCCCCTTAATCCATTATTTTTCTCATTCATTATCGACCTAGATATTTCCATGTGAGAATTTTTTACAATTTGTTAGATCTATTCCATTCCAAGGAAAATCATGAGCCGATACTAGAGGAGAAGGATCATACAACCCTAATGGGGGTGGTCAATAATTCATCCCTAAAGGTCATTGATTTTTAGTATATTTGGTGGGGCCTTCAAATTCCATTGAGTCCAGTTTCATAAATTTCAATTCCATGATTAAAATTGATAGAATCATATTTTTATTATCTTTAAAAATATGTAATTAGTAGTTATTGGTTACAACTACAACTCAATCTACCACATGTCAAAGGTTATTCCATTATTGGAGTTTTAGTGTTTTGACATGTTTGGGCCACCGTTCGGGTATGCCCTTTATTGACCTTACATTAGTTGAACCTTTGTATAAAAACCGGTTTATTATTAATGAGGATTCCATAATGGCAGATACCATGTATTCTCACCACTTGAACCACCTAAGGTAAGTGCTTCAAATGATTATGAAATGTGAAATATGGAATGGAATGTATACTTAGTATATAACACAACCATATTAAAAGAGTTTGAATAAAGGTTACATGTCTGTAGCACCCCTTTCCATGTCGATAGAAGGTAGTAGAGTGAACCTCGATAGTTGAATATGCTTTAATGTTTAACCAAGACTTGAATAAATGGTTGCAACAGTACTTGGACAATGCAAACTAATGGATGACAAGGCATGGACCAATAAATAAATGTTTTCAACTATACTTGACCTATCCACACTAATAGAATGAAAAACATGTACTAAATTAATTACTACCTGATTAAAATATCAAATAGGAATGGACAGAATCAATCTCACCATGGATTATGAGAAGATGATACCATGGGTCCCGAGAACCCCATTCTGATTCAAGGAATTAGTTTTTTAGGTTGATACCCATATAGACTCTAGTTATTTCATATTCGATGGATTCTTTGTATACTAACATAGGGTCCTCTATCATTATTCTAGGATAACTCATATACACTCCTTGGATCTATAATTGAAAATTAGGTGCCTTGGATACACTCCTTGGACCTACCCCTTGCTTAGACCCATTTTAACTTGGATTAATTACTTACACTAAGTAGATGTCTGATTGTGGAAATCCTTAATTTACAATCCTTGGATTACACACTTACCCTTATCTAGACTCAAATATTACTGAGTTAGAATTCCATGAGTTTATTTTAACTTGGTTAGTATCCTAGAACTCCCTCACTAGATATCATTTTCAGGTTTCCTTGTTACATATTGAGACCTTCACTACTTATACTATCATGAGGCGATGTCAGTTCTGGATATTCCTGACATGACCTATTCACATTAAATGATAATTGCATAAGTAATGAACTGGTAACATGTCAAGAAACAAGCCCTGGGATAAAGTAGTTACTTTGGTATTTGGTTATATTGTATTGTTTTCATTACTTATTATATACACATGCTTTCACACTGCTACATTCCATCACACAATCCGGATGCTATAGACACCATTATGGGAGGCCCACTGATATTTACCCTCTCCGGGTGTTTTTTGGAAGCCAGAGTAGATTACATGGTTGTAGGTGTTGAAAAAGGGAAGCATATAGCTTCCAACACTTTATTTCATGCTTTTTACGAAAGAGCTTGATGGAAGATGACTTAGTTGGATCTTTGGATGCTTGGAGTAGTTTTTTTACATTTATCTTGTGAAATATGTTATTCCTATTGTTTTGTATCCATGTTTTCAATTTTCTAGTTACATGACATTACACCATCATATTTCTAATTGATACAATTATTGTTATTCTCATTTATCTGTTGCATCAATTTTCATCAGCTATTTATTTATATTGATTTATAAATTTACTATTACTTTATATTCCATCACTGTGCTACAGTCTAATAATGAGGGAATATTTTTCCCACGGACACACCCTAGGCCCTCTCTGGTAGTCGGAATCCTCTCGCATTTGGGGATATGCACTTGAGTCTATGTGGCCCACCAAGGTCTTGGCATCCGTCAAGTGGAATCCGGGTCTAGGGTGTTACAATTATCTCTTAAAAAAGGGCTAATCATTTTCATTCTTAATAAACACTAACACCCGTTTTTGGGGAGAAAATTGACATGAATATCCAAGAGGTATATAGAGGAAGTCCATTCAAGGATCTTCATGTAACCAGATTTATAATATGATGAAAGATTCCATTGTTTTTAAGCATGAATCCTCATAATTATTAATGAACTATTTATGAATAAACTAGTTTGGGGCGTACGAATTTCTAAAAGAGATAGATACATTAATTTTCGAATACACATTGATTGGATATACTGATCCGAGGAAGAGATTATTAGAAATGTAATTATGTTCGAAGTAGAGAGAGGAAAAGGAGGATCTTGTGATGATAATTGTGAGAAAGTAAGGATATCATGTAGAACTAACTTTTATAAATAGAATAACACAATATAATTATGTCTAATGTTTCCATTTCTACTAGTGAATAAGAAGAGGGGCAAAGAAAGATCAACCCACTCAGGTTTTGTTAAGGGAGATTGGTCCAATCATTGGGTACGAGAAAACTAATGTAAGCCTAGAAAATTTAGTTAATGAAAGGATGACGAGTCATGGGAAGCCCAACACATATTAGTATAGCCTATAGCCCTAAATAAACACACACATTTAATATTATACCGATATTATTTATTAAGTTTATTCTATATTATTACACAGAAAGAAATATATATATCTATATATATATATCATTTTATATTATAAATATAATATTTCATTTTTTCATTAAATATATATGGAGTTAACAAATATTCTAAGTGGAAACCGTATGAAATACAATGAGAGGAAAATTTGTATTCATTCGAAAAAAATAGAAGGAAATGTTGTTTTTTTTTTCAAATTATTGCTTTTCAAAATTAATAACTATTTTGAAAAATATATATATGAAAACAATGTTTGTGATATTTTCATTTCTAGTGAGTATTTTTTAATGGGGAAAATTGAACTATTATATAATTGGTCATTGAAATATGAGGTGATTTTTATCAAGAAAAGATGGACAGTACATATTAACTAGTTTTCATAAGAAAATTACTATGGTGCCTTTATTTGGATTCTTTAGAGATTATAAGAGTATAAAATCACTAAAATTGATTTTTGAAATGATTTTGTATTATGGTTATTTGAATAATTATTATATAATTATTGTATAATAAGAGATTCTTGTGTGACCTTTTATTAGAAGATTTAATATGATAACTCATTACAATTACTGAACCATCTTCATATCAGAAATTAAAGAATGTGTTCATGAAAAAGTGAGAAAATATACTACCAGTATGTATTGAGTTATGATAAATTATTATTGTGTAATTTATTTTTGAAAATACAATTACACATGGTAGTTGACATTATAATACATATGTTCTTACTAAATTCCCAATTTCCACGTAGATGACTGGGACTTTAAAGAGTGACATAGTCTATATTTATGTATTGATGAAGATCAATTGATGTTTGATGTTGCAGATGTGAACTATGACATGGTTGTTGTGATAAGATGTAACCATTAATATTATCATATTGACACCTATCTCACATTATATGTTATAACAATGTTGTGCACACAAAGTTTGGTACTACTATAAATAGGGTCTTTCTAGTCAATACATAACCATGACAAGATGACATATTACATATAACACTAGATTTATATATCTTTGACTAGATTATTTTGATATAGTGGATTCACTAAGATCATTTTTCTATCTGATATGTTCGGGGTAATGGATTTGAATCATCACAATGATTATAAAAACATGACATAAATATGATTATCATTACCAAGAATACAATAATACATTGTGATCCAATCGATATGGGTGCCTTGAACTAGTTATATCCTTGAGTTGGATAATAATTAAGATGATATAGATGATTTTATGATAATTATTATATCGATGATACATTTATGGATTGTTTTAGTGAATTAATATTTTTTATGGGAAAATATGAGTTTTTAATAAAAAATTTATGTTAGTTAAGTGGTCAAAATACCATTTACTATGAGATAACTACAAGAGGATGATTTTCATTGATACAACCCATTATCTAATTATAATTTGGATTATTGGATGGCCATATTTATTTTTTTGAATCAAAATATGTATTGATATTTACTGAATATGGGGGGATTTATTGTAGTTATAGATATGGATACGGTATGGTTATAGTAGTGGGATAATGGAATGATATTATATTTTCATGATATATGTATTGACCAAACCATTTCTATATTAAAAATTCCTTCAAAATATATATTTATGTCTTATTTAGAAAAAATGGTATATTATAATAATAGGCATACCATTAATAAGAATCAACCTTAATATATTTCATTAATTTGGTTCATTAAATAAGGAGAATAAATAAATCCTATAAATTTAAAAATATTTAAATAAAAAAATAATAATATTTATTTGAAAATAAATTATTTCATAGTTATATTGACCTCGTCCCTAGTATACTTGAATTGGATTATACTTTATTACATTAGAATAAGATACACGGAATTAGATCTTGAAAGGACGAATAGTCTAGTTTTCATGGTAAACTAGATACACATTTAAAATTCACATTATATTTTAAAACATAAAATACACAAAGAATTTCATTTGATATTTCAATTATTCCCCTTAACATATCTATGAATATCAATAAAAAAACTCCACTTTGTATTCTAGGGAAAATAAAACATAAGCAACTGGTGCGCTCAAATGCTCAGTAAGAAAGGGGCTCCTGGTGACAGAGGTGGAATCAGACTCGATGGTTCTGGTCAGATCTTTTCAGGGCTATCAAGACATTTCATGGGATCTAATGTATATTTTTCGCTGGTGTAAAGTGGAGACTAATCAGGGAAGGATGGTTCACCATAATCTGAGGGAGTCTAACTTTGGGGCAGACGAGCTGGCTCGTTGGGGCCGTCCTGAGGAGACGCTTGTTGTTTATGACACCCTTAACTCTTTACCTATGGAGTGTGTTAATGTGGTTCGGAAGGACTCTCTGGGCCTTCACTGTTTCCGTCCCTCGTGAAATGTAAGGTGGCTTTCTCTTGGTATTAATAAAAAAATAACTTTCAGTCAAAATTGTAAGGTAATTATATGAAACAAAAGGAATTTATTAAATAATTTGAGTATAATATGACAGGAATATAAGATGATCTATTAATTCCATATAAATAATCACATGATCTTGAAACATAACCATGGATATTCTATCTGATCAAATAATCACATGAAATATCAATAACTGAATTCACAATGATGGAATGCATAATGTTATAAATCTCAAACATACTATCAGATATTGTGGAATGACATCTAATACCGTCAAGGCTTATTCCCATACATCTATACAAATCTGAATTTCTTTTGCAAAAAATATATCTAGTTTGTCTCATGACACCTTTCGATTAATCGAGGGGTTATAGAAGGAATACCCAATCAGCTAAAAAGTACAATGCATTACTAATATGAAAGGAGTGAAACATATTCCGAATATAAATTATTATTGTGAATCTTACAAATGAAATGTTAACACTTACCATAATCAATAAAGATATGCATAAACCATTTAGAGTAAAATGGGGATTTGTAATAAAGTTTTAAATCATAAATTGAACTAATAATTAATCCTTTAAAGAACAAAATAATGATTATATGAATAAAACATAAACCAAGTGGGTTGTATGTATATTAATGGGTTTATTTCCTTGATGAATAGAAATACCATTAAAATAAAATTTTTAAAATTCTTGAGGAAAATATCCTTTTCATTTTGAAAATCACATTTCAAAAAGAGTAGTTCAATTTTTTTTTAAAAATGTATTCTTTTAAAAAAGAAATTATACATTTAGAGGAAGATTGAAAACATTGATTGGTTATGAGTGCAGTAAATTCCATACATGTCATGTATGTTATAGAATAGATTCCATTCACGTTTTTAGAAAAAGACAAAAAGGAATTATATTTAAATGAAAGTAATATTCAATATATTTTTCTAAAAAGTAAAAATGTGTAAAATTTTCTTGAAAAAATATTTTTTAAAATGAAAAATTCATTTTTGAATTGTTTTTAGAGAACTTGGTATTGGAAAAAAACAACATCCGACCAAAGATAGAAATATAGTGGGATTGTATTAAATACATTTTCACAATCATTTTAAGTATCGAAGTGTGAAAAAATGGGGTTATTTTCTGAAAATTTTTACAATTATTAACAGTAGAATAAAAATTATTTATTTTAGGATAGAAATATCAAATAATTTTCCCAATGGAGACTTGAAAAAAATCCAAAATATTGATGAGATTCACTTAGGTAACATTTTTATTATATAACCAAAAAAATAATTCTAAATGAAACATTAAATAAAATGAATATCAATTAAATCATGATATAATATAAAAAATGGTTAGTAAATACACTCTGAAAAATAAACATGTGGTGAATATGGAATATGTCTCAAGGAAGTAAACCTCTGATGAGAAACCCTTACCTCATGATTCCTTTTGGTGGAAAATAATTTAACCTCATTTATAGTGGTTTCAAAAATGATATTAACTTATTGTAGAAACATATTAATATTTATAAAATCAAAAATTATCCATTTATAACATATTATCACCTTTTGGTTAAAAATATTTTATTATTATCAATGTTTCAGCTATAAATTGTATGATTTCATCATGTATGTTTTGTCATGAAATATCTGGTTCTTACACATATTAAATAGTTCGATGATATTAAAAATAATATTTATGACAAATTCTTCATATTTATACATTAATTATAATTTTAAAACAAACCATATTTCATGGTTATGAAAAATTGACTACGTCACTATCATGGAGATGGTAGGTCATAAATAATCATGAGTAATGTTTCAATTTTTTGATGATCATTATGGATACAAGATAAGAAATATTTAATATTTATAGGTTAAAATTAATATTATATACCCTATATTATTTATTTAAGTAAACTTATATATATTATCAATGTGGCGTAGTGATGAAAGAGAGTCACATCGCATTGGGAAAGTGATTGTCCACATGTACACAAATAATGTTGTCCTTTTTCTGTGTAAATCATAAATGATATACTATCTTTAAGAGTGATAAATATTTCATTATTAACACAATTATATAATTTATATAACATATATTCATTTAAATTTTCCTTATTACATTTCATATGAAGCATTAATTAAAAAAAATTACATCACTTCATGGGGCTGTAGTCCACCTTACAGACAATAAACACTATCATATCCCATACATAATGGAAAGTAAAAAATTTAAATATTACATTATAAATATAGAGGTATAATTATATTATAATTTTCATATATATACTATATAATCATCATCATACAAAGCCATGAGAGGTGGTAATGGAAAAACGATTGACATTGGTTCAAGAGGGGGTAGTTTGCAGTACACTCAAACTATAATTTCACAACCCATTTGATGGAAGTGGGAATGATTATAGATTATTATGATATTTAAATATATTATATTATATGAAACATATGGTTTATATTATATCATCATTGTTTAATAATAATATATGATGATGGAGGAAGAAAAAATAAAAGACCCTCATTGAATAACATTACCTCTTCTTCATGTCACCTCCTTAGGTTTTCACCAAGGACTTACAAGGATTGAATTATGCTAAAAATAAGGATTTTAGTGTGAAGGGAGGGAATTTGGTAAGTAATTTTTTCTGGTATTTTATTAATTAAAAGGGTGTGATGGTGTGAAAAAGAGTGGAAAGGGGTGGCCTTTTATAGGTGATGTGAGTGGCACACATGTATTATTTGGAATGAAAAAGGCTTACCAATATTTTTCAAATTAACAAAGGGTAAAAATGGAGTAATATAAATATGAATATATTATAGGGTATATCTGTGAAATTATAATATATTTTAGAAAACATTTTAGGTCAATTTAATACATTTCTTTTTAGTTTAATCGCTAGTGAATCCATTTTCACCTTAACCCTGATAATTAATTTTTACTCTTTTCCCTATACATTTTCTTAAAAAAATAGTTTTAACTTATTCAAAAATATAAATTATTATTATTAAAAATATTTACTCTATTTTTCAAATTTTGATTCAAAATATGGAAAATTTTAATTTAAAATTAATGTTGCAGACATGATAAGAAAGAATGTTTTTAATGAGAAAATGTTCCAATGTTTATATGGTTTTTATATCAAAATTTGACCTTAAAATGATTAAAATAATAAGTTGAATTAATTGATATGTTATTTAAATAATTACTATTTAAAAATAATTCAATATATAATTTATCTTTTTTATAATTTAAATGAATAGACAATCTTCAATTAAAATTTAGTATGCTTCAATATTCATATAAAAAAACATTTCATAAAAATCCTAAAAATTTCAACCAATATAATTTATATATTTTGTGACATCCCTGGTAAATAATGAAATATAAAATTTTAATATTAATTTATATTAGTGAAATAAATATTAATTTTACATGAAATGGGTTGCTATGTTCGATAGCGTACTCGATATGCCAAAATGAGTTTCTTTGAAGTCTTATGTTGCAAACTTACAATATAATATTATTATTTTAATTTATAGTTAATGCCTAGCAGTTTTATTGGTGGTAATGAAGAGAATTAACAAAAATACGATTATACATGTTTGTTTAATGTTTTTACATTTATCTAATAAAACTTAGAGGCTTAAAATGTGAATTAATATAATTTTTAGCATAATTTACTTCAAAAGGTTGATTTATGCCTTTTAATGGAGAACCCTCTTGAAATATAGTATTGGTCACTTTTACATGTTATATTTTACCAAATAAAATTATTCTATAGAATCAGGATATCAAAATTTACTTTGGGAAATTTTTTGTTATTTTTCTGATAAAATTCATTTTTTAATGAATAGTGGAATATACTGTATTTTAATTCAAAACTGGCTCTTAATATAATTTATTTATATGGTTATATTATTTTTTTAATTGGTTTTAAAGTCTAATTAGATTTTATTTTTATCATTTAATCCTATTTTGGTCATTGGAATTAATTTCACTTTGAAATTGTACATACACGAATGTCAATCTTTTGATAATTAATATTTCTTAGGAACATACCTTTTTTTTGGCAACGAGAATAAATTTTAAAATAATCAACCCAAATTCTTGGTTCTGAATTTGGTAAAAATAGATATCATTATTGAATTCAGAATATCAAATATAGCTTAGGTTGAATTTTTGGTATTTTTCTGAAAAACATCAATTTTTGATGTGTAGTGAAAACACTGAGTAGTCGTTAAAAAGATAAATTTTTCTTTTAAATGATATTTTAACATTTCAATGAATTTAATTTTGAAAATATGACATAAATGGTTGTTATTAGTAAGTAAAATGTTGTTCATTAAGATGAAAATATTTTTTGGTGAATAGTTTCTTTTGACATTTATTTACTGCGGTTAATGGTAAATAGGGCAATTCAAGATAAAAATAATATCTTAATTATACAAAATTACCTTAACAAATACCCTAACATTATTGGATGAGTCATGGCTGACAATGGGCATACTCAGGTAGATTTGAGGACCCCATGGATCCACTTGGGAGTGATAACGACACTATAAATTAATTAATTTAAAGTAAAGACAAAAATGACACAAACAAAAATCTTTTAGCAAAGTAATTTTTACATAGGGTTATATAAGTTATATTTTCTACTATAAATATTATTTTGAAAGATAAAAATATTTTCTACCTCTTTTATTTTTTTATATAATTTTTAGACATCAAATAAATAAAATTATTTATGAATCAATAATGATGCAGTGTTTACCTCATTAATAAATGATTTAAATAAATAAGATTATAATGATTAAAATAATATCCAAGACCTATCCAGTTCTTTTTTGATGATTTTATTTCGACCCCGAGTCATCTAATCGTTGATTTTAATAGGTTTCAGATCTTTATATACTGAAAATCATTATATAATAAAATAATATTTTCACAGTTTCCTATAGAGCCCCTCCCCCTTATAAAAAGCCCTCACCTCTAACCCATTCCTCACATAGAAAAAGCACCTTGGATCATCCAAAACCTACCCATATAGTCTCTCAAGATCTATCTATTCCACCTAGAAACCTTAACATACGCATAAGGCACTTCAAGAAGTCCTTTTGGTTCAATCAAAAGGGAGTTACCCAAATTAAAGGTAACAGTTTCTCTTAAAATTTCTTGTTTTATTTTTTTTATTTTACTTATCCAACCCCCTAAACTCTTTTGATTTATTTATTTTATAACACCACCAGTATCCAAAATATACTAGGTTTTTGTTATGAGGATTATTAGAACTACACTTACACACACCTCCGTCTAATGGTGGAAGTATATAGTCTTTCTGTGGACAGTGAATTTATACCACATGAAACGATGATTGTTCAAATATCTCCAACCACCTCTCATGGTGGAAATTATGATGAAAATTTATTTATATATGATATATATTATACTTATATTATTTCTATTCTTCTGTATTTTTTATTTATATAATACCTTTATGGTTTTGATAGTGGGTAAATACGATAATCTCATTTGAGGAAGTGCGGACTACCACACCCTTAAAGAGATTTGAATCATTAATTCCATATGGGGGGCATATAAAGGATGGAATTAATGATATTATATAATATATTATACTGTATTTATAATTTAACTATGTATCCTTATGTTTTAATTCCATTAAAATAAAAATATAAATGAAAGTAACATTCATGCGTACGTACGGCTTACCGTCTCCATGAATGGTGCATTGTGTTTCTTATCTCCAATTTTTTGTACTATTATAAATACATAAAAACACTGAATATATGTGATATATATGATATCTACATCACGAATATCATTATGGAGATAATAGATATTTTACCACAGGATGAACATGTAAGTATAAGAAGTTTATTTTTGACTCAAGTACCAAATAACGAACAAACGACCGTTATTAACTTAAATGATTACATAATGTTATAACATGGTAATAAGTGATTTAAAACGAATGAAAAACATGAAAAATGGTTCTTAAGAAAGTATAAATTATCTTTATTTTATTATTCAGGATAGTAAAGAACGAACGGTTCAAGTCGGACACGAGGTAAGTGACTTCGTCTCAATCTCTTTTCATTGAGGAATATTTTGTTTTAAAACACGACATTCTATTATAAACTATATAAAAACCTTTAAAATTTCATTTCATTCAAAGGTAATATTTTTCTATGAAGCATTTTACTAAAAAAAAAAAAAATTAATGTATGCGGTGACAACGGCTTTTCAGCCACCGTGAGTATTATTTGATCTTTGGATTCCTTAACAAGCTATAATTTTTTTAAAAAGGGAAATAAATAAAACAAAATTTTTTATGTATTTTTGTATTGAAAATGGTTTTGATAATGTATTTTTTTATGTCAATATATTTAAGTGAGATATTGAGATTGAAATATGGAAATGTTTTCATTCCTTTATATTTGTTGTATGGGTTATGATTTTATAATGGTACTTAGACATTTTATGGGTGGTTACGAAATAAACCAAATGACGGGTGGTGCTGTGATAAACTAGGATGGGTGGTTACGTTAAAACCTCCAATTCATTGGGTATGGAAGTCATCCGTATGGCTATTTCGATTTAGTGATATGCATGGAAGTCGACCGTATGGTTATTCCATTTAAGTATGTTTATGTCCCAAGTTACCTTTATATGTTATGTGTTATTTATATGGGTTTTATTGTAATATTTTGGTTAAAAAAAGGTAATAAATGATCTATTATTCATTGAAGAGTATTTACTAATTTATAAAGGTTAAAAGTATTACTTGTGATAAAGTATTCACGGTTTACTTGTTTTTTTGAAAAACTAATAGTTTTACTTATTTGTGTATCCCTTAGTGAGATATTTATGCTCATCCAATGTTTTTGAAATGTTTTTTCATAGGATATAAAGTGGAATTGGGTCACGGATGGGATCAATAAAAAGTCTAGATGTCAGAAACATCTAACAAGACCTGACACTTTTTTCACGGATTTTTATTTTGTGAAAAATGGAAACCGGGTAGATATGTCTACATGTAATATTCAAGTTGTTATGTATTTGTTATGACCTAATTCTCTATCTATCTAAACTTGAAAATATCCTCAATGTGAATTATTAAATTAATTAAAGATTATGAAATGTTTAAGGCTGGGTCCTTATAGTTGGTATTAGAGGTCAGTTTAAATAATTTTAGGAGTTAGGGTATTGTTAAATTAATATCCATAAATTAATTTATATTAATATTGAAATGATAACATTTATAGATTTCCATGTTTCTTTTCCTATGATATTTCTGTGTTCAAAATGGTTTTCCGCCAAGGAAATAGGGCAGCTATGTTGGGATGACATTAGGAGGATGACAACCTTCCAAATCAGCAACCTGATATTGGTTGAATTTGAACTGGACAGTTTGTTGCAGTGAGTGAACACTTGACTTAGGCTATAAATGATTATGGTATCCATGCACGAGATCAGCCAGATCAACCACATAGTAACATTTCAGTAGTGGGGCTTTTCATGAGGCAACATCCCCCATCATTCAGAGGATCATCTGACCCTGTGCTAGCTGAAGGGTGGATTAAAGCACTGGAGAAATTTTTTAATGTCATGGGGTGTTCAAAATTACAAATGGTTAGTCTAACTGTTTACCATTTTGAAGGTGAATCCGATCAGTGGTGGTCGATGGTGAAAAATATCCGGGATATTGAGGAGATTGATGCTCTTTATTGGGATGAATTTTAAGGTATGTTCCTAGAGAAATATTTTCCTATGGTGTTTAGACTTAGGATGGAAAACAAATTCTTTGATTTGAGGCAGGAGGATGACTGAGTGGATGCTTACGAATTAATGTTCACTCGACTGGATAGGTATCCTCCAAATTTCATCTGAGATATTCATAGTAAGATAAATATATTTTAATAAGTACTGAAGCCACAATATCGAAGATCATTAGCCTCTCGTGAGTTCTAAAGTAATGAAAATCTTGTTCGATGTGCCGAGAAGGTGGAATTAGAGTTTGCCGATTATCAGGTTTTCTTTGACAAACAACAAAATAAGAGGTCCTGTTGGCATGAAAATGGATAGAATTAATCAAAGAATCCTGTCTGTAAGAAAACTAAATACCCATCGTGGGAGAAGTGTGGTAAAAAGAATCCTGGAGAACATTTATCAATGTCTGGAAAGTGCTTCCGGTGTGGTAAGTTTGGTCAAATTGCTTGTAACTGTAAAAAAGATGATAAAGCAGGCAATGAAAAACTAGTGGTAAGAGGTTTTTAGTTCAATGAAATGGGTCATTATTAAAATGAATGTCCAAAGAAGAACTCAACTGAGGGAAAGCATCCAGAATACAAGTATAAAGGGGTGGTAAAATTCTTCGCAACTACTTCAGTAGATGTTGGGCCATCAAATGAATTAGTATCATGTACGCTGTTTGTTTGTGCAGATTAGGCCAATGTGTTGTTTGATTAAGGGTCTACACATTATTTCATTTCTATGATGTTTTCTAATAAATTAGGAATTCCATATCAAGATATGAATTCTGAGATTATGATAAAAACTCCTGGAGGAAATGCTGAGACAAAAAGAAATTATAGGAAGATTTTCATCCTTGTGTGCGGAAAGAATATAACTGAAAATATTATTGTTTTGCCTCAGGTAGATTTTTCTATTATTTCGGGGATGGATTGGATATCTGTTTGTCATGCTATGATTCACAGCCGAGCTAAAACAGTTTATTTTCAGAAATATTTTCAGTTTATATACAGGAATGAACCCTAACTTTTGATAACATATCCGGAAGCTAAGAAACTAGTAAAAGATGGAAATGAATGTTATCATGAACATATTATTGAAAACAAATGAACTATTCAAATTAATGATGTTCTATTGGTAAATGAGTATCTTGATTTTTTACCCTGATGATTTTCCTTGTATTATACCTGATTAGAAAGTTGAATTTATTGTTGACTTAGTTCCTGATGCTAAGACAATTTCAAAACCCCCTTATCGAATGGCTCAAATTGAACTTTTAGAGTTAAAGAAGCAATTACAAGAGTTATTATATAAAGGTTTCATTCGACCTAGCACATCCCTGTGGGATGCCCTTGTCTTATTTCTTAAAAATAATGATGGTTCAATGATACTTTGCATTGATTATGGAGAATTGAATGACATAACTGTTAAGAACAAGTATCCCTTTCCTCATATCTATGATTTTTTTTGATCATCTCCAGGGGGCTCAGTATTTTTCGATGATTGACATGAGGTCAGGGTACCATCAGTTGAAATTAAATGAAGCATACATTCCGAAGACCACATTTCGTACTAGATATGGCAATTATGAATTTGTATTTATGCCTTTGGGGTTAACTAATGCACTTGTTGTATTCATGGATCTTAGGAATTGAATTTTCCATGAGTTCTTAGATAATATTGTGGTTTTGTTCATTGATGATATATTGGTTTATTCAAAAATAAAATAGGAATATGAAAGTCATTAATGGGTTTTATTAGAATCCTTAGAAGAAAAGAAACTGTTTGGAAACTTAAGAAAGTGTGAGTTTTGGTTACAAAAAATTTCTTTCCATGGCCACATTGTTTGAAAAAATGACATAATTGTTGATCCTATTAAAACAAAAGTTGTTGAAAAATGGCCAAGACCCACTAATATAACCAAGATCTACAGTTTTCTTGGTCTATAATGTTATTACCGATGGTTTGTTGAGAATTTTTCATGGATATCTAGTCCAATGAATATGTTAACTCGAAAACGAGTTATGTTCATTTGGACAAAAGAATGTGAGGATTATTTTCAGAAATTGAAAAGAAGATTGGTGAATTCTCTAGTATTGGAACTATATTCCAGAAATGTTGAGTTTGTTATCTACAGTGATGCTTCATTGGATGGACTTGGCTATGTCCTAATGCAGAATGATCAGGTAACTTGTTATGCTTTATCTCAATTGAAACCCCATGAGTTAAATTACCCTACACATGATTTGGAAAGAGTTGTTGTTGTTTTTTTTACTTTAAAAATTTGTAGGAATCAATTGTATGGAGTAAAGTGCGAAATATATATTGATCAAAAATGTTTTAAGTATATATTCACTTATAAATAATTGAACATGAGATAGAGGATATGGTTGGAATTAATCAAGGATTATGATTGCATGTTCCATTACAATCTAGGAAATGCAAATAAAGTGGCTGATGCTTTGAGTCCAAAATGTAATGTTTCATTGACCAAGAAATATTTGGAACGAGATCCTTTGGTTTTTGATTTGATTAACATTGGAATAGATGTTGTTGGTGTAGGTAATTCTTCTGATTTGTTTCATGTGTCAGTGAGGTCATCTATATCAGACATAATTAAGAAACCATAGAAGGAAGAGAGTGAGTTTTAGAAAAAGGTAGAGTTGGTTCAGAAGGGTACGTTGCCTGATTTTATCATTGATAGTGATTGTGTTTTGAGATTTTGAAATAGATTATGTGTGCCTTGTGATTCAAAGTTGAAGAATGAGTTGTTATGTGATGCTCATAGTAACATGTTTTCAGTTAATCCTGGTAGTACTATGATGTAAAAAAGATATTCGAAATTATTACTAGTGAGATGGAGTGAAAAGAGATATTGTTTATTTTATGATGAAGTACTTGAATTGTCAGAAATTTAAAGTAGAGCCTCAGTTACTGAAAGGGATGATACAGTCTTTACCTATTCCAAAGTGAAAACAGGAAAGAATATTTATGGTGTTCGTTGTGGAATAACCAAAGACATCTCGAGATAACAATGAAATCTAGGTTATTATTTATCGATTGACTGAATATGCTAATTTCCTTCCTATTAAAGATGCTTTGCCTCTAGATCAACTTTCTCCATTGTATGTTAAAGATATTGTCAGGTTGCATAGTGTTTCCTTCTTCATTATATCTGATCGTGATCCCATGTTTACTTCTAACTTTTGGAAAGGCCTTCAGAATTCAATTGGTACTAAATTAAATTTTAGTACAATGATTCATCCGCAATCAGATGGGAAGTCAAAATGAACAATTTAAACAATTTAGGATATGTTACATGCTTTTTTATTGGATTACCAGGGAATTTTGGACCAACATATTACTTTGGTTTAATTTTCTTATAATAAAAACTTTCATTCTAGTAAACAGATGGCTCCATTTGAGGAATTATATAGAAAGTGTTGTAGAACTCCAGTTTTTTGGGATGATATAGGTGATTGGAAGCTGATGGGACCAGAATTGGTAGAAGAGATGGAATAAAAATTTTAGTTCATTCAGAATCACATGAGAATTGTTCAGAGTTGGAAACAAAGTTATCTGGATTACTGCAGGAAGGATATTTCTTTTGAGGTAGGTGATCATGTCTTTCTCAATGTTTCACCATGGAAAAGTGTGATGTGTTTTGGTAAGAAGGGAAAGGTGAGACCGAGGTTCATTGGACCTTATGACATCCTGGAGAAAGTTGGATCAGTTGCGTACATAGTGGATTTAACTCCAATTTTGTTCTAGGTACACAGTGTTTTTCATGTTTCAATGGAGAGAAATTATATGCCAGATCCATGTCATATTTTAAGTCTAGAATTATTTCAGATGGAGAATAATCTCTCTTATGGGGAAAAAACAGTCCGGATTCTTGACCATAGAGAGAAAGTGTTACATAATAAGGTAATTCACCAGGTAATGGTTTTTTGGAAAACCCATATGGTTGAAGAGGGAATGTAGGAATCTAAAAATTCTATGAGGGATAAATACCCCCTTTATTTGATAGGTGAATAAAATTATGAGGACACAATTTTCAAAAGGGGGAAAGGATGTAACATCCCAATTATGTATAGAAATATGATATTTCTATATTTATTAATATTTGTGAATGAAATATTAATTTTACTTTTAAGGGGTTTCTATGTTCGATGGCGTACCCAATACGAAATAATGGGTTTCATTGAAAACATACATTCCACACTAAGAATGAAATATTATTATTTTAAATGGTCATTAACGCCAAGCCATTTTTTTGGAGGGAATGAATAGAAATAACTACAATATGATTATAAATGTTTGTTAATTGTTTTTACATTTATCCAATAATATTTAGAGGCTTAAAATGGGAATGAATCTAATTTTAAGCATAACTTACATTAAAAGAATGATTTACCTCCTTTTGATAGAGAACCCCCATTAAATCTTGATTTGGTCACTTTTATATGTTTTATTTGAACAAATTAAATTCTCCTTTAGAATCGGGATACCAAAATTTATTTGGGTACATTTTGGATATTTTTTTGAAAAAATTCTTTTTTTAATGAATGTGACAATACTGTATTTTAATTCAAAAATTCCTTTTAATATAATTTATTTATATGGTTAGATTATCTTTTTAATTGGTTTTAAATTTTAATTAAATTATATTTTTACCATTTAATCCAATTTTGGACATTGGAATTAATTTCACATTGAAATTGGACATAAAGAAGTGTCAATCATTTGATAGTTAAAATTTCTTAAAAACACGCCTTTTATTTTTACAAAGGGAATTAATTTTAAATTAATTAATACAAAATCTATATTTTTAGTTTAGTAAAATAGATATAATTTTGGAATTTAGAATATCAAATATAGCTTAGGTGGAATTTTTAGTATTTTTCTAAAAAAACATCGATTTTTTATGAATAATGAAAACCATGAGTAGAAGTTAAAAAGATGACTTTTCCATTAAAATGAAAATTTACCACTTCTGTGAATTGAATTTAGAAAATCCAACATACATGGTTGTTATTATTAAGTAAAATGTGGTTCTATAAGTTGAAAATATTTTTTTGGTGAATAGTAACTGTTGACTTTTATTTACCACGGTTAAAGGTAAATATGGCATTTCAAGGTAAAAATAATATTATAATAATAAAAAAATAATTTAAAACTTTTCCTAACCTTATTGTATGAGTCATTGACGACAATGGTAATCCTTGGGTTGATTTTGGGACCCCATAGAGACACTTGGGAGTGATAATGACACTTTTCATTAATTAATTTAATGTGATGACAAAAATAACACAAAAAATATATTTTAGTAATGTAATTTTTATATAGGGTTATATAAGTTATATTTTCGACTTTAAAGATTAATAATAATGCTAAAAATATTTCCTAAATCATGGTATTTTTTAATAATTTTTAGAGATTAAATAAATAAATTTTTTTATGACACAATAATGATGTAATGTTTACCTCATTAATAAATGATTTAAATGAATAAGATTATAAAAATTAAAATAATATCAAAAAACTATCCAATTATTATTGGATGATTTTATTTCAGCCAATAATCATCTTATCTTCAACTTTAATAAGTTTTTGAACTTTATAAACCTAAATACATTATATAAAAATAAAAATATTTTCACACTTTCTTAAAGATCCCCGCCACTACCTTAAAAAAAGAAATCAACTCTAACCCATTCCATTCACTTCACAAACCCCTTGGATCATCCAAAAACTTCCCAAATAAGATCTAAAGATCCTTATATTCCATCTATAATCCTTACCTTAGGAACTAGGAACCGCAAGAAGTCCTTTTGGTTCAAAATGAAAGGAGTTACCCAAATTAATGGTAACCGTTTATCTCAAATTATTTTGTTTTATTTTTTAATTCTACAACCCCATAAAATATTATTGTTTATTTATTTTATAAAAAAACAGTATCCTAAATATACTAGTTTGTTTTTATGATAAAGATTCAAACTGCACTTTCACACACCTCCATCTAATGGGTAAAGAACATACTGTTTCTGTGGGCGGCGAACTACTGCACCACGAAATGATGATTGTTCAAATATCTTTAACCGCCTCTCATGGTGGATATTATGATGGAACTATATTTATATATGATATATATTATATTTATATTGTTTTTATTCTTGTTTATTTTTCATTTATAGAATACCTTTATGGTTTCCAAAGTGGGTAAATACGATAATCTCATTTGAGGAAGTGCGGACTACCGCACCCTCAAAGAAATTTTACTCGTTAATGCCATATGTGGGGAATATAAAGGATAGAATTACTGATATTTTATAAGATATTATACTATAATTATAATAAAACTATGTATCCTTATGTTTTAATTTTATTAAAATAAAAATATAAATGAAAGTAACATTCATGTGTACGTACGGCTTACCGTCTCCATGAACGGTGCATTTCATTTCTTATCTCCAAATTTTCTATACTATTATTAATACATAAATATACTGGATATATATGATATATATGATATATACATCATGAATATCATTATGGAGATAATTTATATTTGACCAGATGAACAACGTGTAATTATAGGAAGTTTATTTTTGACTCATGTACCAAATATCGATAAAACAACTGGTATTAAAAAAAATGATTACATAATGTTATAACATAGTTATAAGTGATTTAAAAGGAATGATAAACTTGAAAAAATGGTTATTAAGAAAGTATAAAATAACTTTGGTTTAATATTTAGGAGATTAAAGAATGAACAGGTCCTATCGGACACGAGGTAAGGGACTTCATCTGAATCTCCATTCATTGAGGAATATTTTGTTTTAATACACAACTTTATTTTATATGTTTTATAAACACCATTTTCTTTTCATTTCATTCAAAGTGATTCTTTTTCTATGAAGCATTTTACTAAATGAAAAAAATGTTTCTTTTAATGTAAGCGTTGACAACAACCTTTCAGCCGCTGCTAGTATTATTTGATCTTTGGATTCCTAAACCAGACCTATTTTCTTGAAAGGAAAATAAATACCATATACTCTTTTATGTATTTTGGTCTTGAAAATGGTTTTTAAAATGTATTTTTTATGTCAATATATTTATGTGAGATATTTGTGATTGAAATGTGGAAATGTTATCTTTTATTTTATATTTGTTTATGTGTTATGATTTTATAATTGTATGTGAACATTTAATGGGTGGTTACAGGATAAACCAAATGACGTGTGGTGCCATGATAAAACAGGATGGGTTGTTACGTTACAACCTCACATCCATTTGGTATGGAAGTCCACCGTAGGGCTATTCCATTTTGTGATATGTGTGGAAGTCGACCGTATTGTTATTTCATTTAAGTATTTTAATGTCCCAAGTTACCTTTATATGATATGTGTTTCTTTATATGGGTTTTATGGTAATCTTTTGGATACATAAGGGTAAGAAATTATATTTTATTCAGTAAAGAGTATTTAGTACTTTAAAAATGTGAAAAGTATTACTTATGATAAAGTATTCATGGTTTACTTTATGTTTTGAAAAACTAATAGTTTTCCTTATTTTTGTATCCCTTACTAATATTTTTATGCTTATCCAATGTTTTTTAACGGTTTTTTGCAAGAAATAAAGTGAAATTAATTCAAGGATGGGATCAAGGAAAAGTAAAACTGTCTAAAACATGGAACTAGACATGAATCTTTTTTTCAGGAATTTTTATTTTGTGAAAAAAATGGAAACTCGGTAGATTTGTCTACATGTAATATTCATGTTGTTATTTATATGTTATGAAGTAATTCTATAAAGCACTAAACCTGAAAAGATCCTCAATGTAAATTAATAACGTAATCCATGAATATACAATATTTAAGGATGGGTCCTTATATATTATGATTTCAAAAATTATGTTTATTTTTTCAAATAAATTTTATAATTGTGTTAAATATTAATTTTATGTTATGTTCACAATGCATGACTATACCATCTATTATGAAAAATAATTTTTTTTTCAAAAGAACATTTACTTTTTATTTAAATGATTACAATTTTTTCTAAAAAATAGATCATAATAATTTTTATAATTTAGGTCATAATATTCATACATTCCAAATTAAGGTATAGGTTGTAATGGTATAAAATTTTATGGGTTATTTCAACTCAGGTTTGTGTGTTTTTCAAGCTATCAAAGAGTTTAAATTTATTTTTTAAAAAATATTTCATAAAGTATTGGGTGTAAAATTTTCTACTAAGGTTGGTGTTGAATGTAATAAATTCTATAAAAAATTATTATCTTAAAATATTATGGTATAGTTATACATACATTCAATAAATTAATTCCTTAAGATTTAATCTTTTTCTCGATAATTAGGGCTTTGATATTTGAAAATAAAATTATTGAAAACAATAAATTATACAAGTATTCATAAAATATAATATTAGTATGAGTTAAAAGGATACAGGAAGTAGATCAAGAATAAAATAGAACTATGTTTCGAAGTAGAATAACATAGATGGTAAATGAGAACACAAACATAAAAGAAAAGCATAAATAATTATCGAGAGTGATAGAGACCATTGATCAGAAGAGAGTGAATGATCATTACAAAGTTAATGGGATGGATATTTTGATTCATTATTTTTTCCCTATTTTGAGGAATTATATTACTATCTATGATTATATGCAATTATATTTACTTTATATATTTCAATTTTTTAATAAAAATTACATCATTTGATTGTGCATTGGAAAATTTTTAATTCGTCACTTACTCTATGAAATAAATATGAAAAAAATGAATTTTTTATTTATAAAGTACTAAAATTACTTTTAATTGATCATAATATAACATAATAGAATGATATGTAATTTATTTAAACTCTAATTATTGTTATGAATAATGGTTATCACATGTTATCCTATATGCATGATTCCTTATATGGTGAAGTAATAAATTAATCTCTATAAACATTTACAATTTTCAAATTAATCCATTTCCGAAATGGATAACCTTGTATAACATCCAATAGATTAAGATCCATAACATTTTAAAGAAGTTCACTATATTTCCAAAATTTACTTATCATTAATAAATTCCAAGAATGTTTTTACAATCCTTTTTAATTTCTCCATATCAATCATCTCCTTATAGTAATATCATTCTCTAAAGATCAAGAATATATTAAGGGTATCCTCCCCCAATTATCTGTTTTATAAGAAGATCAAATTGTCATAAAATCATTATTCATGGACTTTAGTGCCATTCATCATACATATTAAAATACTTAATGAAACATTACTTCTGTATAATCCTTATATGTTCAATAATGTAATTAATGAAATAATTTTTTCAACACATTTATTGGATCCAAATACATAAGAAAAAAAATCATTCCATAGATTATATGGTAACAACATTAGATTTATCTATAACCCTTATCTTATTTTGAGTTATATTTCCTTGTTTGTTAGGGAATTAATTTGCATAGGGACCCATATCGTTATAATGGAATACTATCAAAATAGTATGTTCTTTATTCCCTATAAAATCATGATCATGGTTGATTTTTTTTTACACTTGGAGAAATTTTTTTCCCTATTATGATTGTACAAAAGTGTTTCCTTCCCCAAATATCGAATGTTAGAAAATTATTTTTTCCCTTCTTCCCATTATATATATATTTTTCTCTATAGTCCTATACATATCTTGCTTCCCTTTATAACCATATTATTTAGAGAAATATTTTTCAATCATGAATGTACATGATAATATATCCTCATATATTAAGAAATTTTTGTTGACTAGTTCCCTTAAAATGATAGGATTAATACCATCAAATAAATTATTGAACTTTATATTTGAACTATGTATGTGGTCCATAACATACCATAATAACCTTGAAAAGTGGACATCACAAAGAGAAACATTTTCCTCATAATTCTATATTAGACTCTAAAAATGCCTTTCCATATCTACTTGTTTCACACAAAAAATATATTTTTTAAAGAAGAGTTCCATGAAATCCTTGTAATAAATTATTTATATTTCCTCATATTCTATTGTTTCTTGAATTAATTACCACCATTGATTTACATCTTCTTAGATATGATAAAATATAATGAAAACTTTCTCTCTTTCACTACTTCCATGAGAAAGATATATTTATCTGAGGAAGTATTCCATTACTCAGATAAAAATGGATTTTTAGTACCATTTAATGATAGTGGTTGTTGATGGATGAAGTGCTCCAGAACTTTCACATCTCTTGGAGAATCAACAAGAATCTACATAAATGAATGGTTATTACACATAACCTATGTCATCAGCCCCAATATGGAAACAATTTGACCAGTTTGGTCTCCAAATCAATCTTCATTATATTTTCTATGATGGAAATACCTACATAGGAAATGTTCATTGAAAATTATCTCATTACTTATATTAAATTCCATTTTTAATTAGTGGAATATACTATATTAGATCATAGAATTATGTAACATAACGTATAATCCCAAAATATGTGAAACACTAAACATAGATAATCACATTGTCCTAAAGAGAGTTTCTTGGGTAATATCTTTATTTTCAACTCATTTATAATTATTTCTAAAATTTTACTTATTCTAAACATATACCCAGCAAGTGTCAGCCCAAGGGAATAAAAAAGTCTTTTACGATGCACCAGGTGAAGATCGAGTCAATCCCAAGCACCGTTATTGATGTTATTACCCCTTTGTTAATTTTTCTTGAACCAAATCCCGCATAAGTGTCTATAAATGGATATATTTTATAGGAAAACCCACATAATATCATCTATAGACTTTAGGATGTTCATATATACTTATCAGAAAATCTTATCCCCAATTTATGTTCCATAATCTATGTTTTCTTCAAACGAGTTCCAATTATTTCTACTAAACTTCCTCTAATACCAACTAAATTGACCTCAACCCTTGTATCCCATGTATGGTGTACTGTTTATTTCATGATAAAAAAATATAATAAATCACTTCTTGAAGGACCAAATATTTATGTACACTTGGTAAACTAGATATATACATGAAATTTACATTACATTATAAAACATAAAATACAAAAACAATTTTCTTTAAAAATTTCATTATTCGCCTTATAATATCCAAACATAAAGAAAAAAATACTTCCTAAAATCCGAGGGAAAATAAAACATAAACAATTTGTGACGGCAAATTCTTGGTAAGGGTATGCATACAAAAAAGCTATGAATAAATAAAGAATAATCAATATGGAATGGTAAATCATTGAAACCCATGGAATTAAAGTAATAACTTTATCGTAATAAGGAAGGACTAAAATAATACCAAATAATTCTATATAAATAATTTGATGAGATTGAAACATGACCTTGTATATTTTAACTAATGGAATATTAAAATGGAATATCAACAACAGAATTCAAAATGATGGAATGCATATTTGTAGACATCTAAAAGATACCATTGTGGATTTTTTCAATTTAACTAATATCGTCGTGGCTTGTTCCAAGACAAATAATATCATTGACACTTGTGCCAAGATATCTATATAAATGGGTTAGAGTTTAGTCAAAACCATATCTAGTTTGGCTCATGATACATACTGATGAATTGATCGGAAATAGATGGCCCATCCCATCACATAAAATTTTCAATGAATTACTTGTATGAAATGGGTGAAACATAATCAATATAATAATCCATATTGAAAAAAACATACAAAATTTTAATACTTACCCTAATCAAAAAACATGATCCTAATCCAATAAGTGTAAAATTATGAATAGTAATAAAATTTTACTTCCTCAATTAAAATTACCATAAATCAAAAAAAGAAAAAAATAATGATGATAATAATAAAACATTTCCCTAGTGGAACACATTCAAATTAAAGGGATAAATTTATTGATGAATAGAAAAACGAAAAATATATCCTTAAAAACATTATTGAAGAAAATATACTTACCATATGGAAAATCACATTTTTAATTGAAAAATTCACAATATATTATGAAAAATTTTATTTTATAATAATATTTTAATATTATTATTGAATATTTTAAAACATTGAGTGGTAAGGAAATAACTAAATTCAATGATCAGTATGTTAAAAAATATTCTTTTAACATTTTCAGTGAAAGGAAAAGGAGCATTGTTTTGTAAAGGACATGAAGATTATATTCATTTTTTAGAAAAAGTAAAAATGGTTAAAAATATCATTAAAAACCCTATTAAACATGTTAAATTCATTTTTGAAATCATTTTTATAGAATGTTGGTTTTTATGAAAATAGATTTTTGACCGAAGAGATAAATACTATCGAAATTTATTAAATACATTTTTCCTATCATTTTAAGTAAAAAACTGTAGAAAAAATGGTAGTATTAATTGAAAATTTTCAAAAATGACCAAATGAGGATAAAATATTTTTATTTTTATTCATAAATATTAAATTATTACACTAATTGAGACTAAAAAAATAATCTTTAATAATCATGAGATTATAAAATAAACCATACCACTTGGGTTACATTTTAATAGTAAACACCATGAAATAAATAATTTTAAATGAAACATTAAATAACATGAAGTGAAATGAATTAATGATATAATATACAATAAGTGTATGTATATAAACTATAAAAATTAAATAATTGGTGAATATGAATTATGTCTCATGGATGTAATAGTGAGACAAGAAACCCTTACCTCATGCATCCTTTTTGTTGAATGTATTTTAACCGACTGTATCAAGGATTTAAACATGTTACTAACTCATCACATAACATTATTAATATTTATAATATATTATATGATCCATTTATAACATATTATCACTTTTTCATCAACAATCATTCATTATTCTCATTGTCACAGATGTTAATTTTCTCGTTTTCTCATTTGTGTTTTTATGAAAGATACTATTTTTTTACATATTATATAATTACATGAACAATATAATAATAATAATTAAATAATTTTCATATTTATACATCAATTATAATTTTAAAACCTATGATAAAATATTTTTATTAATAATGAACAACATTACAATCATTGAGACTTTAGGTCTTACTAACACATGAGTAACATTTCAATTTCTCAATGATAATTATGGAAAAATGAAAGTAATATTTTATCTTTTAATAATGTGCATATAATAAAACACACATATTATAGATTTATAAATATTTATATATATAATCCATGTGATGTGATGATGAAATAGATTAATATCTCTTTGGGAAGATTATGGTCCACACGTATAAGAATAATTTTATCCTTCTTCAACATAAAAAATAAGATGATATATATTATATTATCATAATGATAAATACATAATTAATATCATATTTTTTTCATTTATATAACATATATTAAATAAAATTTTCCTTATTACCTTCCATGTAATGCATTAGTGAAAAAATGAATCACATTACTACATGAGACAGAAGTCCATTGTACACATAAAAGACTTTGTAGTATCCCCTATAGAATGGAAAGTAAAAAAGTTAAATATGATATAATGACTCCAAATTTATAATTTTTGTATAAATATTTTATATATAATTTATATTCATCATCATATTAAATCTTTATATTTGGTAATGGGAAAACGAATGACATCAGTTCATGGGTCCATAGTCTGTCATACAAATGAATGATGATTTCTGAACCCAATTGATAGATGTGGGGATGGTTGATGGTCATTAACACATTATAAAAACATATAATTATATTTAATAATATATTTAAATTTTATAATCATGGTTTAATTATAATTTAATGATGTGTAGGAATGAATAAAGTATGAATGCTCGTTGAAGAACATTACCTCTTCAACGTGTAACCTTCTTAGGTATACACAAAATCCTTCAAAGGATGGATTCATTACAAAAATAATGATTTTAGAATGAAGATAGGGAATTTAATAACTGATTTCCCCAGGTATTTTATGAACCAAAAGTATGATAAGGTGTGAATAATCATGGAGAGGTGGTGGCCTTTTATAAATGAGGTGAGTGATACACTAGTAATTTTTTTAATGAAAAAGGTGCACTGAAGTATTTCACATGCTGCATGGGAAAAAAATTGTGTGAGAGATAACTTTAAACACTATTTGGTCAACATATGTCCAAAAAATATTTTAGACCATTCTTAGGTCAATTTAACCAATATAGTTTTTGTTTGTCCTCAGGTAAATCAATTTTTATATTAACTATGGTAATTAATTTTTACTATTTTCACTATTAATTTTGGTAAAAAAATTAATTTCAACTTATGAAGAAACATAAATTATTATTATTCCAAATATGTAATCCATTTTTCTAAATTCCATTCATAGAAGTGGAAAATATTAATTTTAAATTAATCTCATTGTTATAATGAGAAAGCAGGTTTTCAAAGAGAAAATATTCAGTAGTTTACAACATTTTTATATTAAAATTCAGTATAAAAATGAATCAAATTATTTAAATTGAATTAATTGATATATGATTTTACTATGTTTACTTTAAAACAAAATAATATTATTATTTAAATTTGTAAAAAATATAAATTAAATATAAATGTTTAATAAAAACTCATTGTTTTTCACTAATCAACGAAAAATCAAACATTTCATAAAAATCACAAAAATTCACAGTAAGATAATTTTGATATTCGGATTTAAAAAGAAATATTTTGTTTTCAAATTAAATTTATTAATATGGTAAAAATTAGGTTTATATTATTTGTGCATAGAAATAATAAACCATCATATAGAAAATATACTTTATTTTTTCCAAAATCATTTCTTTTTATATAAAGTGAATATTATTTTATATCTAATAAACATATAAATATAATTTAAATTATTTATCTAGCATAATTAATAACTATAAAACTAACATCTAGGTTATAATTTTATACCATATTAATGTTCATTTTCACCCCGGGTTTCGTGTTCCACAAGGTATTGAAGGGATTAAATTTATTTAAAAACATATTTCAAACAGTCATAGGTGTTGTACTTTATTTTAAGACTTGTGTTTAATTCCACACACACTATCCAAAACAATGTTCTTATTTTATAATCATGGTTTGTTTCAATGGTATCCTAGTAATATCACTCATATGAGAACCACATTTGATAGAATACTAAACATTATAAATAAGATTTTATTTTTATACAAATTATTGAGAAAATTGAAGGAAAGATATGTGAATGATAAATAATGCACACAAATAGTACTTATTAGAATTATAAATCCAATATGACCATTTAAAATGAAATATGGTAGTTTAAATTGTAAAACGAGTTCTTTAATCATAACATAACTATTAAAATAATGGTCTCATCATTGAAATTATTGAATAACCAATAGAATATTAAAATTTATTGTAAATAATATTTAAAAATAAAAAAATGAAAAATAACTATTTGTGTTAGAAAGTAAAAATATATAAATTATAGAACATAAATAAATTAAAAGGGTATATTTTTAATAACGTGATTTACAACTAATTTTTCCATTAAAACATAATTTTTTATTAATAAAAAACTATTTGAAATACCTTTGATAGAAAATTATTAGGATAAAATTAATTTTATTTTTTTATTAACATGGAAATTTTATATAAGGGTTATTTTTTATAATTTTTTCAAAAACATGAATTTTATGTTAAATTGTCAAAATTCTGTTTTTCAAATAACCCATGTTTTATGAAATTATTAGAATATAATAATGTAATATACAAATTGATGTATGATAATCATTTATGTTTAATATGTTATTATTTAGGTTTGAGAGGTGTTACGTATTTGGATTTCAAAAAGATGTGGGCTTGTATCTATAAAGAAAAACAAATCGTATATCAACCAATTGGTAAGACCAACTAGATTTCTGATGTAATACTTACATAATATAATTCCTTCAAGAATTCTATCGATATTATAGTAGAATCCCACCAGCTATCTAGTTGTCTTTCTAATGGTGCATTCATTTTTATTAGCACCACCTAATATCTAGTGGAAGCCGATGTCTAGCAAGTGGAGTTAGGAGAAGTCGATTAAAGAATGGATATTTACACATTTTATTCAACAGAAACCTTATTTTACCTTCTTAACGCCACTTTATTAAACATAACTTGGTGAAGGATCTTTTATTGGATTCCATTTATAATTCTTTTCTCCATTTAACTTAGTTGATTGGAATTTCAAACATGGATCAATTAGTTTTCCTTGAATTGGAAAACATGACACAATTTGGTTTTGTTCCTTCTTCATATCTAGTATTGGAAGTAGATCAATGCTATTTTTATCTAATATTTTGATCATGTGATGATTAATTTTTTATTTCACATAGATCTATTGTGTGTTTTGTTCCCTAGAGATGTATCTTGTATGGTTGGGTGTGGATCCCATGATATATGGGGTATGTGATCACTAATATTATACTATGACATTGTGTTTATGAAAAATATATTCAAATACGTGGGAATCAAGGTATAGATTGTCCTATAAGTTTCTTCATTATTTCCATTCCTTCTTGCAAATGAATCCAATTTGTGTTACCGTGTGAACCCAAGTGCGAGGTAAGTGGTTTTACCTCCATTATCACTTTAGTAAACTACACATGATCAGGTTTTGTATTTCATTTTATAATTGGTGATATGAATGATCCTTTAACTTCTTTATATGCATTCATAAATGTTTTTTTATTAAATTTGGTTCCCCCCTTTTTAGTGTAAATTAAAAATGTTTTCTAAGAAATATGAAAAGTTTTTTTCAATTGGTTTTAAAAGAATGATTTTTATGAAAAATGTTTGATGGGAATTTCTTTAATGAAATGACTGAATCCATTTAAAAATTTTTGATCAATGTAGAACATTAGAGAATTAGGTACTTAGTATAGGGTTATAGTATTTGGACATGTATTTTTTCTTGAAGGGGGTTCTCTTATGGGGTGTTACTCTTCTCCTTATGCTAGTTTTCCAACGGAATTAATTCTCAAACCCTATAGGGGGTTCATCCAGGGGGTGTTCTTATACTCACTATTCCATATTATTATACAGACTTGATTAGTTGGAGGTAAGACAAGACATTATTAATAAGGTAAAAATAGACAAATAATTCCTAAATCATTGTTATATTATGGGTGATATCTAGGGGTTTTTATTTTTATTTTTTTGGCCTTGGTAGAAAAAATGATACACAATTTGATAAACAGTTGACTAAGAAATTATAATTAATCTATTTTATATAGAATAAAATTTTAAACTATAAAAGGGGAAATATTTTTACCACTATTTTATGGTAAATTGGAAAAATGTTTTATCATTCCATTTTTTTCTTATATTATGAATATTTGGATTATTTGACAAACACTTTCTACAGAACACTTTGGTGGGATCATGATAGGGTTTTTTTTTCTGAAACCTTTCACAATCCCATTAGGATGAGAATACCTTTTTATGTCTGATGTAGGAAATATAAATATATTGTAGTAATGAGGAAGGGTTTCATGTTAGCTGGGAATGAGTAGCTAGTACTGAGATGGTGTGATTCTTCCCAAATATTACATGGTTTAGCTATTGGTTGTTAGAATTGTCTTTGGTTTTGTTCATGAACATGTACATTGGTTATTGCATGTTCCATTAGTTATATAACTACCATTGATGGTTTATAGTAATGGAATACTTCTTTTCGAATTAAATTTTTATAAATGTATGCAACATTACCATTTTTTTTCAAGTTGGGATAATTGTTCCACATGTTTTCTAACAATATTGACGCTAGTCACCTATCTATGTGAATTAAGAGAATATATATGGTCATTCCATTATTTTATTTGGAGCTTATTTTTATGTGTTGTATGGGCTATATCATGACAACATTGAATAAAATATCATTTATTATATGTGTTCTTTTATTGAGACGTTTGGTAGTTAGAAAATATGATTATTTTAACATAAGTTGTTTGTTTTGAGTGAATTCTTGGAAAAATATCATCATAACAAGCCTTTAGTAACCATGGGATGTTGAGATCATGTTTTTCCTAAGATCTGTTTTTATTTAAATCACAGTTTGTACATATATTTTTTAGTGTAAACAAATTTTGTTCATTGATTTATTTTATCCTTCTATTATTGGTTTGTCGAATCATGCCCCCGAGATATCTTCCATAGAATCCATAGGAGTGTAATATGAGAATTATCCTTAATGGAATCCTCTTATTAATTTTAATCTCATTGAGGCTACCATGTGGGATGTTCATTTAATGGATTAGAATGTAAAAATTGTATATAACCAAGATAATAAGGTATAATAAGGAGCTGTAGAAGATGAGGATTGAGTGTAATCATTCATTTTCCAAAATCTATACACCTTTTAAGTTGACGAATATACGTTAAGTGGTAGAGGACTAGCTGGAAAAATTGATCAGGCCATTGGAATCCTACAAAAACCTGAATCCATTAGGGTGAAATTTGGAAATCACAAGATAGAGAGAAATGGAATGATTTTGTGTGGATCTATGTTTCAGGTGAATCTACATGTGAGCTTGGAGTGGAAATATTTCAAAAAAAATTTACATAAAAATTTTGACAAAAAATACTTACTAATGTGAAGTCTATATAGTTCCATTACTTTATACAGGGGTAATGTTTTGTGACATATTATACCAGCATGTTTTCTTAGTTAGCATGATTCAATCTTGAGGTGGTGAAGAATTATAAGATAAAAGCTCAAAAATACCTTCAAGTCTTTTGACCAAATATCAAAAAGCTGGTGTATATAATAAATCTCACAACCTATATTGAGATGTTCTACATGGATATGATGGATGAGATTGATATAGTGTTTAAGTATAGATTTTTTGGGTTTCCCATTCAATCTAGTGTCAATTTTAGTGGCACGCAAGGTAAAAATTTTAAGTACAATGTTAATTAGAGTGGTGGTGGATGAATTAATCATTTGTGCAAATTTTTTACAGCATCATTAGTGCCTAGAAGGGTACCTTTGACTTATTTATAGTGTGGAAAGACATGACACACTCCATAATGCATCCCCACACCATCAAATACCTGTAATACATGTGTTCATGAAGGTCATCTATATAGATTCTACCATGCCCTATCTGTAGTTTTTTTGTTCAAGGATTATAAAATTTAATGGGAAGTATGGTATAGGCATATGATTCTATGTTCACATGGCTCTTGATAATATACTTTAGAGAGATGTAATTTCATGTAACTAAGGTTCAACCAATGGAATTTGATATAGGTCCAACTGCAATGAGAGGTGTTATTTTCATTACTTATTCTATAGAAAATACAATCTTGATACTTGTGACTCACACACTTTTATATCTACTAATTTTTTAGATGTTTTGATACATTTTATGGATATATTTGCCTAGGTTATGGAGATTGAGACACCTCTTGAAAATAAGGAACCAGGGTTCCATTTTCATATATGTCTTCTTTGGATAACTGAAGTTTTTATAGTATGTGTCATTCTAGTTCTTCATCTAAATTTTTTTAATGTTATCATCAGGATGGATTAGATGGTTGATCATGGGGTCGAGACTAATTTTTATCATCAGTGTGTTTTTATTTTTTTTCTAATAGGATCTCTCAAGTGTTAGAAGGATAATATGATATGTTTGTTAGTCTTTGAGCATTATATTTTGGAGAGATTAATAATCTGTTATATTTGGATGTGGTCAAGTATTATGATGTACCTTTACATGTTAATATTCTATTAGTTTTTCAGTATTTCTTTAAGGTTTTGTCGAAACACATATCTAGTCTTACTCAAGAAATGGATGTAGAGCTCTGCACCAATCTTGCACATGGTATAATATTAATTTATATAGACTCTTATTTTATGGGACACATTGATCTAATATAGAATAATATCTAGTTTGTTGACCTCTTATAGAAGTGATTTTTTCATCTGAGTTATACACCATGGAAGAAACCTATGCTATTTTCCAATTCGGATAATAGTTCTCTACATCATTTCATATATTATAGGAAACTGGGATGGGTAACAGTTAATAATAAATATTTGTTTCCATGTGTAGAAAAACTATTTGATTAGTTAAATAGGGAAATGAGTTTTTCAAAAATTGACCTTTCATTATGTTATCAGTAGCAGAGAATTAAAAAATTGTATATATCAAAGTCCACTTTTAGGATTAGGTATTTCAATATCAAATACCATGTAATTCTTTTTAACCTAAATAATTATCCTACACTGTTTATGGATTTGATGAACTATATATTATAGTAATATCATGATACCTTTGTTTTGGTATTCTTGGATGATATAATGGTTTATTATGAACTAAAAAATAATATGTGTACCATTTGAATTTAGTTTTGGGAATCCCGAGGAGTCGTCACATTTACCAGAATTTATCAAAATGATATTTTCTTAATTGGTTATGTTCATGGGGAATATGATTTTTGAAGATGGAATCTAAGTTGATCATAGAAAACAGAATCTTATCCTTTTGTGGGTTGAATATTTGAATGTATAGAAGATATTAATATTCCTTGTACTATATTTGTATTATATAATGATAATAAAATATTTCTCGAAGATAAAGTCACTACTTAATACTATTACAAATAAAGGAGTGAGATTATCATGGCATTACAAGTGATATCCCCCCTTGATGAGTTGAAATGATGTCTGAAATGAGATCTTATTATGATATTTTCAATACCTAGTAAGGGTTATGTCGTCTATTTTGATGCTTCTGGTGCTGGATTAGCATGCGTCCTTATGTAGGATGATCAAGTTATGGAATGCGGATCTAACCTTATCATACCAAATGAGAATAATTATCCCACCCATGAATTTAATTTTACCTTATTTTGAATGATCTTAAGTGTTTGGGGAATTTTTTAAGGTGTGGTTCACAATCTATTTTGATCCCAAGAGTTAAAGTTATGTCTTCTCTCAGAATAACCTAAAACATAGGAAGTGGTGTTGGATGGATTACCTCAAGATTATTGACATTGATGTCATATATACCATTATGAAGGGGAATTTTGTTTCAGAATCATTGGGATGAAATGTTTCTAATTTTGTTGATTTGTATGTGAAAGAGGAGTGAAATATGATGGGGATTTTTTAGTTCCATCATGATAAATAAGATGATGATTTAGGTACAGTTATGACTATTGTTAAACTGTATCAATATCTCATTGTGTCAATTTTGTTAGAGTAGAAACAAGATATTAAATCATAGGAATTAGGGAATCCTTATATCATGGGCATGCTGCTCTTATATGGTATATCGTCTGAGTGGAAAATTTTCACTTTTGGAATTGGTTCGTCATCCCTTTATCCATCAGATATTAAGTGATGCATAATATTTATTTTTCTTAATGGGGAGTAAATCATAGAACAATAAAGATATATTAAATAATGATATATTTTTATTATAAAACCCCATTTTTTTATTGTTTTTTTAATTAATTTAATCCGTTTGATATTTTTCATTTCACACAATGCTGAATATATCATTTATTATATGAAAGAACAATATTTGGATTGCATTATATGCAACACCAAGTTAATATTTCACTATATTCAATATTTAGATTATCATGTTTTACACACAAAATTAGGTTTGTATTGTGTTACACCCAATGCTGAGTCCCTTCGATAGCTTATGTTACACTCAAGATAGATTTTTACCGAACTACAATATACTATTAACAATATTATAAAAATATTATTATAGCTACCACCTAACCATTTGAATAGAAGTTAAAAATAATAATGAATAAATTTTTAAAATATGATTAACAAATGAATTTATAATGAATCCTTTGGTTACCAATTAGTAGAGGCGAATTTAAGAATGATTTGAAAATAAATAAAATTACTTCTCTAAGGAAACTATTTATCTATGTACAAACACAATTTTATATCAATAAATCAATCAATTTTTTTAATAATGTTTCATATAAATTTATATATTATATATTCAATCAATAATTTCTCTAATCATCTAATATATTTTCAATGTCTATTATAAGAATGAGTCCAATTTCATGAATAAAAAGTTTGATTTTACTAAAAGTTAATTTTTTCAATATTTAATTGGGAGCCCATTTTAAAGAAATTTCTAACATATTTATAATTTTTATTTGAATAAATATTTTTTTTGAAACATAAATTTAGAAATTTAAATTGGGAAAGTTTTTTTGTATTTTTTCAGGAAGTTTCATTTATTTTGATGAATAATTAAAACATTACAATTTATTTCAAACCACATTTTTAAAATAATTCATTTATTTAGATAAATTATATTTTAATTTGGTTTTAAATTATAATTATATAAATTAAACATTAAATTAATATAATTTATGTTATTATAACAATTTTTATATTGATATTGGATAAAAAACGATTCAATCTTTTGGAATTTTTTCATTAAAAATTAGTCATCTAATTCCATTTATTAGATTATTTTTAGATTACTTTATACAAATTTAGTGATTATATTTTGGAAAAAATAATTAAATATTTTTAATCAGTTAATTTATAATTTCTAATAAGGTCAATATTTGTTTTTACAAAAAATATTAGTGAATGTAAATAAAATTAAATACAACGAATAATGTAAAAAACAAGTTTATGTAGTGGATAAACATTATCTTAATAATCCAAATACCCAAGACCCATGAAAAAAATCCATTTTATGTCCAAATATATACCAAATAACCTCTTTTATAGAATATTTGGATTTATTGGAGGAACATTATGTTAGGGAGACCAATCAACAATGTTTGAATTTTTATATTTATCATAATTTCACTCATTCCCCATAATAAAAGGGTACTCACCCCCCTCACATCATCACACCTCTAAATAAAATTTACCACATCAAAAAACTACTAGAATAAGATAAAAAATTATCCTCTATAAACCTAAAATTCTCACTTTTGGAAGAAACCCAACCAATGAATCCCTTCGGTGCAATCCAAAAGGAGTTACCCAAATAAGAGGTAACATCCTTCCACAAGCTCATTCATTTTATTTTAATTCCCCAAACCATCAAATATTCTTATTACATAATTTTATAATATACTCATTATCCAAAATAGAATTATATTTTTGTATTATAATGGTTCTAAATACACTTACACACACTTTTATTAAATGGTTAACAAACATTCCATTCGTGTATATATTAGAATACCACCTCACAGAACAATGTCATTCATTTTTTTTACAAAATCACATTGTTGTTAATTATAATTGAAATACCTTTTTATATTATATATATATATATTATTTCTTATTTATTTCTTATTCTTTAATTATTCTATAAAACATAATTTCATGAATTCTATTTTTTGTTCATATAGTAACTTCTTTTGTGGACTTGTGGACTACTACCTCCCCCAAGCGATGTGATCTGTTCACACTTTACATGGAATATATAAATGATGAGTTTTGAAAAGTTATATGATATGTGTGAAATAATAATTCTACTTTAATGATAATATAAATATATATAAATAGACATATTTGATTTACTTTCTTATTTTTAATATGACAATAAATCCCAAACAACGTTCATGCATTGGTACGACCTGCCGTCTCCATGAACAATGTATTCCATTTCATATTTATATATATTATAGATTATTATTAATATTTAATTAATTAAAATATATTATATCTAAATCATGTTTTAAATTCTAGGAATAATTAAATTGTGATTTATGTAAGTGGATCAACAATAAAAATTAAAAACATGATCCAAAATCAAAGAATATTTTACCTGAAATGTAGCATTAACATAAGATTGTTAACAAAAAGGTAATAAAAAGTCATAATAAAAAAATGTTATTGTATATAATAATAATATTTTTGTTATATGTATAATAAATTTATATTTAATATAAAGGATGTTTGAACATGTATGAAGAAAGTCAAGACTTTAGGTAATGGTTTTCGCATCTCACTTTTATTCCAGTATGATATATGCTATATTCACAACTTATTCTTACTGTGTTTTGAATATAATTACATATGACATGTTATATGATCAATTTAATTTATTTAATTATATTTAAATTTTCAATTGATATTATTACTTCATGTATCTCTTGATTTAAATGTTACTCAAGTAGTAAGGGTATTTGTAGTCTTACTTTAATTTTTGTACGACTTATTCCTTATTCACCATAGGTTTATTTTTGTTGTGATTTATATAACTCCCATATATAAATTATATTATTATTATCATTATATTTTGGGGTATTTAAATATAAATTTTTTGATATCTCTTTCATGGGGCGTATGGTTCAAAAGTTACCAAATCGGTGAATTAATTTTGTCTCAATTTTCATTCTTTGAGACTCATGCCATATTTTTTACCCATAGTCCTTTAATAGTGGCACATATATCCCTTTGAAATGTTATATCATTAATATATTTATTTTGATGATATTTTATTTTTCTTGTAATTTCATTTTTTCATGGGATTATCATTCAATGTTACCATAGTGGTAATGGTTTATTGATACAATCTAATCGTTTATTGAGATTTCTAATGATTGTTATTCCATTGAAGAAATATTATATTCCATTACTCAATTAAACTTATTAATTTTATTATAATATATTTATTCATGATATAATCATATAATGTTACCATTTCCCCACTCTTTGGAACATAAATATTATTTATAATTTTTTTTCTAGAAAATACGACTTTGTTTCTCTCTTCGACCAATTTTTTATTCACAAAACAATGTTTTCTAAAAATGATTAAAAAAATATTATTATATGAAATAATAAGATAATTTTCTAGAAAAATGATTTTAAATAATTTTTTACGTTTGAAATTCTTTAAAATGGTTTTTAAATCATCCATTAAATTTTTTGAAGGTCATTTTCCAAGAAAATAGTTTTAAAAATGATTTATGGTTTTACATGAATTGTAAAAGTGGAAAGGAAATTTTTCTCAAGAAATATTTTGAATGTTTTATAAATATTAATTCATAATTTATCAATGTGGTTTTCATTGAAAATTATTCTGAAAATGCTATATGATTTCCAAAAAAAATTAATTTTCAATAAGAACAGTTCCAAGTAATCTGTCGAAATACTTATCCATATAAGATGACACCATTTGATAGAGTTATGATTTAATTGGGATATGATACAAGGAAACCATTCATATTCTAACTCTGAATGGTTTATTTTCTAATGGAATTATTTTTTTGGAACCCTTTCCTTTTCAATTAGTAAATCATGTTTCAATGAGATTAACATGAATCCCATTTATTTTCAACAAGTTATAATATGATAAATGATTATAAAACCTTCTTCCTTTCATGGGTTATTATATTATTAAATGATAATGATATCGATACATTTTCCATAGGTTATGATGTGATGAAATTTCTATGATACCCATTTCAGTTCATGAGTTAGGATATGATGTTTATAAAACCCATCTCATTTTAAGGGTGATGATATGGTGAATTTTTTTTTCTTATGGCACATGTATTTATTATTTCAATATTTGAATTATGTAAATAAATCTCCTTAAAATGAATTGTGTAATGAATAATATTATATGATATTAGAGGGTATACAAGAGGGTATCAAAATCCCGAAATAAGAGGGTACATAGGAGGGAAAACCAATACCTAAACAAGAGGGTACCTGATAGGAAATTCCAAGAAAAGAATGGGTACATGGGAGGGAATAAAATTCATGAAACAAGAGGGTGCTAGTGAGGGAATCCAAAACTAGAAATAATATAGTAAATGGGAGTGAATATCTAGTACTAAACAAGAGGTTACATGGGAGGGTATCCGAAGCTCCAATAAATTGGGTACATAAAGGGTAATCATCATCCTGAAAAAATATGATACTTGGGAGGGAGTTCAAAGACCGAAAAATGAGGAATCCTAATCCCAAAATAAGATGATACATGGGAGGGCATCCCAGTCCCCAAATAAGATGGTACACAAGAGGGAATCCTAAGCTAGAAATAAGAGGGAATACTAATCCCTATACAAGAGGTTACAGAAGGGGGTATCGAAAGCCTTAAGAAAATGGGTACATGGGATGGTATACCAAGCCCAAAATAAAGAGGGTACATGGGAGGACATCCTGATCTAGAAACAAGTGGGTATACAGAAAGGCTTCCCAATCCTGAAGTAGGGACACAAGTGATTATCCCAAGCCCAACATGATATAATGGTATTGGTGGGAATCCATGACATAGGATTTTCTCTAATTATGGGTATTCAATTAATATATGTCTTATTACTAAGATATTATATCATGGTTAATGTTCTAGATTATCTTATGGTTCATATATGATGAACTTCCTATATTTATTCACTGACTCTTGATTACGTTCATTGATATGTTGGGCATGATCTTAAATTGTATGATAATGTCTTCATACCCTTACTCTCATGTTATGATTTCATAAATACCTTTTTTACCCTTAAAAATCATCTTATATCACCCCTTAATTATATTTACATTCCCTAGGTTAAAAAATATGTTTTCAAATAGGATTTCTAAACTGGATTATCGGTAAGGGAGATGTTGAAGATATTTCCCCATGTTTGAAGATTATGTTTCCATGTTTCCAAAGACACTAAATTTTTAGGGTCCTCATGCATTTATTTTTTGTACATTGTCTAATATTCATAAAAAATGATGTAATATACAAGTATGCTAATCCTGAGTAACAATATTTGGTATCAAATGAGTGTTTTTTTCAACCATTAGAAACCTGGATGAGAAATATTTAGTGATATCCCTAGGGATATTTCTAAGTATTTGTCTAGGGATGTCTTTAAGGAAAATCCTAATGTTTCATAGAATAGATAAGGTGATAATTTAGACATACTATAAGTAATGTTTTAGGGTTATGTGAGTTTTTTCTATGAGAAGTATTTCCAGCACTATGATTTCTAGTTTTAGTCAATAGAAGGAACCAAATAGAACTGAGTTAACATTGAATGTGATAGAATTTTTTTATGAGATGTAAAATGGTATGATCAATGAGGTTAAGTATATTATGATCATGCCTAATATTTTTTCATGGAACATGATTAATAATGTGTACCTTAACCAACTACTAGACTCACCAAATAATGTAAATAATGATTTCACTAAGATTTTGGGTATTGGAGGCCATGAAGGAAAGAATATTCATTTTACTTTGTGTCAAGAATGTAGAATTAATCCACAAAGTTAAAGACATCATATAAAAAGATGTAATTTTTTCTATGCAAAACAAGGACACAAAGAAAGAAACTACCATTAATAAATTAAGTGTTCACATGAAAAAATTTATGGGAATATTTTCCCCTATTAAATCATTAATGGTTAAATGATTTAAGTGTGTAATGAATGGTCATTATTTAAATCCAGGTCCCAAGTGAAAACATTGAGAAGGGAATAGGTAAGGTGGTATGAGTAACAATTATATTGTTGATGATTAGGAGATTAATTGTGAAATACAAATGGAAAGAAGTATTAAGTTACAGGATAATCAATCCTTTTAGAGATTATGGATGAAGTGGAATAATTTATGTTTTTATGTATTTGGATTCAATAATTATTAATCGTGAGATATATAAATATGATTCTGTGTTTTTGTTCCATTGAGTTATAAGAATATGTTTAATGGTTCTAATGGACAAGAAAAGTGACTTAATGGAAATGTGATCTAAATGGGAAACTCCATATTAAAGAAAGGTAACCCAGAATGTGTTCTTGATATTGAGAAAATTGATTTTATCTTGGATAAAGAGATGATTGCTATTGATAAAGTAAATTGGATAGTTTTTATTATCATCAAAACAATTATATATTTGTAGAAAATGTGTTATATGGTATAATGGATGAAGTTTAATACCATTTTTTAAATAAGTAACATATCCCAAAATATTTGAAATAATAATGCATGTATTTTTTAATATATTTTTATGTTAATTCTAGTTATCACCATGTTTCTGCAAAAACAAATATGATAAAAGTATTCCCATGTTTGTTATATTAAAATATTTAACTAATTTTTGATATATGTGGGATCAATGTTAAGATAAATTTTGAGAAATTTAGTGACCCTATTTCTAATGTTTTGGATTCTTAGCTTTTTCAAGGTTAACAAGGTTAAACATTTATGAAATTTTTATATTAAACATCAGATTAGTTTTTATAGATTAAAGTATAATCACATAATATTTAGACTTATGAATATTGGATAAACTATTCTAAATTTTTTGTTGTGATGATAACTAAGGACAGAAGGAATGAATTATCATTCTACCTCAGGATTTTTTTAGTACTTCATGAATAAAAAAATAAACCTTCATTTCATGGAGTAAGATATGAAGAGGAAAGTGATCAAGGCATAATGGAATTGTGAGATTGCAAATATATAAATCAATGAAATCAATTTAGTATATTTCATTATATTCTAATATAGTAACAAAATTCCTCAATTCTAGGAAAAGTGTATTGAAAAATATTTATCCTAATACCTTAGTTTCTATTGAACCAATGGTCTAATAAGTCATTAGAGATTTATTTTTTGATGACCTTAACATTATATTGATCATTAAATTTATGGTGATTAATGATCTTTATCACTCTATATAATTATTTATGATTTTACTCTATGTCCAATATTTACTCCTAGCCTATGTTCTCATATGTAGAAACCTATTTATGGGTTTCTATGGGTAAAATTTATGGTTCCAACATTTCTTTTTAAAGGAATTTTTAGTATTCATTTTTATGATATGGGTTTCTTTGAAATGAAATTTAAAAAATTAATCATTTGAAAACCTAGTTGAATGTCTAGGAAACAATTATTTTTAATTGGGGTAGAATTTAATAAACAATGATTTTTCTAAATATATATTTTGAATTAATTTAATCTTTTGAATTTTATTCATTTCACATAACATTAATTATAGATTTTGTTATATGAATTCTTTATGTTTTCCTTAAATTATATGGAACTCCAATTTAATCCTGATCTATAAAATACTCTTAGATTAGAATACATTATAAACAATACTATGTTTTTATTGTGTTACACATAATACCAAGTCACTTTGATTGCTTACATTACACACAATGTGGAGTTTTACCAAACAACAATATATTATTAATATTATTATTAAAATATTATTATAACTAACACCAATCAATTGGAATGGAATTTATGAATAATATAAACTAAATTGTAAAAATATGAATTAAAAATGTATATAAAATGAATCCATTGGTTATCAAATAGTAGATTATAATGTAAGAATTATTTTAAAATAAAGAAATTACATTTCTAAAAACGTATTTTTCAATATACAACAAGAATTTTATCTCAATAAATTAATAAAACCAATTTTGATTAATGTTGTATATAAAATTTATATATTATATCTTAAATAAATATTTTTAAAACCATCCAATATATTTTATAGGTATAGGATAAGAATAAATCCAATTTTATGAATAAAAAGATATTATTTTTTAAAAAGTAATTTTACCTCCTTTTAATGATGAAACCATTTGAAATATAATTTTTTATAATTTTATAATTTTCATTTTGTGAAATATATTTTGTTTTTAAATTATGAATATAAAATTTTACTTTGGTTAAATTTTTGGAATTTTTCTGAGAAGATTCATTTTTTTATAAATAGTGAAAAACAATGAATTTAAATTAGACATTATTTTTTCATATAATTTATTTATATAGTTAAATTATATTTAAATTTAGTATTAAATTATAATTATATTAATCATAAATCCATCTATACAATTTATTTAATTGGAACAAATTTTACAGTACAATTTGATATAAAAACAGTTCAATTTGTTGGACTTTTCTACTTTAAAAACACGACGTCTCGTCCCATCTACAGGATTAATTTTAAATTACATTATACCACTCATGTGAATAGAATTTGAAAAAATGAATTAAATAATATAATCATAATAATTTATAATATATAATAATATAAACATTATTTTTTACACAAAATATTCATGAATATAATTAAAATAAATTACAAATATTAATGTAAAAACGAGTTTACTTAGTAGTTAGAAGTAATATGAAAGAAAACAAAATACCCTATATATATATTAAAAATAAATTTTATAGACACAATTAAACCAATAACACTATTTTATTAAATATAGAAAATCATTCTAGGCATATTATGTAAGGATAAACTCTCAATAATGTTTACCTTTTTATATTTAAAGGGATGCCACTTCTCCTCCCCTATAAATGGGAACTCACCAACCCACTTCCTCAAACTTATCAATACACATTGGACCATAAAACACCTAAAAAATGAGCATCCAAATTACCACATATAAACCAAGAATCCTCATTTTGGGAACAAATCCATCCATGTAATCCCTTTGATGTGAATGAAATGGTGTTTTCCAAAGAGGAGGTAGCATCCTTCCATAATATCATTTGATTAATTTTCATTATCCACCCATAAAAAATTCTTATTAAATAAATATATAATAATCTCAATATAAATATATTCTGATAATTTTTTATAATAAGGACTATACCTACACTCTCTCAAACATTAATCAAATAGGTAATGAACTTACTGTTCGTGTGTACAGAAGACTACCGACTCACGAATCTATTTCTTTGTTTTTCCATTACGACCTCTAATGCTTGAGAATTATGATGGAAACAATATTGATATATTATATAGCTGATATTTATTATTTATTAATTCTTCTGAAATTATTATATAAAACACATCTTCATGCTTTTTCATTTATTATAAATAATATGTCTTTCTTTGTTGACGTGTGGACAATCGCCTCCTCAGAGTGATGTGATCCATTCACAAATTATATTGAATGCATTAAGGATGAGATTATTACATTCAAATTATATGTATGAAATAATAATTTCCATGAATTATAATATATAAATATATACATATATTTCATTTACTTTTATACTTTCAATAAGATAATTAAATCGAATCATCATTCACACGTACGTATGGAAAATCATCTCCCTAAACGGTGGATTCCATTCCATATTTATATTATTATAATGATATATATAATTAATATATATGATATTTAAATAATTTTTTACACTATATAAATAATTATATAATGATCTATGTAAGTGGAACATGAATAAAAAGTCAAAACATACAAGAAAAACAATGTAGATATTACCTGAAATGTTACATTTTTACCTATAATTGGTAATAAAAATGTAATATAAAATAAAAAAATCATATATAGTATTATATATAATATTAATATTTGATGGTATATTTATAATAAACTTACATTTATTATACATAAGGTTTGAACATCTATGATGAAATCAAGTCTTTAGGTAAGGGGTTTCACATCTAACTTTTATTTCAGTGAGATATATGATATATTCACAACTTATTAATGTTTTACTATGTATTTAATTAAATTTTACATGTTATATAATTAATTAATATTATTAAGTTATTTTAAATATTTCAATTGATGTTATTATTTTACATATCTCATGATTCAAATGTTACTCAAGTAGTAAGGAAATTCAAGTATCACTTTTATTTCTATGAGACATATACCTTACTCACCTCCCATTTCTTTTGTGTGGTGTATATAATTATGATTAATGTATAGTAAGTTTATTATCCTTAAATTTATGGGATTTTATATATCCATTTTATTTTCCCTCTTTAATGGGGTTTATTGTTAAAAAGTTACCAAATCGATAATGTAATTTGGTCTTAACTTGAATTCTTAAAGATATATGCCACGTTATAAACCCATATTCATCTAATAGGTGTATATAATTCCATTTGACATGTTATATCATGAAAATATATTTTTAATGATATTATATGATTCATTTAATGTTATCATATCATGGGAATATGATTCAATGTTTCCAATATGGTAATAGTTTTTTCTACAATACAATCATTTTTCGGTTCTATTCATGATTATTCTTCCATTGATGAAATATTCTGATCCATATATCAATTTATCTTAGGAATTTTATTCTACTACATTTATTCAAGATATAATCATATAATGGAACCATTTTCCACTCATTGGTACATTACATTCTTAAGAAAGTGATTCTAAGAAATGATGACTTTATTTCTCTCTTCAGTCAAAAATTTCTTTTATTCACAATACATGATTTTTAAAATTGTTTTCAATTTTTTTTAAAATTATATATTAATAGCATTTTTATGGAAACTAATAAGTTTTAATGTTTTTAATATGGTTTTCATAGTTTGATTTATATGTTTCAATGTTATTTTGTAACAAAACATTTTTTCAAAAAGATTTCTATTTTAGGAAAGGGGTTTCAATGTGGAAAAGATATTTATCTCATGAAATTTTATAAATTATTTATATTTATTACTTTATATATTTTCAATGAGGTATTCAAGGAAAGAGAATTTTGACCATGTTATATGATTTCCCAATAAAGGATATTTTACTTAATAACCATTGCAAGTTATCTTTAAAAATCCTTCACCATATAAAATGAAATACATTGATATAGTTATGATTTAACAGGGATATGATACAAGGATAAAATTAATATTAATTATCTAAGTGATTTATTTTTTATGGAATAATTTTTATGGAACCCTATTCTTTTCCAAGCGTAAATCATGTTTCAAAGAGATTGACATGAAACCCATTTCTCTTCAACGGGTTATTCCATGATAGATTCTTATTAAACCATTTTCCTTTAATGGGATATTCTATGAATAAATGATTCTGAAACCGATCTATTTTACATAGGTTATGATATGATGAAATATATATGATACCCATATATGTTCATGAACTATGATATTATGTTTATGAAACAAATTTATTTTTACGGGTCATGATATGAGGAATATTTTATTATCATATGGAATAAGTCTATTTGATATCAATATGTGATTTGTGGTACCTATATCTACATCTAATTAATTGGGTAATGAAAAATGGTATATGATATCATAGGAAACAAGGGCGGGAAGACCAAGACAAAAACAAGAGGGTACCTGGGAAAGAATCCCAATCCCAAAACAAGAGGGGACACATGTGGGAAAACTAAACCCAAAAGATAGTAAAAATAAGGGTATCCAAATCCCAAAACAAGAGGTTACACAGTACGGAATCTCAATACCTAAACATGTGGGTACATGGTAGGTAATCCCAAACATGAAAAAAGATGGTACACAAGAGGGACTCCCAATACTGTAACATGAGGGTACATGGAAGGGAATCGTAAGACAAAAACAAGAGGGAACATGGGAGGGAATCACAATCCCTAGATAAGAGTGTACATGTAAAGGAATACAATTCCCAAAAATAGAGGGAATCCTCTTCCCAAAATAATATCATACACATTACTGCATCTTAGTTTGAAAACAATAAGGTACGAATGATGTCATCTCAATCTTAAAGCAAGAGGGAATCCTAAGACTAAAATAAGTGGGTACACAAGAGGGAATCCCAAGCATGAAAAAGGGTACATGGGGGGGTTTCCCAAAACCAAAACAAGAGGATAAATGCCAAGGAATCCCAACCCTGAAAGAAGAGGGTAAACGGGAGGCCATCCCAATCTTGATGCATGTAAATAGTGATTATCCCATGCATTACATAATATGAAGGTCTTGGTAGAAATCCTTGACAAAGGATTTTCTATAATTCAATGTATTCCATAAATCTAGGTCTTATTCTTATGATATTATATCATGTTTCATGGTCCTGATTGTCATATGATTCGTGTCCTGTGAATAGCCAAACAAATTTCCATAACTATTGATTATGAAACTTGATTTGTATGGTATGAACTTTTAAGGTTATGATCATGTTCTTATACCCCTACACCCATGTTACACACACACACACACACACACAGATATATATATATATATATCCATTTTTTACCCTTACTAGGAATCTGAGCTCACCCTTTCTTATGTTTCATTAACCTAGGTTATGAATTATGTTTTTAAGTTGGAGTTATAAGGGTTATAATCTTTGAGGGAGATGTTGAAGAAATTTCACCAATTTAATAGATTATGTTTCCATGTTTCCAAAGATAGTAACATATTATGCAAACAATATAAAAATAGGATGAGGTATCCTTTGAATTAAATGTACGATTACCAGAAGACCCAATGAAAGGATTATTTTGTGTGGTGATTAATTGTTTAGAAAAATCATCTCATCTCATTCTAATTAGGGACATCACCAACGATAGTGATTTGGAAAATATGTAAATGTAGAAAATTATGAATTTTTATGGGGTTTTCTTTTACCTTTCATACAATAAGTATCATAAAATTACTTCCCATTTTAGGAATGGTATCCAAGAAGAAACATGGAATAAATTTAGGTTGAGTACAACTTATCATCCAAATATGGATGGTCGGACTGTGTATGCTATTCAGATTATAGATGAAATTCATTATTCCTATTTCAAAAAAATTAGAGGACCTTTTGAAAGAAATATGAGACTATATGAGTTTACATATAATAATTGTTACCATTCATATATTATAGTGACTCTTTTTGAGTGTTTGTATAGTCTCCCATGTAGGACACCTACTTATTGTTCAACGGTGGGTTATGACTCCCATTTTTAATAATTACTAATAAATGTTAAATTATCTTTTAGGAATAAAAAAATGGATTTTAATATTTATTTTATAATAAAAAATAAAATATTTTCAATGGGTTTATATGAACCGATGTAAAGATATACTTTCACTTTTTTATATTTTTTAATCATTGATATATTAATTTGGGTTTTCATGGTCTCCAATAAATTTTTATCATTATTTATCCATCTTGTCTTGATATGTAAATTGGGATCCCATGATTAGGATATGTTACCTAATTCTATTTACTAAAATTTCAATTAACCTTCTTTTGATGTAAATAAGTGGTTGAAATTCAATCCCAGACTGTGTAATATATATCTAACCAACCCAGGATAACATGTAAATATAGAATTTTTATAAAGGGTAAACCTTATTGGTTATTTACATATGGACAATATACATTTTTTTGAGTCTAGATAGTATTCTATAATATGGATTCACCTCCTCCCACTTAAAACTAAATAAACTATATTTCATATTTCTATACATAACAATTGGTTAAGAGAGTTATTTGATGGAAATATAGTGATTTAGGTAAATATATTTGAGGATGGGATTTTATATAAAAATAATAATGGTTAAATTTAAAAGTAATGATATGGTATCTGATAAATAAAATTGTTTTATAATGGTTAAGGGGAGTATAAATTTTTATTAAATCATTATTTTTTAAAAGAATCATTTTCAAAACACATTATGGGTTAAAACAATTTCATTGAATAAAATGTATTTGAAATAATTGTTTTCAAATAAACTAAAACATTTCTATTTCTAATTTTTTTAATGAATTTTTTTATAAAAATTTATTGAATAAACTTTAATAAAATTTGGACATTAGATGTAAGTGGCTAATATTTTTTTGTCATGAATTTTAATGTGTTAATAAATTAGTTACTTATGTATTTAACATGATATGGGGTTTCCATTAAAAAATATAACTTATTTTGTATCTAGTATTTTTTTTAAAATGTTTAGTAAAACCATTAATGAAAATTGGGACCTTAGAACTACTTATTTGTCCTAAATTTCATCTTATGAACTTGTTCATTTGGTAATTAACTAAGCATTAGAAGATTTATCTGGAGTACTCAAACTAGTGTGTAGAAAATAATTCCTCATTTGGAATCAATATTGGTTGTTTTTAGAGTTGGATATTCCATACCAATGATTCCATTTTGACATAGACTAAGAAATTTACCTTTTATTGTAATGTAATTTATCCATATCGTTGCTCAAAAATTATTTTGTTTATGTAATGTTCAGATTGGTAACATGATGATATGTAATAGATTCTTAAAAATTTCGTGTCCGTTATTTACATAAGATTGATCACACCCAATTATTCTTTGTTGAGAATTTTTAAAAATTCATTATAAATTATGAAAAGTAATTTCCCATTAATCATGATTATTTCATTCATATTAAGAATTCATACTTATTTGAAATTTAGTATGTTATTTCTTGATGTTTTAAATATAATTATATCATATACTTATTCCAATATTTAATCCAAAACCCCTTTTTTCTTTTCTTAAAAAAACATCGTTTTGGTGGTAGTGAGAACTAGAACACAACCATAGATTGAATCCATCCTCACTATACTACAAAACCAATTCCAATATTGATTACCAATAACCCAAAATACCATTAAATTTTAAAAATAAAAATAATAAGAGTATAATAACAACAACGAAAATTAAAAAAAATGAATACCAGTGAGTCCATCGCATAATGACCTCACTACTACCACTAAGGAAAATTTCACTTGAAAATGTCATTCAAAAAAATCTAAACTGAAAAATAAAAATCAAGAAGTGCATAAAGAATAAAAAGAATTAAATGATACATACCCTAATATTTGGTGGGGGTGAATTGGGGTATGTAAATTATTTTAAAAGTTAACACTCATTATAAAAACACTTATATCCTTATAGATTAATAACTATTACTTAAAAGGGTCACATAGTTTTTACCTTACATTAATGTTGATATGATTAGTACATATCTTGAAAATCCCATTACCAAATGTTATAAAAGATTTTTTCAGACAACATATTAGTTTATTTTAGGAATGATGGAAGGAATGTAATGATAAATAGGAGAAATGGATTTTTACTTGGTTCACCAAGACTGGGATACTCCAAGAAACATGTCTTCGATAAAGTGTTGATGCACCAATTAATGACTATCCTCATTGATCAATGGTAGGGTTTAGGATATGTCACACATACCAAGGTTCACTCCCCTAACAATAGTTTTGTGAAAACTCATTGAATTCTATGGATCACCCCGTTAAAGTTTTTACACTTTTCTCTATTTTCTAAAAAGAAAAAAATTTCCTCATAGAAAAAAATATCCCCTTATTTTTATAGATGAAAAAATTAGATGATTAACATTGATCTGCTAATAATATTTCACAGAGATTTTATGAATTTCACCACTATCAATGTTCATTACCTTTCCATGATACATCATGGAAAACCCCATCATGTATCCAATATTGTAACAACACTGAATCCATATTCACGTTTTTATAATGCATAAATTCCTTCACTTATTTATTTTAATTAGATATGGTGATGGTGATCTATTTATATTCATTCATAATATTCCCTCTGTTTTATTCTATTTTTATATATCGTGATGAATCTATTCTCTACCACTTTTTCTTCTGTATGTTTTTATATGGTGAACATATCCCTCATTTTTAATTCATCTTCACCTTGATATCCTTTTTAAAAAAGGAAATCACATTCCACCAAATTCCAAAACTGTTAAAACAAAATGTAACTAAAAAAACCCATTAAATTCTCATTAAATAATTCTCTCCAATTATTTTTAAATGCACATTTATTGGCTAAATAAAAAACTAATCTTCCAAATTAATTACTACTCAACATGCATTTGAAATTCAATGAAACATGTTCTTACTTAGATTTTTTATTCTCAAATAAAAATTCTTAACTCCCACTATTATCCAATGGTGAAATAAATATTGTGTTGTTTGAATTTTCTTATTTTTTCCTTCAAAAAATGTTCATCATCATATTCTATTCACACCCATGAACATTATTACACCTATGTTTGGGTTCATTATTTCACACATGAATTCATTATGATGAGAAAAAATATTGAAATATAGTAGGGTGAACACCTTATCACCCATTTAGTTAAGAAATCATTATTATGATCATAAATAAAATCCATTACTTGAGTCAGACATAAAAATATTCAAACCCTTATTGTGCTTCCCATTTCGGACAGGGAATACCCATAACCACTATATTAGGTAAAATGGTGCGATGCTCCCCATTTTTAGATCAACAGACTATTAAACATTTTATTCTATCATTTTATAATATTAAAACTACCTAATCAACAACAATATTCAAAATTATAGATGAAATGTTTTCAAGTAATTTTAGAAACTCTAGATCTTTCCTGACATTTGATATATCAAATCCTTTGAAATAATGACTATTATGAAGTATTACACCTTTTATTATTGTATTATAAAATCTAGTTCTACCCAATGAACAACCCACGATCAGCCACACTTATTACAAATATTAAAAAAATCATGATAAGTCTACCAGTTTTTTGAGTGACTCATTCAACTCAAAACTCACTATATTAGGATGTGGTGTTATCCATTTGGGCATTTTAGAATCACCAAGGTTATGGTTTCTGACTACAAGGACATGGCCTTATTATCCATCCTCATTTCATTCTATCCACTTTCAGAATACTTTTCATTTGTGCTTATACACCCAACACAAAAACAAATATTTTTTGATAAAAAATATAACAAAACTTCTCCAAAAAACATTGAAAAAATACAACATCATCTAATAATCAATCATTAATTGGATACTAACTAAATAGCACTTCAGATTTATTGGCTACACTCCGATCATGAGTCGAATTCCTCCTCTAAAAATCTTAATGTATCGTCATATTTATATGAGTATATGGGAAAACCTAATATCCCTGTTTTCAATTAAATATGTATTAATTATTATTTTTCTCCAACTTTGACATCAATTCTTTAGAAATTCATCCCCTTTGGAATAATGAATATAGAATTCTTGATAATCTCTTTAATTTTAAATAATTTTCTTAATATTCCATTCAATCATTATAATCCCTTTGTCTAATTAATTTTAAATATAAAAAACATATATTACTTTGATATTTTATTCAAAACATCATCTTTATATCTATTTACATGGGGGTTTGTCATTCGATATCACTTATTCTACCCATTTGTTATTACATTCCATGATATAAATATTCTTGTATTTTAAGAGTTCTCATTTCATAACAATAAAGTGATTAATTACCACTTTTTTCTATTGGGAACCATCAACAAATCATCTCCCCTTAGCATAGTATTGTCCTTGTATAAAATATAGAGATACTAATCTCCTCCTCTCGAAATACATTTCACAGATGCAATTGTGTCAAACACAATCATCATTTTTCAATATCTTTTTATAAGTAGAAAACAATTTTTAAAATATTAGTGACCAAATTCAACTAATACTAATTTTCAGTTCAAACATCATAATTGAATCTTAATCTCTATAAATTATTATTTAACAAAGGATATATACAAAGAAACCATTAGTCAGTGGACCCCCCACTAAACAATGACCCATTAAAAAATATCAAAGACTACTTTTCTACATCTTGATGTTGGAAGGAGGATATTAAGGTGACAATATAGTTATTTTTCATTCCACTCATATACTTTAATTAATTTATCATAGTTACAATTTTCATATTATTATAAAGAATATATCCTATGAACTCAAAAACAAGCACACTAAAAAAAGTAGTTGATGAAAAATAACAACATTGTGAATGGGTTATGATTTATTTCATTTTTATAATAGTTGTAGACACCGATATTAATACCAATTGCAGAACATAATTTTTTTTAATAAATTGATATGATGTTATTATAGTATATTTATGAACTAGTTTTATCAAGTATCCTTATATGTTTTTTGAGGATATAACCATTAGATCGATACCTCCAAAATTCTCCTCAATCTAAATTTCATCACTAAATCTAGAATCATCTTTATCATGAAGCCAATTGTTATCCTAAATACCATTAGATGATACCAAATAAGAAGAAATTTTTATCTTAAAATAAAAAAATCATACAAAACATTTCTGTGGTGACTACTAGTTTAAGGAAACTTCTTCAATATTGAGGACTGATTCCATGAAAAATATTTGTTCATAAAACCCATATTTTAACCAAACCATTATACAACATTGAGGATCTTTTTTTATTGAATAAAATATTCAGGTTTTTTATATCCAAAATATGATATCTTGTTGGGTTACATTAAACCATTATTCGTAACATTGAACAAGGACACAACTTCTCTTATATCTTTTGGTGAATCCTCCCCATGGATCAGATCTCTCCCAAATACTATAACACATAAAAAAAGTTAATAGAATTTAATAATATGGGGAGAGGGGATCCTTTCATTTTATTTAAGTTGGGGAGGTTGGTGAGATTCCATGGACCACTATTTTCCCGTTATCATTCACCTTGGGGTCCATTTGATCACTTGAAATAGACATGATGTAATCCAATCTATTTTTAGTTTCCTTAGTCTTGTTATTTTCTTTATAACCAAAAAAACTTACTATTGTTGCACTGCTGTTTTTACCATCAAGGACTTCTTCAACCGTTTCATATTTATCTTTACTCATCTAGAGCATCATGACATTCTGTCAAGATTTTTTATATTTATTCATTCAATGTGGGACACTTTTATTAAGCAATGAAAGGATAAAATACCCAAAATTTCTTTGGAATCTGAAGTATTAGAGACCAAGGGACACCCCATAAAAAGAAGAACAATCTGTGGGAAAGGAAACCAAATTAACATTAATAATGATTGGATTACTATGGTTACCCTTTGAAGAAAAAAATCCACCAACTAATTACCATTGTGCCATGTATACTTATTTCTTGCTCGACCAATATGAACCTCGAATATATGTATGAGATGAATTATTGAACAATGATATTTATACCTTCCTATGAAGGAGTTTTAGATAATAGAGGAATCATTTTCAATATTTGTGGGGATTAAAAAAGATGATCGACAAATCTCCACACAATTAAGTAATAAATTACCCTCTTCCTTAAGAGAGTCTTCTAATCCTTTGAATCCTAAAAATAAAAACCACTAAAACCATATAGTCACATACAACACATCCCCATATAATGATTAAATGGACATACGAACAATAAAATTTGTGATTTAATCAATTACATAGTGGATTCTGGAAAACCCATCATCCCAATAGATCCATTATATGAGGTTTAGACTATGATCTTATGTACTTGGAAAAATATTTTACCTTTTTCCAATTTAGTTTCTTCAAAATATTACTTATTATCTTTCTTACAGACACCCTTCATGTATATATATATATATATATTTCATTTTATGAAAATTTTGGGAGATTTTATTCATATCACCTTCTATATATTTTCAAAGGAATTTATTTTTAATTATACACATGTTAATGTGTTCCATTAATCTTTTGAAAACATTTTCTAAAATTTACACCTATGTAATTGTTACTATTCTATAGATAATTTAAATGATAAAAATATCTTTTATATTTTTGTTGATAGAAAACCCTTTCTATCTATCCCATGGATTCACAATAGTTAATGTATTCCAAAGTACGAGAACAGAAAAAGGAACCTCATTTCATTCATAAAAAATAACACACATATCTAACACTTATTGTAGATCTAATTTAATTTTAATCACATATTATATGGAATATTTTGAACACGTTACTAGCATACACCATATTTTTCTTCTTCTTATGAGCAGAAATGCATTTCTTTTTCTCAAACGTTTAAGAAGTTTCATTACGAATATGGATGTTGTTTCTCATATTGAATGGATTTCAAGACCTAAAAGTCCTCACATTAATCAAATTTGATATTTAAAACATCCATTAAATTTTATTATTAACTATTTATGGGTAATCAAATAATAAATGGAATAAATCCTTAGCTTTAAGCTTTCCCTTGGAATTTATTTTCATTTAGGATGACATTAATTATTATTCTAACTATGAGATCACCTCACTATATGAATCGATATGAGAATGTATATCATCATTGTGTATATTTCTACTATAAATATCATCCTCCAATGAATTGGAGAGACTATCTATAAATTCAGTATACACCATGATCTTAGAATTATATTTTTAAATTGAATATTTATGACACACATACTCTTGTTAAAACCTTTTATTTTCTTCATCCAATTATAATAGGTTTAAAATAAAAACCAATTTAGAAAACATTTATTTACCAAATTTTGTTATGTGAGAATTTTATTTTTAGTAAATTCATGAAACATATACATTTTAGAAGATAAGACATCCAATTATTCTACTAGGGAATTGTTTTCCACTAAACTATTTGGCTTTATTAAAAATTAATTTGTTCCAAAATTTTAACTTGTCAAATTAAATACCCAACACCTTGATCTAGATTTATTGGAATTTACCCTTATTCAGACATCATATTTTATCCCATTAATTTCTAATACATCTCCTCCAAAAAGAAGAAAATATTTAAATTTATCTTTCCAAGAATATCCTCCCCATTAGTGGTTACATGTTCTCTTTGAATTACAATTTTCTCAACCATTTTTATAGAATCAATATATAAATAAATATAATAACGATATAATTCATTGATGAATTCTATTTCTATGAAAATGGTATCCTTTATCTAAATTTTAATTTCTCTATAAACTATTCAACAATATGGAAATACATTCGAGTTTTTTTCCTTCAATTTTATTCCCTTTCTAGGAAATTATTAGAAAAAAATATCAACTCCAAAAACAAATAAAATAATTTTAGAGAAAATATATATATAATAATAAAAAATATTACCTTTTAAACCTTGTTTCGTGCCCAAGGGGTCTTAGGGTAGAGATATGTTTTGATTTGGGGGGGGGGTGGTAATCAGGATATGGAAATTATTTTCAAATTAAAAGTATTTATAGAAACTCTTACAATATTATTGATCTTAATCTATTTATTTGAATAGATATAATGTTTTCTCTTCTTTTGAAGTTAATATCTCAAATAATTCAATTGACCAGCCATTTACTAGATATCATTTAAGGTTGCATCATCCTAATTTTCAGTTTTTGGCATACATGATATAAAAAAGTAAAGGCACAAAAGACACATATTATTTTTAAATGTTTCACCAATATTGGAATACAAAGAGTAGATGATTGATAAGTTTTTGACGCACTAATTGTTTACTAACCTCAATAGTAAATGTGATGGTTTAGAATTGGCCACTACAACATAGGGTTAATATCATAATTGATGTTTTGTAACAACTCATTGATTCATAAGGGTTAACTCCTAAATCATATTATCCTTTCCTCAATAATATAGAATGTAATTAAAAATATATTACAATAAAAAACAGTAAAACATTATTATTATAGGTAAATTATTTTTAAATGGGTTCCTTTGATGTCCTCTTTCCCATCTATAGACCTACAATGAATTTTACCATGATTTGTGATGATTAACTTTCCACAAGATATTTAAAATACATTCTCCTATCCAATATTGTGACTCAGATTCCTTATTCGTCACTTTACTATAATACATAAATTCATACATTATTATTCATTCATGTAGGTTTGTGGATGACTCTATATTTATATTTATTTCTTTAATTATTCCTATATTCTAATATTATTAGATATCTCAATTAATCACATATCTTTCTTTTTTTTAGATAGTTTTCATATACTTTATTCCCCTTCTATTTCTTCTTCTTCACCTAGATACCCCTTCTTAAATAGGAAATTATTTTTTAATAAATTAGTTGACTATAGAAACTCAATGGTTCTTCAAAACCACCCATTAAATATCTGTTACATTGAACCCTGCCATGATTTCTCGATCCACATTTATAGATCAAATTCCAGGTTATTCTTAATGAAAGACCACTGGCCAAAAAACCATTGAAACAACCAATGAAAAAAAATTTATTTTCCATTTTAATTTTGGACCAGTGACTACCATGATTTGGGGAATGTAGTCTTCTATATTTTTCATAAGAACAATGGTATTATCCATTATTCATTCATTCCCAAGATCACTTTTACACCTATCTTTGATCTCCGCATTTTTCATTGGTATTATCTCAGTGAAAAACACCATATACCAAAATTTGGTTTAAACCTTCTCATTATTTCATTAAAGACTTCATTAGTACGGTCATCAAAAAGCTCCACTATACAAGTACAATGTAACCATATTCACACCCATATTGGGATTCTTGTCTATGATAAAGAATCTCTCTAACTAAAAAAACATGTGAAACAACATGGTTCTCCCAATTTTCATATCTATTAGACTTTTCAAATTTCAATGCTCTAATTATCTATGTTCAGGATAATATACTCAATATAAAATTCAAAACTCTTGGGGAAAAATATTCATGTCACTTAAAAAACTCATGATATTTTAATAAATATTACTATTAAAATCATCTAACGCATTATCTGATATGAAATATTCCACTCATTCTTCTTATTTCATACAATACATGACAACCTAGTCTTAATGAAAAATTAAATAACACTCCCCACATAAACCACAATGCCCAGTTTAGTCCTCTCAACTTTACACAAGGTCCCATTATTATAAAAAAACCTACATTATGGTGTTATGCAATCCCTATGGGTGTTTTGTAATCACCAAGGTCATAATGAATGACCATAATGACATGGTTTTACATTTCTAATCTCTATTTTATTCCAATTTTGGAAACATTTATTTTCATGCCTATACCTCAAACACCAAAAATCAACATTGTCTCGGAAAAAATCCAATAGAAAAACACAAACCAATGTTAAAAACTAATTTAATATCATCCATTTCCTAATACTAAATTGGTTGACAAAAAATATCACATTACCAATGCATGAATCAAATAGATAAGACTTTCCTACCACCAAGGATGGGGACTCCCTAACTATTGGGGAAAAACACTGATACAATATCAAGAAAGGGATAAGTAATAAAAAATTTGAACTAAAAATATTGAATACTTCATAAGGAAAAAATAAAATGATATAAATAAGTTACTTTGAAATGTATATGAAAACCACGAGATCAATGATAAATGTGAATGCGAGTTGAAGAAACTGAGAGATCATTATAAACACCACTGCTAATGAGGTTATTGACCTCACCCATAAACTAAAAACCACCATGAAATTTACACAACATTATCCATCAAGTCCATTTGAAAGGGATAGCAATCACACCCCAAAATTTAACATTAATGGACAGTGACTACATGATCGATACATGTAAATGAGAAACAGAGTATAAAAAAGTGCAAAGATAATGAAGGAACAATATTGTCCAAGGTTTAACCCAATAACTAGTAGAAGGGGTCTCTTAGAAAAAATTCCAAACCTAAGTAAAAAATGATACAAAGGAGGAATATATAAAAATATAAAATATAATATTTATATGTAAAATTAAGAACATAGTAATCCATAGAGTCTAAGTGGGTTCTTTACCACATATGAAATGAACACCTAATAGCACCCTACGAATTATTTTGACTATTTATAATGATTCCTTATCCCTAGGATAGGTCACTAAACCCCATATGGGTTTTAAAACATCATTAAACATGTGTGGGATTATATATATATGTGAGTCAGGTACATATTGGTTGGACCACTCTATCCTTTTGAGGATGAAACTAGCATCAAGTCTTAGATTTATGGTATAGTTTAAAAGTAGGTAGTATGGATATAAGTCTCCTGATATTGTCTGTTGAGTGGATCCTTTAATTATTATTTGCATCATGTTTTTATAATAACAAAGTCTTTAGTTTATTTGTTTTTTGATAAAATATAAAATCATTGTTTTTTACATCAGTGTTATCAAAATATTTTCTTTATTTTATGTTGGCCCATATTCTAAAATAAAATAATATTTTATCATTAATTAGTTTCCATTTTCTTATTTTTATAAAATTTTCATGTTATTTATTCTTCTTATGAATTATTTTTTAAGAACATTCCATCTCTATACAAGTTGTGGAATATATCACACACTAAAGGGATTTATTATCATTCATGATACCTATCATATGAATAATTTCTTTTATTATATAGGTTTTATATCATATGAGATTTTATATCATAGGGGAATTCATATCTTATGAAAATTACCTATCTTATGAGATTTTGTATATTACAATAATTCCAATCAGATAAAATTATTATCATATTCATTTCCAATCCCATTAAATTTTATTATATCATACATGTAAACTGTATCTTAAGAGGTCATAATATCATATAAAAATAATTCCAATACGATAAAAAATTTTCTGTCTTATAAATATTTAAATAATATATAAATAATTATCTATTGAATGTGAATAGATTATAAAAAAACTATATTATGTGATTTTTTTCATTTTTTATATGATACAACAATATATATTTCAAAAATTAAAAATATTCTATATTTTTTTTAACATTTATTTCTACTACAGATGCATTTTATTTGTTTAATTTGTTATATAATTAAATATTAATTATATTGATTTAATGAAAAAAAATATAAGAGTGTTTTTTATAGAATCAAATAATAATCAATAGAGAGATTGAGTGTTTCGTATTATTTTATCATAATATATGATTACAAATTTTAATTTTCATGGTTTTTATATGAAGGTGTTGTGCATGAATTTTTTGGAAGTATTAAATGTTTTTGGATAATATAAAATTTATTTATTATGGAACATTTATTTCTATAATTAGTTTCTAAATCATATATAATAACAAATTTGTTTTGTACAACTATTTTCATTTTACACAAAATAAATATTTCTTTCATATCTAAAGTAGTTCATTATTGTAAGATAGTATAATTTTATACAACTACATTGAGAAAAAAAAGGAACACAAAGGTTTTTATTAGTTTTTTGTTTGTTTTTATTTTTCTGCCAATGGAATTCATGATGAAAATCTATAAATAGAGTTTTATGTGACCAAGTAATAGTAATCATTATGTCAAGGATATATGAACGATACTATGTTGAATATTTTTTCAAACACATATTGTTTTAATTATACCTAAGTACCTCAACATATAAAACATATTTTATAATGTGGACACTATTTTATTGACACTCATTCTATAATTTTTGAACATTGGTTTATGTAGTTTTCAATTTGTTATATATAGTTTCATGTGTTAGTTTTTATTGTGATTTGTCATTTGAAATAAGTACCTCATTGTTGGTTTATACTACACATCAAAAGGTGAATATTTATTTCTGAAAACAAGTAGAAAACGGAAGGTCTTGTGTTTTTTCTACTAACAGAAAAAGGTAAGAGTATTAATGTTGTGCCTCTATATATAAAAAGGGAAGTTCATATTGACTAGTGAAACATGGTGTGAAAAAATTTATTATATATAGTTGCGAATCCCTTTCAAAAGTTTGGTCACTTTATTGAGGGTTCTATACTCTCTTGTTTTGAGTTTGTAGAGTAGACATATGCTCACTTTTATTTGAGCTACTATAAATATCCTAGGGATTATTATTCTTTATTTCCCACTTGATTAATTTTTACATCGATATTTATTTAAATTTTAAATTCCTATAAATTCCTCCCCAACATTATAATTTGATGATTTATATATCTATGAAAAAATTTACGTCTGAGATTGGAACATTTAAGGATAATTTTGGTTTTATAAATTTCAATTATTTCTAAACATATCATAGAATCAATTCTCAACATAAATGATCCTATGATATTGTAGACATGTGTTGTAATTATCGATGGATACCTCAAAAGTACCTTATTGAATGACAATGTTTGCAAATATTGGTTGGATAATATGCCAGAATCTTCTAATATGCTATGTATAGATCATATGAGAATTATAATAAAACAATATAAGTTACCTGATGTTGATAATGACTCCCTGTATGGTAATGCTGTTTTTATGTCATAAACTTTAATGTGATGAATATTTTATATTTTTACATAAGAAGAGATGTTTCCATTCATATTTAAGAAATTAAAACTATATATGTAGAATTCTCTAAGTCACACATTATAGAACTAATATGCTAAAAATAATAAATATTTGAATTCCCAGTGTTGAGTATGCAGATTTCAAAATGAGAGAAGAATATAATATTAATCAAATGTTTTATCAACTTACTATTATTGTTAATGGTTTTACCAATTTAGGAGAATAATTGAATAATGCAGTTCTTATTTGAACAATCATTAATTATTTAATTTAAAAAGTACATGCTAAAATGGGTTCCATTCATGGGGGAAATAATTTAATAGAATATATTCTTAATAACCTCATTTCATTAGTATTACAACACGAGATGGAATATATTAGAATATATACTGACAAAATTAATAAAAATAAAATGTTATATTTTAAATGTAACTTAATTTATACTAATTAATCATTTGAATATGAGTTATAGGGAAATAAAATTGAATATGTTTCTCTTGTTTTTAACGAAATATTAAAAAAAAAATATTAAATAAGGAATAAAAAGGATTATCTTAAAGATAATTACAAAGGAGTCTAAAAATTTAATGTTGATTCTAATGAAGACGATGATGTATTTTTATTAATACTAATGAAAAGGAATCATCAAAACAGAGTTAGTTATGTTAAATAAATAATATAAGAACAAAAAAAACTTGAAATTAATGATAGAACTTGTTCTAGGATTATTATTTACCAAGATATTAGATTTAGGCAAAGAATACGATTCAAAAAAAGAGTTAGAAAAACTATGTGTAATCGAATATTCTAATATAGAAATTTATTCATATTGAAATGTATGGAATATATTTCTAAAAACATACTGATAATTATTTATATAATTAAATTAAAAGGTTTTAATTTTTTTTAAGATTTCATATATGTACAAATAACTCAATAATAAGAATAAAAAGATTATCAAGGGAAATAAGATTAATCTTGAAGAAAATCAGAAGTTAAGTAATATTTACTCCTAAATAATGATGATATCTTGGAAGATTTGTAAATTTTATAATATTAAAATTATTAAATCAAAGATTATATCTCTTAAAATTGGGAACCCGAAGAAATAAAATTTAAATATTTTTTAGGGGAAAATTAAAATCATTGAAATGAAGTTTAGTGTTTGATGATATATCTATGTAACAACCAAGGTAAATAAATAATAGTAAATTCTAAAGATTAACAATATTTGTGAATAAAATGTTAATATTACATTAAAGGAAATGCTGTGCTCGATAGCTTACCCAATACGCAACAACGAGTTTCTCTAAAATCTTATGTTGCACACTAATAATATAATAATAGTTAACGCCTAGCCATTGTAAAGGAGGGAATGAATAGAAATAACTAAAAAATTATTACATATGTTTGGTAAATATTTTTACATTTATCAAATAAATATTAGAGGCTTAAAATCCAAATGAGTCCAATTTTAAGAATAAATATTCTAATATTTTTAAAAGATTGTTTTATCGCCTTTTGATGGAAACCTGATTTTAAATCTACCTTTTGAAAATTTTATAAGCTATATTTGTCAAAATAAACTTATTATTTATGATTGGGACATTGAAATTTACTTTGGATAAATTGTTGTATGTTTCTGACAATGTTCATTTTTTTAATGAATAGTGAAAAATATTGCATTTTACATCAAAACTACTTTTTCATATAATTTAAATATATGGATAGGTTATCTTTTTAATTGGTTTTAAAGTTTAATTAGAATATATTTTTACAATTTAATTCAATGGTGGTCATTAGAATTAATTTCTCTTTGAAAATGGACATAAACAAGTGCCAAGCTTTTCATAGATATTGCTTCCATAAAACCCGCTATTTGTTTTGACAGACGGAAATTAACTATATGATTTATTAATGAAACTTCTATGTTTTAAATTTGGTAAAATGGGCATCATTTTTGACTTTGAAATATCAAATATAGTTTAGGGTTATGTTTTGTTATTTTTCTGATAATGCTTTTTTAATGAATAGTGAAAAATACAGTTTTTAGTTCAAAACTGCCTTTTCATCAAATTTATTTATATATTTAGATTGTAATTTTAAATGTTTTTAAAGAATAATTTAATTATATTTTTATCACTTAATACAATATTGTTCATTGGAAGTAATTTCAATTTTCAATTGGATATAAATACAAGTCAATCTTTTGATAAATTTTACTTTTAAAAACCCGTCTGTTGTTTTGACAACAGGATTTAATTTTAAATTAATTACTACAATTTATGTGTTTTGAATTTGATAAAATGGATTCCATATTTGGAATCATAAGTTCCAAATTATGTAATTAAGACTTTTTTGTTTTTTGACATTACGAATAGTAACGACGGTAATTATCTTTAATTATCGTGTTTAATTAGTAATCGGGTAAATAAGGGTATGAAAATAATATCTTAAAAATTTAAAATGACCCCAAAATGTGTCATAATAATATTGGTGTTGTATTTTCCGACCATGGGATTCCTTGTTCCAACCTAGAGACCCCATGGAATCACTTTAGTGTGATAGTGACCTTTTATCATATTTTTTTAAAGAAGGAAAATGTAACCAAAGTATGTAACACCTAAGTAAAATAATTTTACTTTTGTCTACAGAAATGATATATTAGACTATAAATAGTCATTATAAATCTAAAAATATTTTATACATCATAGTATTTTTTATAATTATTATACATTAAATAAATTTAATTATTTATGACACCGTGATGATGTAGTGATTACCTCATAAATGAACGATTTAAATAAAATGGGAAGACATGGTGAAATATAAGTCTTAAACTTTTCACAAACCTATTTTATGGGTGGATTTAAAAACCTTATCACATTATCCTTGAAATATGTCAATGTGGGACCTTTAAAATATGAAACTCATTTGAAAATAATGTAGCCTTTTTGACTTTCCAAGAGTGCCCCTCCTCTCCTCTTATAAAAGGCCCCCACCTCTACCTCCTTACCCACACATCTCAAGACTTTGGCTCAGCCAAACCCTGAACATTTCATCTCTCCACATCCCTCTATTCATCATTGATGCCTCACCTTGGTCAGAAAGATCTTCATGAAACCCTTTTGGTTCAAACCAAGAGTGGTTACTCGATTTAAAGGTAATGTCCTCACTTGTGTTCTTTTGTTTTATTTTTCTTCTCCAAACCCGTAAACTCTTTTTATTACTTTCTTTTGTAAGAACAAAATTATCTTCAATATACTAAGATGTTTTTATGTTAAGTATTTGAGATACACTTACACACACCTCGGTCTAATGGTTAAAGAACATATTGTTTATGTGGATGGCGAATTACTGCCTCATGAAACGATGATTGTTCAATCATCTCTTAACACCTTTCATGGTGGCCATTATGATGTCACTATATTTTATATATGATATATATGGTATTTACATTTCCCATATGCTTCTGTATTTTATATTTAAAACATAACGTTATGATTTTCATGTTGTGCAATTGCGATAATTTCATACGAGGAAGTGTGGACTACCGCCCCCTCAAGTTATGTGACTCGTTCATACAATACATGGAATGTATAAATAAGGAAATTAATGAACTTATGTGACCTATGAAACATATATATTATACTGGAATTATAATATATATATATATATATCTAAATTATTTTTAATTCCATTAATATGACAAAGAAATGAATGTAGCGTTTATGCGTACGTACGGCCTACCGTCTCCAGGAACAGTGCATTTCATTTCTTTTTATCTCCAAATGTTATGGAATAGTATAAAATGAATATGTAATGGATATATATGATATTTAAATCATTAATACTATTCTGGAGATGATGTACTTATAACTACATGGATGATTCTTTTCAAACAAGTTCATTTTTGACTCATGTACCAAACATCGACAAAAAAACATTTGATATGAACTCACATAATTAACTAATTATTATAACATTATAATATGTGATATGAATTGAATAATAAACTTTAGAGGAGGTCCTTAAGAAATTATAAATTAACAAAAGTTTATTATTCAGGAATACAAAGAAACGAACAAGACAAGTCGGACTTGAGGTAAGGGATCTGACCTCTTTCTTTCTTTTCAAGTACCCTCTTTTATGTAATTTCATTTATTCTCCATGTTCTTATGTTGGAGGATGTTATTTTATATTAAACACACTATAATTTGTATTTTCATATGATGAGATACCCCCTATTACTCTCATCAATTCATTTTTATAATTTTTAATTGGCACTGTTAGGCTGCAGAATTTTCGTAAGATATCCAACCTCTCTCATTATTTTAAGTACTCTCCTTTATGTCACTTCTTTTAAGATCATCTTTGATATGTTTGGGGATGTTATTTTGTATTCCCCTTTCTGTAAATTTTATGTTAATATGATGAGAGACCCTATTTGATCTCATCAATCCATTTTTGGATGTTTTAAGTGGCGTCGTTAGGCTGCCGAGTTTTCGTAATGGATTTTTCATCTCAATTTTATTCCTGTGAGATTTATGCTACATTTTCCACCATTTCCTTTGAGTGGTATATGTATTACACATTATTATACTCTTTGTGTAATATACATTATTTTATGAGTATTTACATCAATGTTTTATTTTCTTTCTTTCATGGGGTGTATGTTTCGAAAGATACCCAAGTCAGTAAGGGAAACTTTCACCCTGCACTTTTTAAAAGACTTCTTTTGTTGGGTCTTTTATTTTTCATATTGTTATGTTAGGATATGTTATTCTATATCCTTATTGATGTAAATTTTATGTACAAGTGATGAGATACCCTTTTTATTTCTCATCAACTCATTTTCTGAATTTTGAAGTGACGTCGTTAGGCTGTCGAATTTTTACCAAGGGAACTTCTTAACCCAATTTCGATTTCATTGGGTTCAACTTGTAGTTATTGAATATGTCATCCTATGAATATGTGTGAATGACCTCTGGTTGTTTTACACTAAATATCCACTTATATTTGGTGTATTTATATTTTCCACACATAATTATGAGATTGATTTGTCCTTAATTTAAGGATACCTTATTTATAAGGGATTTCATCTCATTTTACAACACTATTGAGACTTAATTGTTCTTAGGCACCAATTCACTCTTATATGGTGTATATACTGTCCTTTGGAATAATATATCATGAATCCATTTATTCTCATGATATTATAAAGTTCTGATTAAATGTTATTCCTCAATTATTGTATTCAAGTGTCTCTCATTTTGTTAAAGACCCTTTAACTAAAATATCATTTTAAATATTTTAATGATTTATTCTTATAAATATTTCTCTTTAATATCCATGTTTTCAAAATGGTTTTAATTATTTATTTATATGGATATTAATGGTTAAAAATGTTAAAAGCTTCAAAGTGGTATGGGACACTTTGATTCAAAAATCTCTTTATTAAATGTTTTAAATGGTTTTGAAATTGGTTTTTAGAATGGATTCATTATTTCAATATCTTAATGTGTTATATTGTTATTGCAATGTGGGAATGTTATTTTCCTTTATTCTTGAGTTATGTGCTACGATTATCCTATGGTTCTTGGGAATTGTTTATGAAGACGGGTGGTTCCGTGATAAACTAAGGGCAGGTGAGCTCGATATAGCTCTCCCATGCATTGGGTAATGCAAATGCGTTAAATGTTAAGGTTTCTCAAAAGAGATTTAGGGAATATACTGTGATAGGTATTCCAAACATAACCATAAGGGTTACTCCCTACGTAAGAATGTTATGAATGCCTCAAGTTACCTTTATGTCTTATGATTTCTATGAGTTATTCGTAAATCTTTGGATTTCATGAGTTAAGTTAAATTGCTTATGCTTTATGAGTAAAGTATGATTTCGTTGAATCTTATGTATACATGGAATAATGTTTTCTTTCCATATTCTTATAACCCTTACTGAGCTTTTTATGCTCATCCAAAGTTTTTTTGAAATGTTTTTCACAGGACATAAAGTTGAATAGGGTCAAAGATGGGATGAAGGAAATGTTAGGCTGTCTAAAACAAGGAACAAGACATTACTCTTTTGTTCAAGAGTTTTTGTTTTTGTGAAAAAAATGGAAAATGAGTAGATGTGTCTACTTTGTAACCATTGAGATGTAATAGTTATGTCCTAAATCTATAAAACTCTAAACTATAAATGATCCTCAATGTGAATTATTCATTTAATTCAATAATAAGTAATTTTTAAGGCTGGGTCCTTATAGTTGGTATCAGAGGTCGGTTTAGATAACTTTAGAGGATAGATTGTTGTTTAAGAAAACGTGACACGTTGTGTGTAACCACAATGGTTAGTATATTAGATGGAGTCATTGTTTTTTTGAAAGTTAGAATGAGTTTAATATAACTTGGATAAGTATATCTTGGTGTGTATCTTCCTCTTTATTATCTGATGATTTTACTGATATACTCACACTGACCTTTTTGGTTTTAGTAAATGGATGGATCAAGTAGTCACTAAAGTGACAAAGGTTTTGAAGGAAACTGTGGTGGTTCTCTAATTAAGAGATTGGAGGAAATGGGGGATTCAATGAAAAATCTTGTGGTTATTCTAAACCAACTACCAGGAGTCATGATCAACCACTTGAAACTTGGTGAGTTCCCTAATTCCTATGGTAAGAGAGAACCAAATGGATGTGGAAGTTCATGTGATAATTATAAAATTAACCATTAGGGTTTATATAGTCCTTACTTTGAGGTAATTATGGGGTACTCCATGATATGATGGAATACGAAAGGCATGAGATAAACTTGAGGTTAAAATATGTTATGGTTATTTTTGATGAATTTATCTCTTTTTAGGGAATTTCTTAATAATTATATAGTTTTGGAAAAAGGATAACATGCAGACCATGTGAAAACCCATCGCGTCGGACGAAGCTGCGGGAATCGAACCCACAACTAATGTGCAACTGGTATTTATCGCATACCACTGGACTACGTGAAGTCCCTGGTTAGTTTGACTAATTATTTATAGTTAGATGATTTTATGAATCAAGAATGAGTTTATTTTGGGTTATCAATGGAAATTATTAGCCTATCATGGATGATATGTGATTAGGTTAGTTAATTTTCAATATGAGACTATAAGAGTAACTGATGTTATTTTGGAGAAAAATGTTAAGATTTATATTAAGAGACAATGTGATTAAATCCTTCAGAGATTTGGGTATCAATATTAGTTTTTTTTACTTTGAAGAATTTTATGGATAGATGTTTATTGAATGGTCTTTGTTGATCTTTGGGTTTTGTTTGACAAATTTTGGAGCTTAGGAGTAGTTTTTCTTTTTGTAAAAAAAAATATCCATTTTGGGAATTATCTGATCTCGTACTAAAATTTTTGGTTTAGTTGTGGTTGAGATCTAAAGACATGGGAAATATATAGTTCTCTTTTTTGGATTAGGTGATTCTCAAGAAGTTTATTATAGTACTCTTAATGCGAAAAAGCCTTCCTAAATACTCGTCTTTTGGAGAAAATATGAGTTTGATTAAGGAATCTAGTAAAAGTTGAAAGTCTACGTGACAAGTAAGTATGTTTCATTATGATTTAGTTAAGCTCAAAAATAAATTCCTCAATTAAGAGTATCTTAAAACAAAAATTTTGTCTGTTAACTTTTCCTACTAGGGAATCGAATACCATTTAACCCATCACAGGCTTGTGATTTTCTTATGGTTAACTTTCTCCTAGACATGTTTACTATCACTCTCCATCAGAACATGATCTTTGTTTTCTCTTCCATATCCATATTTTCATAATTTTAATCCTAGTATGGGTTAACTCAGGTGACCTTTGTACTTCTCTCCCTTTGTTTTAATGTTATAGTTTTACTGACTCTTATTCCGATGTGGGACTTTCAATGAAGTTTCCAAGCCCAATTTTGAAATTTCGAGGACGCAATTCCTAAAAGGGGGGAAGGATGTAAAATCCCAGGTAAATAAATAATAGTAAATTATAAGGTTTATCAATATTTGTGAATAAAATGTTAATATTACCTTAAAGGAAATGCTGTGCTCGATAGCATACCCAATACGCAACAACGAGTTTTTTTGAAATCTTACGTTGCGCACTAATAATATAATAACAGTTAACGCCTAGCCATTGTAATGGAGGGAATGAACATAAATAACTAAAAAATGATTACATATGTTTGGTAAATATTTTTACATCTATCAAATAAATGTTAGAGGCTTAAAATCCAAAAGAATCCAATTTTAAGAATAAATACTCTAATATTTTTAAAAGATTGTTTTATCGCCTTTTGATGGAAAACCATTTTTAAATATACATTTTTACAATTTTATAAGTTATATTTGTCAAAATAAACTTATTCTTTATGATTGGGACATTGAAATTAACTTTGGATAAATTTTTGGTATGTTTCTGACAATGTTCATTGTTTTAATGAATAGTGAAAAATATTGCATTTTACATCAAAATAGCTTTTTCATCTAATTTAAATATATGGTTAGATTATCTTTTTAATTGGTTTTAAAATTTAATTAGAATATATTTTTATAATTTAATTCAATGGTGGTCATTATAATTAATTTCACTTTGAAAATGGACATAAACAAGTGCCAAACTTTTCATAGATATTGCTTCCAAAAAACCCTCTATTTGTTTTGATAGCAGGAATTAACTATATGATTTATTAATGAAACTTCTATGTTTTGAATTTGGTAAAATGGACATAATTTCTGTATTTGAAATATCAAATATATCTGAGGGTTAATTTTTGGTATTTTTCTAATAATGCTTTTTTTAATGAATAGTGAAAAATACAATTTTTAATTCAAAACTGCCTTTTCATCCAATTTATTTATATATTTAGATTGTAATTTTAATCGTTTTTAAAGCATAATTGAATTATTTTTTTATCACCTAATACAATTTTGTTCATTGGATGTAATTTCACTTTTCAATTGGATGTAAAACCAAGTCAATCTTTTGATAAATTTTACTTCCTAAAAACACGTCTTTTGTTTTGACAACAGGATTTACATTTAAAGTAATTACTACAATTTATGTGTTTTGAATTAGATAAAATGGATTCCATATTTGGAATCATAAGGTCCAAATTATGTAATTAATATTGTTCTGTTTTTGGACATTATGAATAGTAACGACGATAATTATCTTTAATAATCGTGTTTAATTAGTAATCGGGTAATTAAGGGTAAGAATATAATATCATAAAAATATAAAATGACCCCAAAATGTGTCCTAATGATATTTTTGGTGTCTTGGCCGACCATGGGAAGCCTTTTTCCAAACTAGGGACCCCATGGAATCACTTTAGTGTGATAGTGACCTTTTATCATATTTTTTTTAAAGAAAGGAAAATGTAACCAAAGTATGTAACACCTAAGTAAAACAATTTTAAGGTTGTCTACAGAAAAGATCTCTTAGACTATAAATAGTCATTAGAAAGCTACAGATAATTCCTACATGATAGTAGTTTTTTTTGTAATTTTTAGACATTAAATAAATTAAATTATTTTTTACACCGTGATAATGTAGTGATTACCTTATAAATGAACGATTTAAATAAAATGAGAAGATAGGGTACAATATAAGTCTTATACATGTCAAAAACATCTATTATGGGTGGATTTAGAAACCTTATCACCTTATACTTGAAATATTTCAATTTGGGACCTTTAAAATCTGAAACCCATTTGAAATTAATGTAACCTTTTTTGACTTTCCAAGAGTGCCCCTCCTGTCCTCTTATAAAAAGCCCCCACCTCTACCGCCTTACCCACACCTCTCAAGCCTTTTTCTCGGTCAACCTCTGACCATTGCATCTCTCCACATCTATCTATTCATCATTGAAGCCTCACCTTGGTCAGAAAGCTCTTCAAGAAACCCTTTTGGTTCAACCCAAGAGGGGTTACCCGATTTAACGGTAATGTCTTCACTTGTGTTCTTTTGTTTTATTTTTCTTCTCCAAAACCCTAAACTCTTTTTATTACTTTCTTTTGTAACAAAAACAGCATATTCAATATACTAGGATGTTTTTATGTTATGTATCTGAGCTACATTTACACACACCTCCGTCTAATGGTTAAAGAACATACCGTTTCTGTGGATAGCGAATTACTGCCTCATGAAACGATGATTGTTCAATCTTCTCTTAACACCTTTCATGGTGTCCATTATGATGTCACTGTATTTTATATATGATATATATGGTATTTATGATTCCCATATTCTACTGTATTTTATATTTAAAACATACCTTTATGATTTTCATGTTGTGCAATTGCGATAATTTCATACGAGGAAGTGTGGACTACGACCCCCTCAAGTGATGTGACTCGTTCATGTAATACATGGAATGTATAAAGAACGAAATTAATGAACTTATTTGACCTATATAACATATATATTATACTTTAATTATAATATATATATCTCCCAATTATTTTTAATTCCATTAATTTGACAAAGAAATGAATGTAGCGTTTATGCGTACGTACGGCCTACCGTCTCCATGAACGGTGCATTTCATTTCTTTTTATCTCCGAATGTTATGGAATAGTATAAAATGAATATTTACTGGATATATATGATATTTAAATCATTAATACTATTCTTGATATGATGTACTTATAACTACATGGATGATTCTTTTCAAACAAGTTCATTTTTGACTCATGTACCAAACATTGACAAAAAAACATTTGATATGAACTCACATAATTAAAAAATTATTATAACATTATAATATGTGATATTAATTGAATAATAAACATTAAAGGAGGTCCTTACGAAATTATAAATTGACAAAAGTTTATTATTCAGTAATATAAAGAAACGAACAAGACAAGTTAGACTTGAGGTAAGGGATCCGACCTCTCTCTTTCTTTTCAAGTACCCTATTTTATGTCATTTCATTTATGCTCCGTGTTATTATTTGGAGGATGTTATTTTATATTAACCACACTGCAATTTTTATTTTAATATGATGATATACCCCCTCTTACTCTCATAAATTCATTTTTATAATTTTTAAGTGGCGCCGTTAGGCTGTCGAATTTTCGTTAGAGATCCAACCTCTCTCTTTCTTTTAAGTACTCTCCTTTATGTCACTTCTTTTAAACCCCTCTCTGTTATGTTGGGGGATGTTCTTTTATATTCCTCTTGCTGTAAATTTTATGTTAATATGATGATATACCCTATTTGACCTCATCAATCCATTTTTGGAAGTTTTAAGTGGTGTTGTTACGCTGCCGAGTTTTCGTAAGGTATTTTTCATCTCACCATTATTCCCGTGAGATTTGTGCTACATTTGCCACCATTTCCTCTGAGTGGTATATGTACTACCCATTATTATACTCTTTGTGTAATATACTTTCATTTATGAGTATTTACATCAATGTTGTATTGTCCTTCTTTCATGGGGTGTATGTTTTGAAAGATACCCAAGTGGGTAAGGGAACATTTCACCCTCTTGTTTTTAAAAGTCTTATTTTGTTGGGTATTTTAATTTTCATATTGTTATGTTTGGATATGTTCTTATATATAATTTTTGATTTAAATTTTATGTCCAGGTGATGAGATACCCTTTTTATCTGACATCAACTCATTTTCTGAATTTTGAAGTGACGCCGTTACGCTGTCGAATTTTTACCAAGGGAATTTCTTAACCCAATTTCGATTTCATTGGGATCAACTTGTAGTTATTAAATATGTCATCCTATGAATATGTGTGAATGACCTCTGGCTGTTTTACACTTAATATCCACTTATATTTGGGGTATTTATATTTTCCACACATAATTATGAGATTGATTTATCCTTAATTTAAGGATACCTTCTTTATAAGGGATTTCATCTCATTTTACAATACTATTGAGACTTCATTGTTGTTATGCACCAATTCACTCTTATATGGTGTATATACTGTCCTTTGGAATAATATATAATTAATACCTTTATTCTCATGATATTATAAAGTTCTGATTAAATGTTATTCCTCAATTACTGTATTCAAGTGTCTCTCATTTTGTTAATGACCCTTTAACTAAAATAACATTTTAAATATTTTAATGATTTATTCTTATAAGTATTTCTCATTAATATCCATGTTTTCAAAATGTTTTTAATGATTTATTTATATGGATATTAATGGTTAAAAATTTTAAAAGCTTCAAAGTGGTATGGGACACTTTGATTCAAAAATCTCCTTATTAAATGTTTTAAATGGGTTTGATAATTGTTTTTAGAATGGAATCATTATTTCAATATCATAAAGTGTTATATTGTTATTTCAATATGGGAATGTTATCTTTCCATTATTCTTGAGTTATGTGCTATGATTATGCTATGGTTCTTGGGAATTTATTATGAAGACGGGGGGTTCCGTGATAAACTAAGGGCGGGAGAGCTCGATATTGCTCTCCAATGCATTAGGTAACACGAAGGGGTTAAACGTTAAGGTTTCTATGAAGAGATTTAGGGAATATACTGTGATGGGTATTCCAAATGTAACCATGAGGGTTACTCCCTACGTAAGAATGTTATGAATGCCTCAAGTTACCTTTATGTCTTATGATTTCGATGAGTTATTCGTAAATTTTTTGATTTCATGAGGAAAGTTAAATTGCTTATTCTATATGAATAAAGTATGATTTCATTGACTCTTATGTATACATGGACTAATGGTTTCTTTCTGTATTGTTATAACCCTTACTGATCTTTTTTTTCTCATGATATGTTTTTTTGAAAGGTTTTTCACAGGACGTAAAGTTGAATAGGGTTAAGGATGGGATCAAGGAAATGTCTGGCTGTCTAAAACATGGAACGAGACATGACTCTTTTTTTAAGAGTTTTTGTTTTTGTGAAAAAATGGAAACTGAGTAGATGTGTCTACTTTGTAACATTTGAGATGTAATAGTTATGTCATAATTCTCTAAAACTCTAAACCTGAAAAAATCTTCAATATGAATTATTCATTTAATTAAATAATAAGTAATGTTTAAGTCCGAGTCCTTATAATCTATATATATTTATTTGAGGAATTTAAACTTTTAATAAATTGGTAAATATGAAAAAATAAGAACAACGTGTCATGGATAAGATAATTAATGCAAAAAATTAGAATATTTTCTTAATTAAAATTTCAGAAGGATATATATATGTATCATATTTTATTAGATGTTTGATGAAAGGAAATTATGTAATTGATTTTTAATTAATATTTTCATAGTTTATTGGTCATACTAAATAATTTATTTCTAAATCTGTATCCTAAAAATTTCATCTCAAAAAATATTTTATATCTATTTGTGCACATATGAATTCTTTTTTTAACTTGTTTGGAATGTAGTGAAGATGGGTACAAAAATTATTTAAATTATGAATTTTTAGGATATATTTCTTTAGAGTAAGATATACTTGGAACATGAACAATGCCACACCCAATTTTCTGTCATTAAATACATGTATTGGTGGTAATGAAATTTTTGGTGATAATTAGAAAGGAAAAGTAAATGGTTTTGAAGAGGCTTAAATTTCAACATATGATATTATTTTATTAATTTTAAATGTTGATGGATTTTGAAAATAATTTTATTAGAATTTCATAATTATGTTTTGAAAATATGTTAAAATTTCATTATTATAATACATGTGTTTTAACGATGATTTTTGATTTTTTTATAAAACTAAAAATGCTAATACATTTCAAATAAATCTTATAGAACTATATGACTAAACTTCTACCCACATAAGTTTTCTTTAATCAAATTTTTAAGAATAAGATGTTTGATAATTTTAACAGTTGGTTAATGTATAAGTTTAAAATAAATCAATATCTACCCGATTCTAATATTGTCAAAAACCATGTTTTTAATCATTGGATGAAAGGTATATATCATTGAGATTGTTTTAGATCTTCCAAATGATAAAAACTATAAGACCTCAAAAATTATTCATATTGATTGAATTTATAAACTAAATGTCTTGGGGGTGAAATGTATCTTTTTATATTTATGATGAATATTATAGGATCACATAAGATTAATTTCTAATTTCTAAATATAAAACTATTTCAAATTTTTTTATTTTGTACATAAATTTAAACTAAAATATGATAATTAATCAAATCATTTAAAAGTGATATAGGTGGGGTATTTTTTAATTTATATTTTAAAACATTATTTAAATAAAATGGTTATTTTCAAAATATTTTAGGGCACAGAACACAAACAATAGACTAGTTTAAATGGAAAATTTAAAAAATACAATAAATTGTATTAACTTTGTGAACTGAATTTCAATTAGTTATATGTTTTCAGGAAGAACCTACGAAATGTTTTATTTGTCCAATTGAAATATTTAAGACCAATTTTAAGGAAAAAAACATTATGATATTATAAAATTATGAACACAAAAAATTAGTAATTTGGATAACTTAGATTGATAATATTATATTTTTAATAGAAATGATTTTTTAGATAATTTGATTTAAAATATATTCAATGTATCTTTTTTGTTATGAAAATGCTTATAAATATTATAGGATTTACAAAAAAATTACCTTGATAGTAGAATATTGTATTCATGTTATACATGATTATAATTTTCAAATGAAAATAATAATTATATAGACCATGAAGAAGAATAATTTTTATATTTTAATTTTGGTAAATTTTTTACTAAAAATAAATATGTACATATTGAGGGAGAGAATCACATTCATGAAAATCAACAAAAACACACGAAGAATATAATATTGATAAGGTTATCTGATATATTTAATTTTGAGTAAAAAAAGTAATTTGTTGAATTTTTTTCCATATTTATTTTATTTTTAATTTCTTTTCTAATGATATATATGAATCATTAACTGATTCTAATTTGAAAATGGGTATGAATGAAGAGTAAAATAAATTTTTCAAAAATATTGTTTGGAAACTAGTTGATCCTTCAAAAGATCAAAAAGTAATTTCAAAATATCCCATGTAATATATATATATATATAACATTTTCAAATATTCATTAGTAATATTCTATAGAGTTATATTCATTATATAACTATCTAAAAATTTTCTGGTTAAATGGAAAAAGGTTTTTTCTATACACGTTTGTTTTTACATATCAAATGGTTATATATAAAACCCCGATTTCTAACTTCAATACTTTAAATTTTACAAAAGTAATTTTATTTTTGAATTTAGTATGTAAGAATTATATTTGGTTAAATTTTTTTAATTTCATAAAAAGAATTATTTTTCAATGATTAGTGAAAAATGATTGTGTTATTGAAAATTTTATTATATTTTTGATTATTTATAATTTAAAATTATATTTTGGATTGTTTTTAAAATTTAATAAGTTTATTTTGATTAATAATAATCAATATATGGTATTTTTAATTAATATTATACTTTAAAATTTTATAAATTATTTTTAAAAAAATTAGGCATTGTGTGAAAAAAAATATTTCATCGTGTTTCATCCATTTAATTTTAAATTAAATTCTTCTGATTTTGTTAATTTAATTTTTTAAAATTAATTCTACTTTTAGAATAATAATAATTAATATTACGTTATAAGGTAAACTAATTTTTTGGACATCATGAATTGTAATGTTAATAATTTTTATTACCATGGTAAATGTTAAATCATGTAATTAAAGTTAAAAATAAAATGATTGAGGCAAACAATAATTATAAAAAAAGAATGAATTTTTATGGATTAATATATATAATCTATAATCATCTAATTTTTTTATATATTTTATTTTTTTCCTTTTCAACATGATTTTGAACATTATAATATTTATGTAAATATAAAGGCAAAAATGTCTCACACTTTCATTCAAAAACTGTAATATTTTTAACAAAGGGATAAAAATAGTATATTTTATGGTTTAGGTAATAATTTAAAGGATAAATTACTTTTCATCAAATTAATTTAATTTTAATTTTTAGTGATGAAATAAATACTTTAAAAGATTACACAACACTGGAGCAGTAATTATTTAGTTAATGGATAAATAAAAAAGTTATTTTAAAAATGTAAAAAATAAATGATTTGAACGAATAATTATGTTTCATGACTTTTTTGATAAAAATGACATATTATATGGTTTTGGATGTATTGGATGGAAATTAATTTGTTTTCTTCATGTTATAAAAGTCAAAATAAATCATTAGTTTTAAAAATGAGAGAATAATATGTTATAATAAATAATATTTTGTTAAATAAATTAAAATTCATAAAAAATGTAGATTTGAAACATGAAAGTGATATAGTAAATGAAATAAAAAAATGTCCATTTATTTTTATATTTTAATTTTATATTTACATTATTAAACCTTAAGGGGTGGAAATCATTAATATTACGGTAATTGAATAATGGTCAACAAATGGTTTAAATAAAAATATACGTGTAAAATTTACCCCAAACATGTCCAAATGTTATTTTATGAGATTATTATAACTCACCCTCATATTATATTATAATAATATCAATTTGGAGTGATTTTTAACTTTAAAATTAATTTTCTTTTATTTAATATTCTAAGAAATTAAATGAGTGCCCCTACTCTCCCATATAAAATGGAACCACAACTCATTTATTCACACATGAGAATATTTTTCATTAACTGAATTTATATCCAATTCATTTACTAAAATACCTACCCTTATTAAATATTTTTTATTTTAGTAATAATACCAACCTGAGAGGGCTCATGATACTATGAAAACGAGACATTCCAAAGAGGATACATTATTTTTAACAGCATCCATTAGTTTTATTTCTTGAACCACCCTAATAAATTATTCTTTAACCACACTAAAAAAATGTATTCTAAATATGAATATATGTTATTATATAAAATTAAGGTCCCATATTCTTCTCCAAACTCCATGAATGGAAAGAGGAATTCATCATTTGTGTGTACGATGAAATACTACTTCACGAACCGATGTAAATCATTTCCACCACCTCCTCTCGTGGTTATAATGATGTATTTAATGTATATAAATGGTATTAATGACATTTTTATAATTATTAAAGGAAAAAATATCATATAATTTCTTAATTTTAAATTCACTAAAAATGATAACCATGTACTTGTGTAAGTCTAGACTTCATCCTCCACAAAGCGATTGAATTCATTTTTCATCCCCACATAACATTGATTATATGTAAGTATAATTAACGAAATATTTTAATATTTACAATATTATGATAATTTTTTAACTATAAAATAATAATTACCTTTTCTTCATAATGATCATTGAAAAGTGGAAATGTTACTCATCCACATGTACAACTAAAGTCTTCATGATAATAGCATAATTCATTTTTCATAAAAACATTTCATATTTGATTTTAAAATAATAATTGATATATAAAAATGATGATTATTTTACTTTTTTTTGTTCTGGAGATGATTTAACAATGTACTCGTTTACCATAGTCAACCTATCAATCTCATTTCGGACATTTGAACTGAATATCACCATATAACTCAATGAAAACTAAATTTATTATGTAGTTGTATACAATTAAGTAATAACTGAAATAAAAAGACTATTAAATATGTACAATCCTCTCAATAAAGTTAATAATAATCATATGTTTATAATTTATGAAAATAAATAATATTTTTGATGTTACAGAATCAAGGAAAGGGACTTTCTTCAGAAAAAATAATCTTTTAAAGATTCCATTCCAACCCTATTTCTTCCATGTCCATGTTTTTTAAAAATTATTTATGGATGTATTTATACGAACATAACTGATATATAAAAGATATTTTAAGTTTCATTTCAGTTTTCATAAATGTTTTAAAATATAATCTTTTTACTAATTTATTAGAATTTATATCAAATAGATAAAAATAAATATTATTTTAACATATACAGTGGCCAAAACTTTTCTGACCATGAAAAATGTTATTTTATTTTTGGATTCGATCATAATATTTCATGTTTTATTCTGTGAAAAAACCTATTCATCATATTTTCTCTTTGGTAAGAAGAATGTTTTTAAGATTTCTGGTTTTATGTATGTTGTTATGGTTCTTGAAAATTACTTATGAATATGGGTTATTCGGTTATAAAATGAGGGAGGGTGCTCCCATCATATATCTCCAACACATTGTCCAAAGGGAAAACATTAACTTATTTTGTTTCTTTTAAAAGATTATGGGAATATACTATAATGGTTATTTGAATTTTAAACATGAGGTTAATTTTATGTCTAATCATGAAGGATATTCTAAGTGTAACCATGAATCTTATTCCATTTTTAAATTTTATATGAAAATGAGGAATCAAGTTTCTTACATGATTTATCCATGATTTCTATGGGTTTTATAGAATTCGTATGATTTTATTAGGTAATAAAAAGTATATTATGAATTTTAAGGATAAAAAGTATAACTTTTTGAAAATATTCCTCTGAGTTTATCAAGATTTATGGAAACCTTTATGAGTATTAGTTTTCATTTAATACATATTATGAATTTATTAATTGTAAATCCGTTGGAATATATGTTTATTTCTTAGGTAATAAAATGTTCATTTTTCACATTTTATATTTTAACAAATGAGAATTTATATAATTATTCGAGGAATAACTGTTTCTTTCGTTATTTTCACGTCACTTAATGACCTTTTTCCACTCATCACATGGTTTTTTTTTCAAATGATAATTTGGGAAAATTATATTATCAATATGAAAATTGTTAATATTTTTCATAAAAATAAAACATTCTTCTTTTCCATGGTTTTGTTTTATTGAAAAAGGCATACTCAATAGAAGTTTCCAATTTGTATTTTATGGGGTTTTTGGTAAAAGTTATAACATAACACTCTATAGTTATAAACTAAAAAGATATTTGGGTTGGTAAGAATGTGAATTATTGGTTTTTTTCACTAGATTATGTAATGTATAAGGTAAGGTCATTACAGTTGGTAATACAGAATGTTTTAGAGAACCTTTTGGGTTAGGATAAAGTTAATATAATAACCTTAAAATATTTTGATATATGGTTTTTCTATAGTGATATATAACCTAAATATTAAAATTTTTATTTGTATAAAATATATATTTTCAAAATATATTTATATCGTGGAAATAGGGAAGCATAATTAGAAATGAATTGAGGGGATGATATTTGACTCAATCAACAACCAATAATAGTTAAAATTGGAGCATCATAATTTTTTATAGTGACAATGTAACGACATGATCTTAAGAATTAAATATTATATTAAATATAAACTAGAATTTTATTTCACACATTTAAAAATAACTTATAGGTTAATTGTTTTAGAGAGTTAGATCAGAACACTTACATAATAAAACCATATAATACAGAGTGCATATTTTTAATCAATAACAATATTCATATAATATAAAAATCTTAAAATAATAAATGTTTTATTTTATATGAAAAAATTTCACATATTTAAAATGTGATTATAATTTTACCTTAACAATCCTTAAACACTGGGATTTTGTTATTTTTAAAATTGGATGATAAAAAAAATTCAATAATTAACCTAAAAAATAAAGAATAAAATTGGTATTCGGTGTATAATTATTAATTTTTTCATTTTTTAAAATAAATTTTTTTATTAAAATAAAAACATTCTTAATCAGTAAATAACATTATTTGAAAACATATATTTATAATAATTTTCATACGAAATAAAAACATAGAAATAAAACTCATTATGATTTCATCAATATCATGAAAAAATCATAAGAACATATTCCCAAATTTATACTTCTCACCCATAAAAGTATAAAAAAATTCCCACTAAATAAAATTTCATAATATTAACTTGAAAGTAATAATATTTCAATAAAAACCCGTAGTATGAATATATAAAACATGAAGGTTACATGAGAAAAAAATTTCAATATCACTCTTACAATCATTTCTAAAAATGGAATAACTATAAAGTTGACTTCCATACCCAAAGCATTGAGTTCTATCATGAACCCACCCATCCTTGCTTTATCACAGAAGAAACCGTCATTTTTTATTAATTTAACCAAAAAATACTTTGTTTAATATAACCAAATATCATCATAACAATGTAGAATAACCATAATATATTAAAAAATCATGAAATATTTTATTTTCATCATTACACTTATAAATAATTCTTATAGAAAATAACCTTTCTATTTGAAATCAATTATTAAAAAAATCATCTAATTATAGAGGAAACAATTTTCATTGAAAATATAATTATAATATTTTAATTTAATATTCAATGTAATGATTATTCATGATAGTGGGAAAATCTTATCAAGTTGTATAAGTAAAAAGAACATCTATTTCATGCTTTTTTCATAAATGTAAAAATGTACCTTGATTGGAAGATGAAAAAATATTTAATTCAAATCATTTTGTAAAAATTAAAACATGGGTAAAAATGAGTTTTAAAAATCAATGGATAATATTGAAAACCTTCATAAAAAACATTTCAAAAAAATATGTAATTGGAAGAATTAGATAATTTTAAGGGAAATGTAATTTTTTTTAATGAAATTGCCTTTCCTTGAGTTCGACTCATTAGATATGTTAAGCATATTCATGAATAAAAAAATGATGATAATTTAAAAAATATTGAAGAAATATTTTTAGATTAATTATTTTTTAAATAAATTTTTTATATAAAATTATATAATCAATTAAATTATCATCAGAGGTTTTGCCGATATTTGTTTCAAAAGTCCAAAAGTGGCTTTGGTAAGTCCACTATGGTCAAAGAGGTAATTCTTCCATCTTATCCAAAATAATAATAGAGACAAAATAAAAAAAATTTATATTTCAAACCTATAAAACAAAATATATATTATGGTTATGTTAAATTGACTATGTTATAATTATGGAGATGACATACCGCACATAATCATGAGTTACTTTTCAATTTTTCCAAAATCATTATAGAAATAAGGAATTTTTTTTTATATTTAGAAAAGAATAATAATATAATATATATCACATTATTTATTAAATATACTTATATATCTCATTATTATGATGTAGTGATAAAAAAATCAGATGTATACTTGGAGGTGGTTGTCCACACATACACAAGAGCGACACTATCATTTTTTCATTGAATGAAAAGGTATGATGAAAATTTAATATTTTATTTTTATAATGGTAAATGTGTCAATAATATTATATGTAATCCCTAAATATTTCATTTTAATTTTTATTGAGGGAGGGTGATGGAATACAAATTATACCGATTCACGAGAAGGTAGTTAACCAAACACACGAATGTCGAATTCCTTCCCAATTTGATGGAGGTTGGAGATGGATATTGGATATTATATTGAAATAATAATATCTAAATATATAGAGGGTAATTTTTATTATTATTTTATAATTTCTTATCAATAGTTTTAAGATTTTAAAAAAGAAACAAAACAAAAACATGTATTTGAAAACTCCACCTCTTATTTGGAAAATCTCATTTTCTTAATAGCTTAAGAACCTGTGATTGGTAATTTAAAAATTTAGGGACTCAATAATGAGTGGAGGTATTATAGGAATTTAGTTCAGTAGTAAATTATTGATCAAATTTTTTTATGTATTAATGATTGAGAATAAGAGGTTCCAACATATAAGAGGGGTTGGGGGCACTCTTGGATTTTCAAAACGTAATAAATTAATATTTAACTCAAAATGGACCCCAAATGTTTTATTTAAAATATAATCTGAATATGTTTCAAAAAAATGTCACACAATATTTTTTGGACCTTTTTAGGTAGCATTCATACCCTTACCATTTGGTTTTAACCCCATGTTAACCCCTTCCACAATTGTAGTGACAATAACAATATTTACACAATGAGGGTGAATATAGTCACAATAAATTGATATCAAGCTCCTAAATGCACATGGTTAATATTATAAATCATTTATAATACCTATTATTTATTATAGTAATAATTTTATACTATCTAATAAAATATTATTTATTATAATACATCATTAATGTCCATTTTTTGAATTATTCATTACTTTGATTTTAATAACATCCAAAAAACGAGTAAAATTAAAAAAAATCCACAAAATTTCATGGACATCTATAAAATTCATGAATTAAAATATTTATCACAATTTATTTTATTTTAAAAATATTTAATATCATTTATTTGATTTTTCCATTAATTGAATAATTAACGAATCAATATTGTGCAAATATTTAATGTAATTATTTCATTACAAAAAATGAAGCTTAAATTAACATGATAAAAATAAATAGAATAAATTAAAAATTACTACTTAAAATTTAATATATACCCTAATTTTCACCATGTTAAAAAATATATTATTAATTAAAAACAATAGTGTGTCATTTTTGACTTTAAATGAAATAAAATATTATAAAAGTCATATTCAAATAATAATGAAAAATGTCATATAATTGACCATTATGTTATTATGGATGGAATATAATCCTCCAATAAAATTTAGTCAAGTGTTATGGTAATTTTATAGTCCTTATCATTTTAATTACATGATATACCCTTTATTATGGTGACAAAAATACTAAGGTTAATCTTTATATTGAAGAAAAATAAAAAGGAACTATTTCTTATTTTTTTACCCACTGATTGTAAATATGGAATCAATTTTTTATAATTAATAATATAATTTTTTATAATTTAGTTTAAAAATAAATCAGCAAAACGCAATGAAAAATAATTTTCCAGAAAAAAAATTTCTTTAGTTAAAAAATGTTTTTAATTGAAAATGTAGTATATAATTCATGTGCATAATCATAATTGTATTATATAAAATCAATAGGATCAAAATATATTCTAAAATTAATCTATACTTGAATTTTATTCTTTAAAAACAAAAACAAAATAAAATAATTTTTTTAATAAAAATAAATAATTTTCACTATTCATTGAAAAATCAATCTTTTAAGAAAATTCTTAAAAAAATCATCTTTAGATAATTTTGATATTCTCTATTAAAAGGATAAATTAATTTCTAGAATTAATATTCTAAAAAGTACAAAAAAAATTTATAATATTTATGCATAAAATTATATAAAAACCAATTTGGAATAAAATGTATTTTTAATGAATAAAATAAATATACTAAAAACAGTTTTTTAATTAAATGAATGAATTATTAAATTATAAATTAATAGGAAATTTATATAAATTTCATAATTTGGTTAATACTACACATTCCAAATAATTTACAGACATGGTTTTAATAGTCATATTTTAATAATAATTTTTTTTATTCGTTTATGATTGACAATGCATATCTGGTAGGCTATTGAACAAAATATATCATTTAAAAATTCATAAGATTAAATTATAACCATTTTGAAGATATTTTATCCCTTCAAATTGAACAAGGGATTGAAAATAAGTTGTCTAAATTTGGAAAATACCCTTGCTGAGGTTCTACTTGGTAAATAGGGTTAATAAAATTGTCACTTGAATTGAGACAAAGGGAATTTTGAAAATCATCTTGACTAAAACATAGTTTGTTACCAAACAGGGGAAAAATGTGGGAAGTGAAAGAATGGATATGGAAGAAAAAAACTCCCAAGGACTAATATAGATTAATAGAGACTATAATCATGTAAATGTTAACAAGAAATCAATAAATTAATGATTGTTAAAATACCATTGCTTTCTTTGTTATAAAATTAAATGGATAAAATTTTTATTTGATATCATTTTTTGAAGGGGTAAGGAACTCCTTGATTATCTAGAAGCTTACCAAAATATATATAATTGAAAAAATGGTATTTTCATCCTATAATAAATTTCTTAACACAACATCAACTCTTTCTCTAAAAATTGATTATTACATATGAATTTTTCAGTCATAAACATCTAGAATCAATTTATAGTGGATAATATAATATTAAAATAAGATAACAGCCTACCCCTCCTACCTCTAGATAATAACCAAAATTAGAATCGTTAGTAAATTGTAGAATTATTCTATAAATGAATAATCATTCATATGATGATATACAAAATTAATCACCAAAGGGGAAAAAATAACACTCAAATATTAACATTGATCATTTGATAAATATATAACCTTAAAATTCATTGAAATATTTCTAACTAAGATTGAAACCCAATAATTATATGGATTTCATCGCACATTCATCCAATATAACATCAACCTATATTAATTTCTCATAAACAAAAATAATATTACTTAATCATTTAATATACATTATATCCAAATCATTTTCAAAAATAACCTTAATCCGCACAAAGCTACATTAAAATCATATATACATCTAGAAGATGATTCAACCCATAATCTTAATATAAAAAAACATAATGTTTTATTTAACCTAGTCATATAATGTTATCAAAAAATAAAATTAATTACCTAATCCCAAAATCACATTTAAATCTGTTGTTTATCTTTATGAAAAAGGATATATTCCTAAAAAATATATTAAACACCCTAAAAAATTTAACCTTTTATCATCTAGGGCTTTCTATACTGTTTAATTTTTCAAAAAATCATAGAATCTACCATGTAGAACATATGAAACAAAATATTATTTATCCATGTATCACATGTCCATAAAATAGTGTCTAAACAATTATCACATTTGTGTGATACTATTTTTCAATGGTATAGATTCCCCAGAATTACATTTCCAAATATTAAAATTATAAACTATAAAATTGTTCAATATCATAATATCATTGAAAAATACTTTAAACCACTTCTTTCTTAAACCTATAACCCCGATTTATCATCTAATTCAATGATATGAAATATGTCCTTATTTTTTTTAAATTACCTAATAATGATTCATACTTAGATCATAATAAAATAATTTGTACCTCAAATCCAGACATTCAGGTATTCCATTATGTTGTGGTTGTCCCCTTTACCTTCCATCAACTAGTCCATGTGTCATGAAAATAAATATTCAGGTACCTAGTTATATTTCTCCTATAAAATGAGGTGGATGAGTTGAGACTTTGAAACCAAATAAGAGAGAAACCTAGATCCATAAGAATTTTATAGAAATAAAAAAAATGATGGATTTAGAAATTAGTTTAATGCATTTTATTTGGATTCTCAATAATTATTAAAGAGATGATGATCTATATTTATTCATGATAATGATGAATAAATCATCTAAATTGTACAAGAAGGTTTTGTGAGAATAATATCCTTCCAACATGATAAATGATCATTAATATGAAGAGATGAAAATTATTAGAACAAGATATGAATTATTTCATGTTAAATTTAAAATGATACATGTAAATAAACCCCGCATTTAGATTTTATAATACTATAACCATCAAATCCTACAAATTAATGTTAATAAATTCAACATTAATGAAATGTTTTATCCTTAAAGTTTATCTCATCGAATTCCAATTTCATCCATAAAAATTAATATAATTCTTTGTAAATAATCCTTCATTTTAAACCTAAGAGTAACTTATACTTAAAACTAGTAAAATGTATCCCAAAATTTCCTTACTCACCTTAAAATTTCATAATAGAAAACACCAAAAGGGGGTGTATATACCTTTAAAAAAATAATTAAATATGTAATTTAAAACACTTTATTTTATTAAAACCTTTTATAATAACCTGACATGAAAACATCATAACCTCTCAAGCTGTAGAAACCCTGATTCTGAAACCAACTGTAAGGACCTGACCTTAAACACTACATATTCTAGTGAAATCAAACTAGATTGAAATTCATTACATTTTAAATGGTCTTTTAGATTTAAATTTATTACGACTTAGGTTATATACCTGACATAAAAAACCCTTATAATATAATGGGTAAACTTATAATTAGTATCACTTTCCCCCATAATGTACATCTTTGAAAATAAAACATGACATTTTTTGAATAATATTGATGAAATTGAACTTCAAATATTTTTCCCCCATCCATCCTTAAACCATTTGTAATTTTATTCAAAATGAGGGATGAAAAAAATCCCAGTAAGGGATACAAAAAGAATGAATGAAACCATTAATTCATGAATACTTCTAAAAATTTAAAATTTTCAAAATAATATTTAGGCTAAAAATTATCATTTTCTTCAACAAGAAATAAATTTCTCCTAAAAAATATTTTGATACAACATTTCATAAGAAATAAAATTAAAAAAATTAAAAACATAATGTTTTATTTGATATTATGAAAAAATCATATGAACTTATTCACAAAGTTGTAATTCTCACCCTTAAAATTACTATATACATTACTCTAAATAAAAGAACATCAGGATACCTTATAAAATCATTCTATTCACATAAAAATACATAAAAATAAAAAATAAAAAATATAGGTAAATTGGGACATCATTTTATATATCAATATTAAAATCACTCTTACAAATGGAATTATCATACAGTCGACTTCTATACCCAATGAGTTGGAGGGATATCACAGACCACCCTATCTTAGATTTCCATTGAACCACCCACCATTAACCTAACCACCCATAAATAGTTTATATAATAACCACCCATCATCATCAAAATTCTTATGAACCATAACATAATCTTAAAATATGAAAGCATTCATTTTAATCATTACACTCAAAAAATATTCACACAGAAGATAACCATCCCATTTTTAAATCAATTAATTTAAACAATGAGCATTTATAATGAAATAATTTTATTCAAAAATAACTGTATAAAAATGTAATTTAAGAATAAAAGAATGTATTTGTCATGAAATTGTGAGAATCCACTAATTACTTATAAGTTCAAAAATCATTCATTTCATTCATTTCTTGGATAAGTCACAGAGTAATTCATTTGGAAAATGAGAAAAAGATTATATTAATTTTTTTTAAAATTCAAACATGGGTAAAAATTACTTTAAAAAATCATAACGGAATATTAAAAACCTTATTTAAATAATATTCATAAAACATGGCTTTGGATAAAAAATATGGTTTTAATAGAATCACTAAAGATGATTTCGAAAATAAATTATCTTTATCTTGAGTATGAACTGTCACATATGTAAATTAACATTAGGAATAAAAAACTAAATTTAATTTTATAAAATTTTAAGAACCATTTTAAAATTATTTATTCTATAATATCCTTTTATACCATGTTATATACAATTACATAATCAATTAAATTCCCATCATACATTTTGACACCTTTCCTTTTACAAGTCCAATATTATCGTTATTATATTGAATATGTTCAAAGTGGGCATTATTCCATCATCCCTAAAATAATTATTGTGAAACAACAATAGTTTTTATAAATCAATTATACTTTTAAAACCAAATATAAAAAATGGTTACGGGAAATGAAGTATATAAGGACCTTGCCTTATTACATTACTTAATCTTGAATTTTATTAAACAACACACTTCCTTTCATATTTAAGATCATTTCGAGATTATAATTTTAGATAATTGGGATATAATAAATTCATAAAATTCAACATTCATATAGAGCAGATACCACATAATAGTATCCATTTCTTCCAAAATATAAAACATAAAAAAGCACATTTTCTTCAAAAACTATTCATAACAGTTAACTTTGATTCCTTATTTTTCTTACACATCCTTATAACCTATTAAAATCATTTAAAAAATTCAGATGAGCACAAAAATCTTAGTAAATAATATAAAAACAATAAAAAAAGTTAGTCCATGAATACTTTAACGTACAAAATCATTTTCAAAAAAATACATTCATGTTACCTATATAAAATTACATTGTAAAACATGAGATTTCCATTAGATTCGAAGAAAACATATATAACATAAATATAAAAATAATTTTGTCATAGATAATTACTTACATAATCTTGTAACCATCTTTTTACCTTATTATTTGTATCCCTTATGGCTACCTTATAATGTAACCCTCACAACTACCTTATTGTTTAACCATCGTAGTTACACATGGAGTAACCATATGACCGAGAAACAACTTAAACATAACCAATTCATTGGAGGGAGATATTGGTACCACACTTAATCCTAAAAAATTCCCAAGAACTATAACATAATAATAAAACATGAATAATTAAATAAAAACATTTCTTTTGAATTTTGTAAAACAGAAATTTTTAAGAGGATTTTAAAAGAAAATCCCCGACAAATATCATATAATATAAGTAATAATTAATAGAGTGGATGTAATATGAATATAAACTATATATAAACACAATTAAACATAATATAAACAATATTAATCAGAAAAAAAAATTTAATACCACATAAATAATGAAGTACAATGTTAACCCAAATAATGGAAATCGGGTAACGAATTCCCTTAAATTGGGGTTTTCATAATTAAAACTTTAATAATCCTATTTTATAATGGTTAAAAGTGGGTAATTAATATCCTAATGAAACATATTAATGTTTATAAACACTTATATAATCATTTAATAAAATCCTTTCACCCTGAAATTATTAGTATTTTCTTCCTTCCATTTTTTGGGTGCGTTCTTTACATGATCTTTATGGCCAATTTGCATTTTATTTTCTTTTCGTGTTGAAATAAAATTAAATAAGTGGAATTAAATGGACTTAATAGGTTTCAATAATATATAATGATATAATAAATCATTTTCTTATACTATTTGATGTGGGATAATTAGATAAAACATTAATGATGTTTGTTTACATCATTTTTTCGCGGTTCTTCAATAATCTTGAACTTATTTCATTATATAATTTAATGGAATGAATAAATGTTTTTTAAAGGATATAAAATAGGTTAAAACATAAAATTTAAACTCCAAATAAACCATTAATATTTTTTAATGAAAATATTTGAAAGATGTAATGGAAACTAGAAACACATCATCCATGACTTAGGTAAATCTGCACATCACGGATGGTGTTTTTATTTTTAGAATAAAATAGAGAGGACATGAATAAGGCTGATGAATCTTTTACATGAACATGATAAAATATATAAAATATATTATTATATATATTTCATACCTCATAGATATGTTAGAAGGATGAATTTATAATAAAACAAAGGAATTGGAAATAAAAAAATGAAAAAGGAAGAGGATTCTAACCTCTTGATCGCTTCTCCTTGAGATCCTCCTTAAGGCCTTTGGTTTTTTACATTTGGGGAGAATAGTGGTTATTGGGCACAGGGATGAGCCTTGGAAAGAATATTTTTGGCATAAATTAGAAAATTCCCATGGCATTAGAGGTGTGTGAGGATGTGGGGAATTAGTGAGGTATTTATAGTGGAATAGAGGAGGGATTTTACATTATTTTAATCATTATTATAATATATTTTCTCAATAATATATATAGTCTTGATTAATGTGACCCCAAAGAGAAATAATTTCATGTGAGTTTGAACCATGTGGGATTAAATCTACCATGCATCACCTATTATGCTGTAAAACAAGTATTCGCCATTTATTAAAATTTATTATATTTTATTATTCATCAAACATTCAAGATTCTTAAAAAATCCAAAAAATTTACCCTAACCATTTTACAATGTGTAGAACTCCAAAATGTACTCTATTTTCCAAAAACATTCTTCTATATATTTTTAATTTTATTTTTAAAATAATCATAATTTATTCAAAAATAACAATTTTAAATCTATAACACATTTTTAACACCTCAAAAAATTCATCAACATAAAATTATCTTATAACCATAGGAAAATAAAATAATAATTGTATTTACTATTACTAATGGTCATATTAGTATTAATATTACTATTCCTAAGGCTTTTTTACTATTCAACAAAAAAACATGTTGGTAATATCAGACTCCAAATAATATACTAATCAAAATCGTAGATCACCGTTTTTGACATTCAAATTGTAGAAGTGGAAACATTATGTTTAAAGGATAGTTAAAACTATCAACTCAAAATAATGTTTCATGAATATTAATTTTTTTTACAAAATTGGGGTGTTACATTATCCCCACCTTCTAAAAATTATGCCATTTTAATTTTGTTTACTTTTTAAACAAGTGGGGGTACCTTACACTCATAGCATTTTTAGATTCCCATGTTTCTTCTTCAACTATGAAATTTATCCACAGAACTTTTACCTGTTGGATTACCATATTCAGCAATACTTTTTCCATTTGATCATGAAGATGACCTGTTTCACTTCAAAAGAAAGGTTCTCCTCCTGCTGAACTACTTCTAGACCCAATACATGAGATGAATTTGGAACATTCATTCTCAACAACGAAACATGGAAAACATTATATTACTGAGATAAACTCGGAGGAAAAGCTACTCGGTAGGTTATTGGTCTAACATTATCTAGAATTTTATATGTTCCAACGAACATTTTAGATAGCTTTTCTTTCTTATCAAAGCACATAACACTTTTTCAAGGTGAGATTCTAAGAAAAACATGATAACTTACCTCAAAAGAAAAATCTTTCCACATGTTGTCAATATAACTTTTATGAATACTATTAGCTTTTCTCATGTGTTTTTGGATCATCTTCACTTTTTTCATCCATATACACTACTAATTATGGACCCATAAACATTTATTTCCCAACATCATCCTAAAAGATGGTGTTCGACACCGCTTCCCATACAATGCCTCAAAAGGATTCATCTGTATACTAGAATGAAAACTGTTATTATAAGAAAACTCAACTAAAATAGATTCTGATCCCAATTTCCCTGATAGTCCATTGAACAAGATCAAAGAATATCTTTATGGTCTAAATCTTTTGCTCTAACTGCCCATCTGATTGTGGGTGAAAAGTTGTACTGAAATTCTACCCTATGACCAACGACTTCTAAAGGCACTTGTAAATTTTAGAAGTGAACTTGGAATCCTGGTCCAATACAATGGAATGAGAAACTCTATTTCAAATGACAATATAATTTAGTTATACTCGAGAACATAGATCTGAAGACATTGTATATCGAATTGGGAGAAAATGTACAGATTTAGTCAGTCAATCAATAAGAATCCATATTTCATTATTACATAAAAAAGTATTTGGTAGTACCACAATGATTTCCATGGTTATTTTATCCCATTTCCACTCTGTCACTGATAAAGAATGAAGAATACCCTTTTTAAACTTCCACTCTTCTTTAACCTATAGAAATTTCATATATTTCATGGTAAAATCTGCAATATAACTTTTCATTCCATCCCACCATTAATTATCCAGAATGTCTCTATAAATCATTGTACTGCTAGGATGAATTGAAAATAGAGAACTATAAGCTTCAAAAAATAAATCTTTCATTAAATGCGAATCAAAATGCAGAAGAACACATTACAAAAATCATAAAAAATCCTTATCAATGTTAAATTTTGCGATCTAACTGATTTTAACCAGTTCTACCTTATTCTGTAGCTCACGGTCTTCCTTCTACACTGAAACATGAAACAAAATAGAAGTATTTCCTACTCCAACAACATCTACTCCAAAAATAATCAAATCATTAATCAATAGATCATATTCCAAACGTATCGTGGTTAATGATGCATGATTTTTTTGACTCATGGAATTCGCCACATTGTTTTCTTTTCTTGGATGTTAATTGATTTGACAATCATAATATTTTGGCAATTCAATCCATCTTATCTACCTCATGTTTAATTATTTCTGAGTGAATATATACTTCAGGTTTTTATGGTTTCTATATATTTAAAATTTGGATCTGTATAAATGATTCCTCTAAAATTTCAAAGAAAAAACCATAGATTCCAATTCCAAATCTTATGTGGGATAATTTAACTCATGATTTTTTAGATGTCTTAAATCATAAGAAATTACCTACTTATTCTACATCAGAACACAACCATGTCCCTTCAATGAAGCATCACTGTAGAAAATAAACTCACAATTTCGAGAAAGCAAGGAAAACATTAGATCATTCACCAATCTCCTATTCAGTTCTTTAAAACAAGCTTCATATTATTTGGTCCAAAAAATGTAACACCTTTTGTGTTAACATATTTAGCAGGCTTGATAACTATGAAATTTTTTTATCAAACCATTAGTAAAAACCTACTAATCCATGAAAACTAAAAATATCAGTAACATTTGTAGGTCTTGGACCTTCATCAATTTTTTTGGAAGGATCAATTATTATTCAATCCTTATTTAAAATGTGCCCAAAAAAAGAAATATTTTTCAACCAAAAATCACACTTGATAAATTTTCCCTACAGATTATTTTTCTTTATGTTTTGAAAAAAACAACCCTTATATGTTTTTCATGATCCTATATACTTTTAGAAAGTATCAGAATGTCAACAATAAACACAACCAGATACATATCCATGAACTCATAAAATATTTTATTCGTAAGATCCAGGAACACACTAGGTGAATCAGTTATCCCAAAATACATAACAACAAAATAATAATTCCAATATCTAGTACGTGAAGCTATTTTTGAGATATTATCCTCCTTCACTTTCATCTGTCCATATTCGGATCTGAAGTCAATCAGGGAATTTTTCTGAGCTCCCTAGAGCTGATCAAACAAGTCATCGATATGAGGCAAAGGATACTTCTTTTTAATAGTGATGTTATTAAAGGATAAAAAATGAATGCAAAGTCTCATGGAAACATCATTATTTTTACGGAACAAAATAAGAGCACCACATGGTGAAGTTCTAGAATGATTGAATCCTTTATCAAACAACTCCTACAACTAAATTTTTAATTCAATAAGCTGAATTTGAGCAATTCTAAATTGGGGTTTTGAAATTGGTTGAAAATAAAGAATTAAGTCAATTGTGAATTCTACTTCTCGATTAAGTATGACACCCAATAACTCATCAGAAAAAAAATCAAGGAATTAATTTACCACTAGAACATTATTAATCATAAAAATTCCCCATTTCCAATTGAATGAGAAAGATAACAATCATTTCCATCATTCAATAATCTCCCATCATATTTATATGTTATCAATTGAATGAGTTCATTCCTGTATACAAACTAAAAATATTTCTGAAAAACAACTTCATTAGATATATTTTCAATCTTAGTATGATAAATAAGAATCCAATCTATTCCCAGAATGACATAAAAAACTATTAAGGGAAAAATAGCAGGGGTTTTAGGTAATTTCATTCCAAGGATCACAATAGAAATATTCTTCTAGGCCCTCTTTGTTATAATATTCCCACCGGTGTTTTAACAATAAGTTCCAATTTCATTTTTTGAGGTGATATTTCCAATTTACCATAAAATTACTCCGAAAAAATATAATGTGTAGACAACATATCAAAAAACATTATCAAAATTTGAGAAAAAAATAGGGTACCTGATAAAAATTCATTAGATGTCCTGATGTCTGCTGAAGTATATGAAAAGGTAATCACTACACCTTTATACTTATAGTCTTCCTTATTTGTATCATTCAGATATCTACATTGGAAGGTATTTTCATAATGACCCATCTCACCACATTTAAAACACTTTACATTTTTCTTATCAGGATTAGTATTTGGATCATTTTCAATACAATCTCATGCCATATGTCCAAACTTACCTCATCAAAAACACTTCCAAATTTTAGTAATGTATTCCCTAGGGTGCATTTTGCCAAAATTTTCACAAACTAGAAAATAAAGTTTATTACCATCAGAATTCATTGTTTGAGTACTACCCATCACTTTCCATCTGGACCTCATCCTCTCATTGTTTTCAAAGTGCATGTGATCATCAAAAAAAATACATGTCTACCCTCTACGCACATTGGACAAGTTTCTCATAACCTTTGAATTCATGATAGGCCAATGACCTTCGATACATTGCCTTTAATCATGAGTAAAAGTAGATGATTTTGTGTTCGAGTTACAGAATAATATATTGATCATCCCTCAAAAGTCGGGTGATTTTTTCTTTATAAATAGCCATTGAATCATCATGTTTTTCATCAATTCAAAGAATTTCTTCCCCATCCTAAGTCACACTACCTTATCAAAATATTTTTCTAGGAAAAGACATTTAAATTCATCCCACTCTAAAGCATCAATCTCTTCTATATCCCTAATATTTCTGACCATTGACCACCACTGACCAGCTTCGGCATCTAGACGATAAATGGAAAGGGTGAACAATTTATTTTCGGAACATAAAATATCATAGAATATCTTCTCTAGGGTTTTAATGCATCCTTTATCTACTATAGCGTCTAAAGATCTACAAAATTCATGAGGAAGTTGTCTTATAAATGGACCACTATCATTATGTTCTATTGTGGCACCTCTAGTTATTCTATTGCATGGATTAAACCACCATTTATTCCCTTTATTATCTAAGACATTAATTTCACGAACTACTATGTTCTAATACCTACCAATTTGGGCAGTATATTGGGAAGGATATCGTTCAGCCAAAGCCTCCCCACTTTAAATTCCATGTTTCTTCTGCAGAAAACCATTCTGAACAAACAAGTCACTATTGAAGATACATGGTAATATTTAAATTCTATATCATCTCAAATTAAAGATAGAGGAGAAATCATTTATGGTATTATGTTAATATCTTCATAACCCATAAAATTATATAAACCACCATCTGATACCAACTATAAGGACCCAACCTTATTACCTTACATAATCTTGAATTTTATTCAAGAAATAACTTTCTTTAATATTGAGGATCTTTTCATGTTTATAGATTTAGAGAATTTGGATATAAAAAATTCATAAAATTCCAAATTCATTTAGAAAATTATCCCAAAAAATAACATCCATTTCTTCCAAAATATAATTTTTTTCAAATAAAAAATGTTTTCATTGACAAATAATCATAACATTTAACCTGCCTTACTTATTTTTATTTCACAACATTATATCATGTGAAAATCATTTAAAAACATGGTATTATCAGAAAAATATATCTAATGGAAATAAAAAATAATAAATTAAAACATTTGTCCATGAGTACTTCTAATGTTTGAAATAATTTAAAAAAATACACACTTGTTACCCATATAAACATAATTTGTGAAAATTTAGATTTCTATGATATTTAAAAAATAACATATGAAAAAAAACTAGAATGATAAATATATATTTTTGCATTAATTAAATAATATTTTAACCCTATTATCTACCTTATAATTTGTAACACTCATAACTACCTTACAATTTAACCCTCACGACTACCTTATTGTGTAACCATCGAAGTTACACTTGGAGTGAGCATACAGATGAACTCCAATTGTCACATACCAAAAATTTTAGAGGGATATATAGATCCAACCCTTAATCATAACAAATTACCAAGAACCAGATCATAATAATTCAAAATTAGTAATTTCATAAAAACATTGCTTTTGAATTTTGTAAAATATAATTTTAAAAGTGGTTTTTTAAAGAAAATCCCCATAAAAACATCATATAATTGAACTAAGACTTAATTGAGTGGATGTAATTTGTATATAAATATCAAATAAACATAATTATACATTATATAAACAAAATTCATTACATAATAAATTTTAATACCACATTAATAATGACGTAGAATGTTAACCCAAAGCATGGAAATTGGGTTGAGAATTCCCTTACCTCAGGATTTTAATTATTCAAACATGTTTGAACCTACTGTATAATTGAAAAAAAATTGTTAATAATATCATAAAAAAAATATTCCTTTTTCTGACAACTTATATTTTAATTTCATAACATCATTTTACCCTTTAATTATTATTATTTTGTTTCTTCTATTGTTTTGTGTGCATTCTTCACATGATTTCCATGGTCGGTTTGCATTTGATTTTCTTTTCGTATGGAAATTTAATCCTAGAATAATAATGACATGATATAAAAATGTCTCCAGAATATATAAGGATAAAAAAAATCGTTTTTTATCATATATGATGATGAATCATTATATAAAACATTAATGGTGTTTGTTTAGATCATTTTTGGTGGTTCGTCAATAATCATGAACTTGATTCATTATATAATTTAATGCCATGAATATATGTTCACTATAGAAAATAAAATAGAGTAAAACATATAAGTCAAATTATGATTCAACCATTAAATGTTTTTTATTATAAGATTTTTTGGAACTAATGTTAATTGGAAGCACATGGTCCACGATTTTGGTAAATCAACACATTAGAGACGATGTTTTTATTTTTAGAATTAGAGGAAGATAAGAGAAATAAATGTGATGAATCTTTTACATTAACATGATAAAAAACATAATATATAATCTTAATGGGATGTAATACCTCCAGGATATGATTATGGAATGAAATTATAAGAAAACAATGTAATTGGAATGAGAACACATAAAAAATGAAGAGAATTCTTACCTCTTAATATATTCTCCTTGAGATACTCCATAAGGCCTTTTTTGGCCATTTGGTGATACTAGAAGGACTTGGACATGGGGAAGAGCCTTTTGAAGGAAATTGTGAAGAACTTAGACAATAATCAAGGCTTGAGAGTTCTGCAGGGAATATGGGAATGAGGGTGGTATTAAAAGAGGAGTAGAGGAGGGATTTTATATTATTTTAATCATTATTATAATACTTTTTCTGAATAATATGAATAATGATGATTCATATGACCCCAAATATTAATAATATCATGCACGTTTAGAAAAGTGGAATAACATCAGCCATGAATCAACTATGAGGCAGTAAAACAAGTATTTAGCATTTATCTTAATTTATGGAATTTTACTATTCATCCAAAATTCAAGAATTTTTGAAAAATCATAGAAATTCACCCTAACCATTTTTTACATGTTGAATACAAAAATTAACTCCATTTTGGGAAAATTATTTTCTAAATATTATTAATATAATTTTTCAATAAAATCATAATTTATTAAAAATATAAATTTTAAATCTATAACTCATTTTTTAACACCGTGATAAGTTAATCAACATATGATTATCTTATAAACTTAAGAAAATAAAATAAGAATATGATTTAATATTCATTAGGTTCATATTACTATTCACATCACTAATCATAAGGATATGTTACTGTTCATCAATAAAAACATGTTAATTCTATCCGACTCCAAATAACTTATTAATAACTACTACATATGACCGTTTATTAAAATTGAAATCATAGAAGAGGAAAAATTATGTCTAAAGGATATTTATAACTATATACTTAAAAAAAATCATGATTTTCATTTTTTTAAATCAAAGAGGTGGTACAATGTAGGTTACAATCAAGGAGACGATAAGTTATACGTCTACAAGAGTAACGTTTCAATTTTTCAACTATCGTTATGGAAAGAAGAAATATATTATTTTATCATTATAAAAATATAAAAATATCATATATTTTAAACTATTTAATTGAATATACTTTTATATCTCATCCATGTGATATATTAATGAAAAACAGATCACATTGCTTCATGGAGGTGTTAGTCCACATGTACGCACAAACGACGTTTTGGTTTACTAGTGAATTAAAAGGTAGGAATAAAATGATATATTGTTTTTTAATAATGATATATTTGTCAAAAATATCATATATAAACCATAAATACATCATTATAATAAGTCTTGAGGGACGGTGATGTCAAAAAATTACATTGGTTCATGAGGCAGTAGTCCTCTATACACCTGAATGATGAATTCTTATACTATCTGATGGAGGGTCAAGATAGATATAGGTTACTACAGTAATATAATAAAAAAATTTATATTGAATATAATATTGATATTAATTTACTATGGATTAAAAATATATTAAATAGGTGGAAGTTGAAACAAATCTGAAACATGCAGTTCAAAACATTACATCTTCATTGGAAAACCTTCTTTTCATAGCACCTTTTGACTTATAATATTAGTATTATTACAAAAACTAAGGCCTATATAAATAGTATATGGATTATATTAAGATATTTTGTAGGTATTAGACAAAATTTTGTTTTTATGTGTGAATTATAAAGAATAAGTGATTCCCTTTTATAAGAGAGTGGAATGGCCCTATTGGAATTTCTCAAAATACAAAATCAATATATATTAAAATTCAATTAAAATGGATGAAAAATGATTTATTTATTATAGAGGGTGTGTTTGGGTTGAAATAAAATTATAAAATGATTTTTGGATATGTTTAGGTTGCATTTATATGCGTAACTTTTGGTTTTAACATCCATTATCCCTTTCACACTTAAAGTGACAATAATTATTTTTATAATTCGCGGGCCATTATAGTTACTATAAATAGAAAACACACCATAAATGGAAAACCAATGATATTATAAAACTTACTATAATTTTTTTGAATATAATATTTATATATATTTTATATAATTTTCTAAATTATTATTTATTATATTATACCAATGAGGATAATTTTTAGAACTATTCATTACATTGCTTTTAATTACATCGTGACAATAAGTAATTTTTTTAATTTTTTTATATCCGTAACATGTCATGGTAGTATAAAAAAATATTGGATCACATTATTTATCTCAAATTACACTAAATTTAATTTATTTAATATATTTTATTTAATTTTTCCATTAACTGAAAAATTATTGTATCAACATTATGTAAATATTTTAGATGTTTGTTTGTTTACTAAAAATAGTTTTTTAACATAAAAAATATAAATCATTTAAATATAATATTAAAATTTATATGTTAATATTTCCTTTATGTTCCACATTGATAAAACCGTTTAAGTAATTTAAAACAAAGGTTATTTTTTTAACTTTTGGGAAAAAATATTATAATTGTCATATCCACATAGAAACTGATGAAGAGGTCGTTTATTTTATATTTTAGTGATTATTTATGATAAAAATAATTCAATAAAAATTATTCAAGTGTTATGGTGATTTTATAGACATTATCATTTTTTTAACATTAATTACCCAATTTACCGTTTACCGTGGTAACAAAGTTACTAAGATTACTATATACATTGATAAAAAATAAAAGCTTCCAATACACTAAATTTGGAAAAAATTCTTATAAATATGCAATAAATTTAAAAAAAAAATTAATCATAAATGTTTCAAAATTTAATCTAGTATTAATATGGAAATACATAATGTAAAATACTTTTTTTTTTAAAATAACCTTTTAAATATAAAATGTTTTCAGTCTAAATTCATGTTTGAAATTAATTTTAAAAAAGAGACCATATTATTTAAAATAATATAGATCTAATTAAATTTTAAAACTAACCCTAAATATAATTACACTTATAAACACATAAAAAGAAATTAAGATTTTCAAGAAAAAATCATATTTTTTTACTATTCATTGAAAAGGCATCCATTTTAGAAAATTATCAATAACAAATATTAACATTATTTTAACATTAAATATTCAAAATATAAAGTTATTTTTTTAAAACTGTTCTAAAATTTCCAAAAGCCAATTATAATATTTATTAATAAAAATAAAAACCAATTTTTGAAGAAAACATATTTTATTTGAAGAATAAAATTATTTACTAAAAATATTTTATTTATTTATAAATAATTAATTAATAAATTTTATATCAGTAGGGAAATTATATATAATTCATAATGCGACTACAATTATTCATTACATATAATATAATGGCTGCATTTTAACACCCACATTTGAGTTATAATATTGCGAAGTTATTTTAAGAATGATGTGGCATATCATGTAGGATACAAAACATAATATATATTTTAAAGAATGAGGATGTTACATATGGATCCTTTGACACTGATTATAAATGGAAGTGGTTCAATTTTAAAGAGTAGATAGATCTGCTACAAATGAACATGGTGAATGTAGATCATTTTTTGAGACAACATCTTCCAGCATTCCGTGGATCTTATGACCCATGGTGGCTGCATGATGGATTGAAATCCTAGAAAGGATTTTCAATGTAATGGGATGTTCAGATCATCAAAATGTAATTCTTGATATTTCTTTTTTGAAGATAACTCCAATAATAGGTTTTTCATGGTAACTAATATAATGGAAATGAAGGTGTTTGTTACCTTGAAAAATAATGAATTTAAAAATAAAAGCTTGATAAATATTTTCATAAAGATGTTAACCTTAATTTAGAAATGAAATTATTTTAATTGAGGATAATGGGGTAAAATTCAGTGGATTTTTATTATTAAAACTTTACCTGATTGTCATAGTATTCACAAAATTTATATTGGATCTTGATAGAAAAATTAATTAGTTTACCTCTGGGTTGAAGATCTATTAACGAAGTGTATTATCTTCTTATTTATATAAAATTATGGAGAAACATTTGATATATTTAATAATGTAGAAATGTATCTTTTTAATGATCACATGAAATTATACATCAAGTAGAAAAATATTTTTAGGTGTAAGGCATAGGGGAAGAATTGATAAAATAAATTTGATGGTAAGGAAATTATGTTTTAAGCTTGAGAGAGTTGTGGTGAATACACAAGGGGAATGTCTAATGATGCATGGTATGTGATTTTTATTTTGTATATTTTGGTATATGGCTTATAATTATAATTAAGAGGTTCATGGTATTTTTAAGACCAATTCTTGTAAACCAGACTTATAGAGACCAAAAATTCCCATTCATGGAAATTACATATTTTTAGACAAATAATCGATACACCATACTAAAACAATATGGAGATCCATCATAATTTATTGATTTTGTAATCACAGAAGAGAATATTCATAATTTTTTGACGATATTCAATGTCTCTTATAAATATCTCTACCATTATTACTCTTCATAAGAATACCCAAAATAAATATTTCACAATCACATGGGGAATTAAACATAAGAAAGGTTGACTTCAGATGATCGGTATGTGTAAATAGGGCAGATACATAATTATAAATGAACAGAATTGTATGAGTACATGAGCATAACATATGGAAACCATAACGCACATATCAAATATTATAATATTAATCCATGGAATAAATATTGGTAGTTCATAATACACGAATCATAAATAAGTCAAAGAATATGATCAGTGAGAGCATGACATTGGAATAAGACATAGTTTTGTGGAATAAACATATGAGTGCAAAATCATCTCCTTAGTATTTTTTGATAATTGGAATTACATAACAGGGAAAGAAATGAATAAGATACACCTCCTTGGAAGGACAGACCACCATCCCCCATGGAATCTGTTTCCATATATGGGAATGGGTTCACTCCGTAAGCCATTAGAGGAGTCATGGTTTTATCCATAGTCCATAATACCTGAATGAGTCTCATAGGGAACCGGGCTTACTCCCCATTCTAGACCATTCTACATCATTTGATATAAATCATTAACAAATTTATTGTAAGGAGATATATGTCCCACACAACTTTTTTTATAATGTTACCATCATCTTCAGTTATAACATAACAACCTTGACATAATGAAAATTATATATATGTGTGACACAAGATCATAAAAAATTTAACATATAATAACTCGTGAAATGAAATGGGTTTCATATACATTTCATTACATCATAAACTATGTACAAGATATAGGTTTCATAATCATTTCTACATTTCATCATAACATAACCCATGTAAACAATGGAGTTTTATAAAACTTTTAGCATGTTATAAACCATTGAAGGGAAACTTGTTTCATAAACATATTTTTATCAAAAAAATAAACCATTTAAAGAATTAATAATAATGGTATCCTTGGTACATATCACCAAAAAATCATAGTTAAATAAAATTAATCCATCTTATATAGTGAATTATTTTTTTCAGATAAATCACTTGGAAACATTCCTGAGAAATATAAATTTTCATTAAAAAAAATTAAACTAAATTTTTTAAATACTTTTTTTTAATATAATAGAAAAAACTTATAAATGAATCCTTAAAAATATTTAAAACATTTCATGGGGAAAATAAACATCCCACTTTGAAAAAAACTATTAAAAATTTAAAACATTTTAAAATTCCTTTTTATTTTAAAATAAATTTTTAAAATAAATTTTTTTTCAAATATGAAGGATTTTTTTTGAAAAGAACATTGAAAACATGTAATATATTCGTGAAATAATACAGTGGTTTTCATGGTGGGAAATATGGTTCATGATGTGCATGATAAATAAAAGTATTCTTTTCAAATTTTTATTATAATTCAGATGGGATTATTTTGGAATATGACATGAAGATTATTTTCATTTATTTGTTTCAAAAAATTAAACCATCTGTGAAAGTTTCGTTAATAATTCATTTAAATAATGTTAAATAAATTTATAATGAAATTTCAAAAAACATGGTTTTGAAATAAGAAATAATTTTCAAATGAAGAGAGAAATAAATGTGTTTTTTCATGATTTTTTAAGGTCTTTAGTACATGATATTTTATTCATGGAAGCATTAACATAATAAATCTCGAAAAATGGTGATATTTTAACATAAAACACCTACCACATTGGTAAAATTGTATTATATGTCCCATGAATGAATAATATTAAATGAATCATTGAATAATATGAGAATAAAAATATTCATCATATTATATGTCCCAATGGATGTATAAAAATATTATAAAAGAAGATATGTGTATAACATGGCATAAGTATCAAAGTAGGAAAATTGAGATAATAGTCGTTACTACTTTATTAAACTTTTGAATGAAAATCCCCAATAAGGAATAACATATAATGAAACATTCAATATTTTGAAAAGAATATGAATCATTAGAAGGACTCAACCTTAAAAGATTACATAATCTATATTTAAATGAATAATTCACATTGAGGATCTTTTTGGGTTTTGAGTTTTAGAGAATTAGGCTATAAATAATAAATTTCAATTAAAAAATTACAAAGTAGACACTTCAACTCAGTTTCATTTTTTTTTCATAAAATTAAAACTATTGAACAAAGGAGTCATGTCTTGTTCTATGTTTTATGAAATATGATTTTTCCTTGATCTCATCCATGACCCTATTGAACTTTTAGTCCCGTGAATACAATTTTAAAACATTAGATGAACATAAAAATCATAATAATGGTTATAAAAAAAATAAAGAAAACATTAGTCCATCAAAACATAAGATTTTTAGCATACCTCCTGAAATCGTATGATTTATGAATAAAACTTAGAAAACATAAATCATAAAGGTAACTTGTGGCATCCACAACATAATTTCATTGTAGCTTTCACAACTATGTTGGGAGTTACATTTGGCATACACATCACAGTATATTCCCTAAATCTATTAGTAAGAACATTCATGTTTACCTCTGTCACATTACCCAATGCATTGGTAAGCTATCTCAGGCTCACCCACCCTTGGTTTATCATGGTACAACCCGTATACATAAACAATTCCCAAGTACCATAACATATTCATACCACATAAAAATATATATATAAAAGATAAAATTTCCACATTTCAATCAAAATAAATCATTTAAATATATTGACATAAAAACCCATTATCAAAAACATTTTCTATACCAAAATACGTAAAAGAGTATAGGGTATTTATTTTCCTTTGAAAAACAATATGTCTTATTAAGGAAGCCAATGATCAAATAATACTCGCGGCAGCAGAAATGGTCATTGTCATTGCTTACATTAAAAATGAACATTATTTATTCCATTTATAAAATTTCATCATAGAGAAAATATTCCATTTGAATGAAATGAAAAGTCAATGGGAATTATATACTGTATAAAATAAAGTCGTGTAGAAATCAAAATATGCCTCAATTAAAGGAGTTTGAGACGAAGTCACTTAACTCATGTATGACTTGACTCGTTCATTCTTTAATCTCATAAATAATAAACTAAAGTTAATATTTACTAGCAGAAAAAGTATTTTTATGTTTATAATTTTTTAATATCACTTTTTACCATGTTAAAATCATTATATAATCAATTAATAATGGTTGTTTTATCGATATTTGGTACTTGAGTCAAAAATGAACTTTTTATATTTACATGTGGTCCATGTGGCGAAGAGTAAATTATCTCCAGAATGATATTAATTATATAGATATCATAAATATCATATATATCCAGTATATATTTGTATTTATAATAGTAGATAACATTTTTATATAAGAAATGAAATACACCATTCCTGGAGATGGTATGTCGTAAGTATTCATTAACGCTACTTTCATTTCTATTACGTATTTAATGTAATGGAAAATTAATGATACATATGTATATTATAATTCCAGTATAATATCTCATATAATTTCGGTAACTTCATCTCTTATACGTTCCACATTTGGCATGAACAACTCAAATTACTTTGAGTGGCGGTAGTCCGCACTTCCTCAAATGAAATTATCATATTTACGAATTAAGGAAACCATAAAGGTATTATATAAATGTAAAATTAAAAAGTTTTGAGAAAATATAAATATACTATATATCACATATAAATATAGTGCCAATTTAATGGACACCATAATAGGTGGTAAGATAAGATTTAACAATCATCATTTTGTGAGTCAGTAGTTCGATGTCCAGAGAAATGGTATGTTCATTATCCATTAGTCGGAGGTGTGTGTAAGTGTAGTTCTAATACTTATCATAAAAACAACCTAGTATATTGAAGATACTGGTGATGTTATGAATGAAAGTAATAAAAATAGTTTAGGGGTTGGAGAAGTATAACAGAAGAAAAGAACTTAAGAGAAGACATTACCTTTAAATCTGGTAACTCCCTTTGGTTTGAACCAAAAGGATTTCTTGAAGTTCCTTCTACCTAAGGTAAGGCTTCTTAGTGGAGGAGAGGGATATATAGTGCTTACTATGGTTGAGGTTGGATGAGAAAAGGGTATTGAGAGGTGTGTGTAATGGGTTAGAGATTAGGTCATTTTATATGGGGGGAGGGTTCTTTAGGAATGTTTGAAAATATTATTTTATTTTATAATGATTTTACGTTTCTAAAGGTCCAAAACATATAATGTCGATGATAATATGACTATTGTATGAAATAAAGTCATCCAATAATAATTGGACTGGTTTTGTATATTATTTTAATCTTTATATTCTTATTTATTAAAATCATTCATTAATGAGGTAAGCACAACATCATTATAGTGTCATAAGTAATTTTATTTTTATGATGTCTAAAAATTATAAAAACAATAAAATTAAGTAGGAAATGTTTTTTATTTAAAATTAATATTTATAGTTCAAGATATAACTTATATAACACCACTATAAAATTGGTTTACTAAAAGATATATGTTTTTTGCTCATTTTTTTCTTTACTTAAAATTAATTAATATAAAGTGTCATTATCACATTTAAGTGGCTCAATGGGTTCCCCAAATCAACCTAAGGATTCCCACAGTCTGAAATGTATCATCCAATATGATTAGTACATATTTTATTATAATTTAATTTTATTATAACATTATTTTAACCTTGAATTCTCTATTTACATTTAACCATGGTAAATAAAAGTAAAAAAGTTACTATTCACCAAAAATTATTTTCATTTTATTGAACCAGATTTTACTTACTAATAACAACCATGAATGTTATATTTTTGAAATTAAATTAAATGAAGTGGTAAAATTTTATTTAAATGAAAACGTCAGTTTTTAACTACTACTTAGTGTTTTCACTATCCATGAAAAATTGTAGGATTTCAGAAAAATACAAATAATTCATCATATGCTATATTTGATATTCTGAATTAAAAAATGGTATATATTTTAATAAATTCAAAACATAGAAGTTGCATTAATTTTTTTTAAAAATAATTTCCATTTTCAAAACAAAAATCAAGTTTTTTTGAAATAATAACTATCAAAATATTGACACTTGTTTATGTCCAATATCAGAGTGAAACTACTTCCAAAGACCATAATTAGATTAAATGTTAAAAATATAATCTAATTACAAATTAAAAGTAAATAAAAAATTTAATATAACTATATATATAAAATATATTAAATGGAATTTTTGAATTAAAATACAGTATTTTTAACTATTCATTAAGAATTTAAATTTATTAGAAAAGCACCAAAAAATTACTCTAAGTAAAATTTGATGTCCCAATTTTAAAGAAGAAATTTATTTTGTCAAATAGATTATATAAAAGTGACTAAAACTAGATTTAATGAGTATTCTCCAACAAAAGGTGTTAAATAGAACTTTTAAGGAATATTAGAGTATTTATACTTCAAATTAGATTCATTCACATTTTATGCCACTTAAATTTTAATGGATAAATGTAAAAACATTTCAAAAAATGTATAATCATATTGTAGTTAGTTCTATTCATTCCTGCCAATATAATGGCTAAGCATAAAATACCACTTAAAATAATAATATCTTATTAATTTTCAGTTTAACTCAGCATTGTGGGAAATATAACATTTCAAAGAAACCCGTTGTCACGTATCGGGTATGCCATAGATTATAGAATATCCTTTAAAGCAAAATTAATAATTAATTCACAAGTATTAAGAAATAAAAAATGTTTTATTATTTATTTACAAGGGATATTACATCCTTCCCCCTTAAGGAAGTTTCCTCCTCGAAATTTTTTTCCCTTATCAAATAACTTGTGGTATTTATCCCTTATAGCGTTTTTAGACTCCCACATTACCTATTCAACCATATAGGGTTTCCAAAAAAACCATTCGCTGATGAATTACCTTATTCTGAAACACGTTCTCTCTTTTGTCAAGAATATGGACTTTTTTTCCTCATAAAAGAGATTCTCTTCCAACTGAACAACCTCTGGACAGTAAACATAAGATCAATCAAGCATATACTTTCGCAAAATTGAAACATGAAAAAAATTGTGGACCTGGGATAAACATGCAGGAAATGTAACTCTGTAAAAAACTGATCCAAATTTCTATAGAATTTTATAAGGTCCAATTAACCTCAGAATCAACTTTCCCTTCTTACAAAAACACATCATGCTTTTCCATGGAGAAATTTTGAGAAAGATATGATCAGCTACATAAAAAAGAATGATCCTTCCTATAATTATTCGCATAATGTTTCTACCTGCTCTGAGCTGTTCTCATGTGCTTATGAATCAACTAATCGTTTTTATTCCATCTCTTCTACCAATTCTGTTCTCATCAACTTCCTTTCAGCAACTTCAACCCAAAAATTTGTAGTTCAACATCTCTTTCCATAAAATTCCACAAATGGATCCATATGCATACTGTAATGAAAACTGTTATTATAAAAAAACTCAACAGAAGAAATTTATTGGTCCCAACATCCATGGTAATCCATTGGGAATGAACTTAACATATCATCCAAGGTATGAATTGTTCATTTTTATTGCCCATCTGATTGAGGACGAAAAGCTATACTGAAATTTAATTCAGTATCCACCGACTTTTGAAGGCCTTTCGAAAAGATAGATGTAAACATGGCATCACGATCATATACAATGTAGAGGGGAACTCCAAGAAAATAGACTATCTCTTTAACATACAACTGATAATTTTGAACTAGAGAAAATATATCTCATATAGGAATGAAATGATAAGATTTAGTTTATCAATAAACAATAACCCAGATTTCATCATTACCTCAAGATGTCATAGGTAATCCCACAAAAAAAGTCCATTTATATATTTTCCCATTTCCTCTCCAGCTCCAGAAAATACTGAACCATCCCTTTAGGTAACTTCCACTCTTCTTTAACCTGCAGAAATGTCAAAAAATTCACTATAAATTCAGCAATATCTCTTTTCATTCCATCCCACCAGAAATACTTCCCAATATCTCTATACATCATACTTCTGCCAGGATAAACTGAAAAAAATGAACAATGAGATTCACATGATAACTCATTCTTCAACCGTGAATCACAAGGAACAAATAATCCCTTCCCAAATCTCAAAATAAAATCATTATCAATGGTGAATTTAGGCAACTAACCCTTATAAACCAACTCTACCTTTTTCTACAACCCACTGTCTTCCATCAGAGCTTGCTTAATTATGTTTGACAGAGATGATTCCATTAACACCTAAAACAAAACAGGGGAATTTCCGGCACCAACAACTTCTATTCCAAAGATCAAAAAGTCTTTAATCAAAGGATCTAGTTCGAAACATAACAAGGCTTATGAGGCACTAATTTTCTGACTCAAAGCATCAGTCACATTATTTACTTTTCTGAGATAGTAATTGATTGGGAAATCATAATCCTTGATTAATTCTAGCTATATCCTCTGCCTCATGTTAATTTTTTTTAGTGAATATATACATAAAATTTTTTTGGTTAGTATATATTTTTCATTTTATTCCACAAAATGATTCCTCCATGTTTTTAAAGAAAAACTAATAGCAGCTAATTACAAATCTGGTGTAGGGTAATTTAATTAATTAGGTTTCAACTGATGTGAAGAATAAGAAATTACATGATCATTATGCATAAGGACACAAACTAGTCCATTCGATGAAGTATCACTGTAGATAACAAATTCACCATTACTTGAATGTAATTCCCAAACAAGACCATTCACCAATCTTCTTTTCAATTCATGAAAGCAATCATCAAATTCTTTTGTCCAATTGAACATAACACCTTTTGGAGTAAACCTAGGATTTGAACAAGATAACCTTGAAAAATTCCCCACAAACCTCCTGTAATAACCTGCTAAACCAAGAAAACTATAGATCTCGGCTATATTTGTGGGTCTTCTCCATTATTCAACACATTTTGTTTTAGGAAGATCAATAGTTATGCGATTTTTTTAACAATGTCACCATGGAATGTAATTTGTTGTACCCAAAACTCACACTTTATGAATTTTTCATACATTTTATTCTCTGTTATGGTTTTCCAGACAACCATTAATTGAATTTCATGGTCCTCTTTACTTTTAAAATAAACCAAAATTTTATTAAATAACAAAACCACAAACCTATCCAAGAACTCATGGAAAATTATATTCAGAAGATCCATGAATACAATAGGTACATTTGCTAACCCAAAAGTCATAACTAAAAATTTACAATGGTCATGTCTAATATGAAACATAGTCTTCAGAATGTGTTCTTCCATTACTTTCAACAAATGGTACCCCGACCACAATTCAACCTTCGAAAAATACTAAGCACCATGGAGCTGATCTAACAAATCATCAATATGAGGCAAAGGATACTTGTTCTTAACTGTGATGTTATTAAATGCTCTATAATCAATGAAAATCTCATTGAACCCCCAATATTTTTAACAGAAAAGATTGGGGCACCCCAAAGTGATGTGGTAGGTCGTATGAAACCATTATCAAATAACTCCTTCAATTTCATATTTAACTCTCAATGTTAAATTTTATCCATTTGATAAGGGGGTTTTGAAATTGTATTAGCATCAGAGACTAATTAAAAAGTAAATTCAACATCCCTATCAGGTATTGTACCATGAAAATATTCCAGAAAACATCAAGGTACTCATTTTCCACTACCACACCATTAATCTGAACTGCTCCTTTATTTTCAAAAATATGTGTAAGGTAACATTCATTTACTTCTTTTACTCGTTTCTCAGCTTCTTGATATGTTATAGAAAATAAGGGTTCATTGTTGTACACAAACTGAAAATATTTCTAAAAAGAAACTTCTTTTGCTCTACAGTCAGTCTTAGCATGATAACAAAAAGGCAATCCATACACAAAATAACATCAGACTCTAATAGAGGAAAAACAATAAGTTTTTAGGTAGATACTTTCCATAAACAAGGATAAGAAGGTTCTTATAATTTTGTTTTGTCTAAATTATCCCCTGGTTATTTTACCATTAGTTTGGGATTCATATCTAGATATGGAACTCCCAATTTACTAGAAAACAGATCTGAAATGAACGAATATGTATACCCTGAATCAAATAACACATTGGCATAATCTGAAAAAACAAATAGTGTACCTCAGACTACTTCATTAATTGACCCAAAATATGTTGAAGTAGTTAAAAATATTTCACCACACCTTTCTACTTGTAGTCTGGATTCTTTACCACAATTGGGTTCTTCAGTAGCAACTCAATTGCATAGTGACCCGTATCATTTCACTTAAAACATTTTACTGATTGTAAATCAGATTTTTTCTTACCATTAACCTGATATTTTTCGGTGCAATTATGAGCCTTATATAACATTTAACCACATTATTAGCACTTACTAGAATTCAAAAGACATTCCCCAACATGCGTTTTACCACAATTTTCACAAACTATAAACATAAGTTTCATACCATTATACTTTTTTAAAGAGTTCATCACATTTGTATGCCTCCTCGACCTCTTATTTTGTTTTCTTTCAAAGAACACTATATCATCATCAAACTCCATTTCCACCTTCTCCACACATCGAACAAGTTTTTTATAACTTCTGAACTCACGAAAATCTAAATCCCTTCAATACTTTGGCTTTAATACTAAGTAAAAACTGTTGATTCTAGTCTCAAGATCTCGTATGAAATTTGCAGCCTACATTAACGATCGAGTGAATTTTTCATCATATGTAGCTACTGAGTCATCCTCCTACTTCAATTACAATAATTGTTTTCCATCCATAAATGAACCACCTTTGGAAAATATTTCTCAGTAAATATACCATTGAATTCATCACAATCAAGAGCATCAATCTACTCACTATCCATGATATTTTTCACCATCAACCACCACTGACCAGCTTCACCTTCAAAATGGTAAATAGTAAGACTAACCTTTTGATGTTTTGAACACCCCATGACATCAAAAATATTTACCAGTGCTTTAATACATCATTCTACTTGCACAGGGTTAGATGATCCTATGAATGACGGGGGGATGTCTCATAATTAAATTCTCCAATACCGACATGTTCATTTGTGGATGATCTGGATGATCTCATGAATGGATACCACCACCATTTATAGTCCGAGTCATCTATGTCATCACTACAATAAACAATTCAGTTCTGATTTTGGCCATCTCCGGTTGCTGATTGGAAGGTTGTCTTCCTTTTTATGTGTCCACATTATAGCTTCCTTGTTTCCTCTGCAGACAACCATTATGAACACATAAATATCTTATGCGAAGCAACATGGAAATCTATAAATGCTATATCATTTAAATATTACCATAAATTAAAAATAATGTATGAATATTAATTTAACAATATCCTAACTTCTAAATATTTCTAAACTGACATCTGATACCAACTATAAGGAACCAGTCTTAATCATTTACATAATCTTTAATTAAATTAATAATTCACATTGAGGATCTTTTCAGGTTTAGTGTTTTCGAGAATTAGTCCATAATTATTACATTACATTTATGAAATTAAAATGTAGACACTTCTACTCAATTTCCATTTTTTTCAAAAAGAAAATTCATGAAGAAAGGGGAATGTCTAGTTCCATGTTTTAGACAGCATGACTTTTCCATGTTCACATAATTGACCCTATTTATCTTTAATTCTTGTGAAAATCATTTCAAAACATGGGATGAGTATAAAATTCATACTAAGGGATATAAAATAAAGAAATAAAACTTTATTCCATCAAAACATAAGCTTTTTATCATATGTCATTAAATAATAATATTTATGAATAACACATAGAAAATATAAATCATAAAAGTAACTTATTGTGTCCCCAATATACTTACGTTGTATCTTTCACAACTACGTAGTGAGTTACATTTGGAATAACCATCACAGTATATTTCCTAAATCTCTTATGAGAAACATTCACGTTTACCTCCTTGATGTTACCCAATGCATTGGGGTGCTATGTCAGGCTCACCCACCCTAGGTTTATCACGGTACCACCCGTATACACAAACAATTCCAAAGAACCATAACATATTCATATCACATAAAACAAATATAAAAGAAAGATAACATTTACATATTTCCATCAAGAAAAATAATTTAAATATATTTACCTCTCAAATCCAATATCATTACCATTTTCAATACAGAAATAATTAATAGAGTGTATGGTATTTATTATCCATTTAAAAACATTACAACCTATTAAGGAACCCAAAGAACAAATAATACTCACTACGACAGAAATGGTCATTTTCACCGCTAATGTTAAAAAGAAACCTACTTTTTGTTGTTTAGTAAAATGATTCATAGAGAAAATATTCCCTTTGAATGAAAATAATATTCAATAGAATTTATACTCCGTATAAATCAATGTTGGGTAGAAATATAAATATGCCTCAATGAAAGGAGATTGAGATGAATTCCCTTACCTCATGTCCAACATGAATCCTTCATTATTTTATCTCCTGAATAATAAACTAATGTTAATTTATAATTTCATAAGAACCATTTTCATGTTATTTATTTATTTTATATCAATTATTACCTTGTAATAAACCTTTTTAATCATTTATGTCAATAACGGTCATTTTGTCGATATTTGGTATGTGAGTCAAAAATAATCATCTTATATTTACAAGTTATCTATGTGGTCAAAAGGTCATTATCTCTAGAATGATATTCATGATTTAGATATAATATAAATCATATATATCTAGTATATATAGGTATTTATAATAGTACATATCATTTTGTGATAAGAAATTAAATGAACTGTTCATGGAGATGGTAAGCCGTATGTATGCATGAACACTAATTTAATTTCTATTTAATATTTAATGGAATGAAAAATTAGTGATAAATAGGTATATTATAATTCCAGTATAATATCAAAAATAATTTCATTAACTCCATCCTTTATACATTTCACGTATGGGATGAACGAGTCATATCATTTTGAGGGGGCGGTAGTCCACACTTCCTCAAATGAAATTATTGTTTTTACCAATTATGGAAACAATAAAGTTATGTTATAAATGAAAAATATAGAAGTATAGAGACAATATATATATATATATATATATATAATATCACAAATAAACACAGTTCTATCATAATAACAACCATAATAGGTGTTAGGAGAATATTGAGCAATCATCATTTCTAAGGTAGTAGTTCCCCTTCCACAAAAACTATATGTTATTTACCCTTTAGAGGGAGGTGTGTGTAACGGTAGTTAGAATCCTTATAATACCAAAAACATAGTATATTTATAATTCTGGTGTTGTTATATATGAAAGGAATAAAAATAGTTTAGGGGGATGGAGAATTAAAATAAAATACAAGAACTTAAGAGAAGATGTTACCTTTAAATCGGGTAACTCTCTTGGGTTTGAAACAAATGTATTTCTTGAAGTGCCTTATGACTAAGGTAATGATTCTAGGTGGAAGAGATGGATCTAGAGAGATTATTTGGGTAGAGTTTGTACTATCCAAGGGGTTTGAGATGTTTTTGTAATGGGTTAGAGGTGAGGGCTTTTTATAAGGGGGAGGAAGGGCTCTTTAAGAATGTTTGAAAGTATTGTCTTACTATATAATCATTTTCAGTTTCTAAAGGTCCAAAAATTATTAAATTTGAATATAAGATGTCTCATGTTCCTAATAAAATCATCCAATAAGAATTGGACAGGTTTTTGATATTATTTTATTCTCTATAATCTAATTTATATAAATCATTCCTTAATTAGGTAAACAATGCATCATTACTATGTCATAAATAATTTTTTTTATAAGATGTATAAAAATTATAAAAAAATACCGTGATATAGGAAATATTTTTATCTTTAAAATGAATATTTATAGTTAGAGAGACTACTTATATTAACCCATGTAAAAATTTATTTACAAAAAAAAGTAGGTTTATGTCATTTTTGTCTTTTCTTTAAATTAATTAATATAAAGTGTCATTATCACTTTTAAGTGGCTTTATGGGGTCCCCAAATCGACCCAATGATGCCCATGGTTGGAAATGTATCAAAAAATAAAATTAATACACATGTTTGGATAATTTAATATTATTATAACATTATTTTTACCTTGAATAACTTTATTTAACTTTAACCACAGTAAATAAAAGTCAAACATTACTATTCACTAGAAATTAATTTCATCTTATTGAACCAGATTTTACATACTAAAAACAAAAATGTATATCGGATTTTCAAAATTTAATTCACCGATGTAGTAAAATTTTATTTAAATGAAAAAGTCAGGTTTTTAACTAGTACTCAGTGTTATCACTATTCATAAAAAACTGAAGGTTTTCAGAAAAATAACGAAAAATCAGCCTAAGATATATTTGATATTGTGAATTAAAAAATGTTGTCTATTTTAAAAAATTCAAAAAATAGATTTTTCATTAGTTAATTTAAAATTACTTCTCTTTTTCGAAATAAAATGTGTGTTTTTAATAAATAATAACTATCAAAATATTGACACTTGTTTATGTCCAATTTCAATGTGAAATTACTTCCAAAGACCAAAATTGGATTAAATGGTAAAAATATAAACTAATTAAACTTAAAAAACAATTACAATTACTATATATCAATATAAATAATTTAAATTAAAAATGATTATTTAATTAAAATACTGTATTTTTCACTATTAATTAATAAATGAATTTTATCAGAAAAATAACCAAAGTTTACCCAAAGTAAATTTTGATGACCCGATTCTAATGAAGAATATTTTTTTTTCAAATAGAACATATAAAAGTGACCAAAACTAGATTTAACAATAGTCCGCTATCAAAAGTTGTAAATCTACCTTTTAATGAATATAATAGTATTTATGATTAACACAAGATTCATTCACATTTTCATCCTCTACAATTTATTGGATAAATTGAAAAACATTTAACAAAGATGTATAATAAAAAGTAGTTAGTTATTTTAATTCCTGCCAATACAACAGTTAGGATTTAACTACCACTTAAAATTATATTATATTTTTATTTTATAGTAAAACTAAGCATTGTGTGCACCATAAGATTTCAAAGAAACTCGTTGTTGCGTATCATGTATTCCATCAAACATAGCTTCCTCTTTAAAGTAAAATTTATATTCAATTCACAAATATTAATAAATATGATAATTTATTATTCTTTATTTATTTGGGATATTACAATAATGATATAAATTATCATATGGGAAGTTTATACCCCACACAAAAGAAACAAGTGGTGAATTTTCAACTTCCATCCAGAAATAATAGGGAAATATTAGAAATCACATATCGTAAGTCTCGAAGTCCTTTGTACAAGTTTTATTATACTATATAAAAAAAATATTCTTTATGAATATATTTGAAAAAAATAATTATATATATATAAATTTAGAAATGATTTATTTATGTCTTTTTATTATCAGTTTATTGATAATTCCATGTTAATTTCTCATTACAGGTAAAAAATGCTTTGTTTTTAATACATGTTTTGATTTGATATTTTTAGTACTGTTATATTGATCATGGTTTCATTATATCCATAATAATAATGATGAAATAATTATAATATTTATACATAAATTATACTATTAATACTCATAATAAAATATGGTTTTGGGAAAGGAATAATGTTACGATCATGGAGACTTTAGGTCATATATACAAATGAGAAACAATAAGATTTTCAATCACCATTAGAGAAATAAGTAAGTCATTTGTTAAATTTCCTGAATAATGATAATATTATAAATAAAAATTATTTATAAAAATATCTTAATACGTATCATCCAAGTTGTGTGGTGATAAATAGAGATAGTTACAATGCTACATGAAAGAGGTTGTCCACATGTACACAAATCATGTTTTCATATTTTAGTGAGTGAAAAGGTATGAAAAAAAATATATATTATAGTTTAAAAAAGATAAACATGAAATGAGTATAATAATTATTACTTTTTTATCATATATATTTTTTAATTTTATCCTTAATATATACCATGTAAATTGTTTTTGGAATCAACTCACATCGCTTCGTGAGGAGGTAGTTCATCATACAAACGATCGAAATTTTCAAATCCCCTACAGAATGGAAAGTAAAAAATTTATATATGATATAATGAATACAAAGATATAATAAAATTATAAATATCAAATATATATTTATATATATATATATATTAATTACATATTCATACACACCCTTTAGTGGTGTTAATGGAAAAAAATGACAACGCTTCGTGAGGCGGCAGTCTGTCATATATATGAAATATGATTTCACAACCCATTAGATGAAAATAAAGATAGTTTTAGGACATGTAGTTAACATAAAAAAACTCACTATATGGAATTTATGGATGTTATTTCATTTTCCTGTTTTAATAATTATTGAAGCAGGTGAATGAAAAAATAAAATAAAAACAGTCCTTAAAGATGGTTACCTCTTCTTAGGGAAACCTTATTAGGTTTTCTCCAGATGCCTTCATAGGATGTATATATTAAAAAAACAAGGCTTCTAGGTTTATAGGAGTGAATATGGGAGGTCATTTGGGAATTTCTTGGCTGATCTGAAATGGTTTTAAGGTGTGAGTAATAAAGGAGAGGGGTCTGCTTTTATAAGTGAGGTGTGTGACACACTTGGTTTATATTGTAAATAAAAAAGTTTTAATCACATTTTTATCCTTTTAGAAGATAAAAAATAAAGAATTATCTATGATTAGGAATGAAAGTCTCGAAATATGGCCAAAAAATAGATTTTTTATAAATTTTAGCACATTTAAATCCTTTTATGTTTTGATTAACCACTAGTAAACCAATTTTTACCTAATCCACGATAATGTTTTTTACACATTTCACTATTCATTTGGTAAAAAAATAAGCTAAAAGTATTAGATAATATTATTATTTATGATTATAAATATGGTTTCCATTTTTAATAATTCAATTCATAGAAGTGGATAATTTTAATTTAAAACTAATCATAGAGAATCGATGAGAAAGCAAGGTTTCAAATAGTAACTGTTCAGAATCATTCTATTTTTTTATTTCCAATTTAAATAATAAATGGAATACAATGACCTAAATTGATTTAGTATAATTATAATTGGACTTATTTTACTTTAAAATAAATTTAAATTATAATTTACCTTTATAAATTACTTAAATGAAAATATTTTTTCAATTAAAAATCATTAATTTCAATATTCATTAGAAAATTAATCTTTTCATAAAATTATTCAAAATTCAACCTATGATATTTTTAATATTTTTATTTCAAAAAATAAATATATTTTTAAATTGTATTTATAAAAGTTTCAAAAATTATTTTTAAATATATTGAGGCAGAAAAGGTGATAGAACTATTTTATTCAGAAAAATACAGTTTTAAACATTAAATTGAATTTATTCTTACCTATTGTACAGAAAAAATATATGATTAACATTAAATATTTTTTGAATATATACTATATAAATTAGTTTAAAATCATTAACCAATTTTTTGTTTAAATCTTAAGGTAAATTGTGTTTTCTTTCATAAAGATTTGTTTTAAGAAAAAAATATAAAATATTTTCAAATTATTTTGATTTTAATTTTTAATTAATTTATCACAAAAAATTTCAGTCAATATAAATGTGTCAAAAACACTTTTAATAATTCAGTTAATCTTATTCATACCCACCATTCCAAAAAGTAAGTGATAACTATCATATTATATTATAGTATGTTATGATCCAATTAATCTCAATGTAGTGTGTATCACAAGTTATCGACTGTAACATGTTACACATTATAAACATTGTTCTGTGAGTAACATAGGATAAAATCAATGTTCCATTTAATGAAAAATATTTAAAATATTAAATTTAAATGAAAATAAAAAAATACATTTCACAAAATCTATGAGTATTACATTTGAATCCCCTAAAAGCGAAATTATGGGTTTATATTTGTCAGGGTAATCCAAGGTTTATCATTTGAATATTACTTCATAGAAACCCCAATCATAAAAGTTGATAAATAAAACATTTTCTATTGAAATAGTGAAATGTAGGTGTGAGAGTCCTCTTTAATAAAACATACTATGTTTCTAAATAGAAAACATATGCGGGAAGTGAAAAAATAGACATAAAAGTGAAAACTATCACCGACATACCGATAGAGAGTAATCGAGAAAATGGTAATGAGTGAGTTAATGACCACAACACCATAAACCTAATAGTTCTAAAAGTGTTCATTAATTACCCACAAAATTATGATAACATGAAAAAATATTATTTCAATATCCATTTTCTAAAACTGGAGAATTCTTAATCCATCTTGGATGAAAATATATTAACATGTACTTACTTGGTATCTTTTTATTAAATATGAAAAAATATCATCATTTGGTTGTGCCTTGATCAATTATTACTTCAATCCGTACTAAATGATTTGTTATTCATTTATTAAGAACTAAATAACTTCCATAAAATAATGATAAGCCATTCCTTCTATCTCAAATGAAAGGTTTGCATTGGGTATCCAATATTGATAAATCTTATTATGGTACTTTAATACATTAATCAATAAAACTTAATTAAATTGTAAACTTGATCCATTACATAAATGATAAACCTTATGACACTTCCAAATTTGAAAACCTATAAAGAAGGTCACTAAATTTCCCAAAATCCATATTAATCCTCCAAATATCAATAAGATACTCTTATTGGTCACTAGACAAATAATTGAGTATATTTGTCATATATTCTCCAAAATCATGGTAATAATAATAGTTTCCACAAAAAAATGAAAACATGAATACTCCCTAATTCCTTGAATAAAACCATATATTACTGAGGTAATTCCATATATCCAAGAAATGTTTCAAACTCCATAAATGATAACATAAAACCCGTTTTCAACAAATCCATAATTAGTTTCAAGGTAATTAGTGATATCCATTTTTCTTTATCAGTACCTTTCATCTATTTATCATAACATCTTTATCACAACCCCATGAAAATATTTGGGATTATATTTCCTTTAATCATTTTCCATGAAATATAACTGTTTAATTAAACCACATTTCTAGGTCATGATAATCGTTCACCATATTATGGAAAATACATAAGTTAAAACTCATACAGAACAACACACATATATATATATTTATTCATAAATCATAATCCTTTAATTCCAATTCATTTATAATTCAATCATAATAATTCCTTATCAAACCATTAAATAGGATTTATCATCCTAGTCCTTAATACGTAATTCCATTAATACTTAATTTGTAGTGTCTTCAACATCAATTGCTAAACCATTACTCATACAACATTTCTGATCCTCTTCAGGAGCCTTCCCATTAGAGCACTGATTTTTATAATGCCTCTACAGACCACATTTAAAAAATTAAACATTTGATTATACCATAGGGAGATAATTATTATCTTCGATAACATAAACCAAATTTTTTATTTTTCCCTAATAATTTTTTTTCTGTGTCCTTCTTTTCTAAAATCAGAACATTTTAGAATTCCTTTGAGACATTTATCTGATAGATTCTTCCCACATTCCTAAAAAATGGAAAAATTAATCTTATTTATTTTATAGTATCCATTACCTAAAATCTCATTTAAATCTATCTTTCTCATTATTTGTGAGTCAACGAGTTGGTTATGGTGTAAATTACTATTCATATATCTTGAAAACTAATGTGGAATAATATCAGAATTATTTACTATAGTCAAAATACCATTTTGTTTCTCATCAAAAAATTGTCCATCACAGTCATTCTTAACCCAGTTCATTCTAGTTTCCACCATTGAATAAAAACAAAAAGAAGAGTGTGAACAAAAATAATCAGTATGGGAAACCAAATAATCATGAAAATCAATTATAAGACATCAAAATAATGAAACCATGTTTTAAATATATGAAACCTCATGTTTATCATAGGCCATACAAGATAAATATCTATTTAAATCCATTATGATTGTTCATTAAATGTTTTTTGGATTTATAAAGAATATCCCCCAAGAGTGTCAAACCAAATGTGTTTTAAGGTCCATTTTTGTGCACCTGGTGATGATCAAGTCCATCTCAATTCAACCTTTTGAGATTTATTAACCTTAGGTACCACTATTCAAGAGACACATATAATAGTAGTATCTAAATTGGGATGTGATTTTTTAGAATCTGATTTCTCATTACTTTACCAAAATTCATGGACATTTCGCTATACATTGAATCATACAAAATATTTTCCTTAAGAATACCCATAGACATATACTTTGAAATATCTTCAGGTATATCACTAATGTTTCACATCATTAAATCCAATGTGTTACTAATTATTTCATATGATATCAACTATACTAAACTAGGCTTCCCATTAAATGATATTACATAATTTAAAAATACACAATACAATACACAAACACATGCTTCAGGACTTTAATTGTTTAGTTCTATTGGAGACATGGATCAAAATATTGTTAGTTTGGTATATGATCTTCAATGTCTATGATAAAGATCTTCCCCTTTAGTACACTTCAAAAACATACCATATATAAATCATTCATTATTACATAGGGAATAGAAACATAATAACATGTGATATTAGAAGCCCAATTAGGGAAGAATAAGGAAGATACATAAGCATAACATGAAAATAAGTGTCTTAAAACATTATCATAACATATAAAACCAATTACATGCATATAAAAGATTAAAATCAAAATTCATCCTGTAAATATGGGTAGTTCATAAGACATGAAATAGAAGTAAATCCAAAACATAAGATATGAGAAAATAACATTAGTATAATACATATAATTTTGGAATACACATAACTATATAAAATCATTTCTATAGTCATTAGGGATCATTTCCAAAACATATTATGGACTAAATGGGTAACTATACCTCCTATGAGGGATACAACACCATCCCCACTGGTATCCATTTCCTTATAGTGGAATGGGTTTACACCAAAAATAAACATAGTAGTCCAATTTCACTCCCAATACCATCATAGAGGAAAACATACTTTACTAAATGGGATATACTCCCAATTATATCCCTTTTTATCATAAGGGATATAATCCATTAGCCACTGAATTTGAGGTTTCATAGGTCACACCCAAGATTTATTATAACATAACCACTATACTTGGTTATAGTGTAACCACAGTCACATAATTAAAATACTACATATTTGTTAAATAAGTTCATAAACATATTCCATATCATTAATCAGGAAATGAGACAGTTTTCATAAAAATATCATCATATCATAACATGTGGAAATGAGATATATTTCATTATCATTTTAACATTTCATCATAGCATAACCCATGAAAAAGTGGGTTTTATAAACATCTTATCATGGTATACACCATGGAATAGAAAATTATTTCATATTTATATTTTCATCATGAATATAAACAATTCTATGAAAGAATAAGAATGGTATCCTTGGTTTATATCCCTAATAAGGCATGAGTCACATTAATGTATTTCATCATAAATGGATAATTATTTTGAAAGATAAATCACATGGAAAGGTTCATGAGGATAATTGGTTTCCATTTAAAATCAATTTTTAGAGCAATATATATTTTTTAAATTATTTTATTTGAAAATAATCCTGGAGAACTTATTAATTATTATTTAAAAATAATTTAAAACATTTCATGAGGAAAATAACATTTCTGCTTTTAAAAAACACTTTTTTAAATAGACACAATTTTCAATATCCTTTTCAAATTGAAATAATTTATTTTAAATATAATAATTTAACAAATATTAAGGAAAATTTGTTATAATTAAACATTGAAAAAATATAATTGAAGATTTAAATAATTGAGCAGTCATGAAAATGGGAAAGACTGTTCATGTCATTCATGTTAAAAACACAAATTCGTTTTACATTTTCTATATAATCCAAATGGGCATTATTTGTAAAATGATATAAATATTTGTTTCAAAACATTTTGTTAAAAATTAGATCTAGAATAAAAATATATTTTATAAATAATTTTATGAATGTTAAAAACATTTTTTAAAACATTTTTAGAAAAATTGTTTTGGATGGAAAATGATTTTTCATCCAAAGAGAAACAAAGTCTGTTTTTCTTAATACATTATTTTGAGATCCTAAGTACATAAAGAGTAAAAAATGGTGGAAACAATTTTTATTCTCAGTATATAACTATAGGATATGAAAATTAATGAGTTTATGGAGATATATATCATAATTTTTTATTATTAGATGGTCAAATATAATATGTATCAATAAACGATGGGATTGTAAAAAAAATACTTCCACATTGGTGAATTTGAATTATATTCCCCATGAAGGAAAAAAATAAAATGAAACATTGAATATGATAAGAATAATTAAATTCATGATATTAAATTTACAAGGGTCTATATATACACCTCATAAAAGGAGACAAGTTTATAAAATGATATAAGTCTCAATAAAGGATAATTGAGAAAAACATTCCCTTACCACTTTAGTAATATTTTGAAAAATAATACCCAATAAATAATAAAATCAATTAAAACTTTAAATAACAATTAAATAATGGTATTCCTGATATAACATGTCAAAGGGTCCTGATATATATCACACAAAATAATTAGCTGGAAAATTTTCATATGTCAATCATAAATTAAAGATAGACTAGAAGTCCCTTTCCTTAAGATTTGAATTCCTTCTTACTTGTTCAAAATTCATGAATATTTAATATAAGTATATTATAAATATGTTAAATAACTATAATTATATATATATACATATATATATAAACATATATGATTTACTAATGTTCTTTTACTACCCAATTATTAACATTTCCATGTTAATGTCTGGTTTTGGGTAATAACCACTTTGTTTTTCATATATGTTTTTATTTTTTATTTTTAGTCCACTTACACCAATCATGGAAACATAATATACAAAATAAGGATAATGAAATAAAAATCATATTTATATATGAATTAAACTTTTAATTCAAATCCTTAATTATGGTTTTGAGAAAATTAGTATGTTATAATGACTACTTTTTCGGAGTATTTAAATCTTGCAGAGAATTTTATCAGCTTGCCGAAGAAGGTGGGCAGTGGATCTGGTTCAGCCCATGCTATAGATCTAGAGGTATAATCATCACATGATCAAATTCCTTTTAAGATAACTTATTTGGGTTCCTCAGTTCGGAACGCAGGTGATTCATTGGTTAAGGGTGCATATCGATTCTTCATTGGCAATCAGGAAAGTGATCCCACTCCTCAAAAGATTTCATGAAATGGTATAGTAGAAGTTGTTGAATCAAATCCTTAACTAATTCAAGAAATAATTTAGTCCTATAAAAAATGATCATTGATCATCTTAGTGCACAAGCATATGTTTGGAATATTAATGATATAATGAAACAAATTTATTAGATTTGGGAATTTTGTAATTGGCATATTGTCTATCTCAATATTAATTTTTTCATCTTACCTTTTGTTTGAATGAAATAAAGTTTATGGCGTGAAATTTTATATTTTTAAACCTCACGAAATGGGTCCCAAACTTTCAAAATTGGGATCCTTGGTATAATCCTCAGCGTGCTAAAAAAACTGTGACCCAGTCTTGGATTCGTTTCTTTGATGAATTGGTTTTTTTGTAACCAAGAAAACATTGAGATGTTTCCTTGGACATTGGCACACCAATTAATATTGATAAGGAATTGATTTCAATTAAATATGGTCACTTTTCCGGTTTTTTGGTTGAATTTGATATTTTATTCCATCTTGTTGAGAACATTTACTTAATTTCTGGTGAGATTAGATTTAAACATGAAAATAAATTCAAACATTCCCTGAATTCTGTAATAAATGTTCAACTATTGGACATGTTAAGGACAAATTTCATAGAGGTATTTGATGTTTTAATTCTAAAAAAACGGGAATATTGTTGGGAAGGGTATGTATAAAGTTCCAAATGTTGGTTATCCATCTAGGACTGCACATAATAGAAATTATGACATCGTGTATGGGGTTTCTCCACCTTCTATGGTGTAAATGATATCTAATAATATTGGATAAATTTATAAAGGATCTACATATTTTACTTATATAGTCGCTAGGAATAGGCCTGAGGGTAAAAAGGGAGATGTGGCCTATAGTGAGGGTGAGCTCAAATGATCAACCCCTACTGCATGTTACTCATATGATTCAATGAGAGGGAATTCTTAAATATGGTGATGAGGACAGTTGTGATAGTGAATATAATGATCATGTGATGTTACATGAGGAACAATTCCTATCCAAAGGAAAAGTAGACCCTATTCCCATTAACCAAGGCTCTACTTTTATGGCTGGGTAGCAACTGTGGCCTACACAAGCTATTTTTGATATTTTTGAGAAGGAATTCCCTTGTTTGGTGCATTTAAATTTGCATGCTCACAATTTTGTGTCTATGGAGTACGTTTATTCTATAATGGTTCTTTCTTCTACCTAAGATGAGTCAGGATGTTCCTATACTGAACCTCGGGTGGATTCTAAGTCCCATATTGCACGAGCTACTTCTTAGGCGCTTGTCTATGTTTCTTGATCTACTTCTCATGTATGGAATCCTGTGCAGGATACTTTTATAGATTTTCATGCTCCTAGTGTGATTACTCCTCTTTATTATTATGTCACATTAGTTTTTATTAGCAAGGAGTAGGTTATGGTTTCATCTATTTTCTTATTTTCTCCTTGGAGGTTTCAACCTCAAGTTTATAGGCTTTAACTCCCCAAGAGCATGCATTGCCTACACATGCAGCTAGAATTGAATCTACAATTCCCTTTAAAATTCATGACGGTTCATGTAGTACTGGTGATGTCGATCATATTGTTTTTCTTTTATGGAGTCCATAAACTCTCCATATTTTCATGAGATATATCGGGAGAGCCGATAATGAGAAGGTAAAAAATATTTACCTCCTCCAATAGCTACTGCTTTTGATTCTCAATAGGTTGATGAAATCAAAATAATGAAGTCCTTATCTAAGGAAATTATGGATTAAAATATACTTGGTATTTATGATAAAGGAAACTATGTTGATAGTTCTCCTCCAATGGATAATCATCTTACTAATCTGATTTTTATTGTCCTGGTTGATATTTATGATCATGGTGGTGTGTGGAATAGCTCGAATGAATAGATAAGGGAATGGAACCTAAGAGTTTGTCGCGGTTTTCATGGACAGGATGGTTGAAATAAAGGGTGATCTTGTATGTCTTATTTAGTGGTGTTTTCTCCCATTCTTACCATAATTCTCCTTTATATAATTTTTACTTTATTTTTATAATATTTTTTGAGGGCTATATAGCTTATCCATCTTCTAAACTGTTTTGGTATGATCACAGGGATGGTATGCCGTACGTACACATGAGTAACATTTCCATTTTTTAATTATAATTATAGAAAGGTGGTAAGTGATATATTATTATTAAATAATGAATATAATATCATAAATAGAATATTATTTCATTAAATATATTTATACATATCATTCATGTTTTTGGGTATGAATAGAGATAGAGAGAGCTACACCACTTTTGGAAGGCGGTAGTCCACACATAGACAAATAATGTTATCATCTTTCAGTGAGTGGAAAGGTAAGAAATAATTTGATATATTATATTTTAATAATCATAATTATTTCATGAATATCATTATTATTTCATTTATATAATATATATTTTTTATCATCACCTTTATTATCTTCAATTTAAATTTTTATTGAAAAAGAATCACATTGCTTTATGAGGCTATAGTTTTGTGTACACAAAAACAACGTTATCATATCCCTTTTGAAATGGGAGGTTAAACTATATATATTATATAATTACTCCATAGGTTTAATAATTTTATAAATATCATATATATGCTTTATATCTACCATCATACCCAATCACGAGAGGTGATAATGGAATAATGAATGACATTAATTGACAAGGTAGTAGTCTTCCATAAACATGAACGATGATTTTGTAATCCACTTTATAGACGTGGAAACCGTTTTACTTCATGAACATAATATAAAATAATCTTATTATTTGTAATATACTGAGGATATTATATAATCATGTTTTAATAATAATTTAAGTGGGTGGAGGAATAAATAAAATAAAAAACAGTTGTTGAAGTACATTACATATTCTCTAGGTAACCTCCTTAGGATTACACCAAAATGATTCTTAGGATGAATTTATTTCCCAAATAAATCTTATAGGTTGATATTATTGAAGTTAGGATGTGATTTGGGAAGTTCTTCTATGAACTAAATCATTTTATGTTCAGAATAATAGAGAAGAGGAGGTGGCCCATTTAAAGTGAGGTGAGTGGCATACTTGCAATGTTTTGAAAAGAAAATGGTGTACCCAAATTTCTATAATGTTGTAGGGATAAATAATGGAGTTATAGGAATAATTCAATAACATATGGGTCAATATAATACCATAAAATATATTTAATTCATATTTTAGGCCATTTTAGATCGTATAATTTTAGATTAATCCCCTTAGTAAACTCATTTGTACCTTAATTGAGAAAATTAGTTTTTACTATTTTCACAATCCAGGTTGTCCAATAATCATAATAAACCTATTAGATAATATAAATTATAAATTTTATAAATATTTAATCTGTTTTAAAAAATTCAATTCAGATAATAGAAAAGTTTTAATTTATAATTAATCCCACAGACATGAGGATAAACGGGTTTTCAAAGAGAAAATGATTAAAAGATTAAATTATAATTATATCAAATTTTAAAAATAAATTTATATAAATGATATAAATTTTACTAATATATTTAAAAATTAATTCATTATACATATTTTTTTTTTAAAAAATAATTTATCTTTATAAATAATTTAATCTAAATGATGGTTTTCAATTAAAATTCTATATTTATGACTATTCATAAAATATTATTATTTTCTGAAAATTATACAAAATTCTCCCTAATAATAGTTTTATATTATAACTTATAAATGAATTTAACTTTTTTAAGAAGTTTCTTAAAATATTCAAGAGTTATTGTTTAAAAAAATTGCATAAAAAGGACAAAAAATAGATTTTTAGAAAAATATAGTTTTTCAATAGTAAAATTGGATATGTTCTTATAAAATTTCTAAAAAAATAAGATGAGTGTTAAATAGTTTATTTAATATACACTACATAAATTTAATTAAAATCATTCACCAAAATTATTTTGTGTAATTTATTAGTGTATAAAATTTGTTTCGCAAGAAGATGATTTTTTCAGAAAAATATTTTTGTTATTTTAAAAGAGTTCTAATTTTCATTTTTATTTTATTATACACCAAATAATTAATTAAATATACTTTTGTAAGAAATATATTTTATTAATTAATTTAATCTTATTCAAAACCACCATTTCAATAGCTATGTTATAACTATCATATTAAATAACAGTTTTTATGTTTCATTTAATCATGACACCGAAAATATCAAATGTTACACTCAGTGTTGCATGTAAAAAAATCTAAACTCAGAGTTTTGTGTAATTTTTCTAAATTCGGTGTTGAATGTAATAAAAAATATTAAAATGAATAAATTTTATTTATAATAATTTTTTTTCAAAATATTAGGGTTTTATATGACGTAAAATGTTTTAAATATAATGAGGTGTGTCATTATAGACATGAGTGTAAAATGAAGAAAAAGAATAATGGGATGAAATAAGATTATATATAGATGGGTGTGGTAAAATCCATCATAAGAACTTCATTAAATATTGGTACATTAAATGAAGTGGTAATAGGTACAATTCTTGTTTATTCAAATTTTGCTAATGACTTTCTAGACTCGGGGTCTACACATTGTTTCATTTCTAATCACTTTTCTATAAAATAAATATTTCCTCCTCAAGAAATGGTTACTTAATATTAAGAAAAAACTAATTGGGGGAAATTTTAAAGAAAAAATAAGAATATTCATATTATTGTCTATGGAAATACTTTACTTATAAAACTTATTATCTTTATCCTAGTAGAGTTTTTTATTATTACTATTATATGGATTGGTTCTCTATTTATATTTGTAAGATAGATTTTATAACATAAGAATTTATTTTTTAAAAAGTGTTCAAGATAGATTATAATAATGTGCATATTTCTTTTATACAAATATAAATAATTTGAGAAACTATTAAAAGTTATAAATTAAAGTAATCTTTTAAATTTTATAAATCTAATGTATAATTTTTATAATAATTATGTTCTGATAATAAATTAATACCAATATGTTTTTCAGGATGAGTTTTCTAGTGTTATACGTAATCAATACGTTGTATTTACTTTTTTACTTAGTCCCTGCTACTAATCAAATTTCAAAACCCCATTAAAAAATGGGTCTTTTAGAACAGATATAACTGAAAAATGAGTTATAAGATTAGGTCTAAAAGGATTCATTCGTCCTAGAACTCCCCCATGGGTGGTCCTATTTTTTGGAAAGAAAGATAGTTCTACGAGGTTTTTCAAGGAATATCAATATTTGAATAAAATTACTTTTAGGAATAGGTATATGTTGACTCTTATGGATTATTTTTTAGTCATATCTAAGAATTATAGTATTTTTTGAATATTGAAATAGGATTTACTTATTATCTTCTGAAAGTGAATTAGGATGGAATTCAAAAAACCACCTTATATAATAGGTACATACAATATGAGTTGTAGTTATTTCATTGGGTTTAAAAAATCACCATGTGTATTTTTGGATAATATGAATAGAGTCTTCCATGAATATTTAGATAAGTTTGTGTTTGTTATCATTTAAGATATATTGATTTATTCATTGATTTATGATGATCTTGATACACATTGAAGGTTTTTTGTGAAAATTAGATGTTTAAGAATGTATACGGAAAATTTACCAAATGTGATATTCGAAAAAAACATATTTCATTGAAACATCGTTATTAAAGACAATGTAACAATTATATTGATAAAACTAAATTGTTTAATTAATTTATAAGACATTCAAATGATATTGATACCTATAGTTTTCTTGAATTAGAATGATGTTTCTAGAGGTTTTTTGAAAACTTTTCACAGTTATCTACCCCCGACTAAGTTAACAGGAAAATAAGCTAAATTCATCAAGAAAAATAAAGACAATGAAATTTTACCAGAACTAAAAAGAATATTTGAGAATTCTTCAGTTTTGAATCTTCCCTAAAAAATGGTTTCTTTTTAATCTACAGTGATATTTCAATAAAAGAACATGGTTGTATTCTAATGTAGAATGATAATGTTATTACTTATGCTTAACATTAATTTAATCCACATGATCAAAAGTATCTTTCACAAGAACATGAAATTGATGATATAGTGTTTTCTAAAAATATTTGGAGACTTCCTTAAAATTTTATCCATGCATGAAATAAATAATGATAATATGATTTTAAAGTATATATTCACTCAATATGAGTTGAACATGAGACATTGTAGACTGGTATAAATTGTAAATTACTAACTACACAATTCATTATCATCATAGAATAAAATATTAGCTTATGCTTTGAGTTGGAAAAGTAATGTTTTATTAACCATGTTATATTTAGAACACGACCCTTTGGTTAATGATTTTGAAAGTGTTTATGTGTTTCATGAGAATCTCAATTAAATATTGAATTGTTGATTTGATCTCATTCTTCCACGTTTTTCATTCACCATAAAAACACTATGAACTAAATATACCTTTTTAAGGTAATAGTGATGAGTTTTAATTAAAATATATTTTTCAGATTTTAACATGAAATATTTAATTTGTCAATAGGGAAAAGAAGAATGATATTACCAAAGTTTATTATTTATATGTCTCTAGTACCTATGTGGAAATAAGAAAATATATCCATGGATTTCATTGTTATATTTCCAAAGTCTTATCGAGGTGATAATGGAATTTTTATTATTTTTAATCAATTTACAATATAAATTGATTTACTCTCTCTTGGAAAAAATATGTCTTTAGATTATAATTATCCATTGTGTCTCAAGAAGATATTAATGTTACATGGAGTTACTATTTATATTGTATCTAATTATGATTCTAGGATTAGTTTAAAATTTTGGTAAGGACTTTAGAAGTCATTTCATACTGAATTAAATTGTAGAATATATTTTTTATCTTCAATTTATTAGAAAATAGGAGAAAAAAATTTAGACCTCAGATGAAAATATTCATGCTTGTTCAAATAATTACTAGGGTAGTTTCATTCTCATCATTAATTGATCGAGTTTTATTATAATAATTGTTTCTATTCCAGTATGCAGATTGATCCTTTTGATGCATTATATGGAAAGAGGTGTAAGAATCTAATTTTTTGGGACGAGTTATGTGAATGGAAGTTAATGGGATGATACATTTTAGAGTAAATGGATGATAAAGTGAAGGCAATTTAAAAACATATAAGGACTTCTTGTATATTGATTTAATTTTATGTAGATAACCAGAGGAAATAGATTTTTTGAGGTTAGTTATCTTGGTTTTCTTAAATAATATCTATGGAAAAGAGTAATATGTTTTGGTAAAAAGTGGAATTTAAATATATATTTAATTACACCGTTTAATATCCCGGAGAATGTTGGGCTAATTTCTTACCGATTAACCAGTCATCTGAGTTTATCTTATGTACAAAATCTTTTTCAGGTATTGATATCAAGAAAGTATGTTCCCAATTCATAACATGTTTTTATCCCTAATGTAGTTTAGATGGAAGATAAATTTTCTATTTAGGAACAACCTATTCATATTATTATCCATAGATAGAATGGGTAGTGGAATAAGGCAATTCACCAGGTTAATGCATTATGGAGAAACCATATTGTAAAATAAGCAACATGGGAATCAAAAAATTCTATAAAGGAAAGATATCCCCAATAGTTTAATAAGTTAATAAAATCGTAAGGATATAATTTTAAAATTGATGAAAGGAAGTACAGTCCCATGTATAGTTGATATAAGATATTATTATATAATCAATAGTAATATTATATAGAGTTAATTAAATATAAAAATATTATACAATTTTATTAAAAGGAAAATGGTTTATTTCCAACCAAATTGGTTTTTTAAATTATACAGTTTCAATCAAAATATTAATTTAAAAATTTTTAAAATTATTATTTCAAAAAATTAAATTCATTTTTCAATTCAATATGAAATAATTATATTTAGAATAATTATTTTATAATTTTTTAAAAAATATTTATATTTCAATGAATAATTAAAAATAATCAATATATTGAATATTATATTTTCATTTCAGTTATATAAAAAGTAAAATTATATGTTAGATTATTCTAAAAATTTAATAAGCTTATTTTGATTAATTATAATCCAATTATGGTCTTTTCAATGAATTTTATATTTTAATTTTGTATAACAACAATTTTATTCCAAAAAGAGTATTTTTTAAAACTATTATTCATCACATTTGGTTGGTTTAATTTTAAAATAAATTATATTACTTTTTGAATTGGATTTTGTAATAACAGTTACATATTTGGAATACAGATTATTAATATTAGGTAATATGGTATACTGATGTTTTTCCTTTTGAATAGTAACTTTATTAAATTTTATTACCATAGTATTGAGTAGATTGGGTAATTAAAATTAAAAATAAAATTTTAAAGAATAAAAAAATCACCTTAAAACATACATTAATTTTTTCAAATGTGTATATCTCATCCATAATCTTATTAAAGTTGAATTTATGTCCTTCTATTTCTATTTGGAAATGCATTTGACATTTACAATATTTTTGTGATGATAATGCAAAAAATGATACACTCTTTCTTTTAATAAATATAATATTTTTTGCATGGTGATAAACAGAGTATATGTTCATTTATACATGAAAATTTGAATGATAAATAATTTGTTTTGGGATTTATTTATAATTTTACTATGAAAAAATAATTACCTTAAAATCATAATCAAACACTAAGTTTGTAATTCTTCAATTAATGAAAAAATTAATATATAAATTTAAAAATATTAAAAATAAAATGATTTGAATGAATCTCTACACTTCATGATTATTGTTGATAAACATGAAATATTGGAGAGGTATGGATTAATTGTTTTAAAATTATTTTATTGACTAGATTTTATTAATTTAAAAACAATTGAATATTTATAAAATGGATATTAGTGATATTTTTTAATAAAATATGTTTTATTAAATGATTAAAAATTCATAAAAATATTAAAGGGTAGAAAATATTAATTTTATAGCAATTGTATAAAATGTTAACAAAGGGATAAAAAAGGTTAGAAATGAGATCCAAACATTTCAAATTTTTATTTTATTATATGATTTCAACTCATCCTCATCTCATTTTCAACCCTTATCAATTTGGAGTATTTTTTTCAAAAAATCAAATTTAAATTAAAATAATATTTTATGAAATTCGAATAGTGCCCCTCCAATCTCTTATAATAGGGGCCCATTTCATCTCATTTATTCAAATATATAAAAAATTTTGGTTTAGATAATACGTACCCAAATAAAATCTTATAATCCTCCCATATTCCAAGGGTATTTGTTTTAGAAGAATACCAATCTTAAACGGATTAAGCTATTAAGAAAAAAAAGACATTCAAAATAATGAGTTGGGTTTTTAACAATATGTTTCAGTTTTATTTCTTCCTCATCCTCCTTGAAATAATTATAAAACATTAATAAATAATGAATCAATTATCTTACATATAATTAGATATAATTTTATTAATTTAATAACCTATATCCATATCCACCTTCCGTCAAATGTGACACGAATTCATAGTATGTGTTCACGACGTACTATGCCCTCCAGAGCCCATACAATGTCTTCCATAACCACCTCTCAAATATAATTATAATTATTTCATTATTGTCTATATATTATATCCTTTAAATATTTTCCTTTATAAATAGATTATATATCACAATGTTGGTTACACTTCTATTCATTCAAAATTGATAACATCGTTCGTCTGTATGTGTTGACTAACTCTCTGCAAAGCGATATCATTTGTTTTTCATAACCACATCATAAGAATTATATATAAGTATAATTACAGTATTAATTTGATATTTATGAAATTATTATCATTATATAATGATAAACTGATACTTAAATTCTTTTTATAATGATTTTTTATAATGGAAATGTTACTCATGCATTTGTGAGGCCTATTGTCTCCGTGATTGCAACATAGTTAATTTTTCATAAAACAAATTATTTATTAGATTAGAAATTATAATTAATGTATATAAAGGATAATTGCATCATTATTATTAGTCTATAGATGTTGTATTAATGGATTATTTGACCACATTTAACCTACCAAAGACACTTGGGACGTTTGAGCTGAATACCACAAAAACATCCAAAATGAAAAATATTGATTAAATAATTATATATAACTCAATAAAAAGTAAAATAAAATGAATTATAATCATAAAAATGGTTCTTAAAAAGTATAAAATTTATGTAATATTATTATCATGGATGATAAATTACTTATGGGATGGGTGAGATGCTTGGAAACAAACATTATTTAAACTGAGTAATCTTTTAATGTTTTGATTCCAACTCTTTTTTATTCCATGTCCATATTGTTAAAAAATTATTTTATGGATATATTTATATGTGAATAATTGAATTAGAAATAATATTTTATGATTTTTTTCATTTAAAATTTTAATTTTTTCTTAAGGAATCTTTTTACATAGTGTTTGTAATTTCATTAAAAAATTATAAAAGAATGTTCTATTTTATTGTATATAGTACCTATGAAACTTACCAACACTATAAAATATATTTAATGCTGGGATTAATTTATAATGATTAATCTTTAATTCATATAAAAACACCCTATCCCATATTTCTGGGATCTTTTGTTTTGAAAAATTTGTTTCAAAGGAATGATATATGTCAATATCTGCAACGTTTATCTTATAGTAGTGAAAAATGTATTTATTATGAAAGATTTTATATATTCTATTATTATTCCATAGAATTGTTTATAATCTATAATCATTCCGTTATAAACCAATGGTGGATGATACCGATTACTCTGTCTAAATCCCAGAGTAAAGAGACAATGTTAACTGATTAACATTCCCCTAAGAGATTATGGGAATATAATGTGATGGTTATTCCAATTATAACCATGATGGTTATTATATTTGTAACCTTGTTGGTTATTATATTGGTAAACAAAAAGAATATCCATTTTATAAGAGTGATATGAAAATGATGCATCTGGATACTAACATGATTTATCTAATCTTATTATGGATTTTTATAGAAATATTATAACTTATAAGGTAGAGTAATGTATATTATATATCACAACTTAAAAATTATAAAATTTTGATAAAATATATTTTGTTCTTTTTTGATTTTAAAGAAAACATTGTGAGTTTTATTTTGAATTTAGTATTTCCTATTAAACATTTTATCAAAATTTGTTAGTTGAAAATTTGATTTCCTGGGTAAGAAAATATATATTTGCGCCCAATTTTATTTGGAAAATCCATATTTCTATAAGTATTCATGTACATGAGGTTTATTTATTTCTTTTTCATTTCCTTAATGTGAATTTTTTCTTCGTTAAAATTTCAAAATATTTTTCATAAGATGAGTAGGGATGAAGATGCGGTCATGTCGACAATTTGAAAGATGTGTCCTGAGAAGAAAACAAGTTTCTAATTATAACTTCTATATTATTGAAAATATTGATACTAAATATACCATTACAGTTTTTAATATATAGGTTTTTATGTAACAGTTCTGAACTAACTCTCTTATATTCAAATCCTATATGTTTTTTGGGAAAGAAAGAAATATAATTTTAGTTTATATACACTAGAATATGTAATATATAAGGTATGTCTTTATAAATTTGCACTAAATGGGTCATTATAAATAACATTTATTAATCATGAAATTTAATTACAAATAATGAAAAATTATTTACGCAAAAATATTTTTAATAAGGAATATATTGTGGGGAATCTTTTACACAATTTTTTAGGTAAAAAGTTATAATAATTTTATTACCATATCCTCCATTTTGGGGAATTAAATTATTTCCAATGGATGTCAAATATTATTTTCTAAATAGTTATATATTTTAAGAATTATATAAGAAATATCACCTAGTTTTTAAAATTAAAATCATACTAATCCTATTTTAAAACATTTTTAATCACATTATGGATTTAAATAAACCCCAAGTAGATGGAATCATATGATTTAACAATATATTTTGAATAATGGTTTTGAAAAAAGAGAAATAGATACTATATTATTTATCAAGAAAATTTTAAAATAAATTTATATTGTTCAAATTTTTATATATGAGATTATTTTTTTATCTTCTTGTGAAAAAATATATATATATATAATTTTTTAAATTAGTGACAATTGAATTTTATATGACTATTTTGGTAGAATTAAAATTATATTATTTAATTCATATATTACAAAGGGATGATGGAATATATTTAATGAATTCAAATATTCTATAAAAGTATACAAAATATTTGGTCCTGATAATTATAAGAGTCTAAGTACCAATATGAATATTTTTTGTAAAATAGATGTCTATAAATCTTTAATTTTAATGGATAATATATTTTTAGAGATATTAAGGGTAATTTATTGTATTTGAATTCTTATTATCAAAATTTAATTCTTAGTGACTATATTTCCAAAAGATTTAAAAGTGACAAGAAGAAAAGTCACTTGAGATATATAAAAATAATTATAATTTATTTAATATTTCAATAAGTTAAAGTTTTTACTATGTTGATAAAACATCATTAAAATTAAAAATATATTAATATTATTTTTTATTTTGATTTAAAATAGAAAAAAACAATTAATAAATGCATCACTTTTTAGGTAAAAGCATAGTTATTTAGAGTTCAAGGAAACAAGTTTTAATTTATTTATCTACCATAGAAGAGAGATATATAGCTTCTGTAATTTACTATTAGAAATCATTATATATGTTTAAAATCTTAACTTATTAATACATTTATTTTTATTTGATACATATTTTATATGATAAATAATCTCATTTTGTTTTTTTCTAAAAATGATCAACATCATTAACTAAAAAACTTATTGATTTTATATATGATTTTATTTTGGATCATGATTAAAATTGTGAAATCTATTTGAAATATGTTCCAAATTGTGATAAAATAGATGATATTTTTACTAAGACAATGGACCTATATATGTTTGAGAAAATTAAATTTTAATTTGGTTTAATGGAATTTTAAATTAGATGTTCGAAATAAATTTATTTAAATAACTTTCAATCCATCATTACTCTGTAAAATATTCAAGGTATTTCATGAAGGATAAAATATTTTCCTATTATAATCCCACATCATATCTACAATATTTGTTTTCCACTTATTTAGGTAACATGATGATAGATTTAACAATGTAATATTTCGATTTTTAGAAAGTGTGTTAGAAATTTAACTATATTTTATGTTTTACTAACTTGGTTATTCACTATAGGTTACAATTTAATAATTGAAAATAATTATATAACTCCCTTAATATCATAAATTTATTTTATGGATCTTTATACAGTTGATATTTTTATTCTATTGGAGTTCTCACTATTTTAAGAAATCATTTTTCTTATTCGGTATATTGAATTTTTCAATTTTGAAAATAGAGTTTTGAAATATTATATTATATAAAGAAGAAAGTGATAATAAATTTAGGGGATATTTATTTCTTTTATATTCTTGATTTAATATTTGGTTTTATTAAATATTAACGTTTTTAATGAAAAAATTTATGAAGATTCATTCTGTAAATATATATTTAAATTTAAGTATATTGAAATACGATTTAATCTAGTTTTATAAAATAATAATTTTATTTATGTTATCTTCAAATTTAATACACTTAAAATTTGGGTCCTTTTTTGAGAAAAGAGTATATTTGTTTTTAATGATGTAGAACAATAATTTATTTACATTAAGGGTGAAAACACTATTAATTTTAACAAGCAATTTTTTTAACAGGGATAATTTGTTTATATTTTCTATTTTTTATCAATTTATAATTTCAAAAATGGGGTGGAGTATTGGAAATTATATTGGGTTTTGATGTTATCAAAATTGGGGATACTATTGAGAGGATCATTGAAATTTTTTCAAAATAATATTTTTATAATTAAAAATATCACACTTTATTTTCTTTTATTATTATAAATTATGAAATCCTTATTTTATACATATGTTTTATAGAAACAATTCATTCATTTAAGATTTCAGTGCATGTAGAAAAAATATTATTTATTTTTAATTGATTATAAATTTATTATTTTAAAAATATCATTCATATTTATTATGATATTTATTAATTGATTTGTCGACATCCATTGATTTTGTTATATATTTTTATTTAAATAAATTCAATTTCTATAACTGCTTGCAATATATGAAACCCCAGGTCTAAATGAACCATAATATGGTGTACCATTATAAACTATCCATTGAATTTTAAATATGAATAGGAATAAAGTTTTTTTAAAATATATTTGAAAACCTTTTAGATAATGAAAAAATATTTTTATTAAGATCTTAATATACATCAAAAAAGACTTTTTCCTTAAATATGGGATTTATTTATTTTGGGTGAAAAATAAAATCATAAATTTTTCATGTAATAAAAAATTTATATTTTAAAATAAAATATATTTTTTAAATCATAATTTCAAAATTATAATAGAGGGTGATTTTTCTAATTTTATGTAATGAATAATTTATTAATGAATTGTGAAAAATATCATTTTTTATTGAAACTTATCATTTTCTTTAGAAAATTTTAAATCAATAATTTTTATTAAAGTGGATTTAAAATTATAATTTGCTAATTTATGTTACATATGATCTAATTATGGATATTGGAATAAATTTTATATGTATTTTGGTAAAATTTAACATTGTATTCTTAAGAAAACATTTTTTCATTGAAAACCATTCTTCCTCACTTTTTATGAGTTTATTTTAAAATTTATTTATTTAAATTTTAGATAATTAATTTGATAACATTAATTCCATATTTCAAATTATCTTTTAAAAATTTGTAAATGAGGCTAGCTATATTTTTGGTCATAATGTATAATTTAAATAGTAAAACAATTTCACCATGGTTAATGTAAAAATTATTTTACTAGGGGGTTAAACCAAGAGAGAAAGACATATTTTCCTGTTATAATGTTATAAATGAAATTTTATTTAATTATTTATACCAAATAATATAGAAAGTTATAATATCCATCAATTTGGAAGAATATTTATTGGGAATGAATTTATTATATCAAAATATTTTGTTAAATTCAAAGTGTGTCCTCTCTCCCACATATAATAGGGCATCTCTCAATTCTCATAATTAAATCACATAGAGAGTTATAGCTCGACCAAAGACAACAAAAATATCATATAAAAATAATTATCCTAAAATTATAGGTTCTTTTATTCTTAAAATACCAGTTTAATGGTCTATAATAATGGATAAAAATAAGCATCACTAAATAAGTTGTAATCATATTTCCGGACCTTTTTCAATTTATTTCTTATTCTACCTTATCTAAATAATCTTAATTCATCATAAAATAAAAAATTATTAATAGTAAATATACTTAAATTTAATTATGTGTAAGTAACCACCAACACACACCCTCTACTCCGTCAAATGTGTCATGAATGTATTTATTTATACATATGTTCGGACTATCTATTACATGTATCAATATAATTCATCTTCCATCACCATCTTCCTTTGTTTTTTATTATAATGATTTTAATTTCTACCAATTATATTTATGAAATAGTTATTCATTATTAATTTTAATGTAAATACTACCTTATGAAAATCTAATTTGTTTGAAAATGGAGACATCGCTCGTGCATATGTGTCTACTACCACCTATATGAAGTGATACGATTTTTTCAATTCATTTTTACATGGTTAGTAATAACTATATATTTAATTATTAAAAAACAATATGTATTATATAATAATTAATATTTTAATGTGAAATATTATTTACTTTTATTTCATTCCAACCGTTGGAATGTGAAAATAATGTCCATGTGTATGTGTGGCTTACAATTACCATGATAAGTGTAATTAATTTGACTATATATACCTGTTATGGATGAATGCATTTTAATATGTAATAAATATATATGATTTTTGGAACCTGATTAAAATTATGGAGATTAAGGAACCATGATCAATGTTTAAGGACCTGAACATATGAACCAAGATTCTCATGAAAAAGACATGTTATCTCAAACAAATGATGATTGTAATAAGGAATTATTAACAAATTTGTTTTGAAATTATTTAATTGGAACATAAATGACATTATGAGTATATAAATTATCATGTTATAAAACAATAGTAAATTTATACTTATTATATATGATGTTTGAAAATTTTCAAGGAAATTCTAACATGAGGTACGTGTATTAAGCTATAATCCCACTGTTTACCAAGATTTTTTATGATTACCTTTCAGATAATGTAATTTCTGGATTTAACTCTATATAATGTCATAAATTTTATTATCCTTTCATTATGTTTTATAGAATACATGTTTTCCTATTATTTTAATCTCTTTATGTACTAACGATACCAAAAAAATATTTTTTTTAAGGAAAAATGATTTTATTTTTCCCTTTGATCAAAAATGCATTTTACCATGTTATTGTTTTCCCAAAATATTTTCATAAATAATCATACAACTATTATATGATCTTAGAATTAATTTTTACAAATTTATAATGTTTTTAAAAAAAATTAAAAATAATATTTTTTTTGATTTAAAAATGATTTACTTTTTATTTATTTTTATCATAAATGTGGGAGGAATCCATGTTCTAATATACATGACATGAACAGAATTGTATACCATCCTGAAGAATCAATGTGCTGGAGATCAACTTATATGTTAAAAAAGTTATTTTTATTGAATCTATTTTCTATAATATTTTGTATTTTTTAAGAGATTAAAATGAGTGATTCCAAAATTAAAAGCGTATTTTGTAAACAAAAATTCATTGGGACATGTTAAGGAAACATTCATTGATGATTTCATCCTTGGATGTTACATATGATTTATAGGGGATTTAAAACAAGTATACCATTATTAATCATTATTTATATAGTTAATGATTATGATGATGAGATTCTTAAGGAGCCTGTATATTTTTCATTTTTAATGTTACAATAATATATTGAGATGTTTATGAAACCCATTTAATTTCCAAAAGTAATGATATATGATGAATAATATATGATTACAAGAACACATATAAATGGATTATTACTGTGAGTTGGTAGGTCCATGAATTATATATCCCTCTAATGCATTGTGTAAGTTTGGATTTGACCATTGATAATAAGGACTAGGATGAGGAGTTCACATAGTTCAGTAAGAGACACTATCCAGTATGATAATATAGGGAGTGAACCTTGAGTAAGGATATGATAGAATTTAGAGTGAACCAAATAAAATATTATTTTCTTGGAAGTGATCCTTGACCAAGGAAATGATTTCAAATCTTATGTGAATGCCATAAAATTATGACTTATGTGAATATTATCCTATCATGGATCATGTTCTTGGATTCCTTTATTTTTAATGTATTGATAACTACCATGATTTATTCCATGATTAAATATTATGATCTATAATATAATATATGTGGTTTTAAATGTTAATATAAAATTCTCATACCCCTATTCTCATGTAATTCTTTAGTGAACATTTAAATCATTCTTGTTTACCCTTATTGTGTATATGAGAACACCCTTTCCATTGTATCCTTTCCCGAGATATGAAGAATGGTTTTAAGTTTGACATGTCAAAGAAGTATCATTCTTATAATTAACTTACTTGGAGATAATATGGATCTCTTATAATCATGTTGATTATGTATCCATGTCTTTAAAAGCCCTAAACCTATATGATTCTGGCTGAGATCATAATGTTTAGTATTTAATATTCATAAAATAATATGTAATATTTATATAGAAATGTATGAGACAATAAAATTGGTAATAGATATGGTTCTAGTTGGCTATGGAAACTATGATGAGAAAAATTTAGTGATAACCCTTAGGATAATTCTATTTATAGGAAAACTTCTTAATTTATTATAAAGAAAAGAGCGTGTTTTCTTAAAAAACATCCATATCTGTATAAAATAAGTGGATTTGGTTTTGATATAGTTTCATATTGGGTTAAAAACCATAAAAATAGGTTTTCGAGTATATGTCAACCATTATTTTGGTGCACAGTGAGCCTTCCCTTATTGTGAACTTATTTTGACACTTTTGTGAGATATTATTTGATAAGATACATTTCTTAACCATTTTAGAGGATTTGAATATATGGTGACCATGATTTTTGTCATTTAAACCTAAGGTGTAATAGACTGAAAATAAGATTTCATTATTTAGGCATCATATACCAGATGATTTCATGATTATATGGTTTTCTACATTGATAACAATAACACATAATATTATTTTTGGTTTTAGTCAATTGATGGAATAAAAAGGAATCAAGATAATGTTGTATATGATTGGAAATGAAGTTATTATTAGAAAACAAATGGGATGATGATTTTATTGAAGGATAATATAATTATTATTAATCATTTATAATGATATAAAATAAAAAATCTAAACCTTAATAAATTCTCAATCTCACCATATAAGAGAATAATATAGTTCATTGAGATATTCGGTGGTGGAGACCGTGGAGGAAAAATGGATCAATTTCCTTCATTTCACAAATATTGAATGATGTAACCAATATAATTTCACAATATAATGGTAAAATGTTTAATGTGTGGAATAGAATAGAATAAAGAAATAATTTTTTTAAAAAAATTGTTGAGTACGATGTCATGAAATTAATTTCATCCTTGGGATCCATTTATATATCTGTGTCATAATTGTGGAAAACATGGTTATTATATAAGTCAATTACCTCTTCTAAATTCCAAATCCTAGACACTTGAAGTCCCTATATCATGTTAATTTTTTTGAGAATTTTCCCCCGAAAAATATTATTAATGTTGAACTTGATGTTATTTTTGGAATGGATTATATTTCTTTATATAATATTGATATCAATTTCTATAGAAGGGAAGTCATATATTATATTCTGAACCAAAAAATTATCACCAACTAGTTTTATGGTTAATATAAACTTAGGTTTGAAATCAAATCCAATATAAGGTTCTTTATTCCATTTCAAAGGGGTTGTTTATCTCAGATATATGGATAAAAAATCAACATTGATGATATACCTATTTTTTTGAAGTTTGTTTATATATTTATAGAATATATTCATATTCTAATATGAAATAATGTTTTTTACATTTCAATAGAACTTATACTTAATGCTCTTGCTATTTCAAAGAGTCCATATAAGATGGATTTTCTTGAGTAGTAAGGAATAGAAGAAGTTACTAAAATATAATCTTGTAAATATTTTTATTTAGCCAGGTGTGTCGCTTAAGGTTCAACCTATTATTTTTATTAGATGAATGATGGTTCAATTCAAATATGAATTGAATGTGTAAAATTGAACAAGATCACAATTAAGAATAAATACCATATGTCTCTTATTGATTATTTTTTAATATTAATTAATAAGAGGGCAATATAATTCAATGATTGACATTCAATCTTGATATCATAAATTGAAGGTCAAGATGTAGGTTACACCCAAGAAAAACATCTCTATGAAGTATGAACACTATTAATTAATAGTGATGTCATTTTTTGTTACTAATCTTCTATATATAATTATAGATTTAATGAATAGAGTATTAGATTTTAGATTGATGAATTTTTTGTACTTTTATAGAAAATATTCATGTATATTTAAGGAATATATAACAACATAATGATCACTTTAAGATTGTATTGAGTTCTAGAAGGAATGGTAAGCTGGAATAAAATATTTACATGTGTGAATTCTTTCAAAAAAATTATTAATTTTTGGGTCATATAATTTTAAGATAGGGTATATATTAGGATCCATGAATAACATAAGTTATTGAACACTATCCCCGAACAACCACAGTTACTGAGATAATTATATTTAATGGGTTTTCATGATATTATCAATGATTTGTGGAACATTTTTCATGTATATATAATCCACTCATCATGTTATGTTTGAAGGGATACAATTTCATTTAGGAAAATTAATGTGAGAAACATTTCATAGAACATTAGAAAAATTTAGTTATTTAACCTATGTTAACATTACCCTACCGTAGAGAAGTGTTTCTAATATTTTTTGATGGTTTGAAGAAGGTAATTGTATATGTTTTCATAAATAAATATATTTTTATATCTTATACATCACAATAGTTAAAGGTTCATGAGAGAAATTACATAACTCATGATTTGTAGTTAACTATAGTAATTTTTATATTAAATATATAGAGGACCTATCATTAAAGATAATGGTGGGACATAGATAATTATAATTAAAGTTTGAAGTGTATATTCACTTAGAAGGAGCAGACTATGTGCAAGATAATATGGCTATAGCTGATTAATGATTATGACAACGCAATAAATTACCATAATGTGTTAGTGAATAAGGTGGCTGGTGATTTGAGTTATAGGGATCATTACATCTTATCTATGTCAAGGATCATCAGAGATCGAATATTTCTATGTTCTCAAGGAATGGATTTTGAAATCCTAATAGAAGGGGAGGAATCTTAGGTTTCTCAAATGAGTTTTATAAAAACTATCCAAATGAGGATTAAATGGGAATTGAAGGAAGATATAGTACTGAGAAACGTTCTTGACTTCATCCTTGATTGTGATAGAATGATGTGGTTCATGTAACAGAATATCCCTAGTCAGCTAAACAATCCACTTGAGCTAGCCGTCATGTGTTATTGTAAAAAAATTATAAACAAAACAAGTCCTAAGAAAACTAAAAAAAAATATTAAAATGAATAAAATAGAGATACATATGGATCCATAAGAACATCGAAAATAGGTTAAATGAGAAAATCTTTAGTCAAATTATACTAAAAATCCTCCATCTTACCATCTTTCACCTCTAAACCATCCATAACCAATGGTTTCAATAATAATATAAGTCACCATACTATAAGATTGCTTTCCCATTACATGGATTCTATAATAAAAAATTTAAAACCAACCATATGAAAAATTAGGTTGTGATCCCACAGCCTATTAGTATACAACCACTGAGTCTATACAAGGTATAATATCAAGAATTAAACAGTTATATCATTTTAAAATATATATTTATGAAGAATTTTCACTAATCCATGCCCACTTATAAATCATTTTCTTTTGGGTTTTCATAACTTCCAATCATATCCAATAATCTAGGAATATGAAATCTATATGTTATAAAAAAATTAATTCATATCCATACACCAGAACTTATTAATGTATAAACATATCTAGGAAGTAACCCATCATGTAAAACCTAGTGATACAACCTCAAGTGAAAACCTGTGAGAAAATATCCATGACAAAAACAATCATGTGATAAATAACCAAAAATGAAAAAGAAATCCATATTGGGGCCCATCATATGGTATTACATAGTAGACAAAAAATTTCCATCCATAGGAATATATTGGTACCAACCAATATTGAGTCATACCACAGTCCATTGATAACTCAATAAAAACCATAGTAGTTCCACACCCGCTACTTAAAAATGTCCCTTTCACAATTCACCAAAGTTTCCAAATGTTCCAATTGTCAAAAATAAATTTCATAACCATGATCATATTTTTATAAAACATTTTAATATCCAAACGAATTTTTTCTAGTGTTTTGAAACCCATTTCTGAATCTGATCTACCATTCATGAAATTAATCAAGCACATAGTTTGAAAAAAAATAATTTTAAAGAAAAACCACTCAAAATATATAATCTTTCCCGGAAATACCTTGACAAAAAAATGTTTCAATGAAAAACCCAAAAAAATATATTTTACAATAATAATAATCAATTCATAGAATTATCCTTTATATAGAAACACCCACATCAAAAGGGAGCTAGAACTAACGACCCTTGAAAACAGAGACTAGTAAAGAGAATATTGGGTCCCCACTAACCTAGATACACAAGAAAAAAAAATTAACACTATTTTAAACCCCTAATATTCTGTATATAAAACCTCTTTGTGTTCAATGAGATGGGAGAAGAACAGATCATGTAAGGATCAACAAAGAATAGGAGAAACTCGATAAAAAAATGCAACATACCTCGATGTGATCTGTTAAGAAATAATGAATTCCACCTTGAAACAAATGATAGAGACTTACATAGAGACATGGAAGGACAATTTTGACCCAATATGATAATATGGGTTAATTATTCATTAAAATTACCAAAGGGAAAAAATGTTAAAATCCAGTTTTTAAACTATTTTGAGGAGGGTCACATGGTTTCATTGAGGGGGATGTATGGTTAAATAAACCATGAAACATAACCATGATTACATTCAATTCATTTTAAATGTGTGAATAGGGTGATGATACAGTTAATTTAATAGCGAACCAATCATTAAAACCCCTCTGTCCAAAGGGTGCGTGAAATTCATTGGAGGTCTCATAGTACATTTATCCTTGATCAATCCAAAAAAAGATTTTTGTATGGATACAGTTCCACACCATATGGTTTCAGCATGATTAAACTAACAATGAACATTAACAATGTACCTAACCCTATTTCTTAAAAAAACATTTTTTTCATCATCGTATCTGCCAAAACATCCCAAAACTCAAAATAGAATAATCAAGGCCCATCATATGTCTACTTGTGACCAATAGTGCATCACAATTATAAAAAAAAATAAGAACATTCTAATCCAAAAAATTTATCAAGATACTGTATCTAGAAAGAGTGAAGGATACTCTTACATCATCAATGATTCAGGTTCCCATGTCTCATATCTATCCAATTTATACCACCGTATTACCCATACTGAGGAAATTATTTTACCACACAATACCTTATCATGCGGATCCAAAAAATGAACATGATGATCAAAAATTGTTGTATGGGGATCAATATCATCATCCAACATCCTATTAAAAGGAAAGGGTATGAGTTATACCTACTCAATAGGGAAACATGAATCATTTTGTGGATTAAATTAAAGAGAGATATAAAGTCCAATAGATATTCAACCTTTCAAAGTCTCCACAATCACAAAGGTGCAAAAAAAACTCAATGCCAATATTCCATACTTACCCAACTAAAAATGTTCCAAGAAAGGTGAATATCTAGGAAAACCTCGATCATATACCTAAAACTATAGAGGTATACAAGGAGGGTCTATATAGAATTTCAAATGGCACTATGGTATGTACAACCTCTTTTGGATCAACTACACCTTTTCTATCGTATCCTGAACAAGACACGACCAAGGGAAGGACCCCTCTCCCATCACTACCCAGCATAAGAGAGATCTACATGGCCAACCATATAATTATTAAAAGGGTTCAATATTTATCATATCCAAATAAAAAATATTATTGGAAAATTTCACTAGAAGAAAACCCATTTCCCATGATCCTCCAAAACCAGGAACGTTGGCCTGATGCATATCCTTATGAACCGTGATACCTCTCTCTATATGTTCATATTCATGTTGATGAAAATATATGCTCCACATCAACCACTAACCCATCACCACCTATAAAACAATCTTAATCATTGATGTAAACCTCATGCCCCTACTAGATATAGCCAAAGAGTGAACACCATGATGTATCACAATCCCTTAGACATAAAAGTCACTAAGATGTTCTACTTAATTTATATACCTGATAAGAAATAAATTCCACAATTTTATGAGTTGATAAATGATAAAAAAAATCGAGTCCCTCACACTAGGAGTGTATGGAAAACCAATGATGAAGTATATGGAAATATAATCCCACGTCCATATCATAATTGGAAATGTTTTCAACCAAACAGATGTACAGTAGTGCCCCACATTAATTTTCCAGAAGAGTGAGACACTGTGCAACAACATCTACTTCTAATCACCTCTTCTCTAGCCACCAATACTAATGTATCAAGTAGTGATACATATTAGTAGCTCTAGTGTATATGGATCAACATGACCAACATGTAATGTTCATTAACACATAAGTCATAGAAAATAGAAATACTAAATTGA